>CM052815.1:74700738-74787983 GCA_028533885.1 Nasua narica
GTAAATCTTTTTTTTTTTTTTTAATATTTTTTTATTTGAGAGAGAGAGAAGTTGAGAGGGAGAAGCAGACTCCCCACAGAGCTGGGAGCCCGATGCGGGATTTGATCCTGGCACTCTGGGATCATGACCGGAGCTGAAGGCAGTTGCTTTACCAACTGAGCCACAGGCAGTTGCTTTACCAACTGAGCCACCCAGGCGCCCGGAGAACGTAACTCTTTCAAACCTACGTGTGTGAATCGGGCGCCGGCCGCCGCGTACCCAGCGGGGACAAGAGCCTTTCTCTGCCTTGCCCCGTCTCAAGTGTAAAGTTGGGGGCTGACATAGGCATCAGCCCTATGTCTGGTGAGTAAGAGGCTGGCTGAGAAAAGTCCCACGCGGCACTGGGGGCGGGGGTGAGACAGATAACCAGCATACCTCGGCAAACGGCGGAGGGACTGGGGGAGATTGGCTAAGCTCAGGATGAGGTGCAACTTCAACAGGCCTTTGTGGACTTGGAGAGACAAACATCGGGAGGGCGTTTGGGGCAGAGGGGACAGCACAAGCAAAGAAAGCCAAGTGGGGAAGGGACCCGGGGCGCAATGAGGTGGCCCGTGCTGCTGGAGGACAGGGCACCTGGGGGCTGGGAGCCAGGGAGGGGGGGACAAGGAGGAACATAGTCCAAGAGGGAGGCAGGAGTCAGACTGGATGCTTGGAAAGCCCCATCAGCAGGCAAGGGTCTGCAAGCCCCGAGCGCCCCACAGAAATGCCGCTGCCCCCTTTGGCTGTGGTGGCAAGCAGGGCTGTGACACGGCAGTTGGGAGGCAGCCTCGCTCACTGGGCAGAATGCTGGCCTGGGAGCAGGGAGTCCAGGGGGCTGGCTTTGCCAGTCACTCGTGGGCAGACTCTGGGCCATGCTGGGAACGTTGAGGAATAGCCAGGAGCCAGTGTGATTTGAGCCGTGTAGGTAAGGGGTGGAGTGTGTGTGTACGTGTGTGTGAATATGTGTGTGTGTGTGTGCGCGTATACGTGCGTGCATGTGTGTGTATACGTGCGTGTGTGTATACGTGTGTGCATGTGTGTGTATACGTGCGTGTTTGTATACGTGTGTGTGTATACGTGCATGTGTGTATACATGTGTGCATGTGTGTATACGTGTGTGCGTATACATGTGTGTGCGTGTGTGTGTATACGTGTGTGCGTGTGTGTGTATATGTGTGTGTGCATATACGTGCATGTGTGTGTATACGTGTGTGCATGTGTGTGTATATGTGTGTGTGTGCATATACGTGCGTGTGTGTGTATACGTGTGTGTGTGTGTGTAGGATGCCACAGGGCCTTGTAGGCCCTCAGTGATGTTGGCTTATATCCTGAGTAGGAAGGGAAGACAACAGGAGATTCTGGGCAGGGCTCCGGCATGATCTGAAGTACTAATGGTAATCAGAGCTACTCAGAGGGGGCAGTTTGGGCCTTGTGCTACCAGGCGGGGTGTGGAATAAGGGAGCGCTGCGCTGTAAGGTCTCTGGCCACGAAGAATGTCCGCTCTCCGGGGAGACATAACAAGGAGCAGTGGTAGGAACCAGGGGGTTGAGACAGAAGAACCTGGGTTAGAGTCTGCTCACAACCACTTCCCAGCCTAGAAAGTTCCTGAGGTCTCAGTTACCTCAACAGTAACCCGATAATGACTATCCCTGTCGGATGGGGTTACTGCAAAGCCCGGCTCACCCTCAAGGGCCTGACACAGGAAAAGATCGCAGCTGATGGGGTTATCTAAATAATGGTACCAGGCGCGTTCAGCTCCTCATCAGCAGCACAGATAATGGCGGCCAATGGTATTGGGGGCTTGAACTCCTCAAGGTAGGGGAGATAGGCTAGCCTCCAAAGGGGCTAGGAATCAGGAGGAGGAAGGGTGATGGACCCAGCAAGAGCCCAGAGGCAGGAATAAGCACAGCGTGGTCTCCACCAAGATATACGAGGTGGAGCCCGGAAACGACTGGGGTGGGGGAGGGGAAGGCATGGGCAGATGCCAAATTAGGCTGGTGGGAAGGCTGGAATCAGAAAAACTTGAATGTGAATTGTCTAATTGGAGGAGACTGGGAGTGGGAGAAGGACTAGTCTCGGGAGGGTGGGAGGGAGCAGCCAGAGAGACCCGCGACCTGGCTCAGCCTTTCCCCACGGTCGAGCCAGAGGAGGTTGGGATAGGGTTGGGCCCTTGCCAGGTTTCCTAATGCCCAGGATTGCCACATAGGAGGAGATGAGCCAGTTTTTCCTGAAATAGGATCTTTCAGGCAGCTGTCCCCTTAGCCGGGGGGACCCTGGGGAGGGGACAGGGGACGGATGGGTCGTTCCTTCCCAATGCATCATTTCCACTAGCTTCCCTCCAGGGCCAACTCTCTGAGAGAATGGGAGCTGGCTGAGGGATAGGGGGGGGGGGGTGCGTGGGAATGGCAGGGGCCCCACCCAAATCCCAGGAACGCCCTCAAGGGTAAGTGAGAAGGTACCACCTCCCTTGGGTGCAGCCACAACTTTCTCTCTTCCAGTGTTAAGGTGTGGCTGAGAGCAGAAGGCCTCGGACCTTGCATTTGGGTCTGTGAGCCCCTCAAGAGCTCAGTGCTGATTACCAACTGGGACACGCCAAGGATCGAGTGTCTCTGGAGCTGGTAATGGAGGTTGGGGAGCAAACCATTGGCAGGATTGAGCGATACTAAACTAGGGGTGACGTGACAGGTAGAGATGGCATCCCAAGCGTCATTCTCCATAGAGCTAACGGGACAGAGGAAGGGGGCGGTTACTGGAACCTTGTAAGCCCGGGAGCCATAAGAAGGGGCTGCCCGACAGGCACTGTGGTCCTCAGTACGGGTCGCAGCCTCACCCAGCCACGCTGGCTGACTCCAGAGGGAGTGGACTCGCCCTCCTGGGGACAGGGCCTCCCATTGGTAAAACCCAACTGGAAGCTCAAGGGCAGGGCTATACGGTCATAGACTAGATCTGGAGGGCCCACGGGAGAATATCTAGCACACCTCCTGCATTCGTCTGTTCTAGCTTCCATAACAAAATACCACAGTCGGGTGGCTCAATCAATAGAAATTCATTTCTCACTGTTCTAGAGGCTGAAGTCCAAGATCAAGGTGTCAGCCAGTTGAGTTCCTGGTGGGGATGCTCCTGGCTTGGGGACTGCCACTGTGACCTCACAGTGCACATGTGGTGGAGAGAGGGCGAGGGGCTCTAGTGTCTCTTCTTATAAGGGCACTAATCCCATCGTGAGGGCCCCACCGTCGTGACCTCATCTGACCCCATTTCCTCCCAAAGTCCCACCTCCAGCACCATCACACTGGGGGTTAGGGCTTCAACATACGTGCTTGGGGGACACAACGTTCAGTCCACAGCGCCCCCCAAGGCTGCATTCCGTGCCTCCTGGATCTCCCATCCCACCTCGTGCTTACCCGGAGCAGGATGTAATCATACTCTGCAGTAGTGATGTTTTCTCGTGAGCACCTCCTACAAGACCTCAGTCTTCCCTGGGGCTGAGGCCAGCCTGTATTCAGAGGGACCCAATAAGATCCACTGGGAAGACGAGTTGGGAGGTGGCTCAGACTAATGAAAACATCACACTTCCTCACTTTGGCTGGGATGACATCATCTCGACGTGGCAACGGCAATTATCTCCTGTAATCAGAAGCTTGGATTACCAGCACTGTAGGCCCTTGATTAGTAAAAGATGAGGCAAAAGTTAATTAGTAATTTAATGAATTCAATTGGTTTGGTGGGCAAAAATCCTTCAAAACAATTCGTGGGGGTGAGAGGGGGAATAGGAGTCCTTGGTGCTGAAAATCTCTGAAAATACTCCATCAATCTTGATGGCTGGGCCTTCTGACGGTGTTCACGTTTGTGGTATCGCTCAGACCAGGCCGGTGGGTGGTCCTCTGGGCCCACCAGGCCCCCATCACAAATGGCGTTGGTAGAGGCTGTCTGCCGCCCTCTGTCTCCGCTGCCCCCCTGGAGCCCAAGCCATTGCCCACCTCGAGTGGGAGTGACGTCTTACTACCCCCTCCCTTCCCCAGGCCTCCTTACCAGAACCCGGGCTTCGATATCTCACCTGCCTGGTTTGGATCCCGGCAGAGCCACTGACCTGCTGTGTGACTTTGGATGACTTACTTAACTTCTCTGGGCCTCAGTTTCCCCAGTTATAAAACTAGGGTAAGTGTGCAGATGAAAGAAAAGGTATTGTACGTCCAGCCCGGACATCTGCTCCGGCAACCCAACACATCCTCCTTTCTTTTCTCTGCTCAGTCACACCGAGGTATACGGTTCCCCCCGCTCAAACCCTCGCCCGGGCTCTGTATCTCCCTTGCAATACGATCTAGGTTCCTCAGGCCGACCCTTCTCGTAGCTGTTCTTCCGCTCGGGGCCGGGACCGTATTCCTCCCGCTTGTTCCCTGTCATATTTCAAAGCTCAGCATAAAGGTCCTTTACTCAGCCCCCCCAGGGTCCCAGCGCCCCCCAGTAGGTTCTCCCGATGGCCCAGACTTTTCCATCAAGGCCCTCATTGCAAGTAGTCAAGACTCCCTGGGACTCCGTGCAGGGTCAAGGCCTGTCTGTGCGTCCCATGGGGCTGTGTGGTGAGAGCAGGAACCTTGACGGCTTTCTCCACTGTTGGATCCCCAGGAGCCCGTGCAGCGCACTCCAATACGTATTTGTTGAATGAATAACAGAGCAAAAAGGCTTTCCTGGAATGCCAACAAGTGTGCTGGCGAGACAAAGACTGACAGAGAAAACTGTTCAGAACAACACAGGATAATTTGTGTAGAATTGTCTCCAGACGGCTCGATCCTCACGCTTGGGGCTTGAGGAATTCAGAGTAAGGAGGAAACAGTGCTAACTATCTCGTGAAAGCCGGCCTAGGGACGTCTGGTGGCTCAGCTGGTTAAGCATCTGCTTTTGGCTCGGGTCATGATCCCGGGGTCCTGGGATCGAGTCCCGTGTGAGGCTCCCTACTTGGCAGGGGGGTCTGCTTCTCCCCCTCTCTCTCCCACTCCCCCTGCTTGTGCAGTTCCTCTCTCTATCATATAAGCAAATAAATACAGTCTAAAAAAAAGAACCTGGGCCTAAGGCCTCTCATTCCAGGGCAAGTGAATCGAGCAGGAAAAGTCATATTTGTCAGGCATTTACAACATGCCAGGAACAATATCCTGCAATATCTTTTTAAATCTTTACGGTTATCCTCGTTTTACAAGTGACTTTCCAAAGTCACACAACAAACAAGTGGCACGGTCAGGATCACAGCCAGGCAAGCGAGGTGTCAAAGCTCGTGTTCCTTTAAGGAGGCCTGGGAAGGTGGGGGGCCAGGGGGGTAAGACGGCGCCTCCAGGCCAAGTGCGCAGCCGGTTAAATGGGGCTTGTGACCGAGAAGCACCTTATATATGAAGACGGGGTTTTTCTGAGACTGAGCCCAGGTCTCAAATGCCACATAGTTTCACGTTGTGTGGGTTCGGAGGGGTCCGACAACAAACAGGGCAGTGGGGTCCGCCCCAGAGCAGCTGCAGGCCCCCAGGGATGGCCTGAAATTGGACAAGCCCCGGAATGAGGGTCTGGGTCCCGCTGCAAGCATCCACCCTTAGAAAGAGCAGCAGAGCCATAGACTGGGAGACAGTCCTTCCCCAGCGAAGGGCCCCTGCAGCGTGTCATGGGGGCACAGGTAAGGAGCGAGGCATGTGGGGGGGGCGGTACCGGAGGGGGGTCATTCCTGCCAGGCTGACCTCAGCTGGGTAATGTGATCAGCCTGCCATGGTTCTGAGCCCTGATTTGGGAAGAACAAAGGGGCCAGGCCCCTCGGCCTCCTCCAGCCCAGGAATGCAGCTGGGGCCAGGCCGTGACCAATCAGGAATTCAGGTTGGGAGCCGGCGAAGGCTGTGTGCACAGCCGGGCTTTCATGCGCTGATGGGAGCCGGGCTCACAGAGCCAGAATGATAGGCCCCTGCGCTTCCGGCATTGATAGCCCAGCCCTGCCTTGGGGGAGCCGCGCATCCCCAAGCTGTCCACCCCGCTGTGGCCCTTGAGGTGGTGGCGGGGTGGGGACCGGAGGGTCCAAGTCAACCCCCCACCCCCCATCCCCCACCCCCACTCTGCCAGCGTTCCCAGGTGCCAGCACCTCCTTGTCCCTCTCTCTCCGTGTCGGGAGTCTGAGAGATGGGTAGGGGAGAGAAGGGAGCTCCCGTCAAGGTTCCTGCCTGCTCCTTAGGCCTGGGGCGACCTGAAGGCCTGGACAGACAGATGTCCAATGGGAGACGCTGCCAGCCTCAGGCAGATCAGGCAGACACTGCTCAGAACCGGGCATGGAAACCTCTAGAGGCCACCCCCTCCAGGGAGATGAATAATGTTGGGGTTGGTGGGGTCTGACTCCTGGGCTGGAGGCTGAATGCCTTCTGCATTCCAAAGTTCTTCACCTCCCCTCCTGGGCCCTTCATCTATTCCCACCGGCCAGTTGGATCCGTGTGGGGTCTTCTGGGCCTGCCCTTCTCTGCGTCCCAATTATCCACAGTCCCCTCCCCTCCGGCCTCCTCTGCGCTCCCTGTGCTTTCCCCCGGCCCGCCCGCGTGTGAATAGCAGCGGTGCTTTACTGTTTACATTGCACGGTTATTCACACGAAACTGTTTGATCCTTAGAAGAACCCTGTGAAGTAGGTAGCCATGTCCTCACTTTACGCAGGAAGGGAAGGGGGGGGAGGGGGAGGCTTTTGGAGGGAAGAAGTTCAAGGCTGCTGGGTGGCATCTCACGTGGATATTCCAGTGGCTGAGGATGGTGGCAGAGTAGAGATGGAAATGATGTCAGGGACAAGGAACGTGGGAAACTTTCCATCCCCAGGCCCGGAGCACGGCAGATAATCCATAAATGTTTGTTAACTAGTCTCCTGCTTTTATCTCCCCTGCCTTAGGTTTGCTTTCATGGAAAGATCTGGAAAGCCACACGGAGATATAAATCACCCATGATAGCTTTCAAATGGTGCTTTTCAGAGAAGTCAGTGCTTACGTTGTAGACGTAGTCTCGGTGAGGAGCTACAGGAGAACCTCTACAGTAAAGGACAGAGGAGAGGACCTGCCCAGAGAGATCGCTCATCTTCCAGGGGTTCAGAACCCCCCAGCACACAAGAAGGAGATTTTGATGAAACGGAAATCAAGCTTGAGGAGGTCTCGTGTCCTCTCCATAGTCACTCTCCAGAGTCGTAGAGTATAGACCAGAGGGACCTTAGAAGTGATGCAGACATTAGGTCAGGAAGAAAGTCTCCCTTATCTATCACTGGTTCTGTGGGTCGACTCCTGGGTTTTTGCCATCCCTGTTCCCTAGCAGAAAGAAAATAGGGCTCCTCTGTCCTGCATCCCATATGATAGGTTCTGGGCAGAGATTCCGCAGGGTTCGGTGTGAGGGGTGCTCACCACCCTCGGACCGATCATGGCGGCTCTGGAAACAAGATGACACGGCGCATATTCAGGCTATAGGTTAAAGGCTGCAGAGGAGGGAATGGGTCCCCAAGGCTGAGGAACATCACAGACATTGCCACTGTGGGCATCCCAAGCTGGGCGATCACCCAAGCTGAGTCTGATGCAAAGTGATTCATTATAGTGTTGTTTGTAATAATGAAATTTTAGGAGCAACCCATGCGTTAATATATTAGTAGGAGGGCAATAGATGAGTGAATTCTAATACCTCGTCTGAAATCCTATGCAACCATTAAAAGATTGAAGGAGAACTATACATCTCTAGATAGAAAATATTCATAATATGTTAAGTTAAAAAGTTCATGTTCCAGAATGTCTGTATAGTATTATCTCATTTATGTAAAACAAAGCAAAACAAAGCTCTATGTATTTATACACTTATATATGTATTTATACACTTACATATTTAAAATTCACTTCTAAAAAGTTTCAAAGATGGGGTGCCTGGGTGGCACAGTGGTTTAAAGCCTCTGCCTTCAGCTCAGGTCATGATCTCAGGGTCCTGGGATCAAGCCCCGCATCAGGCTCTCTGCTCATCAGGGAGCCTGCTTCCCCCTCTCTCTCTGCCTGCCTCTCTGCCTACTTGTGATCTCTCTCTGTAAAATAAATAAATAAATAAATAAAATCTTTTAAAAATAAATAAAAAATAAAAAATTTCAAAGACTATACACCCTGAACTGTTAACACGTTGACCTCTACATACCGAGATATTAGAGGGAAAATTTACCAAAGGCATATATTGCTTTTGTGTTAAAAAATGAATATAAATGGGGGCGCCTGGGTGGCTCAGTTGGTTGAGCAACTGCCTTCGGCTCAGGTCATGATCCCGGAGTCCCGGGATCGAGTCCCATATCGGACTCCCGGCTCTGCGGGAAGTCTGCTTCTCCCTCTGACCTTCTCTCCTCTCATTCTCACTCTCTCTCTAATAAAATAAATAAAAAATCTTTAAAAAAATTTAAAAAAATGAATTTAAATGGAACACTTGGGTAGCTCAGTCAGTTACACGTCTGCCTTCATTCAGCTCAGGTCATGATCTCGGGGTCCTGGGATCGAGCCCCACATTGGGTTCCCTGTTCAGCGGGGAGTCTGCCTCTCCCACTGCTCCTCCCTCCCCAACTGGTGCTCTCTCTTTCTCTCTGTCTCACATAAATAAATAAAATCTTTAAAAATAAAAATAAGTGAATATAAATGGAAAGGAAAAGGTCCAGGAATACATAGTACAAAGAAACTTAATGACTGTATAAGATCACACACAGGAAAATAAGTGGTATTTAGAATTCTGAGCTTTAAATCCCATAGGAGATGGATTTTCTTTACGTATCTGGGAGCCTAGCTTCAGGAACAGGAGAGTAGTGAGGATCCAAGGGGAATCCAGGCCAGATGGCGTCCACGAGGAAGCAGTAAAAGCCTGAAGCAGAGGAATGGAGTGGTGTTCATTCCTTCTGCTTCTCGCAGGTGCTGCGAACCTCCCCCCTCCCCACCACCACCCCCTACCCTGCAAGCACGCCCTCGCAAGTGACACAGACATCAGAGGGCCAGGAATGGGTTAAGCCGGAGCCTTGCTAGAGAGAGAGAGCTGGCTCTCCTGGGACATGAAAGGAACTCCATGACTTCTGGTGGTGATGAGAAATGAAGAGGCCCAGGTCCGACTCAATTAGAGTCTCCATGGGAAATGTAAACCAGGTTCCCAACTGAATGCCCCCTTTCCCTCGTCCTGGTCCTGGAGTCCCAGAGGATGGCAAAGAGAACAAACTCAGCCTTTGGAGCAGCTGCCTTGTAGAGGCCACAGCTGTTTGCTCCGGGAGGGCCCTGCCCCATGTGGGGAGCACTGGCCATTCAACCCCTGCTCGTCCGTGCTCCTGGGTTCTGTTGACTCCCTCCAGGAGCCAGATCGTGTCCCGGCAAACTCCCTCCAGCTCCAGAGCCTCTGCCCAGCATCTTAGGGTCAAGAAGAGATTTGGGGGCTCTGATAGGCATCAGATGCTTGGGGAATTATGGGAGTAGGAGCCCCTAGCACTGAGACCCAAATGCCTGAGATTCCTGCCCCCCAACCCGCTGCCATGTTTTTACAATTCAGGGTACTCAGGTTACAAAGTCCATCCAGTCTAGTGTGCTTTTGTTTCCATTACCTCTGCACTGGTCCATGTTTTCTGGGTATCTCTGAGTCTCCTCATCATAAGCTTCCCTCCTAGTCACCCCCAGGATCCTCTCTCTTTATCCAGTCTCGCTTGCTCTGAGATCAGATGTGAGGGAAATTTTAGTTCTGGCGTTTTCCAGCTGGATGACCTTACAGTATTATGGCAAGTTTCCTATTTTTTTTTAATATATTAATTTGTGTATTTGACCTGAATTCCCCCAGACAAAACAAACAAACAAAAACCCCAAAAGACCGCACAAACCACACCCCCCGCAAACAACAAGAAAACCCACAAGCTAACAAAAACATGATTAACTTGCAATGTTCTTTTCCTCAGGCCTATCTCACAGATTCAGGAAAGTACTCCTTAATGAATGTGAAATATATCATAGACTCCTTGACGAAAATAGAACCTTTCTGAAATGTGTATTAGTTAGCTCAGGCCACCATGACAAAATACCACAGACTGGGTGGCTGAAACAACAGAAGAACGAATTTCCTCACAGTTCTAAAGGTTGGAAGTCTAAGATCATGGCCACGTTTTGATATGAGCTCCTTCTGGCTTGGAGATGGCCAAACTTCTTGGTGTGTGATGACAAGTTTCTTAATAAACCCTTCTGGGCTTTGGTTTCTCACAATATAAAGTGGAGATTGGAATAAGGAAGAAATGAAGTAATGTACGTAAGGCTCAGTCCATGGTCGAGAGGAGCATCACAGCCCATCGTCCCCTCCTCCTCTGCACCTCATTCCTACGGTCCGTGAAGGGAAATCATGGCACCCGCTAAAGGACGGGGAAGTC
The DNA here is from genome assembly GCA_028533885.1 of Nasua narica. NCBI lineage: Eukaryota > Metazoa > Chordata > Mammalia > Carnivora > Procyonidae > Nasua > Nasua narica. Next base: position 74,711,144 of record CM052815.1, read on the forward strand.
GCTGGGGAGAGGAGACCATGAGGGAGCTTAAATCAGGAGAGGACATTTACTGAGAGGAAAAAGCAGGCGTTCTGATTTGTGATGATCCCGTAGACCAGTTGCCTCAAGAGGGGAGGCGTGCGAGTGGTCTGCACAAGAAATTTCCCCGCAGATGTGGCCATTTTTGTCGGTTGCCAGGAATGGGACACAAAATCACAAGGAGCGTACGCATTGGTCTTAATGAATGTGCACGTTCCCTGGGGTAAGCGAACGTGCTTTGAACCTGATTATAGACGACATGGCAAGGTCATGGTCCGCTGTTAGTCCCCTTAGGACCAACGGGGGGATTTGGAGATCCTGGCTCATGGTGGAAACAAGATGGGGAAGCGGGGAGAGCGGGGCTCCTCCCGGCACCCACTGCGTGACCTGGGCCAAGTAACTTCCTGATTGTCTCTCTGTGAGGCTGAGTGAGGCACCTTCCTCCCCCACCCCAGGTCTGTCTCTGGGACACTGTTGTCAAAGTCACACTCACCCCTGACATGCTCTCTCTCTCACACTCACATACCCTCGTGATTTCTTGGGAGGGAGGGTCCTTCTGCCCTCTCCATTCTACTGCGGGATCCCTGCTCTTCGACTCGCCTGCTGCTTCCTCTCCCTGCCCCCACCCCACCACCCTGCTCATGCTCTCTTTTGCTATCTCTCTCTCTCTCTGTCAAATAAATAAATAAAATCCTTAAAATAAATAAACATGCTCTTTAACTTCATTCCTCCTGAAACACAATTACGGTGAAAACTAAAGGAAACCAAAAAGAAAAAAAAATGCATAAACCCGCAAAAACATGGCAAAGGAGGCAACAGCAACAAAGTTCTGGAGGCTAGAAAGCATATTTAGTACATGTGATACCAGTAAGCGGAAAAAGTCTAAGCAGGCCTGGGAAAGTTAAGTCCCAACTCAAACACGAACACCCCACGTTACATCTCTGAACCCCCAGAGACTCAGGAATTTGTGATAGAAAGTGCTTCTAGAAGGGAAAGGACAAAGTACGCCGTGACAAGAAGACTGGTTGAGGCCCACCTGGCTGGCCCAGTTGGTAGAGCAGGCGACACTTGATCGCTGGAGTTGTAAGTTCAAGACCCACGTTGGGGGTAGAAATTACTTAAAATAAGAATAAAAAGAAATCTTAAAGACTGGTTGAAAGTTAGCTTGAAAGCAGGTAAGCCCCAGATCCTTCCCCCTACTCCTTGCTCTCGTCCTTACCAAAGGGTAGCCCTCTCTGGAGGAAAGCTCTCTCCTCTAGAGGAGCTAAGGGATATCATGCACGGAGGTACATGAAAACAGGGGAATTAACTGCAAAATTTCCAGCCTTCTTCCCCCAAATGGTGAAAGCCAGGTTTATACTCTGCAGGCAGGAGACCAGATAAAGTTTTCTCAAATGACATCAAGGGTTTCCCAAGGGAGGGGTCCTGGATGGCTCAGTCAGTTAAGGTCTGCCTTCTGCTCAGGTCATGATCCCAGGTTCCTGGAATCAAGCCCCACATCAGGCTCCCTGCTCAGCTCATGGGGAGGTGCAAGCCTCCCCATGCACCGCTAAGCACCATTATATGGCTTTTCGGTGCTCTGTCCTAAGCAGCCAGCCAAGAAGCACCAGATATTTGAAGAGAGCTTCAAAAAGGAAAAGCAAAGGCTCAAACAAAAAACTAAAAGACAAAAAAGTCTTAGAGAAAAGGCAGGGAAAAGGAGAACCTCATATACTTAGAATGATACTGCATCTTGAAGATAAGAACGGATGCTATTTTTTTAAAAAAGGGAATTGTCAGGGACGCCTGGGTGGTTCAGTGTGTTAAAGCCTCTGCCTTCGGCTCAGGTCATGATCTCAGGGTCCTGGGATCGAGCCCCGCATCGGGCTCTCTGCTCATCGGGCAGCCTGCTTCCCCCTCTCTCTCTCTGCCTGCCTCTCTGCCTACTTGTGATCTCTCTCTCTGCCAAATAAATAAATAAAATCTTTAAAAAAAAAAAAGGAAATTGTCAAGGAACAATTCCTATCTCTAGGAATTCAGATCAGATCATGATCTAAGCAGAAATCAAGAGTCAGACTCTTAACCAACCGAGCCACCCAGGTGCCCTGAGAGAGAGAATCTCAAGGAGACTCCCCACCGAGCATGGAGCCTGACACAGGTCTGATCCCATGACCCCAAGATCATGACCTGAGCCGAAATCAAGAGTTGGACGTTCAATTGACTGAGCCACCTGGGCGCCCCAAACTCTCAGCGTCATTAAACTATGTGCTGGAAAAATTTTGATTCGACAAAAAACATGATTAAAGACAGAAGGAGAAGCAGGAGGTGGAAGGAAAAAGAGAGAGAACTTAGAAGAGTTTGGTAAAGACCAGGCTCTGCTGTATTTTGGGCAAATTATTTCCATTATTTAATTTCTCTGATTTCCTCCTCAAAAAAAGGAGGATAATAGTACTTAATACACCGTGTTCTTTTTGGTCTCCGATAGATAGTAACTATCGTCATTGGAACCACCAAAGGATTAACCCTAGTTTTCTCCTCTGGATCAGGGAGGCAATCCCTTGCCTCATTAAATGATTAAGAGCTTAAATAAAGTAACAAAGTTAAACCTCAAATTCATTTAGAACCAGGCAAAATATGACTTCAGTATCACATCCACATAGTGCCCGGGAATGTATATAGAGATTTTCCTCGATGCAGTTCTCCTTGTGAAATGTTTTGCATGGGAACTCCCATCTTAACCGGCAGAATGTTCTTGATTATTAGAACAGCTATATGTTCCCGGGGAAACAAACAAACAGCAGCCATCATAATGCATGAGGGCTATCACATCTGGGCGGTGTGAAGAACCAGAAAGACCAGACGAAACATTCTCCTTGATTCTGTGCACAGCATTTACTCATACCTTGCCCACTTCCAAAAAGATCAGTGATGATGGGGTAGCAAGAGTAACTCAGAATTTAAGGACAGAAAGTCTGGCTTCAGATCCCTACTTCACTTCCTGGCAAGTCATTTCTTGAGATTCTGTTTCCTCCCTAGTAAACTGAAACTGATAATAAGAGTATTGACTTTATTATATGGTTATCATGAAACTTAAGTGAGATTATATATGTGCCTCTGTATGTATAATGTATACACGTATGTATCCAGAGGAAAACATTCTTCAGGAATGCAGTGGAATAAAGATATTGTTAGGTGGGGTGCCTGGGTGGCTCAGTGGTTTAAAACCTCTGCCTTCAGCTCAGGTCATGATCTCAGGGTCCTGGGATCAAGCCCCGCATCGGGCTCTCCGGTCGGCGAGGTGCCTGCTTCCCTCTCTCTTTCTGCCTGCTTCTCTGCCTACTTGTGATCTCTCTCTCTCTCTCTCTCTCTGTCAAATAATAAATAAAATCTTTAAAAAAAATTTTTTTTAAAGCTGCTGTGGTTGAGAGGTGTGGGTGAGAGGAGGAACACCCCTCCTTCTGCTTGGGCCATCCCCCGAGCCATCTCCCGTTGGTCCGTGGGCACCACCTCCCAAGCTCGAAGTTTCTGCGGAGCCCAGGTTGACCAACAGCTTCAGGGATCGCCCAGTAGGGTGCTGGGCCCCAGAACCCAGGGCCAGGACTGAGCCATTCTGACAGCACCCGGGAGAGAGGGACCCCTCCCTCCCGCAGCCCCGTCTGCCCACAGGCTGAGGGGCTGAGGGCCACCCTCTCCAAGTTGACCTGACACGGGGCACTGACCCACACAGGTCAAGAACTAGCCTCAGGGCAGGCCTCTGGCCCGGCCACCTGCTTGTCACTTCCTCTCTGTCTGGGCCCTCTTCTGGCCCACTCGACACCTCTTCAGGATGCCCTTCAAGGTGTGGGAAGATGGCAGCTGAGGGGCTGGGCAGAGATGAGGGGCAGGGGCGGGGTATGGAAGGAGCCGGCCCCACACGCCTCTGCTCTTCTCCGGATGATAGTGGCTTCAAGCCGAGACTCAGATACCCCCCTCCCCGCCATTTGTCTAATAAGGAAACCTTTTTGACCCAGCCTGTTAAAAGTCCTGGCTCTTTGTCTCATTACTGCCAAGCCTCGAACTAAAGAGGTGAAAGCTGGCAGCCTCGGGCTCCCTTCAACTTGGCAACTGCCCCTCGGGGTCTGTGTCTCCAAGTCCCAGCCTCTCAATAGGGCTGTGTTTTCAATCCTGGTGAAACAAAGCGTTGGTCTCCCCCCACCTCCCCCCACCCTGGGCCTGAGCTCTCCATTCCCATCTTTCTGTGGGGGATTAAGGGCTGCTCTCTTGTCTGGGTGTCACTCTCCCTTTGAACCGCTGTGGCTTCATCGAGTTTCAGGCTCAGCTTCCTGCCAGGAAGTGGATTTACCTCAGATTTGTTGTTACTCTCTCCACAGGAGGACACAGAGGCCGAGGGCGAGCGAGCCCCCTTCTCCCCCATGTCCCCCCATCTCTCCCCCAGAAGAGCTCCGAGCCACCTCTTCCTCCCACAAAGGCAAAATCGGGGACTCTGCAGGGAGGGGAGCCCCAGGGCTGCCCACTCGCTGATGAGAGGGTGGCTTTGGCCTCCCTCTGGGGCTGTAGCTCTCGACCTGTTTGTACTCCGGTCTGGAGAGTCCCACAAAATTGGGGGAAAGAGATGTTTCCGCCGTGGAGCTAAAGCTGACACAAGAAGACAGGTCTCTTGAGGGCAGCTCGAGGACCATTTCTACCTCACGGCCTTTGAAAGGCGTACTTTTACCTTTATTCGCCATCGACAGAGTATTACAGACACAGGCCTTGGAGTGGGGGGTGAGGAGAATGCGTGTGATGGAGGAAGAAGGATAAAGGTCGTTTGATTTTTGGTACATTTTGGACATCCAGGCAAAAGAGAGATTTTTAAAGATTCCCTGGAAAAGATCAAGAGAAATATCAAAGTACAGTTAGGCTGACGTTCCTTGTCGCTTGTAGAAAGTGGTCGTCCAGGGCCTACAAAAGAATTTGTTTTATTCTTGGTGGCTCAGTCATTGAGCATCTGCCTTCGGCTCAGGTCATGACCCCAGGGTCCTGGGATCGAGCCCGAGCCCCGCATCGGACTCCCCGCTCCACGGGGATCCTGCTTCTCCCTCTCCTGCTCCCCCTGCTTGTGCTCGCTCTCTCTCTCGCTGTGTCTTTCTCTGTCAAAAATAAAATCTTCACAAAAAAAAATAATTTGTTTTATTAATAATCAGGGAAGGGGGAGCTGAGGCAATAAGAACCCCACCTTGGTCCGTATTTCTGGAAATCCCACTCAGGGGCACAGAGTAGTCCCCTGGAGAGCTTTCTAGATCTCAGGGAAGGGAAGCTAAAGAAAGGTAGCCATCTTGCCCCGGGAAAGGGATAATCTCTAGATCAGGACAGGTGCGTTTTGTTTTTTGGTTTTTTAAAGATACTGTTCATTTATTTGAGAGAGAGAGAGAGAGAGAGCGCGCATAAGCAGGAGGAGGGGCAGAAGGAGAGGGAGAAACGGATGCCCCGCTGAGCAGGGAGGCCCACTGGGGACCCCGAGATCACGACCTGAGCTGACGGCAGACACTTAACTGACGTGAGCCACCCGGGTGCCCTTAGCACGGGTGTTTTTTCTTTCTTGCTTGTCTTTGGTTTTGTGTGTGTGTGTGTATGTGTGTGTGTGTGTGTGTTATCCCCGCACACTACCAGTTAAAAGAGAAAATTGCACTCCAGAACTGGGAGTGAGGAACCTGAGATGCACGGAGATTAAAACCCCAAAAGCTGTGGGGTGTGAATGGGAGTCTAGGTGTGGGAGAGAGACAGAGACAGACAGAGATGGGTGGAGGGGGAAGAAAGAACCTCGAAATGTTCATGGGAGGTGAAGGATGGGCCAAGCAGCTGAATGTGAAGGGCAAACGAGCTAGAAAGAGAAGCATAGCCCAACAGGGTAAACGGAGGTAAAGGGAGCCTGCAGTCGGGGACAGCCGGGGCCTGGCCCTCCCCTGCGTGTCGGGTCACGGGCCCGAAGGGTGCTGGCCGGGGCCCTGTCTGCCCTTCTCCTCACAAAGCCCGGGTTGTGCGCTTGGCAGGGCTGGGCCTCCCCCGTCTCTGAGGTCCTGGCTGGGGCCGCCTGCCCTGGGAGCCTCCTTGTGCCGCCAGAGGCCCCAGATTTGTCCAAGTGCCAATACCTAATGAGGAGCTCATTTGAATCCATGAAAGTACTGAGGGAGCAAGGAGACATGCTAATTAAAGTGATTGCTGTTCTTTAATTAAGCAATAATTCCCCCAAAGAGGGCATTATCATGCAAATAGAGCCCTCTTGGGTGAGGTAAGGGCTTTGGACAACAGCTGAGGTCTGTTAATAAGGCCCCTGAGTATTGGAGGGCAGGGATCCAGAATGCCCCATTGAACTGGGTGATGGAACAAGGGAAATAATCGGGGCCCGCAGCCCCGCAGCCCCGCGCCGCCTTTTGTCCCTCCGGGCTGTGGCTGCCGAGCTGTGGGAGGCAGGGACCCTCCTCTCCTCCCTGTGCCTTCTGCCCAAGAGAGGCTTTCAGAGAGCTGTGTGGGGCGGAGAGGTTTGTAGGACAGTGTCTAGTTTGGCCCTTTGTATGATCAATGCCCCATTATCAGAGCATCGGCGCAGAAGGGGAGGGATGAGGTGGGAGCGGGGCCCCTCCGTGCTCATGGAAGACGCTGCAAAAGGTCGAGCCTCCTGCAGCTGCTGGAATACACTGGAAAGCGCCCCCAAACCACTCCAGCGTCTGGGGGGGGGGCACGGTTGAGCCACCTCTCTCTCCAAGACCCAGTTTCCTGGGTCTCCGGCCGCTGCCTTACTCAGTTATCCTGTGGGCGCGTGGATGCGAGCGAAAACACCAGGCACAGGGCCTGACGTCTGACCCCAGCGGTCTCGACCTGGGCTGATCTGCCCGGGAGCAAGGCTGCCGGATAAAAGCAAGCGTTATATTTTTATTTGCTAAATCTGATAACCTGATCCCTGGGGACCTTGGCAATTATCTAGAGAGATTTTGCGTTGTCACGACGGGAGGAGTAAGGGTTACTGGCATCTGGTGGGGAGAGGTCAGGGTTGGTGCTAAATGTCCTACCAGACACAGGCCAGCCCTCCCGCCCCACCCCCGCAGAATTATCTAGCCCAAAATATCCCATCGCGCTCAGGTTGAGAAACTCGGATGCAAACAGCGCTCGGTAAGTCTGAGTTCAATGAAAAACTGCTAAGGGGATGGTACATTTTCCGGACCAAGAGCTTAGCAGTGTGGTTATAAAGCTCCCCCGGGATGAATGCTTGGAGGCATTTGTCTTTTCTCGACAAGAACAGGTGTCCTTGACCTCCGTGGGGAAGCATGAACTTGACACTGACCGTGACAGTAAGAACTGGGCTCCCGCTTACGCCGAGCTCATCGTTCTGATTGTCACCACAGCCCGGAGGGTAGGTGCGACCATGATCCTCATTTTGCAGACACAGAAATGAAAGCACATGCCCAGGGCTGCAAGACTGGTAAGAGCCGGGATTTCCACGGAGACAGCGGCTGAGGCTAGCACAGCCGGGGAGCGAAGTCGGCAGGGAGACTCACTCCGCGGTCGGTCGCAGATCTCGATGTATCCTGGGCGGGCTTCATCAACTGAGGCTCGTCAGCAAAGTGCCCCGTGGGCCCCGAGCTGTGCCTGCGCGGGGGGCCTCTGAGCCCCCGGAAAGACTGCCGGAGGGCAAAGGCGAGGAGGGGGAGGCAGTCACTGAAACCTGGTTTTGCCCCCATGGTGGCTGGTTAATTTCGCTGCACGTTTGCTCATCCTCTCGGCCGCCTGGACAGTTTTCCTAACTTCTGGGGCCTGAGGTTGGGGGGTTGACTGGTGCTTCTAGAACTGCCTTCCTAATGGCCTATGTCTCAGGTGGAGTCTGTGCCCTGCCACGGGGGAGACAAAAGGCAGAAAGTCAACAAACTAGGCAGTCCGGCTAAGGGAAGATCAAGCCTCTTGCTCCCAGAAATCTTGGAGCCCTTTCAATTTTGTGTTCACTCCCTGCAAAATAAATGTTTTGTGTTACAAGGAGACAGAGATAGTATCTCATCGGCCCTACTAGTTTAGCACGGCCTCTGCCAACGGCTCACTCGACGTTTGGGGGGCCGGGGGGCGGGTGGGAAGGAGCATGGAGAAAAACAGGCGCAGGTTCTGTTTGCAAAACACTTTCATCAGTCAAAAAAGCTGCCAGGGCTGCAAATGTTAAATAAACCCTGACTCATGGGGACATATACCTTGCTTTGGTTTGCTGATCGGCTGGGTAACAGACAGAAATTACGTTACTTTGGAAGTGACAGCTCTAACATTCTGCAGACTTCTCGAGAGACGGCTCTGGCTTTTTCGGAACAAAGAACAATCCACAAAAACGCCCATGGTTTGCAATGCATAGGAGTCTGTTTACAGGATCACAGACTCAGGCCCTCTCCTTGGTCAAAGGGGATGGGGTGAGATCACCCATTTAATGGCCTTCCACCTCCAGGTGGGGCTGGCTTGGCCCGAAGGTCTTTTGCCAACGGATTTAGTGAGAGTGTGGCCCGAGCCTCGGGCCCTTACCGTGAGCTCCCTAAGGGCCAGCCTCGTTTTTTCCATTGCAGAATTTATAAGTGGGTTTGAAATGAGAGCATAGTGTTGCTTTGCCAGGAACAAAGGTTTTCAGTGTGTTCCAGTCACTAACCTAAGACACCATAATGTAAGCCAGGCTCCCCTCTCCCCAACTCTAGCCAGTCCTGAAGCAAAAGTTCATCCAAGACCAATAATAGTAATAGTATAGCCAACGCGTGCACTGGGCTTACTGCGTGCGGGGCATTGTTTTAGTGCTCGCAAATCCAGGAGTCAGCGACGATTATTACCGTCATTTTGCAGACAGAACGTTGCTGTTCTCCTTATTCTAAAGCCAGGCAAGGCTCCCACGCTATCTCTTACCTTCTCTTTGGATCCCCAGGTTGTCCTCCTCATTCTGCGGGAGAACCACGTCTTCTATTAGCTTTGAAACAATTCAACCCGGATCTTTCTGCGGTTCTTTTCCAAGAACCATTTCCCTCTTGTTTTTTAAACCCACGACCGCAGTGGACACCGTAACAAACCGGTGTCTGTGCCGCTTTGCATGGCTCCCTCTCTGTCGTGGAGACGCCTTTGAAGGCTGCGGAAGAGTATGTGTGTGAGTTGTGAAGGGCACCTGCTGGGATTCGAACCCAGCTCTGTTCTCTCCAGCTGTGCCGCCCTGGGCCAGTTACTCAACCTCTCTGAACTTTGGTTTCTGCGCCTATAATGTAGGAATAAGAATGCCTCTTTCACAAGGGTGTTAAAATGAGCACTTGTAGACGATGCTTCAAACTGCGCCCGGCACTGGATAGAGACTACGGAAGTGCCTGTTTTATCTCATCAAAAAAGACCAAGTGTCTCAAGAGCTGGTATGTCCTGCACGCAAGCCAGTGATGGAGAAAGAAAAAGCTTGAGACGCATTTGTTGACTCGCTTGGGTCTTTGGTGGCTCAACAAAAAGCTAGGCAGATACGTACTGACCTCTCCCACGAAAGCTGAAAAACAGGAGGCAGACACGAAGAAGGGTGGAAACGTTACATTTCGCTTGATGATATCTTGTACGTGCTTAGTAGGCGTCACCGAATCTATTTATTATTCTTAAAAATCAGCAACCTTAACCTTGAGAACTGTGGCAATGTCCGCATTTTAAAGGAAAAGAGAGGGGGCACCTGGGTGGCTCAGTGGGTTAAAGCCTCTGCCTTCAGCTCAGGTCATGATCTCAGGGTCCTGGGATCGAGCCCCGCATCGGGCTCTCTGCTCAGCAGGGAGTCTGCGTCCCCCTCTCTCTGCCTACTTGATCTCTCTCTCTCTCTCTCTCTCTCTGTATAATAAATAAATAAAATCTTTAAAAAAATTGAGGTAGAAAGAGAAGTAGAGGAAGAGAGAGAAGAGGGACGGTTGGTGATCTAGTCTACCTCCTTTGTGCCTTTGGCTCGTTTTTCCAAGAGCTTGTTCCATTTGGAACCTTTTGAGGCATCTCGAGGGCAGCCTTGGGGTGAAAGGACGCACGGACCCAGGCACTCGAGCAAAAAACAGGGCTGACTCTCCAAACGGGGGGCTGCGAATGTTGAGCCAGAAGCCAGGGAAGGATCATTTCTCTTTCCTCCGCAGACAGATCACATGGCTCACAGACGGTCTAGATGGGCTGAGCATCTCGAAGAGGTCCTGAAATAGTTCCCATGTTAGAGGACTTTCAAGTCAGCCTTCCTGCTCCAGAAGGGGCCCTCCGGGTTACGTGCCTCCTGGTCAGGAGTCTAAGAGGCTGACTCCTGAAAGAGAGGGAGATAAATTTGGGCTTTTGCAGAGAGAAGCAAACTGTCTCTGAGCCATCGTCCGTGCGTGGAGGCAAGGCACAGGGCCTGATGAGCTTAAGAGGGCACCGTGTAGGGGCGCCTGGGTGGCTCAGTTGGTGAAGCAACTGCCTTTGGCTCAGGCCGTGATCTTGGAGTCCCAGGATGGAGTCCCGCGTTGGGCTTCCTGCTCAGCAGGGAGTCTGCTTCCCACCTCTGACCCTACCCCTCCTCGTGCTCTCTCTCTCATTCGCTCTCTTTCAAATAATAAATAAAATCGTAAAAAGAAAGAACGAGGGCACAGTGTATCCCCAAGGTCATGGCTCCTAATGGCCAGTAAAAAAGAAAATGATCTCACTCTGGAAAAAATTTCGAGTCCGGACATTTTGTACTGGGTTTGGTTTATCTTGAGTTTAAGTCTCTGAGCCCCCACCTCACTTCCCTCCCTCCCCCTCGGGCATTTGTGAAGAATGTGGAGCGCGGGTATCTCCTTCCTTTCATCAAGGTGGAAGCCCTTTGTGAAGGGGCACAGGAGCAGCTGGGCCGCAGGGGGGGCTAATTGGCTCGGTGTTGAGCTTTTGACAAATCCTGAAATGAATGCAACAGAGGAGCTGGGGAAAGAGGTGGGGGTCTGAGGAGAATGGAAGGGCGCCTGGCGAAAGGACTCTTCTACAGGTTTTCCCATGCCCCCTCCCAGCCTGGGACCAGGTCAGGGAAGGTTGCTAATCTCAGCCCCCCACCTCCCCCGCTTGTCACCAGGGAGCTCCGTGATCTGAAAGGTGGAGGAGGCAGAAGGTCCCTCAAATCCAAAATATCTCCCTAGGGATCTATCTGCTGCAGTATCCAAAATTCTACACCGGGAGGGCCGTTCCCTTCGACCCAGGGAGAACTGATGATAAAGCCACTACATTAGTTACTGACACGTGAGATTCAATGAGTTCCCTCCAGTCTGGCAGCCTGGAAACGTGCCCGTTAAGCCCACGGGCCCGTTTGCACCTCCAACCTGGAGAAATCTGGAGAAAACCCCTCTCCTTCTTCCGTTGCCTTCCCTCTATTAATAGTCCCTTTGCAAGGAGGCCAGAGGCAGAGAGCAACAATTTTCTAACAGCAAAATGGCTCATCAGAGAGAGAGAGAGGGGGGAATAGGGCTGGAAGGGGCTGGGAAATGACTCCTAATTTCAATTGTTCTCAATCCCTGCTGTCCGTCCTAAGCCTCCACATTCAGGTGTCTCGCTCCCAGGTGCTCTCTCCGTCCTTGCTCCCCCTCCTCTTCTGGCATAAACATAAAGGTAAAGGTTGTATCCCAGGCTGCTGCTGTGGGAGAGTTGCCCAAGGCAGAAGCCACCAGCTTCTTTAATCTGTTTGCTCTGAGTTCCGAGTCCCCTTTCAAGGTATCCTCTGCCCTGTGGAGCCCTGCTCCAGGGTCTCTCAAGCCCCCAGTCACCTGATAAAGTGATACAGAGGACTCCGTTCAGAACCATTGTCTTAAGGGGTAGCAGCATTAATGCCCCTTATAAGTAGATTTCAAATTTTTTTTTTTGTTAGTTAACAAACAGTACAATATTGGTTTCTGGAGTAGATTTCAGTGATTCATCGCTTACATACAACACCCAGTGCTCATACAACAAGCATCCTTTTCAATCCCCATCACCCATCTAGCCCATCCCCCCCACCCACCTCCCTCCAGCACCCCTCAGTTGGTTCTCTACAGTTAAGAGTCACTTATGGCTTGTTTCCCTCTCTCCTTTTTTTCTTTTCCCCTTCCCGTACGTTCATCTGTTTTCTTTCTTAAATTCCACATATGAGTGAGATCAAATGGTACTTGTCTTTTCCTGTCTGACTTATTTCACTTAGCGTAATACACTCTAGTTCCATCCAAGTCATTGCGAATGGCAAGACTTCATTCTTTTTGACGGCTGAGTAATATTCCCGTGTGTGTGTGTGTGTGTGTGTACCACATCTTCTTTATCCATTCGCCAGTTGATGGACATTTGGACTCTTTCCGTAGTTTAGCTATTGTTGACAATGCCGCTATAAATATCGGGGTTCATGTACTCCTTCGAATCTGCATTTTTGTATCCTTTGGTTAAATACCTGGTAATGCAATTGCTGGATCATAGCGTAGTTCTAATTTTTGACTTTTTTTTTTTAAGATTTTATTTATTTATTAGGAAAGAGAGAGAGTGAGAGAGAGCATGAGAAGGGAGAAGGTCAGAGTGAGAAGCGGACTCCCCATGGAGCTGGGAGCCCGATGTGGGACTCGATCTCCGGACTCCGGGATCATGACCTGAGCCGAAGGCAGTCGCTCAACCAACTGCGCCACCCAGGCACCCTAATTTTTTACTTTTTGAGGCACCTCCAAACTGTTGTCCAGAGTGGCTGCACCAGTTTGCATTCCCACCAACAGTGCAAGAGGGTTCCTGATAAGTACTTTTAACTAACCAGAAGAAAACACTTGGTTACATAATGCAAAAGTGAGACTAAGAATAATGATTCATGAGATTTCCTTTTTAAACATATGTACATGTTTATTTTGTTAACAAGCACAGTGAAATGCTTACCAGGTGCCAAGCTTGTCTGATCTTTACCCGTCTTTTAAATTTATGCCACTTACGAATAAATACCTATATGCTATACACAGCAAGCATCATCCTTATTACGAATCTGTGAAAGACTCTAACACAAACCCATAATTCATGTGTTCTCCATCTTTCATTGCCCATGTAACCTGAGAGGTGCTCACAGCTAAAGCAATTAGAGACAACTTTGGTCTGGAGGAGAGGAATTCACGATGATTCTTACCACGATGATGACGCTAAAAATAATACTAGCTCATCTCTACTCTTGATTATGTCCTTGTTCCTGGGCCAAGTTTTTTATAGGCATCACTTCCCTTAACCCTCACAAAGTCTTAGCAAATGGTGCTATTCCCGTTTCTCATTTTGGTGAGAAAACAGCTGCACCAAGCACGGGTAGGTGCAAGTTAGTTTTCATACCATGTGCTGCTGCTGCTCTAAGGAGTATTCACAATGGATACGGAATGGTGGTTGTCTCAAGCCAGCTAACGGAAGGTAAGAGCAGTCATTACATGGCGTTCTGGGACACTAGATGAGGTGCGTCGTTGCACTTCCAATCCTCAAAACCAGCTGGCAACCTGCTACGTTGATACCTGTGGTGCCAATAAGACGCACCCAAGTTCATACTGCTGATGGACCATTGGACCAGCACCTCCAGAGATAAGCCCAGGTAGAACTGCCCTAGGTGTTAGGGGTCTGGAAAGGGGCTTAAAGCAAAGCCTTCAAGCAGCAGCTAAGACATTATGTCAACATTTTGGTGTTCCAACCACACATTGGCCAGAATTTGCTCTAATAACACCAGCCTCTTAGAGACCTTGGCGTAGGGTAGATCCTTTTTCTAGGAGGGAAATTCTCACGTAGAGACAAAGTGATTGGCCCAAGTTCACACTTGGTCGACGGGAGGAATAAGGAGAGATCTGGGAATAAATTATACCGCGCAGGTTTCCCAGATTTTAGTTCAGTGCTTTTGCTACGAGACCATCCAGTCTCCAGGAACTCCTTCGTTAGCTGCTCCCTCTGCAAATATTCCCAGCTGGTCATTCTCTTTCACGTCTCAGACGGGGACTCCTCTGCCACACGCATGTAACAAAATGACATGGAAGATATGGCAGCGTGTATCTGTCCAGCCCTTCCCCGTCTTTCTCTTTCCTATAGAATGATCTCCACGTTCTTTGCTAGTGCAAAGAAGATGTCTAAAGTCATTTTCTTCTCTCCTGGAGCGTCGGTAAATTAATCTAGCATCACAAACCCGGTCACAGAGTTAGGTGATCTGTGTGTAATGGGTTTAGGCAGTGAGTCTCCGGGGCTTAGGCTGTTCAGCATAAAAAAAGCCATAGAAATCTCCCTCTCCGTGAAATCCTCTTGCACATAATTCAGGAAATGGACAAGACAGTGAGAATACAGTCAAAGACTATTGGAATTTCTTTCTGCAGGAAAAAATAACTTGCGGGGACAAACCGTTGATTACCCACATTGGTCATGGCAGGAGGGCTAGCTACCTTGCAGTCATCAGATGTAAGACTCTGAAGGCTTGGGGGAGGGTTGGGCCATTTAATAACATGTCAATATTAAATTACATCATAAATAATCAGAACTTCCTGCGTATTTAATGGGAACTTTGTTGTATAAATTTGGAAATTATCCAAATGGAACAAGCGACTTCTGTTATTATTGAAACTCCCCCTACACACCCCCCCAGGGTCCAACATATTGTGGGGTTCAGCTGTCGTTTTGAACTTTGGAACTCTTAGCAGAAAGTAAAAAAAAGGGCCCTCAACCAATTGACTTTCGATGCTCATTCTCCCGTCTCTTTGTCAGTTTTCAATGGATTAATGGTTTTCTTATGCAAATAAGATAAAATAAAATCCAAAGCCATGACCCAAAGCAAAACATGTGAAATCACTGTTTAGTTGGAAAACTTTCAACAGACTGAGCCAGCTTGATGATGATACCCTTTGACCAATCTTGCTGTTGCCAAAAGGGACACTTCTTGACATTTGCCACATCCATTAGATCATTTCTAGCCCAAGAACATTTTAGATGCTTAAAGCATTAACGGGTGTTGGTAGCAAATCCAGACAGTAAGATTTGAGTTTCTAACATAAGATACAATATAAAGATTAGTTATTATGATGACCCGAAGAATAAAACCCCAAGGTCTTTTTTACAATTCAAACCTCCCTATATGGCTCCAGTGATCTCACTATATTTCCCATTGCTCCTCTGCTCTAACCCCTGGGCCAGGCCCTATCTAGAGTCTTCTACCCGCAATCCTGCTTTCACAGGAAGGAAGGGAATGGACCCCATTACTCTTCTTCTTTCTGAGTCTCCCCCAGTCTCTGAGCTGAGATTAAGTTCTCTTTCCTTCCTTTTCTTTTTTAAAACTTTATTTATTAATTTAATAAATTTATTTGAGAGAGCGCAAGAATGTGCGTGATTTTGGGGGAAGGGCAGAGGGAGAGGGAGAAGCAGGTTCCCTGCTTACTCGGGCTCCATCCTGGGACCCTAGGATCATGACCTGAGCCAAAGGCAGACGCTTAACTGACTGAACCACCAGGCGCCCTACATATACATATTCTTAGCCTCTCCCTCCTAACTCTATAAATAGGGCATAGGACTGAATATGCCATTCTGCTTTGACATCGCTCCCTGTTTTCCATTTCAGGATGGGTCCTAGAGTACTCTCTTTTATCCTCCCAGTTTTACTGTGACATAATTGACATACAACATTGTATAAGCAGAAGGTGCACAACACCATGATTTGATAGATGGATGTATTGTGAAAAGATCCCCACAATAAGTTAACATCTATCACCTCACATAGTTACGATTTTTCTTCTCATGGTAAGAACATTTAAGATCTACTCTCTTAGCAACTTGCAAATGCACAGCACAGTATTGTTCACTATAGTCCCCGAGTTATGTGTTACCCCCCTAGGACTTACTTATCTTGTAACTAAAAGTTTGTGCCTTTTGACCACCTTCACCCAATGCCCCTTTCCCCCACCTGTCTCTGGTAACCACCAATCTGTTTCCTGTTTCTATTAGTTCTATTATCTAGATTCTACACACAAGTGAGATCATCCCGTGTTTGTCTTTCTGTGTCTGGTTTATTTCACTCAGCATGAAGGTCCTTCCATGTTGCAGCGTTTCATAGTAACGCTCTAGAGTGTCGTTTTTTTTTTTCTTTCTTTTTTCGGCTGCATAGTATCCCATTGTGTGGCTGTAGTTCCTCATGATGGACACTTGGGTCGTTTTTAATCGGTCCTAAACAATGTTGCAGTGAATGGGCGTTTGCATGTAGCATTTTATCTGAGTACAAGAGTCACTTTTTTTTTTTTTAAAGATTTTATTTATTTAGTTGACAAAGAGGAGAGAGATCACAAGTAGGCAGAGAGGCAGGCAGAGAGCCTGATGTGGGGCTCAATCCCAGGACCCTGAGATCATGACCTGCAGCGAAGGCAGAGGCTTTAACCCACTGAGCCACCCAGGCGCCCTTTGTGCAAGAGTACCTTTAGGATAAATTTTAAGACTGGAACTACTGGATCAGAGGGTCAAAGCATGTGAAATTTTCATAAATGTCATCAAATTTTCTTCCCTGGAGGTTGTACCATTTTTCATTCTCACCACCAGTGGATGAAAGTACCCCACAGGTATCACTATCCCCATTCCATGTATGAGGAAACTGAGGCACAGAAAAATATAAGCTCATGTAGTTATAGTTCAGGCAGGGACTTAAACTTTTGTGCTCT
Source organism: Nasua narica (assembly GCA_028533885.1). Lineage (NCBI taxonomy): Eukaryota > Metazoa > Chordata > Mammalia > Carnivora > Procyonidae > Nasua > Nasua narica. The sequence goes on from CM052815.1 coordinate 74,727,775, forward strand.
GCTGCCTCCTACTCCTTCAGTGTTTATCATACTGTTATCAGCATTTTTAACCTATTTTATGTAGAGATAGGCCCAATCCTTCTAAAGCTTTATGAACACAAGTCCTGATGTGCAGATTCTCTCTAGAAAACTGGAATTGAGGGGCGCCTGGGTGGCTCAGTAGGTTAAAGCCTCTGTCTTTGGCTCAGGTCGTGATCTCGGGGTCCTGGGATCGAGCCCCACATCGGGCTCTCTGCTCGGCGGGGAGCCTGCTTCCCTCCCCGCCCCCCGCCTGCCTCTCTGCCTACCTGTGATCTCTCTGTCAAATAAATAAATAAAATCTTAAAAAAAAAAATAAACCAGTAATTGGGGCAATTAAGTCAGTGCCAGGTGAAAGTGCGGGAAAAGGGAAATACAGAAGGAAAACTTGGGAAAGAAATGCAAGGTCACAGCTGGTCACTCCACAGGTGCTCCAGCTGGCCACCGGGGATGTCTTCAGACAAGAGATACTGGAAAATCATGCCACTGGGTGGGGGGGAGGGAGAAAGAATCTGTTGAGCTCCTCCATGTCCTTCTTATATTCATGGAGAGACACACCCACACTTCTGGTTGCATTACCAGGCCTTCTCAGATGCTGGGGGAGTGAGCTCCCAAGCTTTGCAGGGTCCAGGAACAGCAGGAAGAGCCCCAGATGGGTCACTGTGATAGACAAGGGTCCTAGAGACAAGCGAGGACAAGGGATCCTGAGAAAGTCTATAGTTGTATTTAAATCTAGGTGTTTTCTTTCATTTAGTACTTTACGCTGAAAAGGTGTTCCATGAAAGTTTTTTTTTTTTTCTTTTTTTTTTTATTAGAGAGAGACTGAGAATGAAAGGGGAGAAGGTCAGAGGGAGAAGCAGACTTCCCGCAGAGCCGGGAGCCCGATATGGGACTCGATCCCGGGACTCCGGGATCACGACCCGAGCCGAAGGCTGTCGCCCAACCAACTGAGCCACCCAGGCGCCCTCCATGAAAGTTTTTTAATGGACACATTAATTTGTAGTGATATTAATAAAGAGAAATAGTCTTTATCTTTATCCTTGTCCATTGATCGACAGTAATCAAGAGTCCAGCCTTTAGAGCCAGGCTACGTGGGTCCAAACACAAGTTCTGACACTGACTGGGTGTGTGATCTTGGTCAGGGCACCTCATGTTCCTTGGCCTCAAGTTTTTGCATTTGTAATATGGGACTCATGCTTAAAATAATACTGGGCATAACTAGTGCTATATAAGCTTTAACTATTATTATTATTATTATAATATCTAACTTTTATTCAGTGTTTGTTATTGCCAAGTATTTCGTATGTTTCATCTCAATTTATTTTTCTAGCAACCCTGTGAAAGGAGGTCATATTATCAACCCTCTACGGGGTATTAATATCCTCTCACTTTCAGAAATGATGAAAAAAAAAAGACTCCAAGAGTTCAAATAACTTGACCAAGCCCAATGAGGTAGAGTCAGAATTTGATGTAGGTTGGCTTGACTCTACTCAGTCTATCAGGTTACTCTTGGGGAACCAATTTTAACATATATTTAGTATTATAAAAGCACCCAGCTCAGGCTTAAAAATCATTGAATGTACATCCGTGTCATTTAAGCATCCATCGACCTTCCATTCCTTGTCGACTCGGGGACTTGGCTCATGGTATTTCTCTTAACATTTCTCTCGGTCTCTTCACTGTCTCCCCATCTCTCCAGCCCTGATCCCATAAATTAGGATGACCTGAAATCTCTACATAACTTCCTCCACCAGCATCCATTAACCTCCTAGACCTAATCATTACCTGGAACTGTTTCACTTTGGAAATGGTGCTCATAACGAAAGACGTGGTGGCTTTTTCACTCCTCAATCCTGTAACAACTGCTCTTTAACCTCACGGAAATCTCCTTTTATTTGACATCTTATTTTAGTTTATCATTCCTTTCCCGCTTACACGGTGGGTCTTAGGATTGATGATTCAAATTACTTTCTGACCAATCCCCTGTATTATCCTCCTCGCACACCACCCAACAAAGCTTCAGATTTGGATCAGCGTTAGCTTTTCCCTTTACACTTGAGTGGTTACACTTTCATAGAAAAAAGCAAATAATCATGCAGATTCCTTTACTACGAATTCATGATCCCCAGTCTCAGCCAGGCTCTCAGCTTCACTCCTTACGCCTGTGATTGATTTTCACCTTTCAATTTTCACCTCTGATTTTTCCTAATGGCTCTTCCAAACCCTCACCACCTTCCTCAAGCATCTTCTTTATGTTCCACGCCTTGAATTCAGCACGCAACATTCCCTCCAAATTCATCAGGATAACTGATACTGGAGTTCTAGAGACCCACACTTGGCCAGAACTTTATAGGGTTCCATAGTCTTCCTGAGGGGATCACTTCCACTTTTGTGGCATAAATATACTCCATGCTGATGATTTTTAAATCTCTATCTCCAGCTTAGACTTATCGATCTTGTAGACACCTGTACATGGAGGTTCCACAAGGACCTCAAATTCAGAAGGCTCAAAATTGAACACACCGTTGTTTCCTTAAAACCTCTATCTCCTGTAGGACATTATGCTCTTCCCAGGTACCATGGGGGTAGGGGGTATGACCACCAGCCACTCAAGCTAGAAGGCTGATGTCACCCTCGAGTTCCCTCTTTTCTTCGCTTTCCACATGCAGTTTCCAAGTCCTGCCAAACTTTCTTTTCTTTCTTTCTTTCTTTCTTTTTTTTTTTTAAGATTTTACTTATTTATTTGAGATAGAGACAGTGAGAGAGAGTATGAGAGAGAAGAAGGTCAGAGGGAGAAGCAGACTCCCCGTGGAGCTGGGAGCCCGATGTGGGACTCGATCCCGGGACTCCAGGATCATGACCTGAGCCGAAGGCAGTTGCTCAACCAACTGAGCCACCCAGGTGCCCCTCCTGCCAAACTTTCTTCTTGCTTCTGGAATCTTCCCTCTCTTCTCTGTCCTTATTTTATCCTTCTCGTAGTGCAGTCTCTTGATCCGACTGGACAGTACGGACAGCTTCTGAAGCTTCCAAATTTTTTGATCTCAGACCTGGCTCCCTCAGGCTATCCTCATCACTACTGCTAGCTAGGTGGGGTTTCTAAACACAAATCTTTTTTTTTTTTTTAAAGGTTTGTTTATTTATTTGACAAAGAGGAGAGAGATCTCAAGTAGGTAGAGAGGCAGGCAGAGAGAGAGGGGGAAGTAGGCTCCCCACTGAGCAGAGAGCCTGATGCAGGGCTCGATCCCAGGATCCTGAGATCATGACCTGAGCTGAAGGCAGAGGTTTTAACCCACTGAGCCACCCAGGCGCCCGTCTAAACACAAATCTGACTATATCCACTCCCACTTAAGATCCTGCATTGAATCCCCATTGCCTATAGGTTGAAGCCCCAGCTTCTTGGCATGACACGCATGGTCCTCTGTGATCTGGCTTTAGCTTCATTCGGCAGTGCTTTCATTTCCCAATCCCTACATAGCCCCTTAAACTTCAACCACAGGGTAGAGTCTGCAGTTCCTGTGGGCTGCCTTGTTTCTCACTTCTATGCCTTTCTTCGTCATGCCCCCTCTGCCAAGATGCCCTTCCACTCCTTCACCTTTACCTGGCTAACTCCTACTATCTTTTAAGACTTAGTTCATGGGTCACTTTTTTCCAAAAGCCTTTTTTGACAAACCAGCTTCCCCTTCCCCCGAACTCTAGGCAGTGTTAGCAACACTGCCCTTGGCCCCCCACACCTCCCTGTTCATTGCGCTGAAGACATCTCAACATACTTACCCATTTATGCATCTGGATCACAATTAGATGGTGAGCTCTTTGAACCTTGGGGCTATGTCATACTTCTCTATGTACCTCTTTGCCTGGCAGGGACATAGAGTGAGTGCTCGATAAGTATTTTTAAAGTAAATGTTGAACAAATAAATGAGTGATCCAATAATGAAATACTACTATTTTATGTATGAAAGGATTTCTCCACTTTATGAACAAGGCAGAAGGAGAGTAATCAGTATCAATAACCATTACTTTTTATAATGAGTACCAATAAACTGATTATTTCTCAGTCTGATTATGAGCAACTAGAGGCATAGAGATAGTCAAAGGGCACCGTGAGATGGGGGGGTGCCTAGAGTCCATGGGGCCCCAAGAGAGGAACAGGGAAGTGTTTGTAGTGTAAGCCCTGGGGTGGAAACCAGCTAGAATTCCTACAGGGTAGCCACGGGAAACCTGCGAGATTTCCATCCTATTCATACAAAACACTCTCGGTTAAACCTCCAGTGTTCGTAAGTTTTTATTTGCTGAATGAAAAATCATTTACTATACCTTAAGTTAAAAGCATACAGATTTGTGATTGGAAGTAAAAAATGGGACAATGGAAAGCAAACTAGAGTTGCAGCTCATTTCCTCACCCCAAACTGACTTTCTTAGGATCTAATGCTTTCACAAAGACATACTAAGAGCAGAGAACTAAACTGTTTGACCACCACCACTTTCAAAGCATTTCTTTGCGGAATTCAAGAAGGTAAGGGAGACTGGCATGTTTTTCTGAAGTTCAGTACCGAGTGTTGTTGTTGTTGTCGGTGTTGTTTTAAGTAGGCTCCGCCCCCAGCGAAGAGCCCAGCTAGGGGCTTGAATTCACACCCTGAGATTAAGGCCCCAGCTGAGATCAAGAGTCTGGTAGCTTAACAGACTCAGCCACTCAACCCCAGGACTGAGGGTTTTTGAACTTCAAGTATCACTTCAAGTACTCCTTTTTTTAGTTAAAGTAATAAGTAATAATGGTGGTAAAAAGAAAAGAACTGCTAGAAATAATTATTATAAAGAAGTCACAGTCCTCGAATGCCCCAGTGAGTGGCAGGTGGCTTTCCACCAAGTACCATACTCGGGCTTCACAACAACCTTGACATTGAAATTATTTTTCTCTTTTTCTGTTTAAACAACTGAAGTTAAGTGAGATCAAATAACTTGCGGCAGGTCCAAAGGACGAGCTGGGGAGACTCTGGGACCAAAGGTCACGTTAGCTTCACCAGGTGACCCTGAGCCTCTCCTGGTCACTGAGCTTTGCTACATGCTCGCGTTTATGGGAATGCGGGATGAAGCTGTCTAAGAAACTAAACACTGAAAGTGCTGGAAAGGCTCAGGAGCCGCAAGCTGCGGGAAGCTGGAAGCAAGAAGGCAGAGACTAGGTAGAAGCCAAGAAAAGGGCGGGACTCGAGGGCTCCACGGAGAACTTAGGTAGCGGAGCGAGGGGCGGGGCCTGGGCGGGGCCTGGGCGGGGCCTGGGCGGGCAAACAGGGGAGCGTGGAGACCATTCGCGGACCAGCCAGAAATGCCGCCTCTCTGGGGGAAGCAAGGTGAGGAGAGAGTGAGCGCAGGCCTTACGGAGTCTCCGTGAGTTGCTAAGGCAGCTCATCCTCACCATACTAAACCAAAGCAGAGACAGAACTCGACTTTCCTGGGGCGGCTTTCCCGTAGAGCAAGCAGGAAGGGAACAGGGAGAAGGTCCTGCACAGAGCGCCCCCCGGCCCCCGCGGATTGGTACGGCCCATCCCCCCGCCGCTGATCTGGCAGGCTGCGCGCGCACCCTCCGGCGGGGCGCGGGCCGGCGGGGCGCTGCGGCCTCTGCGGCCCGGTTCCCTCCTCCCGCTCCTCGCGTGCTGCTCGCTGGCCCCGCGCCCGCCGGTGACGCGCCCGCGCGCCTTGGCTGAGAGGAGCGCGGCCGCGGGGGCGCGCCTCGGTGGCTCCGCCCCCCCCCCAGCTCCCCTCCCCTGAGTCCCGGGTGCCCGGCTCGCGCGGCTGGGTGCGAGGAGAGCCGGGACCCCGAGCCAGCCCGCCCGCCCGCCCGCGCGCCCGCCCCTGCGTCCCCGCCCCGGCGTGCGAGGCGCCGCGCCCTCCTGCTGCCCTGCTCGGTGCATGGAGGGGCCCGTTCGGATCGCAGCCGCCGCCGCCGTAGCCGCCGCCAGCGCGCGGGGGATGACCTGGGGGTGGCTTTCGGAGCCGGCTGCCGCGCAGGAGGTCCGGGGACTGAGGCTGCCCCTCGGAGAGGTGCGGGGGTGGGCCCGCCGCAGGTTCGGAGGGAGGGGCGGTCCCGGGACCCTGGGCTTGGGGGCCACGCGGCCCGGGCGCGGGAGGTCCGCGGGAGGGCAGGCCCGCGCGCCCGGGAAGGCGTGGGGGTCCCGGGCTGCGTGCGGGGTCTGGGAAGGGCAGCTGACGGACGCTCAGCGGGGGAGCTCCGGCGTTCCGCGTCCTCGGGGACTCTGAGCCACCTTGTGGGAGGAGGCGGGGTGAGGTGTCAGTAACACGATTAAATCTCTTTGACCGTGATCCGCTGGGACAGGTGAGATCCAGCATAACCGGGAGTAAGGGGCGCCAGCACGTTTTCCCAAGGGAGCGGGGTTCCTCGCCTCTCTCAACCTCCATCCCGCAGAGCCCGCGAGAGACAGTGATTTATGTGTAGGGAGAAGCAAGAGAAATTTCCTGCACAATGTATCTTTCTCTGCCTTCACAGACTCAGTGACTTCCCAGCCCCAGGGAGTGTATTTTTCCTTCTCCTCTGTAAAGCTTTCTGTGGATTGCATTATCATTTGCTAAATACATTACAGCTCGCTATTTATTTCGGTCTGCAACTTACAGACCTTTGTTGCTTTCTCTCCACATCTAGGGATTTCAGTAATAAATCACTGAGGAGGATAGATAGACTCTCTCGCCCTTGCCTTCATTGTTCTCCCTAACCCCACCAAATCAGGTGGAAGGCTTTCCAAAAGGAGCTCTTCTCCAGAATGCCTTCCTTTCCTGGTCAGGACTATCAAAGGGTGGCAGGTGCTTTAAGGGCAGGCTGCTTTCCAGTCGAGATCTAGAATTTAGGGAACATCATTAACAGAAAGTGAGCCCCTGTGTCCTAAAACAAACACTCTTGAGAAACAGAAAATTGAACCCAAATCTAACATGAGATTCATTCTCAGGGCAGTGGCCAGCAAAAATGAGAGAGGCCAATTGTGTTTCCATGCCTCACTGATACCATTACCCTCCGGCTCCCAGCTGACGCTTGGCATACCTGAAGGGCAGTGTCAAGGAGGAAAAGGTAGGGAGGGGAGCTAAAAAATAAGTGGGTTTATTCTAAGTGTAATTCTAAGCGTCCTGTGACATTTTATAGCTCATTTAAAATAAGTCTATTTTAGCTGAAAATGGGGGGGTTCAACTTTTAGGACAAGATGAAAGAAAAAGTTTCTGGAAATTTTAAATTAGTGCTTAACTAGAAAGCATTCTTAGGAACCCAGAGAGGCACCAAATACTGTAGTTTCTGTTATGCACATGTTGAAATAAACTGCCTCATACTTTAAGTTATATGAGAAGGATGGAGAAAACCTGTTTCATTTCGTAAAGACGTGCCCTGGGTGTGTGCTTGGCAGGGGTAGGGCAGAAACATTTATATTTCTATAAAAAACACACAAGTGTATATTGTTTAACTTTCATGCAAAAACTCGGATATAGTATTTGGAAATCTGTCTTTGTTTGAATAGTTTAGTCAACCAGGAAAATCAGTTACTAGAGGTACTGTGCTATTGTTTGTGTAGTAAGTCACTTGGGATGCTTTGATTGATTGCTGTGGTTCTCATCAACCTCCTCTTCTGTGGAAAGTACTTAAACAGCTCTGACTCTCAAGCCGGGAAGTACAAAGAACTCTTAGGACTTGGAGCATACTGATCTAGCTTGTGTAGGTTGGCGTCGGAATCAGTCTTACCCTTTGCCTTCTTTGCAAGAAAGGAATTAAGTTTACTGAAAGATAGAACCCCCCAATTCCCACCACCATCAGTAAGGTATCCATAGAGAGCGAGGCTTTGTGTGGGAATAGGAACATCAGTCATGGGCCTCTGCTCTAAAGAGGTCAGGTAAAATTTGTTGACTAGTTCTGTTTTGTTCCCCCCCCCCCCCCACTTTGCCCTTATGCTATCCAAACTTTCTAGATGGTTTCATTTATGGGTTTGTCAAAATAGAAGTCAAAGTAAAATTTTCTTCTCTAGAAATGTTTCTTTTGCACAAATTAAGACCCAAAATTGGTGACTGTGTCTAAGCATATCGTGGGGAAATGATTTCAGGAATTCAGCATTATCTTAGGGAAATTGGGCTGGGGTAAGAATTTAAAAATCACTAATTGAAAAATTGGTTATTTGTAACGTGTAATTACATGGGCTCTGGCCTTGTAATTAGCATTTGTACTATGCAGGAGCATATGTAAGACAACACATCAGGAGAGCAGATGAGTTGTCTACACAGGTAATCTTTCTTTAAATATATGACCTTACTACTTAATAGGAACTAATTAGATTAGAAAGAGAATTTGGAGTCCAGTTGCTAAATAGGTTCCTTTGAAGGGCTTGATTTTATGGTGATTTTTGACGAGTGCTTCCCCGCCCCTCCCAGAAGTTTTATTAAATTGGATTGAATGAGAGGTTTTACTGTTTTTATTCCAGATTTTATGTTGCATGTAAACATCCCATTTATTTATAAACATTCCATTTATACATTTTTGTTGTGTATATGGCACTCATTGACTTTCAAGAGACTGAGGAGGAGGGCTTTGATTCTTCTCAATTAAAATTAAAAGATGGTACACGGAATATCCTTCGTGTCATCTTAAAAATATTGGATTACAATTAAGGGAAAAACTGGTTTGTTGGGTTTTTTGTTTTGTTTTGTTTTGGTTTTTAATCCTTCAAGTTTTCCGTCGTTGTTTGTGCTCTTTCCCCCATTGTCAGGCTTAAAACATACAGTATCATTGTCAGCTGTCCCCTGAATAATGGTCCTGAGGTGATATTATTAATGTGGCTTTTTAAAATCAAACTAATTATACTTGCCTAAAAGAGCCACATGTGTGTGATTCTAGCTGCCTGGTGCCTTTTGAGAGCCCGGGAGACAAGCTAGTGAATAGAGCTGAAAATTCATTCTGTATTTGATTAAATGGAACAGACTCGCTGCTCCTTACCCCAGCAGGGGCTATGAGATCTCTTGATCCCCGAAGCGGCTCCAGGACCCTGGGAATTCCATTAGCGAGCACCTGAGGAATTTCTGCCCTGCAGTGCCTTTTTTGTATGTGTGTATGTGTGTGTGTGGAGAGGGAGTGGAGCTGAGTGGTGATGGGGCGGTGGAGGGAGGGGGGCGGAGAGAGGCTACATTAGAAGACTCCATATGTTAGCAGATCTAAAATCAAGGCATGACTTAACAGCTTATCTTGTAAGAGAAAAGCCCAACCCGAAGGCAGATTGCCAGTCAGGACTTTCCTCCAAGCAGGACTGTGTGGGGATGTGTTTCTAGCGCTGAACCCAGCGCCACTATAAGTACAGAAGGTCGCTTGCTTTTCTGCTTTCCCTCCGAAGCACAAGCATATACACGTCGCCGCCTTGGTAAGTCTTCTCCAAATGATCTTTTGATAAATATGTAAAATTGTGTTACGGTTCGGTCTTGCCTGGAAGGACCGATGTATTGTTCTAATAACTTTTTAAACTGAGAGCAAAATCAGACTTTTATGGGAAGCCAGTTGCTTTGCAGAGATCAAAGGCTCATTTGAATAGGCATATTTTAGTGTGCTCTTTTGTTTTTACATCATTCTGTGGCATTCTTGTTACCTTGTTATAGAATTTAAATTCATGGACCCTGTATGTTTCTTTCCTGTTATCTTCCCCAGAGTTCTGATTTTTAGTATCTTTTAAGGCATTGCTTTGCAGACTTGCTAGCAGCCACAAGTAAATGAAAATGTCTCTACCAAAAATATTCCTGTAAAATCTTTGGAGCAAAATTTTCGAGAAACACGAGTGTGTCTTCCTCCCCTGCCCGCTACCGCCCTCCCCCCAACAGCTGCCCCCGATAATTTTTGGATACAAATATTTTTCAAGGTATTAGTCCAGTTTGTTGCTTGTGTACTTTTCCAGGAGGAGCAGTTCTGAATCTTGGACGGTCTCGTTAATTGATTTTCAGATTCCAAGAAGAGTTAAACGCGAATGTGAATTCCATTGCTAGTTTTCAACTGATGCGGAATATGCTGTAGCCTATTCGGTGGTTAGTTTGATATATTTTGTTCCTGATTAAAGTCATGTCATGTCCCAGTGCTTTCCATCCTGCCAGCATGTAGTCCTCCCCCAAATTCTCCTCACAATGCAGCGTGCTGGGAAAATAAAGAAGCCTTTTAGAGACTACGTTTAAGTCTTTCCCACCTTACTCCAGGGTATCCCTTTTGGAGTACGGCCGCATTGAAAGGACTCTTGAATGAATCGGAGTAAACACCAAAGTCATCAGCGTGCCCGTCTTGGTTCACACTTTTTCAGGCTCTTTTGCCGTGTGATATATTTTGATGGCCAGAGATTACCAAAAAACCCTACCCCCAAACACATTTTGTTCTGCTACGTAACAGTTGGAATGTGAGTAGGGACTTCAGTTCTAGAGAGTCAGCGATGTGCCTTCCAGTCACAGAATGAAGGAACGGTGAAGTCCCTTGTATCTGAGTTCAGAGGGGAAAGAAATAGCCCGGTTATATGACTGAACTGAGCTCTATTCTGCTTTCTGTTTTGTTGCTTACAACTGCCTGGTCGGTTTTATTTTTAGATTACTGTACTACAAACAGAATGAAAAAGTTGACACCTAAAGCTTGCTTTTCAGCTACATATTCATGTTAGAGACCGGCTCGCCTTTTTTTTTTTTTTTTAATGTGAGCCGGGGCAGTGAACTTGACCAAAGTCTTGGTTTTCTCATCTGTAAAATGGGAGTAGCAAATAGTATCTCTTACCACTGGCGTGGGGACTCCATGAGGTAACGAAAGTGAATTGCTTGAATATACCAGAAGATCTCTGAGGGTTAGCTGTTGTTAATTTTAGTAACTTCTTCCCTACACATTAGTCTGTTACTTGGATCCCGAGTAGTTTCTTTGAAGTATTAACTAGTCAGGAATTCTCAGAAGTTAGTAGTAGTGAGAATACCCTAACTGCTATAGTTGTAGCATGCTTCCATTTTCTTAATTTTGCCAGTTGAACTGAAATGTTGCATTTTCCTAATTGATTATATAATATAATGTTGCATTTTTCTAATTGCATAATATAAGAATGTACCTGAGTGTACAGTTCATGTACACTGAGCAAACAGCTAGGTGAAGTTTTTTTTTTTTTTTTTTTTCCAGCTAGGTGAAGTTTTATATATGCATGTATGTGTGGTAGCTATTACCCAGATCAGGATCTAGAATATTTCTTTCACCTCGGAAGGTTCCTCGGTGCCCCTTCCCAGACCACCCTGCCTCCCCCAGTAGGCAGTCACTGTTCTAACTGGTCCCACCGGACATTAGTTTGGCCTGTTCTCAAACTATATTTATAAAAACGGATTCATATGGTATATAGTCTTTTATATCTGCTTTCTTGCCCTGCTCATTATGTCTCTAAGGTTCATCTATGCTATGCTATTGTGCTTTTTAAATTGTTATAGCATCTTTGGTGCGTTTTGAAATTTGTAGTAGTTCTTTTGTTTTTTTTAAAGATTTTATTTATTTATTTGACAGAGAGAGAGATCACAAGTAGGCAGAGAGGCAGGCAGAGAGTGAGGGGGAAGCAGGCTCCCTGCTGAGCAGAGAGCCCGACGACGCGGGGCTTGATCCCAGGACCCCGTGACCATGACCTGAGCCGAAGGCAGAGGCTTTAACTCACTGAACCACCCAGGCGCCCCGAACTATTTGACAATCAGATCCTAGTGGCTAGCTTAGAAAAATTACCATGACCTTATTTTTGTACCTAAAATTGAGTAGAAGTAATACTGTTCTTAGTCACAGTTAAATAAGGAAATCCATTAATAACTGTGTTCTTGTGTGTGTATGTGTGTTTTATTTTTCAATGTTTTGTTTAATTTTTAATTTTATTTATTTATTTTTTTTTTGAGAGAGAGGGTGTGTGAGTGGGGAGGGGAAGGAGCAGATGGAAAGGAGAGAAAGAATCTTAAGCAGGCTCCATACGGAGCTCAAAGCCTGACACGGAGCTTGATCTCACAACCCAGAGATCACTACCTGCGCCAAAACGAAGATTTGGACACTTCACTCACCGAGCCACCCAGGCACCCTTTGTGTGTGTGTTTTTTTAGAAGGGAAGGAAGAGACCCTCAAAGCAGAGAAGAAGGACCATCTAAGGTAGCTTATATCTTTCGTGCTTAGCATTTAATCCATAATCAATACATAGAAATGTACAGAAGAAATCACTGGCCCAGCATTAGTGTGATACTCTTTTAGAAGAGAACAGAACAAATCAGTGTTCTTTGGGGAAAAAAAAAAAACAACAAAAACCATCCAAAAGGAAAGAAAGTGGAGCTAAGACATTGTTATGATATGGAAAAATTTTGAAGAACAGGACTGTACGCCCTTTGGGGAGAAGGTTTTGGCTTCTTCCTTGCTGTCAGACAATGCCTAGATGTTTAAAATTGCTGTCCGTGTTGTTAGAATTCCCTGATGGGCTAAATAAAATTTATTTCACCAAACAGCGAAACAAGAATACGAGATGAGGTCACTGAATTAGAAGGCCGCTTGTTTGTTTCTTAAATTTTGGAGGGGGTTGTGGTTGAGGTAAATAGCTTGTATTTCTGTTCTTGGAAATGTGAAATGTGGAGGGAGGATTTTCTGGATGTTCTGCTTGAACATAGGCCACTTCTCTCTCAGGAGACATTGTATTTTGCAGCTCTTGTAATTTTATTAAATCTTCTTATTTCGTACTCCTTGACATGAGGTCGTTCTTCGCCTACAGCCGCGTGCAGGGATGGGTTCCCCGGACTCCAGAGAGACAGGGTGTCCCCTTTTCTTCTTTTATTTATTTTTTTAAAGATTTTATTTATTTATTTGAGAGACAGAGAAAGTGAGAGAGAGCATAAGAGAGAAGTCTAGAGGAAGAAGCAGACTCCCGTGGAGCTGAGAGCCCAATGTGGGGCTCGATCCCGGAACTCAAGGATCATGACCTGAGCCGAAGGCAGTTGCTCAACCAACTGAGCCACCCAGACGCCCTGTCCCCTTTTCTTCTTCAATCAGACAACCAGTGGCCCAGATTTCAGGGGGGCGGGGAGAGTCGAAACAGTGATACGTGATTCATCTTTTGTAGCGGAGAGGCGCTCAAAAGATGCAGAGTTTGGTTCAGAAGAAGGAAGAACTGTGACAAGTAGGACTGCCTCATGATAGAAAATGCTCTTTTGAGGGGACATGAGCTCCGCTTACTAGATGCTCGCTGAAGACACTGTGGAAGCCATCTTTTCCTTCCGTGAGAGATTGGACCACATGACCTCTAAACGGCCCTTGCGGTACTAAGACTCCATGCAGTGGGCTTTTCTGAAGGAGTGATTTTACATAATCAATCCATGTGTAATTTTGGAGGGAGAAATATGTGTCACAAATTCCTAAGCAGCCGTTGAAGAAATAAATTATCTCAAACCAACTCTAGTTTGAAGTTTGAGGGCTGCCTCTACTTGTCGGCTCTTTTCACTCTAAATATAATTCTTCACTTAATACTAATAAATAAATGTCTGATATTCTTTCTGTCTTTCTTAAAGAGAAAACAGGAACTTTTCCAATATTCTAAGTATGTAAGGGTCAAAAACAGTAATGCTTTAAATGGATAGTAGTTGCTCCCTTTTTATGGAGGGGCACATCTGAGAATTTCCTTGAGTCCATCCACTGGCCCAGTTTTTTCTTCACTCCTATAGTAAATGTATAGTCAAAATGAATAAATATACATCTTTGCTCTCTGCTATCTCTCCTCCACCCTACTTATCTGTACTTGAACTTCAAAGGAGAGATAATTTGAGGGGAAAAGGCCAATCCTAGTGACTGATCGCATCAATAAAACTATGTTTGGGACATTTTCTGAAGTCCATAGTTATTTAATCCAACCCTTAAATATATGTTAATGATATTTAGGATGATTGAAGGGACTGTAGAATCCTCAGTTGCCAAAATAGTATCTTCCCTATTTCATAAAGCAGAAAAGTGTAGTAGATTATGTCTTCACGGTTTTGTGTTTATGTGCACACATAAACCCTCCCTGTGCACCCCCGCCCCGTGGCTCTCAGCAGGTGTCTCTCATTCCTTCTCTGTTGCTGCCACCTTTTACCCCTCCAGCATTGTTTTTAAAATTTGTGAGAGGGGGTCCCTGGGTGGCGCAGTTGGTTGAGCGACTGCCTTCGGCTCAGGTCATGATCCCGGAGTCCCGGGATCGAGTCCCACATCGGGCTCCCAGCTCCATGGGGAGTCCGCTTCTCACTCTGACCTTCTCTCTCTCACTCTCTCTCTTTCCTAATAAATAAATAAATAAATAAAATCTTTAAAAAAAAATTTGGGAGAGGGATGAGAGGAGATTCAGATTGTGAGACCAAAAAAAAAAAAAAAAAGTGATTCTACATGGTAAGCACAGCTTCAAATAATGAAGATAATGCTTTAGATAAAAAATAGTTAAATGCCACGTTATTGGAATTCATGCATGATGTTTTAACAATTTTATATTTTTTCTTGAAATTTTTTTTCTTTTTAAAATTGTCAATGGATGAAGTTTTAAACTTTTTTTTTTTTTTTTTTTTTTTTTTACATTTAAAATGTGTATTTTTCTTCTCTGCAACGTTGGTGTCTAAAGAGCCAATTTCAAGTCCTGTCTGTTTTTCAAATACTCCGCATTGCAGGTGTTCTCTTGGGCATATAGGTACTAAAAAGTGCATTCTGGCTTCTGTCTCTTGCCAGGGAAATGCCTGACAGTTATTGGCTTTTTATGGTATCAGATTAAAAGTAATTAGTATTCTCTATTTTACTATAATTTTAATATCTGTTCAATGGGTAATTGTACACACTGTCTGGTTGGAGGTAAATTTGGCAAGGGGGACGACTGTTAAATGGATAAAATACTACTTGTATCAGGCCATGAAATTACTCTAGTGACATCAGAACTTGGCAGCCCCTTTTATTCCAATAAAAACAAAAATAGCATCATAAGCTAGGGATAAGACATTTTTCTTGTCCATTTATTTTGGCTTATTTTCATGGTTTCGGCCTCAGGGTGTGTGTATAACAAAATAATGACACAGTGAGTAATAGGCAATAAGAATTTGGGAGTGAAGGTAGTTTCAGCTGAAACAGACATACTGTTTATCACTCCCCTCGGTTTCAGTCATTTACACTGTGTGACTAGGCGAGCGTGAAGGTGGGTGTGAGGAAGCCTGAGCCGTTAAGTGGAGTTAAACTTCATCATTTGGCTTGATAGGACCTTGCTTGCAATATGTTTGATGATTGGCTTATAAAAATTGTCACGTGACGATGAATGGGCGTGGCTACAAATGCGACAGTACAGTCTTGTAGAAAAGGTGCTATTTAATCCTTTTTATAATCACCAGTGTAAAATAACATCGCGTTATCAGTTAGTTCAGTCTGATTGGATATAGTGTTTCCTCCTGCCTGTTTCACTCTTACTGTGAAATTAGATTTTTAGATGTTATCATGATTTTTTTTTAAAGAATTATTTATTAGAGAGAGAGGGTAGGGGGCTAGGAGGTGGGCAGAGAGGGAGAGAGAGAGCAGACTCACACTGGGTGCAGAGCTCCTTGAGGGGCTCAGTCTCAGGACCCTGAGATTAGGACCTGAGCTGAAACCAGGACCGCAGCACCCAGTGCCACCCCCCCCCCCCATGTTCCCGTGAATTAATGACAGCTCCTACACCAGGATTTCAGTTTGGTGTCCAGACATCTGAGCAGTAGGTCCAATAGATCCAGGGACTCCTAAACACTGAGAAGATACTTTCATTGTTCTTGATAGATAATTAAACTCTTGAGGAGAACCATACTAAAGTCTTAACTGCTCCATTCTCTCTGTGATTTACCTTGTGGGTTCACCTTGCTGTGATTACCTTTTTAAACAAGCTCATTTTATTTCTCCATTAAATCTTTTACAGTAAGGAGGATTATAGTTCTGATGGGTTAAAGTATATTTCAAAACTATTTTTTTTAAAAGATTTACTCATGTGAGAGAGGGCCAGAGAGAGAGAGAGCACACACAGAAGGAGAGGGAGAAGCAGACTGCCTGCTGAGCAGGGAGCCCAATGTGGGAAGCCCGATGCAGGGCTTGATCCCAGGTCTCTGGGATCATGATCTGAGCCGAAGGCAGTTTCTTAACCGACTGAGTCACCCAGGCACCCCCAAACCTAATTCTAAGTAGATACTTTTACTTAACATGTTTGTAAGTCATATAGTTAGGTTAGAATGGTTCTGATCTCTTCATCCGATCTTTTGATTCCTATTAACTGATGGTTAGGCGTATTTTCTTTTTTTCTTTTTTTATGGTCAAATCCTTTTTTTTTTTTTTAAAGATTTTATTTATTTGACAGAGAGAGAGAGAGATCACAAGTAGGCAGAGAGGCAGGCAGAGACATGGGGGGAAGCAGGCTCCCTGTCGAGCAGAGAGCTCGACGAGGGGCTTGATCCCAAGACCCTGAGATCATGAACTGAGCCGAAGGCAGAGGTCTCAACCACTGAGCAACCCAGGCGCCCTTATGGTCAAATCCTTTTTGAGATTAAAATAAAAACACCAAAATTCTACCCTGAATTTCTAATTCCAAGCTCTAGTCATCTCATTTTAGATTTGTGTTTTAGTTGGATTTCTCTTTTGAAAGAAATTGCAATCCTCACGTTTTGACTGTAGACCTATATAGGTCTTTCATATAATTTTCATCATACGTTTTAGGGCTGATTTTTTTTAATCTCATGGCTAACTAAAGCCCGTTTGGAGTCATTATAAAACGGGTTCTTAACTGTTGTCTCCTATTAGGCTAGCAAACGCAGTTGTCATTATTTATTTCTTTTGTGTTTGAGGACACATTTTAAAAGAGCTATTGTCATAGTGGTTAGGTCTTAAAATAATTTCACATTTGTTACTATGTCAGCAGCCCCGGTGGGGTTTTTAATCATACAATACAGCTTGTGCAGAGATTGATATCAGCATTTTGTGGCATCAACTAAATTTTAGCTCTGGGATTTGACTACATACATCTTACTGTTGTCAGTAGGGGTTCTTGTAGCCAGCTCCCAAAGTGGGTTTCTAAATGTGACCCTTCCAAGTGTGGGCTGTATCCCACCCCACATGAAAATAACATAAATTGTTTTAAAGAGAAATTGTCCATGTTTTACTTATTTGGGGCTCTCTCTTTGAGATAGGAGATAATCAGAAAAGATAAGGAAATGATTAACCCTGTAAGACAAAGATCAGATTTGCGTTTTCTTAGCTAGTTGTACTTGGATACAGGATACTTAATTAGTCGCGATCACAGATGGCAGCTGGTCATGGAATCCAGTCAACAGGCACCACTGATCCAACAAACTCCCGAGGCCTCCAACACCCTAGAAAGAGAAACTGCGTTTCGAGTTTTTCATTCGTTTCTGCAATTAAGGCTTTTCTTCCCCTTCGTGCCGAAAGGTGAGTCTTCTGGCAAAAAATCCTTCCACTTGACATTGGAAGTGAAGTCCCCATTTACTTGTAAAAGTTCCTTCTAATTCACTGAGAAGTACTAACCTCTTTTGTGTCCGATTTACCCGGAGTGAACATAGATAGGGCTGGTATACTGGGGCAATTGAACAGTAAGGGACTAGCGGATTGCTTTTGCAGACTGGGAATCTTGTCTGTCTGGGTGTACAAGAACGGTGTGTCCAGACGATTGGGAAGGAAAAGTATTGTCCTGTCTGGCGTCGTATGCAGAGCACAGGTGGGTGTTTGCAGAGCCTCCCCCCGCCCCTCCCCCCACTTAGCTCCTTGCAGAGGACTGGTCCGTTCTTTTTATTCCACGCACTGAATAATTTTCTCCCATTTCTGACGGTGATCATTTCTTAAATAACTTTTATACAGCCCTTTGTGCTTTGCAGAATGTTTGATCGTTTCGGTGCGTGTTTGCTCTTGACCTAGTGACATTTTCATGAGAATGGAAACCATGAATACAATATGGGATTGAGCGTGAGGATCAGATACGAGAGTTTTAATGTAGCCCCAAATTAGAGGACCTTTAAAATCTCTGGAATGTTGGGAAAGGAGGGTCTTGGAAACTCTAGTCTTTCTTTTTAAGCTTAAAGTGGGTTATAATTGCACACTTGTCAGTGCTTAGGAATAGAATAAAATACTTCTAAATTGGTTATTTTTTTCTCTCTCTCTGACATTTCTATGCCACAGACTCTGCGTTATACATTCTTTTGACCCAAGGGAAGTTATGAAAGTGAATTTTGCCCAAGGTGAAATTGATTCCCTGGTGTTTTGGATTCTTAAACTCTTTCCTTTGCAGAGGTCACTTTATTTTTATTTCTAGCCACAGGGATCCTTGCTTTCTAGCACATTTCTTTAGAGCAGGTGCTTGCGTGCTTAGAAATTTTATAGTAGAATGTCCCAGCTGAAAATGAAGTTTGAAAGCCCTTTCCAAGTCTGTGTAAAGTAAACAAAATAGCAAAGGGAACCTTTTAGAAATAAATCTCGTTTTATATTTGGGTCTTTGATTAGGGAATGAGTATAAAATCCAATTTGATAGGCTTTTTCTCTCAACAGTTATTCCACGATCCCCTTGTATCCAAAACATGAGGGATGATATTGAGACATAATTGGTTTTTCATTTCTTGGTTATGTAGGAAAATGCCTTCAGGCTTTGCAGTTTCAAGTGAGCCTTTTAATGTTGCGTTGGTCAGTTGTTAGTCATTTTCCTTTCATTTTGTATCAGTGTATCATGTTGGCTGAAACAAATGTTAATGCTAAAATCATTGGGTCCCAGCCAGTTCGTGTCATGTCAGCGAAAATCAAACCAGTTGTTAACTGTTTAATGAAATGATTTAAAAATGGCTTTGATGACCCGGTTGAGAAGGAAGGAAAGAAACGTTCAATGTTCCTAAAGTCAAGTCCTGCCCCTCCTCCTTCCTTGGAGTGAAGAGTGAGTTGTAATAACCAACAGAGACCAGCTCCCAGTAAGAGGTGTGAGGCTGTTTATTTTCACTCTGGAGATGTATATACTACAGAAGGAAAACTCGGGCCTTGCTTAACCTAAGCAAGTCATTACTTATCTACGATCTGGCAAGTGATTTGATTAGAGTTGACAGAGCTCATATAATATCAGAACTAGGCCCTCTTAATGATTGATGAAGCTTGTCTGTAAGTCTTTTTTTTTTTTCTTCAAAGGAGAAAAACTGAATAAGAACGCATTCTTGTTCAGATCTCTAATTACCAAGTAGAAACCCAGTCTATAATGTAGTTTTTGTCGACAGCGATTAATATGTACTCATTTGTATGTGTTTTTTTTTTTTTTTAGGTAATGATTACAGGGCTTCAAAATAATATTTTTAGGTCAGCAGGTTAATTTGACTTTTACATGATTAAATTCTTGAAATTTTAAGAGTTCCTACCTTATATTTTTAAAATCTTTTAAAGGTGGTTTCCTTTGATGTTTCTTCAGTATTCGTTAGTGGTGGCCAATTAAGAACTTGCCTCTCGGTTCTCTTATCAAATTGAGATATTTGAAAAAGTCTTCAGCTTTAATGTTAATTTTTTTCAACTCGTTGCTCTCTCACTGAAATGGTTAGGACAGTTGTCATAGCGTATTTGGGTCGGGAACTGTTGTGGCTCATTTCTTTGCTGCGTTGTTTCTTATTCTCATTCCTGACAGGTTGATAGTCAATGTGGCTTGAATGTGCCCCATGGTCTTGGGACGCTTTAAACCAGGATTCTATATTCCGCCCCGAGCCCAACTCCTGAGGAGGACCATTGTTTCTTGTCATTCCAATGCGCCTCGCAGACAAGTCATAGTGGACGGCCACACAGCTCCCCACCTGTACGCCTTGTTTTAAGCAAACTTAACACGTGTAATTTCCAGATCAATGACACCGTTGACCTGAGAGTGAACTAGTGTTCCATAAATGGAATTTTCTTAACCTGGGGATTTTCAGGCTTTGTCTCATAAGGGTTTGGATGAGGGTAGGCTCAAGAGTAGAGAGTACCTGGTGTCAAAACCAGATTCCACTACAGTCTGGTGATACAACCTCCCTGTGCTTTAGTTTCTTCACCTGCGTAATGGGAATGAACAAGCGCTTATCAGGCTCTTGGGCTCTCTCGTGTAGCGTTCAGACCCTGTGATCAGTGGATGGTGGGTGCTCCTGGGGGGGGTGAAAGTTGCTGCTCTGACAGAATTCCTGTCTCTTAGATGGGGGTTTATATTCACAAAAGAGGATGTTATTGTGACATCGCTGAATTAGACTGTTGAGTCAAAATGAAATGAATGGGGCTTAAAATCTGGGGGGCTACAGATGTGGGGAATAAGCTAGAACTGATGATATGTTTCTGGTTTTGGATTGGTTAGAACCTGGTGCATAGTGAAGGTTAGAACCTGGTGCATCGTGAAGAGAGCTAGTGGGGAACTTTTGGGTAAATTTCTGTGACTCTCCAAATAACTGCACACCATTTGACTTTCTTGCTCCATATATTTAATTTTGTAACTTTGTGATCTCCCCTTTCTCCTTTCTATCTCCCCAGACTCAATACAGTCATATCAATATAATTACCAGGAAAATAAAATTTGCTTTGCGAGAGATATATTTCATACCTACCCTTACTGACACGTTCTTAGAAGCAAGGGCTACCTGTTCTTGGGACCTACTGTGCACTTTTTGCTTGATAATTTTCCCAAAAAGTGGTGTCATCTATGGGGAATCCCAGTGCTTTCTGGAATTCTTATTTGTATACTGAATGAGCTTGAATCTTATGTTCTTTTGCATTCTTTTCTTTTGGGCTTACTTACATATGGTCAGAGCAGATAAACCCTTCACTGGGATTGTTAACGAACGCCAATAACACCAATAAAGTGCCATGCCCAAGTTGTTTCCAGAAAAGAAATGGGGTAGACATGGGAGCATCAGATGCAAATATTTGACTTGGAGGTGGGCCAGTTCTGCATACTGTTGTCAGCCGCACCTGGCAACTCCCCTGTGTTGTTTCTAGCTGGCCAGCCTAAGTATGTTGCCCTCAAGTGACTGTTGCGAAGATTGAGGGTTAGCAGTGGAGGGGGATCCAAAGAATTAGACAGGAGTTGTAGAATCAGTTAAGTGTTGAGAGTTTCATCTGTTTCTTCTCCCCCACAGGTCAGCCTCATTTATGGATTTTTATCCCTGGAATCCGGGTTCTCAGGGAAGCCCAGTAATGTTTGTAGTGATACGGAACGTGTTAGCAGGAGAAAACGTTGTGTCACAACTCTGCAAATGCACAGACTTTAAGATATTCCTTCTGGGGCCTATAACGTAGAGGATAAAGCTTGATTGTATTGCATTTATAGGGTTTTCTTAGGGCAGTGGTCTTGGTGGCTATGGAGGTAGGTAGCCTTTAGAGGATTCTTTTAACTGTTTTGATTTGGGGGACTGTGAATCTTGTGTTTGGAACTGTAATTCTTGTCCTATCCCTCACCCCCACTCTCAGCTCAAATTTAGGGATGTGTGTGAACGAGGAAATAGCTGTGTGTTTGATTAGTTAACAGAGTGTCTTAGCTGAGATTGATCATGGCTTGTATTTTGCTAAAAAGGGGTTAACGCTCAAACTTGGATAACGTATGACTTTTTCAAAGGGAAGAATTCTTGTCAATTAATGCTGATTAAATTATTTTTATTACTAATCTCGTAAGTATATTCAAAATAAACTAGATGCAAAATTCTTAGAAAACTAAAATTTACAAAATAAATACATGCCTGCAAAACCAATATAATTGAAACATTTAAAATCCTTAACGATTTCTTTTTAGGTTATCAGTATTGTTTAATATAGAAAGATACTTATGCTTATTTTGTATTTCTCTTGCCTATTTGATTTGGCTCTTTTGGTTTGAAGCACAATTAATATTATTTTTCTTTTTTAAATAATGGTTTTGTTTTTAACTACCGGCCCAATATTTCGTGGACAGTCCCTTGGAAAGTGCACCGTTATGTGTAGTACTGAGAACTTTCAAATCTACTGAATGAAATGTGTGGGTGTATTAATACTTACTGTTGGTGAACCAGAGTAATACGTGATCTTTGTAATAAGTGTGTTCGTATAAGGCTGTTTGCTACGTCACATGCTTTTGAAGTCTGTCACACTTAGGCTGCCATGTGCTAGAAGATAATTCACATCTGCTTTTCTTCTTACCGAGTCCAACACTCTCTCTGTCTGCCGTATTCTGCAACATCCCTTGACCTTCACCTGTCACAGACCTGATCCAAAAACACAAATGGCGGTTGGGCATTGGTATCTTGTGTCCCATCTGCATTGTCTGGCTGATGACCCACCGTAAGCCTTCGGTTTACTGAGATGCAGCGGTACAGAAACAGGGAAATTTATAAAAAATAACTTTCATGCCTCCAGAACCCATCTGCAGATTAAAAGGGAGAAAGAGAGCTAAAACCCAGGAGGTTCGAGAATCCCTCCGGAATGAGAAGTGGCTGTGGATTCACACTGAAGTCAGTGGACATAAAAACACTTCTTTTATTCACTTCTTTTATTAATTATAATTATTAATAATTAACAGATAATTATCTGTGAATAGATAATAGAGAAATAGTTATCTATTATTTATTCTTTCAAACATTTACTTCTTTTATTCAGGAGGCAGCGTGTACAAAGGGGTAAATGGAGGCCTGGGATTGCCCTGGGTTCGAACGTTCCCCCTGCCCTTTAGCAGCCATAGGACCCCGGGCAGGCTGTCCAAGCTTTCTTTACTGTTACCTCATTTGTAAAACGGAAACAATACCTATCTTTAGGATCGTCACGAAGATCGGTAAAAATACACATAAAATCTTTGGTCTGTAAACTTAATAAATGGTAGTTGTCATTACTCTTTGGAATAATTAATCTCCTCGGACAGCAGTTTGGTAAGATGTACAAATAGCTGCATTTGCACACAAACCATTTATTCCCTGCCTAGTGGGAGCACAAGGCAAGGGTGGGGTGGAGTATCGGAATTACTTGGCAAGGTTTTTCGGGCAGCGCAAAGAGCCCCGCCTCTTTATTATCATTTCCAAGGGACCCTTACCGCCGACTGTGGACCTCTGCTCTCTGGTGCTGGGGTGGGAAGATGACAGAGTACTGACTTGAAGCATTCGAGTCTTTCTCTGGTCACTCTGATTTAAGTACTTGCCCCCATCTTTTGAAATCCTAATTTTATACATACTTAATGAAGGTGAATTTACTCATTTATACAGAGAAATCAGCAAATGGATTTGTCTACTATTGATGGGGAGTGTCTAATCTACCCCCTGTGCATGCATAAGTTAGCATTGTGGCATTTGGCTTAAAAAATGTGCTTGTTTTCCTTAGATGTTTATTTACCAAATTCAGGACTTTAGAAAGTGTTACGAAGAGGGTGGGACAGATTGACTTGATAGATTTTTTGGAGGAGGGGGTGGTTGGGCAGCAAAGCAGGTTTATTGAGTGACAGTAAAATGATAGCAGCACAAAGCTTCCCAACGAGGGAGGGGACCCAAGAGGGTTGCCCTTGATAGGACAACCTACAACCCCAGTTGTAAGGACATTTATAAAACTATTTGTGGCTTGACCCAGTTAACTTGGCCAGTACTCTTTAAGTATATTTGAAATTCCTCCTTGAGAGTTAACTTTTAAATTTAATAATTCTTTATGTGGTAGGATTTTGTTTACATGATTTGACCTTATAAAAGTTCATACCACATTGCAGGAAACATGACTATGTACAATAAAAACCCTGATATTTTAGCCTGTAATGCCAGTCTCTGTCATAAATGTGTGAAGAGTCCCTTATTTTAGCTACAAATCTTTACAACAATCTGAAAAGCAGAGACTTCCATTTACCCAATGTTGACTTTTAGAACTTTCAAGATCACAGTGAATGCTTTGCAGATGCTACTAGGTCATTCCTGTGTGTGAGCAAAGTAAGTGCTGTCGGTGTTGTTTGTAGTATCGTTTTCTATTCAGGTTTAAAAGGACTTTTTGATAACAGCCATTATTTAAACTCTTTTCTTGCCTGTGGCTTTTCTCTAATGCGAGGGTCATGCCCTTTGTCAGCCATTTGGCTTAAGTACCTATTAAATTATATAGCACAGAGCTATTAGTTATTGATTTAAAAATTTACATAATAAAACGTAAGTAAATATGGGAGTTTGCTTCTATCGAAAACCAAATAAAGTCAGTGAACAGATTCTCTTAAACTGCTGCTTAGTAATGTGAGACTGTTCTCATATCATCTCTTTTGGCTTACTAGAATGTACATTAGTCATTTGTGAAATAACTTCGTAATTCCCAGGGAACATTGCTGGGTTTCTCTCAATGTGTATTTATCTCTTTATCCACATTTATTCAGCACTCATTTTGTGCAAGAAACTTCCCAGGTGTTGGGCAGACAGCGGTGAACAAAAGAGACGTGGTTCTCTTCCTTTAATCCAGGTCTGGGTGGGGACCGATTCTGTGACCGGTAAATCTCCAGCCTCGGTCTTTTTTCCCACCCTGTGAAGAGTCAGATGAAAATCAAAATCTGTACTTTCTCTTCAGGGCCCCCTCCTTGGCTATAGTTTTGACCCAGGGGAAGTCAGACTAGAATGAAAAATCCAAGCCATTCCTGAAGAAGGAAAGAAGTTTTAAAGCATGGAGTTTTGGAGTGGTTTGTGGAGAGAGTCATGGGAATTTTTGTAGTTGAATGTGGGGGTGTCTGTGTCAGTTTCCTGCCTCTGAAATACCAGTTTCCCAGCAAGGTCTACAAGTCTGGCCTACATTGGAGGGGAATGTTACTACTGAAGAGTAGGGATTACAGCCTGGGACCAGTTGAATATCTTTGAGTGGCAGAAGCCTGTCAATACCAAGAAGATTAAAAATGCTGCTTTAGGGACGTTTGTTCGTTGACATTTAGGATGAAAAGCCACGGGATGTCTGTGTTTAATGGTCCATTAGGGGGCGCATGATTTAGCCTATTTTGAAACCAAATGTATTGAGCTGGTGTGATATATATTAATATATAATTACAATATGTAATTATGTAATTGTGTATAATACATGATAATAATACATATAACAGATGCCTATATAGTATATGTATCCAAATGTATAATATGTGATATGTATAATATTACATAATATTAAACATACCGATTTAAGACAGTGAAAACTTAGGTCTATTGATTAGTTGTTTCTCAACAGTGATCTTCAAAGCAGCATAGTTTATAATGAAGATTTTGTGTTTGGAGTAAAATGAGGAACAACCAACCAAAAGACATGCAGTAATGACTTCCTAAAGCCAAATTTACTCTGAAACAGTGTTTTGCTCACCTATTTGCTCTGTACTAATGAGACATTGACAGCAGATAACAGTTTCTAATATTTTTAAAAGAGTATTCTTACTTGGCAAATTGTTGGCAAGCTTACGTGGGAAATGCAGGTGCCTTTATTTCTTAGTGTTCCTGGTTTCTGAAATCCAGATGTCTGGAAACCGCTGCTGTAGGTTAAATCTACAGATTCTCAGTATGCAAGCTGTCCATCCTGGGATACGGCTTCTCTGGGGTTTCTCATGCTAGCCGTTTGTCCATCTGCGAGATTTATGCCCAGGAGTTGATGATGCCTCGTTATCAAGAAGGGTTCTCTTTCTTGTTGCAGCCGTAAGTTGGCTTTTTAGCCTTCTCCAGCAGAAATGGAAATGCCTCGCTTAGTGTTAAGTGCACCTCCATTGTTTCATGGGCTGAGGTCAGGAGGCAGCCCCTTAAAAGTCTCTCTATATAAAGGCTGCTTTTTAGATGTTTTATTAGTACTGCTGTTGGTTATTTTAATTAGTAGTATATTTTATGTGCGCCCTGAGGCCGTTCAGGCAAAGAATGTAATTCAAATAAACAAAATAATATCTGATGTTTTGGAACACCCACACCTGCCATCTGGGCCTTTACTCTTAAGGTGTGCTTACTTAGGTTGCCAGGGAAGCTAGGAAGAGAAAAAGGAGATGATTATGTAGTATAATGGAATTTTTTTAACGTAAATTCTTGGAAAGCTTGACAACCAAGTTTTTAGCTGGGTAATGCCATTTTCTTCATAAGCAGTAGTTCCTCTTTTAAGGTAAATACGGAGTTTTCTTGAGAAGACCTATTTTTTCCATTGTTTTGCACATTGTCTTTCTCATTGTGTTTCTGGGGTCCTGTGAGTACCTGAGAGATAATTTGACTGTAAATGGTGGAGGACGCTTTCACAATGCAAGCAAGTTTGCTAGGGTAATTTCTCCAGGTCTTTTTTATTTTATTTTATTTTTTTATTTTAATATAAAGTAAAGGGGCCACCTCTCCCAAGTTTTTACAATGAAACTAGTCTCTTTTTTTTTTTTCTTTTCAACTTGGCTACTTTTTTTTTTTTTTTTGAGTTAACACAAATACTCTTCTCTGTTTGCAAACTGAAGTGAACTATATGCTTTTGACTTAATTTTGAAAGCTGAAGTTGTGTTGATTTTGGATACCTTTGCTGGATTTTCCCGCCATTCCCTCTCTCGTTAAGTACAGTCCTTTTTGGACTTTGCCAAAGATGAGGCAAAACTCGTGTAAGAGGTGCACCTGACCTTTTAAGTGTTTTTTTTTTTTTTCCACCTAAACACGGCACTTGTAAAATGTTTGTCATAAAGCTGGAAAAAATTATGGGACTTTTTCCTCCCTTAGAGAGAGAACCTAAGCCACACTGAATTAGTAAATGTTCTACCTGACTGACATTCTCTGGGAAAAATAAATACATCCATTTAGACCGCTAACTTATTTTTTAAAAATATGTTTAATATGTATTTAAAATATGTTAAAATATTTTATAACATTTTTTAAAAATACTATTTTTAAAATGAGGGCTACCGCCACTTTTTAAATCTTTTTTATGCCTCAAAAATAGTTTTAAATGCTATTGTTTATAGGTCACCCAAGAGTTAAAGATGTCAGAGACTTAGGAAATGAGGTCATGGTGTCTCTATTGTCTTATTCTATTTTATTGCCCCCCCCCCGCCCTTCTTTTTTTTTCCACCAGCTACCTTGAATATAAGTACACAGTACATTTTCTTTGTGTAAGTGAATGAGAAACTGTTTTTGTGTGTGTGTGTTTTTAGGCTGTAGATTCCAACTGCACTCACAATCTGGGTTAGAAAATGGGTTTAATGAAGAGATTTTAGAATATGAAGCTAAAGATACAACCCCTAGCACTCTCCCCCCACCCCAAGATGGACTTTCTTTCTTTCTTTCACAGAGAGATTGAGAGGGGACAAGCATCAGGCAGAGGGAGAAGCAGGCTCCCCACTGAACAAGGAGCCTGATGTGGGACTTGATCTCAGGACCCTGGGATCATGACCTGAGCAGAAGGCAGATGTTTAACTGATTGAGCCATCCCAACCCACGGCACTCTTAAAATCCCAAGACCCGCATTAATTATGTCATTATGTAAAGAATGAAGCCGTAATGCTCCTGTAAATCTCACTAAAAAATCGAAACAAAACAGGACAGAAACCTCCTCATGTAGTTCATAGAAGCCAGTGATGACAAGTCTTTCCAGGAAGAGTCTGGCTACTAGGGTATATAGATGTAGCAACATACAAAATGTGTTCTACGGATGGAAGGTATGACTAGGGTTGGATACGTAGGAAATGTTGAGTATAGTGTAATATAAAAGATTTTAAGAAATATGCCAGAACTTATATATTAGAGTCTGTATACGTTAGAGTCTGTAAGCTGTGTATTCAATCTCACATTTTTGTTAGTGTGCCAAGAAATTTGGAGCTCTTTTGGAGTTATCTTTACTGGTATAGCACTGTAAGAAAATTCTTGGTGTTCTTAATTTGTTGGGAAGTAGCCATTAATGGATAAATTGGTTGATAATGTTGGAGTTAAGACACTGTAGTGTTGGGGGCACCTGGGTGGCTCAGTCAGAGCATCTGCCTTCGGCTCAGGTCATAATCCCGGGGTCCTGGGATCGAGCCCCGTGTTGGGTCTCTGCTCAGAGGGGATCCTGCTTCTCCCTTTCCCCCTGCTTGTGTTCTCTCTCTCTCAAATAAATAAAATCTTAAAGAAAGAAAGACACTGTGGTTTTAAAAATCAAGGGTAATTATAACATAAGAACATAGTAAGAATCAGGTTTATACATTGACACTCAAAATAGTTAACAAAGGATTTTCAGGGAAGTTATGCACGGAGGAGTTATCAATGGGATAAGTTTGTGTGTCTTCCAAGTTGGGCCAGTCTCCTGTGGTTTCCCGAGTAGTATATCAGTTGCCTGTGTGTGTGTGTGTGTGTGTGTGTGTGTGTGTGTGTGTGTGAGATTATGTGTCTTTGTGTCCTTGAACGGGCTTGAGCCTCCTGTTTACCGTTGCCTCAACGTAGTGTCAAAACGCAGGCACTGTTGTTGGCTACACGCGTAGCCCCTAGCAGAGCTGTTCCTACAGGCATTGCTTCATTTCCCGGAGACGGGCTGGACTGTATTTTGTCCCGCTGTATTTTGTCTTTTTAATACTCTCTGCCACGTCACTTCGTAGAATTTCGCTCTTTGTCCACTGCTTCTTTGGCTCTCCCAGTTGGATTAAAGCGACCAGCGATACTGTGCTGTGTTTGCAAAGACACCGTGATCTTAATTGCTTTTTCTATTTTCTAGTTCATCGGGGCATTGTATCTCGATCGTTTCTTTGACTCTCACTGCCTAGCAAAGTTTTCTGGGGTGCTGGGCTTCTTCCTACAGCCCAGTGCGTATTTTTACGTAGCTAGAGACCTAACAGTCTGTTTGAGGTGATCAGGTGCCGACTGCATAGTCATCTGTGACTGACTTGTGTCCATTTATGAGGGTGCTCGAAGAGCCCCAGGATCAGGGCCCGGCCTCTCTTCCGCGACTCCGCGGGAACTGGGATGGAGCTCTGTCTGACCTGATGGCCATCCCCAGTTGAACGAGGCTGGGGGGGGGGGGCGAAGAAATCCAGATTCCGTCAGTGATTGCATGCAGCCATGGTTAAAGATGGAGTGAAGTTCTTGGCACCCCGGGTCACTCTGTCCCCGGGCTCCAGGAGGCTTCCAGCTCAGCAGGTAGCAAGAGTATAAAAGTCACTGTGATGGAATTCCCGCGCTCAGCCAGCGTCGATTCAAGTTTTTTTGCAGCACAAATATTTTTTCTTACGTTCCTCATTTTTTCTTATTTTGCTTTCCCCCGAGTGTTTGACTGTATACGTTAGAATCCATTTCATGGAAATGAGTTTCTCCTCGAGGTTTTATTTCCTGGTTATTAAAATGAAATCTAAACCGAACCCCAGGGAGGGTGAGTCTTTTGGGAACAGCCAGGGAGAAATTTGTTCCGTTTGGGAAGGTTCTCGGCAACGCGCTGGACATAACAACAGCGATACTAAATTCATTACCTAACACGTACATAGAGCCCCTTTTCAAATGTGTTCATTTTCCTCCGCATCCTTGCATCAACAAAACAAAACAAAACAAACAAAAAAGTTAGCCAGATATCTGTCTGGGTCTTTTTAAGATCAGTCTCTTCAAGTTTAACTAGTTCTTAGCAACCTTAAAAACTAACGCCCTTAGCTAGCTTTTGTTTCACGGTTACCAAAGCCCTATGCCTTTTTTTTTTTTTCCTTCCCCGTGAAGTCGAAGCCAGTGGCGACCTTGAAACATCTACCCAGCACTGTTCATCTGTGGCAAGTGCTGCCTCTCTGGTGCCTGTGAAGAAAACCCCTGGAAACCCGCTGTATTTTGTCTTTAATATTCTCTGCCGCGTCACTTTGTAGAATTCCGCTGTTATGTCCGCAGCTGTGTTTTAAAATATACATAATGCACCCGTCCAGCTCACGGTGGTTGCCAGAATTATCTGCATGATTTTTGGTTTCCTGCGTTCTAGAAGCAGGAAGAAATAGTCTCTTTGAAAGACAGTGGGACAGGAACACTTGGCTTCTTTTTTTTTTTTTAAAAACACACAAATCTTGTGAATAGAACCTAACTCCGCCCTTAGACCCCCTTCTCTTTTGGTGCGTAATTAGGACCACACTGACTCCTCTAGCCCCTCACCGTTGCCTTTTTCTGCCGGTGACCTCCGACCCCAGTGACCTTTCCTGGGGTTAGTCCTAGGCCCTTTTCATTGTGTTGGAGCCGAAGTGGCTCATGTGGAGTTGATTATCTCTTTGCTCATTTGGCCTTTTTGGTGCCATAACTCCCAGTCCCTTGCATTTTCTTCCTCTGCCTCCGACGGTCCCCAGTGAAAGGAAATGCCTTCTGCAGGCAGCAGAAATCAGTCCGTAGGCTCCGATGACGCGATGGCGATGCGGGGGACGTGGGGGCAGGGGCGTGAGGTCCGTAGGTGGCCGCGGTTTTTAAGGAGTCGCTCTGAATGAGGGTGCGTCCGTCCTGGGCCCGTGAGCCGGGCCCTCGGAAGATCTGCGTCTCACGTGGAGGGTCCGAGTCCTGGTTGAGGAGACACCGCCCCGGGTCCCAGGTGTGGACCTGGCTGTTTGATGGCCTCCGGCTCTGCGTGCAGGAGATTTATCTGTTCCTCCCACCGCCTCCCCGCTACTTGTGCAGGTCAGCGTAGGCATCATGGTCAGTGGCGCATGGCCGACTGCTTCCGGGGAGTCTTTCCTTTCTGGAAGGAGGAGGATCACCCCCGTGGATGACCGTGCTGGCGAGTCGATGGTGTCTTTGGACTGGACTCCCGATGGCGCTTTGCTGCTTTTTCCTCACCCTCCTCCTGGCCCCACCCACCCCTCCAGCGAAATCACTGCAAGATGCCCGGCAGCTGTTACTCTCGGGTTTTGAGGCCCCGTGGGTACCCCGGGAGCACTGCTCGGATCAAGGGCTGGAGTGATCGCGAAGGGGTCAGCAGTTAAAGGGATGGGTCCGATGGCCTTAAACTGGGTGTTGCACACAACCGACCAATTACTGAACTCTCCGTCTGAAACCGATGGTGTCCTGTACGTTGGCTAATTGAATTTAATTACATAAAAAAAGGTAGATCCATATGAAACTCAATGACATTTCGCAGCTCCTTTTGAAGAAATCTGAGGGTTCATCCCAAGTTCACCTCCCTTTTCTTCTTTGTTTTAAAAGGCTTTATTAATGGTATTGATCACGTGGATTGTTTCGAATGAGGCATTGCTACACCTTCCAGTGCGGTGGATTTTTTTTTTTTTTTTAAGAATTCTCCCCTCCTCAAAAGGGAGCAAGAGTTTTGTCCGCCTGTTATCGTCCCTTCACATCCCAAAGAAGCACTTCAGACTTCTTTCTGCTTGCCTCCTCGATCTCTTTCTTAGAGTACCACTTACGGCCAGCTCAGCCCATTTTCTCTGTGCCTTAGGGACGCGCTCTCCATTCCCTGCTGCCATCAAAACAGCGACGACAAGCCACGGAAAGCCCTGCTGCTTCTCTGTCTCAGAGATCATTTCTTTCCCAGCCCAGGTCATTCACTATCCAAGTCCTATCAGCGCCGCCTTTGAATGACATCTGGTAAATATGTCCATGTCTTAAAAAATGTTTTTAACCTTTTAAGCCTATCCCTTGCTATTTCTCTAGTGCAGGCCCCCATCCTCTTTCCCCAGGGCCTTCTAACCTCCATTCCTCTCATCAGCCATGCTCCACATTGGCAGCCTAAATGATTTTTTCAAAGGCACAAGTCAGATCTTGTCCCTTGCCTGCTTAAAAGCCATTAATACTTCCCTCTTAGGATAAAAGCCAAATACCCTGACCTGATTTATATTGTTCTGCTTTGGCTTCTGCTCACCTGTGCCGCTTTACCCCCTTCCCCCTTTATTGCCTCCTCGTACTCGGCTCTGCGGTCATACTTTCTTGCTCCTTCTAGATCTGTGCACACACGGCTCCTTCTCTTTGACGCACCACCTCCCCTTGCTCTTTCTCCCTGCCTTCCTCCCGCCCCCCAGACTCACGCGTTCACATTCACCTGATCATTGTTTCCGTGAGTCTTCTTCGACCTTCTAAGTCCAGGCGAAGTGACCCTTCTGTGTTTCCTGTAGCACTTCTGCTTTCTCCTGTGGCTCACCCATCCCCCCCCCCCCCTCCGCTAACTACTTTGATCCTGGAGAACCTTTAGTTCCTAAAAGCGTGGCTTCTTAGGGAAAACCATTTCCAGGGATGTCGGTGGGAAAAATCATGATGGATTCTGTCGTGATCCAAGACAGCCACGGTTTTCACAGCTAGAAAAAACAAGTCAACTGAGCAATAAAAACAAACTTGTAAACAAACAGGCTGTACAGGTGGTAAACAGTATTTTGACAGTAAATACAGCATGTTCTTAAATACAGTGCAGCGAAGGTACTGTGCTCAGCCAGGCTGGTGGCTGGTGGAGGAGGGCGGTGAGGAAGTCCTCCTCCCAAGATGCTGGAGAGGCAGGAAAATTGACGTTCAGACAGCAGGTCATTTTAAGGAGTGAGCTGCATTCACGCTGAACTGCAACACAGAGTTACAGCACAGAAAAAAACCTGATGGCAAAATCAGGCTACACAGGGAGGTGCTCCCCAACTCAGAGAAGCAGGGCACAGAGAGCTTAGCAGGAAACACTCTCCGTCCTCCCACTCACTTGGCGTCGGTACACAGAACACAATGTTTTGGGCTCATCCAAATACGGCAGGCCGTTCCCATTCTCCTAGATAAGACCTTCTGACTTAAAACGGTGGGCTCCCTTCTGACTTAAA
The DNA here is from genome assembly GCA_028533885.1 of Nasua narica. Classification (NCBI taxonomy): domain Eukaryota; kingdom Metazoa; phylum Chordata; class Mammalia; order Carnivora; family Procyonidae; genus Nasua; species Nasua narica. The sequence goes on from CM052815.1 coordinate 74,760,456, forward strand.
ACCGGGGGCTCGTGGAAACTGGTGGGTGTATCTTTGCCCGAAGCTGTAATATCAAAGTACCACGTTTTCGTTTCTGATTGGAAAAGTTGTGATGCTGGAGAAAGAGAAGGCGTCCAGAAAGTGCAATGACTAGTCCTTCTGTTAGGTGATTGTGTGTTTGGGTGGCCTCGGCAGCTGTCACTTCCCTTGGCCCGAGCACGAGCCGCAGGGAGGCAGAGGGGTCCCGTCTGTGGCCGAGTTCCCAGCAGAACCCGATGCATGCAGGATAGATTCCTCTGAATGTATTTCACACTCCCGTTGTGTTGATGACACTTGATTCCAAAGCTGATTATGTTCATGCCCTCTTTTCTGAGTTGAACCATAATATCCTTTAGTTCAGGAATTATGCCTACCTTTATCTTCCTTAATCTTTGTACCCTCCCCCCATAGGTTCTTGCCCAAAGTAGTGCCCTGTGTATGGAATTAATGAACTGCATATATTCTAGAAAAAGTAGGGTTCTTTGAGAAGCCCATGTAGAAAACAGTTTAGCTTCTTAGCTAAACTATCCAAGCATTCAGAATGAAGAAAAATTTTATTAGATTTATAATTCAGTGTGATTAAGGTCAAGGTAGCTCAATGAGTTAAAAACAAAACAAAACAACAAACTATGTATGTTTGACTTCCCTCATTGAATTTGTGCTGAATTAATCTTGAGAGCGCTTATTCAAAAATTTTTAGGTTGACATATTTTATCTTTTGTTTAGTTACTGCAGAAGACTCATTTTTTAAATCAACAGGAGAAATAGCACGTTATGGAATAGATTATTTGAAAATAGAGGCCAATCTTGTTTTTAAAGAAGGAAATTGCTGTGTCACGCAGAATAAGATGGTTTTAGAAAAGGAAACTTAAAGAATTTTCTGTTTTGAAGACCTGCGTGGATCCCAAGCGGAGTTTTTGTTCACAGATTAATCACGGTTATTCCCTAAACCTGAAAGAAAACTATAAGAAAGTTTGATATAGGAGTCTAGGGAGGGGGATAATTCAGAGACAGCTTTGATCCCCCTTAGGAAAGCAAAGGCATTGCTTCAAAAACAAAGGAATCAAATCTAGAAATTCAGGAAAGACTTTTCCCAAAGGATTATTCTGGCAGCATGTTGAAAAGAGGTTATAAAAGCATTAAGTTCACAACCTGAACAATAAGTTAAGTAAATGTTAGGGAAGTATTTCCTTTCTTATTCTAGGACTAGGCATACCTTTAGCTTGCTTTTGCCAATAGAAATGCTGCTAAGCCTGGGCCGGCTTAGAAGTACGGTATGTTAATATGAGACAAATTGCCTTCTATGTCGAGGTGAAGGAGCGCTTATAACCTTATGTCCCAAGTTATAGGGCCCAAGGAGGCCAGTCATCGTTAGGAACATCAGGCTAGGACTCAGGGAGCAGCACTCATCCCATGCAGAAGTGGGGAGCCCTCTAGTGATTTTTATAGCATGGAAGAAAGAGTTGTCCCCTGACTCGTAGATTTAATGGGGTACTACATTTAGCTGTTCTGTTTTGTTTTTGGCTTTTTGTACCGTATTAGTCTTTTCCCTGGAAAGAGAGGACTATCAGGTGCTTTCTGGGGAGCATCTTGTCACTTAAATTAGTTGCTCAGAACCGCCGTGAAAACGATAGAATTATGTTGGCCGTTAACTTCTTCTGAAGACAGGAAGCGGGTGGAAGATCTTCCTCACCGTCCCGTTAATTTCTTCTGAGACCAGTGAGTGGTTAAGCCTCAAGAGTTCTGATTTTCACCCAGGGAATTGATCACATCTTTGCTGAAATCCAGTAGTAGGACAAGAACGAACCCCATTTAAAATCCAGTTCCTTGAGTTATTTTATCACCTCTGGTAGTTTAGGGAAGTATGCATGTTTAAATGCTTTATGGACGAGGGGCACCTGGGTGGCTCACTAGGTTAAGCATCTGCCTTTGGTTCAGGCCATTATCACAAATGGCCTGGGATGGAGCCCTGTGTCGTGTTCCCTGTTAGCAGGGAGTCTGCTTCTCTCTCTCCCTCTGCCTCTGTGCTCTCTCTCTCTCTCTCTCTCTCTCTCAGATAAATAAATAAAACCTTAAAAAAATGCTTCATGGACAAGAAAAGCAGTGGGGAAGTTTTGATATAAATGACAGTCTACCATTTTGAATGCCAGTAAATATTGCCAGAAAGTGTCTGTCAGCAGTTTTCACATACAAATTTATTTTTAGAGAAATGCATGTTAAAAATTAAAATCATCCAGTATGACAACAGTGACCGTGCATCCTCCTTTACGATGAATTTTGGGTAAAAAGCAGAGATTTTTGTGCCCGCGGTGTTTTTTTTTCATTGAAAGTTTAGAAATTAACAAGCGTTGATAAACGTGGTCCACAGTGTCCAATTCTTTTACCTTTTTTTGGTAGTTTTTTTTTTTTAAAGATTTTATTTATTTATTTGACAGAGAGAGATCACAAGTAGGCAGAGAGGCGGGCAGAGAGAGAGGGGGAAGCAGGCTCCCTGCTGAGCAGAGAACCCGATGTGGGGCTCGATCCCAGGACCCTGAGATGGTAGTTCTTTTTTAAAAAAAGATTTATTTATTTTAGAGAGAGAGTGTGTGCGTGGCGGGGCGGAGGAGGGAAGGGGTAGGGAGAGGGGATCTTAAGCAGGCTCCATGCTGAGTGTGGAGCCTGACACGGGGCTTGATCTCAGGGCCCTGAGACCAGGACCTGAGCCGAAACCAAGAGTCAGATGCTTAACTGACGGAGCCACCCAGGCAGACTCCCTTTGTTGCAGTTATTGTGACTTAAATTTAGAAGATCATTTTTTAAAGTCCGTAATAGATTAAACAGTAAATGTTGCTCTGTGCCTTATCAAATATTTAAATTAATTGCTCAAATTCACGTGTGATATCCGTGCTTTGCCCACCACGTACTCTGGTGACTAGGTGTGCCCTCAACGATGCTGATGGTGGTTATTGGGGATAGGGATGTATATTATTGCCTTTTTGGGGGAGAACTCGACAGTATGTATGTTCAGAGTATTAAAAATATTTGTATTGGGGCGCCTGGGTGGCTCGGTCGGTTAAGCATCCGACTCTTGAATTTTGGCTGAGGTCGTGATCTCAGGGTCCTGGGATCGAGCCCCACATCGGGCTCCGTGTTCAGCGGAGAGTCTGCTTCTCTTTCTCTCCCTCTAAAATAAGCAAATAAATCTTTTAAAAAGTTTGTGCTCCTTGACTCCGTAATTCTACTTTAAAAAAACCTATCCTAAAGATGTAAGTAGAAGAGTAGTTAGAGGTTTATGAACAAAGATATTTATAACAGCATTATCTGTAATAGACAACTACACATGGCTATACACTCATATAAAGAAAGGTAGCCTAATTACCCAAGAGGGACTGGCTAAGAAAATTAAAGTGTATTTATTCAATAAAGTATCTGTGGCTGTTATAGATTGTGTTTAGGAATTATTTAATGAGTAAAAATGATTAGATAAAAAAATGAATAAAAGTAGGATTTAAAATTATATTGCATATGTTATCATTTCAGTTATGTACGTAGACACATATATAAAAAGGATTAGAAGGAAACGCATCAAAATATTGATGTGTTATCTTTAGGTGATAGAATTTTGTTTACTTGCTTTTGTTCTGTGCTGAATGAGTAGCGGGTTTTTTTTTTTTTGTCAGTGAATATTTATAGAAACTTTCTGTTAAGAGTTTTCTACTTGTAAAAGTAACATATTCATTGTCGAATATGTGAAGAAAACTTGAGTATCTTATTTAAAATATCATCTGGCGCCTTAACCACATTGGATGCTTTCAAAAATTTTTAAAGGAGAAAAACACTGCAGTTTGAAACATGACATTATAGTTTAAATCCGAATCCTGTTCCATCGGATGTGATTTAAATCAGAATTCTGTTTTTAATTTTTGCATGAGACTATTTGGATGTTGTGTATGCTAGAAGGGAGGCCAAATAGCCTTTGGCGAGTGACAAGCCAGAAATGCTGTGTGGCGCAGTGGGCGGTTGTGAACCTTCCGTGGACCTTTTCTCTGCTGCCCCTTCGTTCCAGATCAGAAGAGAGGGTAAGAGGAGGGCGGGTTAACAATTTCTATGCAGAGGAAATTAAGGCTGCTGTCTCCCTGGCCGGGGTAAATTTAGGTAGGTAAGAAAAGGAAGAAAACTAACATACATGTTAAGTCATGTAAGAAGACAGTAGGAGCCTTGCTCGGTTTGGTAATCTTGGTCCAAGAAACAAAATTGTCCATTTGCTGAAGCAGTGCAGGGGAAATATGGATATATTTACATTATATATAAATATGGTTGTTTTCCAACAACTTCTTAGTTCAATAATAACAGTAACAGTAATGTTAAGAGTCTCCTTTTTTTTGGACAAAGATAGTACTTCTGGAAGTGACATAGCATTAAACAGTTTCCGGCAGTGCTAATGGATATATTCTGCATTATACATCACCTCGCTTTCCTTGTGGTCAGCGATGTTTATTTGTGAGATCGGACGTAGGTTACTGTTAGTGGCTGTTGGATGTAATTTCAAGCTACATGACGCCTTTTGCAATAGAATCTAGGTCCTTGTTCTCTATATCGCTGTCCTCTAACAAACGCAACGAGCTTTCCTTGGGTAAGTATCAGCGAAGCCAACAAATATTGATGTTATGGTCATAAGTTGTTTCCAACCTCCAAAATCAACTGACAGCATGTTGCAAGGAACCTAATAGAATTCATACAGTATGGTCCTGTGGGATCATGTAGGTAGCAGTAATGAGCTGTGAAGTTTTAAAGGACAGCTGTAAAGGAACTTGGCAGATCGTGTGCTGGGGTTAAAGTTGACTCTGCTGTTTGTTTCACTGCTTTCTGATAAATAAATAGTTGAGGGAAGATTTGGCAAAAGGAAGAACTCCCCTCCTTGTCCTCATTCTCTCAGGACGGCGGCTCCCGTGAACAAGTTATTTGAATGTTTACTTTGCCTTCACTGCTTACCAGTGGTGTGTCAGTCCTTGCCCTTGAACCGAGTGAGAATTCAAATAAACCAAAAAAAGGTTTTCACACAGCTGGCCTCTTCCGCCAATGAGTGGTACCAGAATATCTCTCCCACTTTTGGAAAGAGGTCGGCAAGAAAAAAAATTTAAAAGGCAGTCTGAGATCTGATGATCTGGGATCTAGATAAACCTGAATTGGCAACTCGTTGATTTTGGAGCGCATGGTGCAGAGAAGGAAACAGATCCCGGAAGACGTTATTTGACCAATTAGAAGCCACACTTAAGGTGCCTTGCTTTGTATTTCTACCCAGTTTTATCAGTGGTTAGAATTAACCTTTGCATAAGTGAATATACACATAGAATTCCCATTTCTAAAATGTCATTCTTTTGTTACATTTTGTTATATTCCGTAGTCATAGATTCTGTGGCCGGCCCTGGCCAAGCAGGCATGTGGGGGTCTGGGGGGGAATTTGCAGACATCATAACCACTCTTTGGATCCCTAGCCTAGCAGGGTGCCTGGCGTACGGTAGGCACTTACTATATTTTTGCTGAGTTTTTTTTTTTCTCTATTTTTGCTGATTTTAAAAATCATGTATATATGAGTGAATGAACGGATGAAGGAATAAAAAATATGGCTAGAATATGCCGATTTCACGTGAGATGACAGGTCTCATTAAGTACTACTCTTTAAGGTACTTCTGGGAATTCCATTATATTGAGGTATTCCTTTCATTTTAAAAAATGTCCCTCAGGGGCCTGTTTTCAGCTAGGTATTAGAATTGTCGATGTTAAATATGGGATCGTTCTTGCCTTCGAAGAGCACCAAATACACTGCGAAACAGAGAGATGAGTGCACTGGTAGATACGTGTCCAAGGCGTAGGGCAGCACAGAGGAGGAATGAACCCTATCTGGAGGGTGGCATGGACGTTGTTAATTTTAGTAATTTTATTTATCACACGTATTGTCCATTCCCACTAAAATAGAAGGGGTACATTTTTGCCTGTGTCACTTGTTCCTATTTATCTATTTTTAAATTGCTCTCTCCCTGGCTTCTAGAATAGTACCTAGTATGTAATAAGCATTCTATAAGCATTTGTCACACAAATGAATGATTTTCGATAGACACTGCAAATCCCTCCAAAAAGAAATTACCAATATTTCTACCAGCAGTAGATGATTGCAGTTTCTGCCCACATCCTTTACCAGTGCTGGGTTTTGTGAAACTTTTTTTTAGCTTTAGCTAAATGTGCTGTCTCTACATTAAAGAAACGCAAAAATGAGCCAGCCTTCCCCTGACTGCTGTGTGTCTCCAGCAATTCTCCTTATGTCTCCACTGCCCTTTTGTAGCAAAGCCTAGAAGGAATTTTCTGTGCTTTTTTCGTTTCCTCCCTTCCCATTCTGTCCTGAACGCCCCATCAGATGCTAGTCCCTCCTCCCTCGAAACGACTCATGTCACTGTCACCTGTACTTTATCGCGCCTTCACGATGGTGTCTCGCCTTCCTCTCTTTCTCAGCGTTTCCAATAGTTGCTCATGCTCTCCTTCTAGAAGTATTTTTTCCCCCGTTTTTCTCCCTGGACACAACATTCTCCTGTATTTCTTCCTATTTCATTGGCTACTTTTTCTTTGTCTCCCTGACTTTTTCCTTCTCTACTTGGTCTCTAAAGCTTGAAGTTATCTCCCAAGCCTCCTGTCCGGTCTCTCCTCTCCTCTGTTATACTTTACTTAGAGCTCCTTAGAGCTCATTTCCTTTTCAGCTCTTTCCTGGGGCTTTAATAGGTCTGATGTCTACATTTCTGACATCTGTATTTCCAGCTCTGACTTCACACAGTTCCAGACCCCTATAGGCAACTATAGACGTGACAGTAGTACTCGGATTCCCGTGGGTATCTCAGACTTACCTCCCCAAAACAGAATGGTTGACTAACCTCTTTGGTCTGTCTCCCCCTTTCCGGGCTTCCCCATTTCAGTAAACAGAGCTGTTATGGATTCTGTTACACCAAAGCCTAAGAGTTAGCCTTGACACATCTTTCAATCGTACTCTCCAGCCAAGTGCTCCTTGAATTCTGTTGGTTCTGCCTTTAGAATATATTCTGCGTCCAGTTACTCTGGTACCGCCCTAGCTGACGCACCGGTCTGACCCACCATGTGCTCATCTCTCTCCTGAGTGATTACATTACCTCCTACTTGGTCGCCCTTTTCCCTTCCTGCCACAGTTCCGTCTAGTCTCACCACAGTGGTCTTTGGGTCTACGAAAGAGCACCGACATGGAGTCTGGCATATACGAAGCACTATGTAAATGTTTGTTTTTCTTTTTGTTGTTTTTGTTACTGTTTCTGTTTTAGGACCGTAAAGGAAGGATGCATTTTGGTGGGGGGGAGTTTTAGGTGCTCGTGCAATGTACAAACAAATGCATGTAGGCAGCTGAATCATGCATTCACGTAAAGCGATTGATTCTGTATAATAGGAGGTATTATCTTAGTGCCTCGGAAGGATGAGCAAAACTTCCGTTAGCTTAGTGTCTAGAGATTAGTGTGTGAACTGGGAGATACGGGTCATCGAGTGCCTTGCATTTACCACCCTCTGCAGAGCTTTCCAAATAAATGGTAGCCGTCATGCTCACAACTAGAACTGTTCGGGTGCAGGATTGCAGCTGTTTTGGGGGGTGTAGATGACCTTTTCCTCCTTTCTTTTCTCTGGACGTCTTTCAGTGAGCCAACGCCCGGAAGTCTGTCCTTCCTGCTTCCGTAATCTGGCGCTATGCATCCAGATCCTCGGCCCTTACAGACGTTGTTGTACGTTGTTACTCTCATGGTTCTGTGCCCTTCTGTGAATTCAGGTAAGAGCTGAAGAATGGTCGTGGGTTGTGCCGTTGTTGTTGTTTTTAATTTTAAGCTTTAATTCCAGTAACATACAGTGCTGTATTAATTTCAGGAGTATAATACAGCGATCCCGCCATTCTCTACATGACTCCGTGCTCGGCCACCATATATGTGCCTTTTAATCCCCAAGAATGGTCATGTCCAAACTCCAGCTTCCCTCTTCTTTTTTTTTTTTTTTAAAGATTTTTTTTTTAATTTATTGGACAGAAAGAGATCACAAGTAGGCAGAGAGAGGGGGAAGCAGGCTCCCTAATGAGCAGAGAGCCGGATGTGGGGCTTGATCCCAGGACCCTGAGATCATGACCTGAGCCGAAGGCAGAGGCTTTAACCCACTGAGCCATCCAGGCGTTCCCGTCCCCCCCTCCTTCTTAATCCTATAAAGAAACAACCTTCAGCTTCAAATACTCACCAATGATCATGGTTTCCAAAGACATTTCTACGATTTGTTTGACCCAGCTGAATGATTTTAAGATGGATTCATTCAGCAATTTCAGGATCTGTTGGTAGTGCTTCTGGGCATCGAGCAAGTCTTCCCATTATTGTCCTTATAATTTATTCCTCTTGTTGCTGCAAAAACAAATATCGTCCTATCATGTTCTTTTCAGTAAGAGGATATGTTGAATTTGGAAATTATAACCGAATTTGGAAATTATAACAGGAATAAAATGCTGACTCCATGCTCCTGAAGAAGTTTTACAGTCAGCATGTATTAGGACTCAGCTTGGAGAGAACTTGGTTCAAATCCCAGACCTGCCACTTTCTCACATAACCTTGTCTGAGTTTCTCTCTACCTCTGTTACTGAAAAGCTTAAAAGCGTCGATTGTTAAATGTGTACGTAAGCCTGTGCCCTGCGCATGGCCCACAGGCGTTTCTTTTAATTTTAGATTCGTACACAGATTCCTATAGAAGTCATATAGAAACATAAGTGGTGTTTATTCATTAGGTGATATTTATTATCTCTGTTAAGAATACTGTATGACTTTTTGTAAGCCAAAAAGCTGGTCTGCTCGTTTTATTTCTTTTTGTTTTGCTGAACAAACCACCTCAGGTTTTAGTCCAGAGAGGCACATCCCTCAGTCTTCATTTTTGATAAAATATCCTGTGAAAGTAGGATTAGCAATTTGTTGAATTTTTTTTTTCTTTGAAGTAGTTTATCCCCCCCAGATTAACAGTATTCTTGTCTGTGTTGATAGGTTAGTGTGAGAACCCACCCTCTCCCCCAAGCTGCTGAAGAAATGATGTCACAAATGAAGCTCTTCTAAACACCGAATAAAACTCAAAAATTGACACTGTACTTAGCTTTATACCCAAAAAAGGATAGACTTTGTATTTCAGCAAAGACCGAACATTGTTTTATATTAAAGGGAAGTAGTAAGACCATAACCATTATTTATAGAACAACCCAGTCTTAAAACCAAGTCCTTGGTGATGTAGGAGAGAATTCTTTTTATTTTGCAAGTTAGCTTCGCTTTTTTTTCAGATCCTTAACTTGCATTTTGTAGAAGCTCCTTCATAAAAAGAGCCATTTGCCATTCGTTGTTACAGAATTGCTATGTTGTCTTGATTTAGATCAGAAGGTTTCTCATCTCTTCTGCCCTCATCATTAAGTCCCAGGTTACCATGTTGGCCTTTTATCCTTCCAAAAATGGGCATATAAAAATGTTCCTATTATTTATGTATAAATAATCCTAAAAGCATTAAGAAGGGTAATGGGTATGATGAAATAAGGGCTTGCCTGGGGTTATAGAGATTGAGATGAAATGTATTCAATATACTCTCCTTTCTCTCCCACTCCCCCTGCCCTTGGCACGTGGGGAATGTTTCCTTGTAGACTTGGCCCCTTATTTTATTTCTGAGCCACTGTCCGCTGTCCAGAGACCTGGGGGACCCGTAGCACTACATTGTTCCGCTAAACCTGTGACCGCTCATATCTCATGGTTGCACAATGGAAAAAGACTGGATAGAAACACGGACCAGATTAAGATTCATCAGGGGACTTTGACTATCGTGTCTCTGAATCCCTCCCTTTCGGGTTCCTACCAGTGCGTTGCCAACACTAGCATCGGCGCCATTGTTAGCAGCCCTGCGTCAGTATCCACTGCTGGTGAGTTGAATTTTGTCCCTGATATCCATGCTTTTTCCTAGAATTACCGTTAGTACTCGCATTGTTGAGTGGAGGGAATTCCGAGCGTGGGCTCTCGGGAACACGCACAGGCGTCCTCACCCCAGCCTCGACTCTTGCTGTGTGTTTAACTTGGGGGAAGTGTACTTGAACCTCTGTGAGCCTAACCTCGTGTCTTCATCTGTAACGGGCACGGAAACAACTTTCACGTGGTTAGGAACACCGTCTTCTAATGCGAACCCCGAATTCCTTTGTGAATATTTAAAAGTCCCTAACATCGACAGCCACACAAAAAAGTGGTCGTCTCCTTTGATACTCAGTGGTTTCATGCAGTCCTTTATCTTTCATATCTAATGGTCTTATTTGTCTTGATTACTGAGTGATTTTAATTTATGTAATTGAAACCAGGCTAAAGAAGCAGGAGAAAAAAAAATAATAATTGACCGTAGAGAAAGGAATGTGGAGTATTGAACTTATGGAAAATCTGGAATGTGGTGGTTTTCTTAGTAGGTTTGAGCCATCTGCCTTTCAAATGGTGATGGCCTCCAGTAATGGAAAATGTCTTTGTAAGGGCACCCCTATTTACAGAACAAACCTGGATTCCCCAGGAGTCGTGAGTTTGTCATAACCGAGAAGAGTAAATGTTTTTGTAGAGCCGTGACCCGTGGACTGCTCCAAGACACACACTGGAAGGCCGAATTCCTAGTGGCAGGCGGCCGAATGCTTTCAGCTTGGGAGATAATAAAGAGGCTCCATCTGTAGTGAACTTTAAGTAGTGAGAGGACTTAAGAGAGAAACGATACACTGCTTGGTTTTTCCGATGTCCTGGGTTCATTCCTATGAACCATTTGACCGCGACGTGAGTAGCTACCCACAGAATAAAGAGGCTTAGGGAAAGTGAGTTTTGATGAGGGACTGGATTTGAAAAGTGTTTACCCCGAGAATGGGAAGGACTATATAGTATTCCCTGATGTTTTTTTTTTAATTAATTTAATTTTTAAAAGTATTTTTTTAATTATTTGTCAGAGGGAAAGCATGCACAAGTAGGTAGAGCAGCAGGCAGAGGGAGAAGCAGGCTCCCTGCTGAGCGGAGAGCCCGATGCAGGGCTCGATCCCAGGACCCTGAGATCGTGACCTGAGCCGAAGGCAGCCTCTTAACCCACTGAGCCCCCCGGGCGCCTCTCTCCCTGATGTTTTAAGAGCTGCTTGCTTTTCTTGTAGTCTCCTAGAAGCTTATTAACCTCTGGAAAAGGGTGTCATGACTTGGTTCTAGCCCTCAATCGTGCACCCCTATCCCAGCTACTTTCCGAGATAAAAAAAAGTCACGCCACTCTGTGAACTGGGATCGGCCGCCACCAATGGCCATGTTGTAGTTGTGACTCCTGGTTTTTACATTTCCTTTGGGAAAGAGGGTTCAAGTTCGCATTTATTTATTTTTCTACTCACCTACTTATTTCTTTTAGTTCTCGCTGATTTTGGTTCAGCAACGAAGCATGTTATTACAGCAGAAGAAAAGAGTACTGGTTTCATCGGCTGCAAGGTACCGGATAGTATCCCCAAGGCCGAGGTGCGCTACAAAATCCGGGGAAAGTGGCTGAAACATTCCACAGGTGAGACCTTTTACCGAAAAACCAGTGGCACCCACAGAACAAACGTCATTCGCCTGCCGTAAGCTATGTGTAAGCTATATCGTGTCTACTCTCCCAAGTGGAGACAAGTACAAAGGGCTGCAACGTAGATGTGATTACAGCCCACATTCCCTCCATTCATTCAGGTCTCCACTCAGATGTTTCTTCTCCTGAGAAGACCTCTCACAGCCCCCATCTAAAATATTATGCCCCTTTGCTCTCTGTCCCCTTTACTTGGCTTTTTTTTTTTCCCTCCACAACATTGTGTTACACATATTTTTGTTTGCTTGTGTCTTGCTTACCCCTTTCTCTGCCACCCGCATTTCCCGCACTGGAATGTTGGCTGCTCGAGTGTGGGGCTTTGGTCTGCTTTCTTGATTGGTGTAGCATCTGCGACGGGGCCCTCGCTGGCAGGACTTGTTGAGCAAAAATGAATGGATAGACATAAATGGACACTGGGGAATCGGTGCTTAGAGGGAGGTCTGCTCCAGGTGGTAGCCTTGGTCATTGTATCTTTTTCTAAATAAGCTTGTGCTTTCAGCGTTCTCAACAAATAATGATCTGTCGTCAGATGTCAGATGTTTTCGCTGGGCTTAATTTTTTTTTCCTCCAGTACTGTTGACTCCCCCCTCCCCCCCCCCCGCCTCGACTTTCTGTTTCTTTCATTTAATACATTTTCCCTGACTGTTTATTTGCTGCTCTTCTCATGTCTAAATTTAAAGCACAATTATAAAAAAATAAAATAAAATAAAATAAAATAAAATAAAGCACAGTTATCAACCTTCATTTGTTTTAATTGGTGTCTCTCTTGTAGAGGCCTAACTGCATTCCCTTCTCTCCTCAGAGAATTACTTAATCCTTCCATCCGGGAATCTTCAGATTTTGAATGTATCTTTAGAAGACAAGGGATCATATAAATGTGCAGCTTTTAATCCTGTCACACATGAATTAAAAGTTGAGCCCATTGGCCGAAAGCTTCTTGTGAGTCGTAAGTATCTGGGAGAATGATGGTAACGAGGAAGAAGTTAACCTCAGGAGCATTCCTTATAAAACTTTGGGAAATCAAAGTTCATTTTTCTTTCAGATCCTCTTCGCTTATCGTAAGAGAGCCTTATGAAAAATTAAATATATAAACGCATTATAGAATGGTATTGTACGTGTTTTCAAAAGATAATGAAATTTTAGAAGAGAATTTTGGTCAAGATTGACAGAGTGGAAAGCATATAGAGAACTTGACCCTTCGCTCAAATAAATTATTGAGAAAATACAATTTTATGTCCGTGGTAATCAAATTGGTGGCTAACTGTGGATTATGAAAAAATATGTATCTTTTCTCTTGCAGGTTATGATAGCTGAACTGAGATAGAACCAATAGTCAAAGCACAACAAAGGAGTGGTTTCTGGGCGTGTCAGAAACCCAACATTTCTCAACTGCCGGTTCAGAGATAGCTCTAAAGGGTCACCAAGTGTTTTAATTTTAATTCTCCACTAAAAATGACTTAGCTCCCCAAGCAGGACCTTGTAGAGTAAAGGAGCATAAATGCCGAGATGGGAAGGCTCACAGGTTTGCTAAGGCAGAGATTGGAAGTGAATATTTAATAACAAAACCTTTTTTGTTTTCTTTTTCCAGGCCCTTCTTCAGAAGATTTTCGCATTCTTCACCCCACCCTGTCACAGACATTAGCTGTCCTTTCTCGTAGCCCTGTCACGCTGGAGTGTGTGGTGAGAGGGGCCCCAGCTTCTCAAGTGCACTGGCTAAAGGATGGTCGGGACGCGGTGCCGGGAAGCAATTGGAGAAGGTTGTATTCTCATCTTGCCACAGATAGCATTGACCCAGCGGACTCTGGAAACTATTCTTGTGTAGTGGGAAACAAGTCTGGAGACATACAACGTGTGACTTACGTGGTTCATGTACTCGGTAAGATGGCGCTTATGAAATTGGTTTTCAAGTCAGTCTCATTTCCTGGTCTTCCTGGTCCTTGAATGGAAGATCTATCCGGGAACTATCGATGAAACAGGGACTAGCTGGAAACACCTACACAGTAGTCAGAACACATTGCATTTTTTATAGGCCCGCTGAGTTTGGCAGTATTTCTTGGTGGCACAGAACATTTCACCTGGGATGCTCGTGAGAAGCTCACCCCCAACCTGGTTAGGTCACGCAGAGCTTCTGCTTCCTTCCTCATGACATAGAAGAGAGAGAGACGGGAATTCATTAGGAGGGAAGATTCTGGGCTGTATCGGTGTATAGTACCCGGAGTAGTAACTAGGAATACTGACTGAAAAATGTCATCTCAAAAAGAACTCTATTTCGGGGCGACCCTGCGGCTCAGTCGGTTAAGCGGCCCTTTCGGCTCAGGTCATGATCCCAAGGGTATTGGGATCGAGTCCCGCATCCGGCTCCTTGCTCAGCGGGGAGCCTGCTTCTCCCTCTCTCTCTGCCCCTCCCCCTGCTTGGGCTTTTTCTCTCTCTCTGTCAAGTGAACAAATACAATTTTTAAAAAATCGACTTCATTTTATGTTCCCTTTTGGGATGCCGTCACTGTATCCAGCTCATTGAAGTTACATTATTTCTACCCACATTTCTATATATACACTGTCTCAAAGCTTCTCCTTTCCTTTCTTCCAGCTGCCTACCTCACTGTCATGTCTAGCAGCAGAACATGTTTTCCTTTATCAAAAGAGATTTTCGTGGAAGTCAGAAATAGGAGGTAGTAAGTGGTTTCATAGTAAAGATAGTTTTCTATCTTTTACTTCTGCATATGTTTCTTTGCAACAATGACCTAACATAGGTAACATAGGAAATAAGGAAGGTATGGCAGATGAGCTTTAAAGTGCAATGATAGGGCACGTGGGTGGCTCAGTGGGTTAAGCCTCTGCCTTCGGCTCAGGTCGTGATCTCAGGATTCTGGGATCGAGTCCCACATTGGGCTCTTTGCTCAGATATCCTGCCTCCCCCCACCCTCTCTCTCTGCCTGCCTCTCTGCCTACTTGTGATCTCTCTCTCTCTCTGTCAAATAAAAAAAAATAAAGTATAATGATAATCAGGTCTAGATTAATATGCATAATCAAATAATTTGGTTGTATGTTATAAATGTTGGTAAATGATTTACTTTGTCTAGGCGTAAGTGACTTGATGGATCTTAAAGTATCCATCTAAACTTAAGGCAGAACTGACCCTGGAAAGAGTTTAACTTGCAAATAAACATTCATCCGTTTTGGCTCTTATTTAGTGTAAAATCCAGAGAAACTATTTATTTTAAACAAATCACCTGAAACAAAGGCTCAGAGAAGCCCAAGGGGTGCGTGTGTGTGTGTGTGTGTGTGTGTGTGAATTAAGTGGGTTGAGAGATCTAGAAAAAGACAATGACATAGTAGTAACATATGGTTTATCCTATTAGAAGAAAGTTCAAATACATTTCTAATTTTTTCTTCATGACCACAGCGGATGGGAGAATGGGAGTGAACAATGCAATTTGGTTTCAACTAGTTCTTGGTGGAGGGAAGATTTTCTGTGTCTCATGTGATAATTTCAAAAGGTACCTCTTAGGGGCTCGAGTTTAGTTTATTGGTTTTATTTTCAGAAAATGCTTCAATTTCAAAAGGACTACAGGATCAGACTGTCTCCCTGGGCGCCACAGTACATTTCACTTGTGAGGTTCACGGGAACCCAACTCCCAACCGCACCTGGTTCCATAACGCACAGCCTGTTCGTCCTTCCCCACGACATCTCACTGCAGGAAACGGACTGAAAATCAGCGATGTGACCCTGGAAGATTCAGGGCTGTATCAGTGTGTAGCAGATAATGGGATTGGATTCATCCAGTCTACTGGGAGACTCGAGATTGAAAAAGGTAGGCTTTTGGGTCCCACAATCATAGGGAGTTTTACTTTTGCAGATAGGCTTTTGTTTTGGTGACAAATGAAATCATTTTCACTAAAAAAGTATAATCCTATCACCGTAACCAAACTAATGCCTATTTCCCACGTTCCTTTCTAGTTGCAGGTCAGTATTTCCACAATGAGGCGATATTATTTAACCAACTTCATTTGAAAAAATTTTTTTCAATTTTTTTTTTTTTTAACAATTACTGCATAGTTTAAAAGGCATGTGGTAAAAATCTCTCATTCCTATTCCCGGGCCAACCATATTGCTTTTAGAACTAACTACTTTTATCAGTTTCTTGAATATTCTTATATGTACATTTATGATCCCCTACATGTAACATGTCTGTGCGCATAACGTCTGCTTGTTTTTTCCCCTAAATGTTGGTGTGTTCTTCACCTTGAATTTTTCACTTAACGTATCTTGGATGTCTTCCTGTATTAAAGAGTGTTTCATTCCTTTTTCAAATTGCTGCTTATTAGTATTCCATGATATAGTTGTAATGATTTGGCTAGTACCTTATTGATGGCGACTTCTAATCTTTTACCATCTTAAGGAGTTCTGTAGTGAATGTCCCTCTGCATAGATTATTTTGCACAGGTGTGAATATCTGTAAAATAAGTCCCTAGAAATGAACTTGCTGAATAAAAGCAGGTATGTATTGGTAATTGGGTAGATACCACTGAGTTGCTTTGCAAAATTATTCCTGGTCTTTATACTCTTACCGACCAGCAATGTGGAACTGCCTATCTCCTCCTAGCCTCACCAAGGCAGGGTGTTGTCATTTCTTTTTTTAAGTCTTGGCCAATCTGGTAGGTTAAAAAAAGTACCTTTTGGATCTGTGTTTCTTCTATTATGGTGAATTGGGCTTCTTTTCATGTGTGTGAGTCATTTGAATTTGCTTTCCTGTGTATTGACTGTTGATTTTCTTCTGTCCATTTGAAAAATTAGATTGTTGGTCTTCTTTCTTGTGGATTGGTAGTTCTTCATATAGTAGGGAAATCAATCTTTTGTCTGTGAGTTATAACTATTTCAAAGGTCAAACAGTGTTATGCAGACCAATTCTCTGACCTTCATGCAATTATTTTAAGTTAATAGTAAATAATTTTTAATTGGCATGTATTTGGAAATGTAAAGTTACACTCCTCAATAGTGGAGTAAAAAAAGCTATAATGGAAATTTAAAATACTTTGGTAATGAAAATGCCACAGATGAAATCGTGTAGGATACAGCAAAAATGGAACTTGGAAGGAAATACATAGTTTGAATGCTTATAAAGAAAAGTTTTTTTGAAAAAAAAAAAGTTTTTTTGAAAGAAAACTGGTAAGACTGAAAATGAGTGAGCTAAGCGAAATAACAGAAGAGATTTAAAGAAAGCAGAGGAAAAGAGATAATAAAGATAGGAGCAGAAATCAATTGAACAGAAAATAAAGATAAAGGAGGATCAGTAAAGAAAAAAGTTGGTTCTTTGTAAAATCTAATGGACAAATCTTTGGTGAAATACAAATAATAATAGGAATGAAAAGTAAAAGTCTTGTAGTGATTAAAAATAAGACTGATAAACTTTGTGCCAATAATTTACGAATATAGGCAGAAATGGGCAAATTCTTAGGAAAAATACAGCTTAGTAAGGCTGTGACTTAAAAGAAATTAAAAAGCCTGAATAGTTCCCTACTATCAGGAGGAAACTGATTAGGGGTTTAAAAATCTTCCCACAGAGAAAACACCAGGCCAGCAGGTTTTATGGAGAGTTCTACTAAGCTACTAGGCCATTCCAAATATTACATGAACTCTTCAGAGGAAAGTAGAAAATGGGAACTCTCCAGTCAGTATGATTTTGAATCTAAAAATCACAAAGGAATGGCATAAGAAAGGCAGATCAAAAACCAATCTCATTTATGAACATAGATGTAAAAATCCTATATAAAAAATTAGCAAGCCATCAACATATAAGAAAAGGAAATCTATCTTGCCTAAGGAGTCCTTCCCAGGAATTGGTCAGAAAATTTAAAGTGTCACTCATCCTTTTGATTGAATAAAAAAGCAAAATAGTATGATTATATCAAAAGAGGTAGAAACATTTGACATATTTCAGTATCCATGTTAGACGCTCTTAGAAAAATAGAAATAGAAGGGAATTTTCTTAATTTGATAGGAAGTATCTAACAAAAACTTACCAGAAACATCACTTTTAGTGGTGAAACTTTGGAAACATTCTCTCTAAAATCTCTTATTTATCATCATACTGGAGATTCTAACTAGCACAGAAGGACAAGAAAAATACGAACTATGTAAGGATAAAAAAAGGAAAGAAAGAAACCAGATCATGATTCATTTATAGTTGCCATGATTGCCAGTTTGCTGCCAAATTGCTAGAAATAATAAAAGCATCTAGCAGGGTAGCTGGCTGAGAGCAATAAGCAAGAATCCGTGTCTTTGTATATGCCAGTGCGTTAGGTTTTGCCAGAGAAAGAAAACCAATAGACTATATAAGATATAAAGAAAAGGTGATTCATTATAGGAATCGGCTCACAAGGTTATGGAACTGGGAGGAGGAAAGCCAGTAGTGTAATGATTTGTGGGGAGAAGGAGAAGCCGATGGTGTGAGTCTTGACCAAAGACCAAAGGCTGGAGACACAAAAGTGCTGAAGATCCGTGTCCAAGGGCAGGAGAAGCTGGATCAGCGTAAGCAGATGCTTTCCTCTGCATTTTCGTTCTGCAGTATCTGGGATTTCCAGAGAACTCTGAACCATGACAAAAGAGATAAATGACCCAATAAAAACATGTACAAGTCATTTCACAGAGGAGGGAAAATATCAGTGACGAAGGTGAAAAGATGTTCAGCTTCGTTAGGACTCAGGGAGGTGCAGGTTATGACCAGTGAGGCAAGTTCTTACACTTACTAGATGGGCAGAAATTCAGAAATCTAATCATACCAAGTGATGGTTTTGTTAAATGTAGGAAGAGAGCTCCAGGGGCGCCTGGGTGGCACAGTCGGTTAAGCATCCGACTCTTGGTTTCAGCTCAGGTCATGATCTCATGGGTCGTGAGATCGAGCCCCACGTCGGGCTCTGTGCTCGACTCAGAGTCTGCTTGAGTTTCTCTTTCCCTCTCCCTCTGCTCCTCCCTCTTGTGCGCGCGCTCTCTCTCTCTCTCTGGAATAAATAAATAAATTTTAAACAACAACAACAAAAATCAGCTCCAGAGAATGAATACCTAGCACAAAAGGAAAGTGAGTTGGCGTCACTGTCATCTTTTACGCAGAACTGGTTTCTCTCCCACGATTTTCATAATCGGATATTTCCTCCCAGAATTAACTATGTTTTTGTGAAGGAGTATTATTCTGTTTTGTGCTCCATCACATTGTTTTCGTGTTTAAAGCCTGAGGTTTGGGCTTTGCATGTTCTGTACTTACAGTGGTCAGATGTGTATAGGATACATAGTGGAAAGGTCACAACAGATTCCTTTATATCCATTCCTTTTTTCCTAGAGAACAGGAAGTCTAAGTAGGAAATGTCTAGGCGCCTACGATGAAGAATTCTACTTGTTAAAAAAATGTGTTTATTTGAGAGAGAGAAAGCAGGGGGAGCAGCAGAGGGAGAAGGGAGAGGCAGGCAAGCCGCTGAGCAGGGAGCCCGATGCGGGACTCGATCCCAGGACCCTGGGATTGTGACCTGAACTGGAGGCAGACACTTAACCGACTGAGCCACTGAGGCACCCCAAGAATTTTACATTTTACGGACAGTTTTACTTGCTGAAAGTTGAGAAGGGAACTGACAAGAAACGAGTTATCTTTGTTTTTAATTATTACTATCATTACTGTATCACTATTTGCACGTGACTTTGCAAACACTGTTATTTCAGTGAATGAATGTGCTCTCCATGCTGTTGGGCATGTCCAACATTGCTTAGGGGATTGTTGCCTAGATTTACTACGGTGATCATTTCACAAAGTGTATATATATGTTGAATCATGAGGTCGAGCACCTGCAACTAATGTTTCACGTCGATTATACGTCAGTTAAAAAAAAAACCAACCACTGTTAAGAAACACATGTATGAAAGATGCACTGAGGACTGCTTCTTGGGCACGACATGGAGAACACTTATGCAATAAGATGAATCGATGTTATTTTGCAGTGTAGATACAGCGATGTTCTTACTTTTTGTGTGTGGGCGGATCACTTTTTTTAACAGGCAGTGGACTCCAGCCAGTTATAATTACATCACCGGCCAGCACACAGGTGGTAGATGGAGACTTTGTTACTTTGTCCTGCAACGCCACTGGAATGCCGGTCCCAGTCGTGCGTTGGTACGACCGACACGGGTTGGTGACCAGCCACCCGTCTCAAGTGCTCAGATCTAAATCCCGGAAAGCACACTTCCGACCTGGGGGCTTTGACCTGGAGCCGGTCTACTTCGTCATGTCCCGAGCTGGCTCCAGCTCCCTGCACATTCAGGCTGTCACTTGGGAGCAGGCCGGGACATACACCTGCGAAGCTACCAACGAACATGGCAGCGCGCGGTCAGAGGCAGTCCTCACAGTGGGTGAGTGGCCTTTCTCCTTCTTTTTCTCGGGTGATTAGCTTCCTCTGATGCTAGGCGATAACATGCTTGGAAGTATGTTATTTTCAAATATATATATATTTATTTTTTCCCAATGATAGTGAAATGCAGAACTGTAGTTTTTGATATTTGATCTTCACATGAACCCAATGAACCTTAATCTCCATTTCTTTCTTTTTTTTAATGTTCTTTTTTTAAGATTTTATTTATCTATTTATTTGACAGAGAGAGAGAGATCACAAGTAGGCAGAGGCAGGCAGAGAGAGAGGGGGAAGCAGGCTCCCTGCTGAGCAGAGAGCCCGATGCGGGGCTCGATCCCAGGACCCTGAGATCATGACCTGAGCCGAAGGCAGAGGCTTTAACCCACTGAGCCACCCAGATGCCCGATGGATTGGCTTTCATTAAGAAAGTGGAATCACGGTCCTATTAAATAGTGCTTCTTATTCAAAGTTACCTTTCTAATGGAGTATATAACATTCATTCTTTTTTTTTTTAATTAACATATAATGTATTATTCGTTTCAGGGGTACAGGTCTATGAATCTTACACAGTCTTACACAATTCACAGCACTCACCATAGCACATACCCTCCCCAGTGTCCATCACCCACCCATCCCTCACCGCCCTCCCCTCCAGCAGCCCTCAGTCTGTTTCCTGAGATTAAGAGTCTCTTATGGTTTGTCTCCCTCTCTGGTTTTGTCTTGTTTCATTTTTCCCTCCCTTTCCCTATGATCCTCTGTCTTGTTTCTCAAATTCCTCATATCAGTGAGATCACATGATAATTGTCTTTTCTCTGATTGACTTATTTCGCTTAGCATAATACCCTCTAGTTCCATCCACGTCAGTGCAAATGGCAAGATTTCAAGGTTTTTTTTTGATGGCTGCATATAAAACATTCATTCTTGATCTTCTGCTGATTTTTGGAGAAGATGTCTTAAAAGCTTTATACAGTTTTTGAAGAACTAGCATAAAGAGTATCAGTATTATTAAGAATAATTCAAATCCAAAACTCCTTCTGTCAGTATTTAGAAGAGCCTTCCCCCGAAGGTGGTCAGTTGCATGGAGACTGTCACCTTACTTGTCATGCGAGAGGCAGGGTACTGCCCTTAGTCTTGGCAGCCCAGGTCCTGCCGTGGGCTGCTGCTTTGGAGAGCTTCGTGTGGCTTCCTTCTGCCTGGGTCCTCAGATGGCACCAATCAGAGAGTCCTTGGGGACAAGGGGTGGTGCTTACCCGGAGCCGGGCCCCCACGATCCTCCTTCCATACAGCAGGATGGGGCCCTGGAGTTCCTTGCTTTCATTAGTCCACGGTCTGGTCCCAACAGCTCTTTCTCCCTGACCCGTCCTCCAGCGTGCAGGCCACACCACCAGTGGCCGGGACCCTTAAGTCAGGAGAGTGGACAAGGGCGGTCTTTTGCACAGGAGTGAAGGCGAAGTAGACAGACATTGGATGCGTGCGCATGTATTTCCTTTCACGTGCACACAGGCACCGTCTAGCTCTAGATGAGGCTGGAGGTGGGGAGAAGTGGGGAAGGCCAGGGACTTCCCCTTCATCCTCTCGTGCTGCTCTGTGCATGCCGCGGTGGGGCTGATGGGGGGTGGGGGGGTTAAGCCCGGAGGCTGGCTTAGCTTCCTGGCTCTGCCACTTAGGAGCTTTGAGACCTGGGGCCCACTGTTGAACTCGTTTCTGCTCATTTCCTCATCTGCATAACAGACATAGCGAAGGCCCTCCTCATCAGGTGGACGTGAGAATTGAAGGAACGCGTACATGCGAAGCATTCAGGATGGTGTCTGGCAATAGAAAACCCTCAAATTCGAAGTTTTAGGTTATAATTATTGCTATCTAATGAATGCTAAGTGGTAATTATCCCAGGCAGTGGTTAGGGAAGGAAGGAATAGTTACTGATTTAGTCATCTTAAGAATCCTCGAACAGAGCAGGCCGTTGAGTATTGCATAAGTGTCTACACGTATAAAAATATGTGTGTGTATGGATACAGGTGTGCGTTTATATATCTCTTCTGCCAAGTGAAAATAAGAGAGGCTGGACTCAAAATTGTTAGCTGCAAGGCACGCGTAAGCCACGTGCTGCTGGGACGGAGTGGTTGTTTCCTGTAAATACAGGCTATCAGGAGGCATAGATGGGACAATCGTAGCTGGTGGAACTAGATAGTTGGTCTAACTGCCTCACTCTATTTTACTGTATTTTTTTAAGATTTTATTTATTTATTTGACAGAGAGAGAGACACACACACACACACACACGCAGCTAGAGAGGGAACACAAGTAGGGGAGAGGGAGAGGGAGAAGCAGGCTTCCTGCTGAGCAGGGAGCCCGACGTGGGACTCGATCCCAGGACCCCAGGATCATGACCTGAGCCGAAGGCAGAGGCTTAACCAACTGAACCACCAAGGCGCCCCTAACTGCCTCACTTTAAATATGAAAGATCTGAATCCCTTGGAAGATGCAGAAGCTAACTTGTTTAGGTTAGAACGTTCTAGATCTTTAAGACCCGCCCCCCCCTCCCCCCCAGGATTTTAAGTCTTGAAAAATGCCATTTTCATATATGGTAAGTCACCCCATCACCAACATCCTACCTAAGTGGTCCTTGCGTTTCCTCTCTTGCGTGCTCTGTAATTATTAAGATCCAGTTGAGTTTATTAAAGCTCACAACAATATAGAACAATGCCCGTCTTTTTACAGGAGTCTGAGCCTTATTAAATTCTAGCACACTGAGAGCCATTTACTTTGTTTTTTTGTGAATAGGGAAGTAAGCAAGGTCAAAAAGAGAGAGATGACTACCCCGTCTCCCCCTTTCTTTCCAGAGACCTTGGGTTTTGAGGTCTTGGATGTAAAAATATTTATAGAGTGGGTTGTAACTCTTCAGAACTATAGTGGGAGTTGGCCTGGGATAGCCCGGGTAGGGTGGCCAGCATGAGTGGTCATGGTGGGAATGGCTTCGACATGTTGGGTTATATGTTCCTTGTTTAATTAGCTTCAACTCAGAATCATTAAATTCGCTGCCATTAAAAGCAGCATTTTGTCAATGTCTTTTCCAATTCAAAAAGCACATCTTTAAAAAAGATGTGTCATCAGACCATTTCCCGGAGGTATTTTTTTTAAAGATTTTACTCATTTATTTGAGATAGAGAGAGGGAGAGAGATCATGAGCAGTGGGGAGGGGTAGAGGGAGAAGCAGACTCCTGTTGAGCAGGGAGCCCGATGCAGGACTCGATCCCAGGACCCTGGGATCACGACTGTCTGAGCCTAAGGCAGATGCTTAACCGACTGAGCCACCCAGGTGCCCTCACAGAGTTGTTTTGAAGATAAGTTGAAGTAACGTATGTGAAAAAACTTGAAAGTACCATTGAGGCTTTATAAATTGTGTCTAGTAGCTCGAGAGTGCTCAAGTTATATTATTGGAAATAGTAGAGGGGAAGGAATTGAATCCTCTTCTTAATAAAAGTCACAGAAAAGTCTCACTGCATCCTGAAGGACAGAAATGGGATTTTGACCCTCCTACAATTAGACCCCGGCTGGAGCATAAGTTTATCTCCTGCCTCGGGCTCAGTTGAGGCCAAGGGTCTTTCAACTCTTGTCCAGCCGAAAACTGTTTCCCAGTGGTAACCTGCCCAGGGGATCCGTGAAACTACTAATGATAAAAAGGTCATTCTGCCACAGCAATATGGAGGTTCCTCAAAAAGTTGAAAATAGAACTACCCTACGTCCCAGCAATTACACTATTTGCCCCAAAGATACAAAGATAGTAATACAAAGGGGCACGTGTACCCCAACGTTAATAGCAGCAGTGTCCACAATAGTCAAACTATGGAAAGAACCCTGATGTCCATCAACAGATGAATAGATAAAGAAGATGAGGATATACAGTGGAATACTATGCAGCCATCAAAACTCCGAAATCTCGCCATTTGCTAAATGTGGATAGAACTAGTAGGTATTACGCTAAGCGAAATAAGTCAATCAGAAAAAGACAATTATCAGGTGATCTCACCGGTATGAGGAATTTGAGAAACAAGACAGAGGATCATAGGGGAAGGGAGGGAAAAATGAAACGACGAAACCAGAGAGGGAGACAAACCGTAAGAGACTCTTAATCTCTCAGGAAACAAACTGAAGACTCCTGGAGGGGAGAGGGGTGGGAGGTGCCCATCGGGGAGGGCGTGTGCTATGTGAGCGCTGTGAGTTGTGGAAGACTGATGATTCACAGACCTGTACCCCTGAGGCAAATAACGCATTAGATGTTAATAAAAAAATTTAATTAAAAAATTTTTTTTAATTTAAAAAATTAAAAAAAAAGTCATTTCCCCCTCCCCGAGCCCCAGCTGAGTTCCACCCTCGCTCGAGTCCCTCGGGCCATAAGAGCAGCACTAGCTCACCCCCTTCCCAGCCAGCCCGCCTTCTGACTCACTGGGTAAACATGGGCAGCTCCAGAAGCAATATTTT
This sequence comes from Nasua narica, assembly GCA_028533885.1. Classification (NCBI taxonomy): domain Eukaryota; kingdom Metazoa; phylum Chordata; class Mammalia; order Carnivora; family Procyonidae; genus Nasua; species Nasua narica. Next base: position 74,784,993 of record CM052815.1, read on the forward strand.
GAAGTTTGTCTCCGTGAACTTAGTTTTCTCCTATATGATTTTTCTCTCCGGCGTTTCGTTTTCTTTAATGGAGGACGCGCCCGGGACACCTTTTCCCTCTTAGACTGAGAACTGACCTTACTCAGCTGTATTTTTGGGGTATTTTTTTTTTTTTGCTGCTTCTCCTCCTGAACTGCCTTGAGTGTCCTAAAAACACACCCACCTTTTTTTTTTTTTCTTTCAACCAGGAATCTGACTTCATTGTGCAAAAGAAACGCTTTCACATTGTTTCCCCTGCTCCCTTCCTCCACACGAGTGGTCAAAAATAGGAGGTCTTTTTGTTGCCACTATGAATAGCACTTGAGAGAAAGCAAGCTGTCAGTACTCGGGTTTCTTGGTGCTGGCGGCGTACTTGTTTTCCTAGACTGCTTTCTCGTTTTTGACAGCCGCACTGACGTTCTTCTGCCAGCTCTTGCCACCATCTCCCAGAACCCCAATTTCTTCATCTGTAAAGTAGGAGTGCTACTATCTACCCAGGAATGGTGTTTGAAGAATTTAATGAGATTATGTTCACTAAGAGTTTAGGCACAATGCTTGGCACGTAATATGTGCTCAGTAAATTTGGGGGGGGGGGTGATAAATGCAACTTACTTATTTTTTCAGTGCCAATACAAGTATTCCTCCCTTCTCTGGATGGTGTGGGTGCTTTTAGTCGTATTAAAACTGTCGGCTTGTTTTATTTATTTATTTTTTAGATTGGCAGTTTCTTTTTCGTTATTATTTTATTTGTTTCTTTATTTTATTTATTTATTTATTTATTTATTTTTTTAAGATGTTTTAAATTTATTCATTTAACAGAGAGAGAACACAAGCAGGCAGAGAGGCAGGCAGAGGCAGAGAGAGGAGCAGGCTCCCTGCCGAGCAAGGAGCCCGATGCGGGACTCGATCCCAGGACGCTGGGATCATGACCTGAGCCGAAGGCAGCTGCTTAACCAACTGAGCCACCCAGGCGTCCCTATTTGTTTCTTTATTTACTAGAATGGCAGTTTCAGAAGCCAACCTTTGATTCTATCCAGAAAGAGGGCTTGCTTTGGAAACAAGTAAACTCTTCTTCTGTCTTTGCTAGTCTTGTTTCGTTTCTCCCCTCTTGTTGAATATAAACTGTTTGGGTTATGTAGGGTAAGTATTTTAGTTCTCCAGTAGCCCCTTTATTTGTTTTTTAAGATTGATTCATTTATTTGAGAGAGAGAGAGCGAACCAGCAAGCATGGGTAGGGAGAGGGGCAGAGGGAGAGAAGCCGACTTCCTACTGAGCATGGAGCCCAACTTGGGGCTCGATCTCATGACCCTGAGATCATGATCCGGGCCAAAACCAAGAGTTGGACACTTAACCAACGGAGCCACCCAGGTGCCCCTCCAGCAGCCCCTCTGGTGTCTCTTATGTTTCTGTGGGTTGACCAGATAGATGCAGCTAGGCAATTCTGCAGGCCTTGCTTTGGGTCCCTTACGCTGTTGCAATCAGGTGGCTCCTGGGGTCGGAACAGCCCAAGTGGCCTCACTCCCACGTGTGGCGCTTTCGTGAAGGCTGGGAGCCACGCCTGCCTACCCTTCCTTCCCTCCATCCCCCCACGCCGCTGTAGTCTCACTGCGTGGCTAGCTTGGCTGTCTGTACATGCCAACACAAGAGCGGAAGTGCCGGGCCTTCTTAAGACTCTAGGCTGGAAGATCAGTCTTACTTCTGCCTTCCATTGGTTAGAGCTGGGGGTGGGCTCAGCCGGGATTCAGCAGGGAGGGGACCGCCTGAGGGTATGATGCTGATGGCTGTCTTTGGATACTGGCTGCCCAGTAGGGCTGGGGGCTGCCTCCCTCTTGCCTCTTTCCTTACTATTTAGTGTCACCTTGTCCCCAAGGGAATGCATTGCTTCATTACCAACTAGAGTTAACGCTCTGTGTTCTCCAACTTACAATCTTCCGAGGTTAAACTGGCAAATCTTTGGAAAAGGGAATACTAGCATAGAGCAAGGAAGAATAACAACATCCTTCAAATCACTCAACTACGGCATTTTGGAATTGGTTTTGCAGTAAGAGGTTGCTCCTGGAGGCTGGATGTTTCCATGAATTACAAATTGAAATGTTCCCTCTTTTCAGTTCTTGGGCTCAGATTGGCAGTATCCGTTTGGCCAGTTAGATCGCTGTGTAGAAGGCCCTGAAATAATGAAGTTCCTCTAGCTCTCTCTTCTCTTTTTCTCTTATTCTCTGCAGTTCCTTTTGAAACAAATACGAAAGTGGGAGCCGTCACAGCTTCCGGTCCCTCTCAGAATGATAAGAGAGATGGTTCAGAAGCTGGATTATTGAGCTCCTCTCCGGTGAAGGTGCTCCCCAGGGCGGTGGACTCAGCACCAGAGAAAAATGCTAGCGGAGCCTCCATCCCTGACGCCCCCATCATTCTGAGCCCTCCGCAGACCTACACAGCTGATACGTACCACCTGGTCTGGAGGGCAGGGAAGGATGGCGGGCTGCCCATCAATGCCTATTTCGTGAAGTATCGAAAGGTAATCTCATTTGCCAGCTTTCTCTTCGCACGCCTTGACATTGTGTGCGTAACTCGGGCTTATTATCTTTGACTTTTATGGAGTGGCAGGAAATAGGGGTGTTCTAGGACTCTGAGTTTGGGAGAGCCATCCCAGCAGTCGTGCTGGACTTACCAATCTTATAAAAGCAGTAAGAATGAAGTATACGTAATTTCCCCCAAAATAGGAATTCCAAGAACCCAGTGACTTCTTGACGTTTTTTATCAAGTGGTATAACCCCTTGGGCGCAAAGCTCTAGAGAGCACTTTTTAAAAAGTCATCCCTTCCCTTTCTGAGATAGTAAAATACAGTTTATTTAGCAAATAAAGCAGTTTCTTTTCTTTCTTTTTTAAGATTTTATTTATTTATTTGACAGAGAGAGCGATCACAAGTGGGCAGAGAGGCAGGCAGAGGAGGAGGGGGAAGCAGGCTCCCCGCTGAGC
>CM052815.1:74788083-74828330 GCA_028533885.1 Nasua narica
GCGGCGACGAACACCGAGGTATTAGAAACCCTGGACAAAGTCCTCCGGCATCTCTGACAGTTATTTTTATTTCAGGTCGTCTTTCAACCTTGGTCCTCTCAGTTGATTTTTCAGTGTTTATCCTTTCAGAGTCTTCTATTAAAGCAAAATGAGAAAATCTCCTCTCTTTGTTTAATATGACTAGTAAAGGAACCGAAGATGCCCTCGTATTTAAAATGCTTTTCTTTGTCCAGCCATTTGAGTGGCCATTTAGTATCTGGAAAAACGAACATGGTGATACTTGAAAGTTTATTCACTGTTTCTAACCTGAGGATTCCGGACAAAGAAACTCGTATTGAGATTCTTACCCACGCAAAAACTTCCATGCGATGTCATTTCCGGGTTCCATTAACCAAGACACAGCAGATTAGATCTTTTTAAAATTTATTTCCTCCAATACATGTGGAAAGTGTCGAGACATGAAGAATGCTGGAACTAGATAATGGATAATTACAGAATTCCTACGTGCCTACATGGGTGCTAATTTATTATGTATTATCATTAATACAGATTAGTATATACTTACTTTATGCTCCTATGAGCACAATAAGAAAGGAGTATTGTAAAGGAAACAAACTCTGGGACATCAGATAACTTGCTTGAGGCTGTAAGTTAGTGGTAAGTGGCTGTAAGTTAGTGGTAACTAGGAGTCTTTTTATTCCTAAGAATTCCCAAGTTCTCGCTACAGGTCTCCTTCTATTTCTTAGCATAAAGAAATATTATGTCTCTTTTACTTCCCAGGGGGATATTCCATACCAAAATTAATCTGAAATTGAAGATTTTCTGCAGTTCAAGTGGAAGGTTTTCCCTCCCTGAATCTCCTTTTTTTTAATGGCTTATTTTCTCTTGAGTAGCTAGATGATGGTCTTGGCCTGGTGGGAAGCTGGCACACGGTTCGAGTCCCGGGAAGTGAAAATGAGCTCCATTTAACAGAACTGGAGCCCTCGAGTCTCTACGAAGTTTTGATGGTCGCAAGAAGCGCAGCCGGTGAAGGGCAGCCCGCCATGCTAACCTTTCGCACGAGCAAAGGTGAGTATCACCTTCCTTAAGAGGAGTGAGCTGGCCGGCTTGATGTCACTTTATTACTTAGGTGTCCTTTCGGGTCATAGAGATTCTTATATATAAATTCCCTAAATAATTTGATTATCGTACCTTTTGGGGCCACGCGTGTTGTAGTATTCCATCCCAAGAAGCCACATTGGTTCTACAGGTATTTTTTAGGGTTTATGATACGTAAGGCATTAGGGTAGGTGATGCAGGGAAAACAAAGATGTTCAGGACAAGATTCCATCGTACTGGGGCTTCTCCTTTGCTAAGGAGGGTAAGACACATAAATAAATACCGACTACAAGGCAGGATTTCAGTTCCACTAATATTGACCCAGTGCCTTCGATGTGCCGGGCACTAAACAGAATCGCCAAAACTCCTTGCCCTCGTGGTGCTCACATTCTAGTTGGGAAAGACTTACACCAAAGTTAGCAGTCCATTAGAAAGTGATGAGTGCCAGTAAGAGACGTAAGCTAGGGGATGGATATAGGAAGTGGGTATAGGAGCAGTTGTCACAGTTTAAGCAGGGTGGCCAGAGAAGTCCTCAGTGAGCAGTCAACGGTGGAGCAGAAGGTCCGGGGTGAAGTGGAAAGCCACATGGATATCTGGGGAAAGAACGTCCCAGCTGAGAGAGTGGCAAGTGCACAGACCCCAGGGCGGGGTGTGCTTGCGGTACCCTCGAAACACTGAGGGGGCCCCTGTGACAGGAGCAAAGCAGGGAGGCTCTAGGGGAGAAAGCTCAGGGAGATGGCAGAGGGGCCAGACCTCATAGTGCTTTGTTGTCCCTGCAAGGACATTGACTTTGACTCTGAGTGAGCTAGAAGCGTTGGAAGATTTGAGCTGAGTTGTGACACTGTCTACCGTATGTTTCAATGGGGGACTCTGGCTGAAGGGTAAGGATAGACTGGAGGAGGGCAAAGGTGTCAGCAAAGACGCCAACATACGACAGGTGAAAGACTTAGAAGATGCCGGAGGAGTGCAAAGGAAAGGATATTCTTTCTGTGGGGTAGCTTGTTGAGGGTAGGCTTGATTGAAAAGACGCCATTATAGCTTGGCCATAAATGGACAAAAAGACCAGTGAGTGGAGAGGGGAACAGAGTGGAAGAATATTTTAGTGTGGCACGAAAATAACAAGGAGGTATGACCAAGAAGAAATTTATTTATTGGCTCTTGGAAAAGACCCTTTCATACTAATGATTGAGTCTAGCTAGAAAAATAATGAGTATTTCTTATTTGAACTCTATTTTGAGTTAATTTTCATGATCAGTCCGCAGTTGTTTATAGAATCTGACCTATTATAAATACTGAATAATAAGCATGTATTTCGGTTTTATGGTAATCACCCCTTTTCACTTCTTGCCTCTTGGAATTTTAAAACTCAGCATAATAATTTTCCCATACAGAAACAGAAGCTCTTTAAGCATGAATTTTATGTTTTAGAATTAAGAAATAGGTAAGAAAAATGGGTGACTAGTTTGAAAGCCTTTAGTCATTTGACTTTTTTCACTGTGTGGTGTTTATTCTGTGTGTAAATGAAAGTTACCCTGATGAAGAAAAAGACACCTTTTAGTTTTCCCTTAAAAAGCCTACTAGAAAAAGACAACATCATTTTCAAGTTCAATTCCTCGGATTACCTAAGTATTTACAACGTAGGTCTGAAATTTAGACACTGTACAGAGAAGCTCTTTTATCTATATGTGAGTTGAGTTTTTTATAGTATCTTTTCTTACTTTACACATGCACCGAAGTTTTTGTTGCAGTCGATGAATATACGTCTTCTAACTTTTCTAGAGAAAACAACCTCATCAAAAAACACGCAGGCATCCTCTCCCCCCATGGGCGTCCCTCGGCGCCCCATTGTTTCAGAGGCAGCAGACAACTTCGGAGTCGTCCTTACAGATTCGTCTAGGCATAGTGGAGGTAAAGTGGAGAATCTTCGTTTTATTGATTTTGTTGGTTTACCAATGGACCTGACATGTTTCAAATTATTTAGGGGATGGAGTGGGAGAGGGTGTTGGTCATTCAGATTATAGCCTACTGTCTGACTCTTCCAGGTCCTATTTCAAGCATTTTTTAACGCCCTATACTCAGACTTTGAACTCACTGTCATGATTGGTATTTAAGGTAATACACTCAGATTCGGAATGTTCTGGTACTACGGTTTTATAACTCATAAAAAGGATTTTTCTGTTGTCTCTCTGGCAAAGAATCCAAATTTATACTTTGAAAGTCTGATTTTTTTGTTGTTCTTTTGGTAACTTATCAAAATGTATGATGGCACTGATAGTAAAGTTTAGGGTTTTTTTTAACCAAACGATTATATGCCATACTATTTTATTGCTGTATCTTGTCAGCGTTGAGCTCCATTTTGTTCCTATATCTTGCCAATTGTATGGTTTTTATTTTTAATTTTTTATTTTGTAAAGATTTCTTAATTTATTTTAGAGGGGGGAGGGGCAGAGCAGGAGAGAGAGGGACAAGCAGACTCTCTGCTGAGGGAGGTGCCCAATGCGGGGCTCATTCTCATGACCCTGAGATCATGACCTGAGTCAAAATCAAGACTTGGATGCTTTGACCACTTGAGTCACCCAGACGTCCCCCCCTGCCCCCCACCAACCGAATGGTTCTTAGATGTCATAGCAATACAATTTTCAAAAGATGACTTTTTAGTATTTAAATTTCACACTGACCAATTCTGCAATTACAACATAATGTCCTTTCCGTGACCGTGTTAATAGGTGTTAGTGGGACGTCTAGGGAGGGCTTAAGATTTCTTTGCTGAGTCCTGAAGAGTGTTCAGGCTTCTCTTCCCTATTTTTGTGGTCTTTCATGAATTGGTCTCAGACAAAAGCGAGTCGTAACATTTGAACACCTTCTGGAACCCCCTCTGCTTCTTCAATATCACGAGCCTCTTCTGCTTGAGTCCTTTCACCTCTGAGGAGCGGGCCAGCTACCTGAAGCAGCGTGCCCACCTGGCTATCAGCTTGATCTGAGTAAAGCTGCCCTCTGAAAAACAAAAACCTGATGGCTTGTGTAACACACTCTGGTAGATCCGGACTAAATGCTGTCGCAGCGGAGGTAAAGTCAGTCTTGCCTTCAGGAGGTTTACAGCGTAGAGGGTGACCTTGACAGGAAGTCCGTAACCATTTGGGGGAACACAGACAGATGAACCCATAATCGTGGTTTTGATTCACTATGCCTTAGAGTCTACCCTCGGTGGTAATGGGATCACAGGAGTATGTGGAGGAAAGCAGGTGGTGGTAAGAGAGGCTCCCTCAGCTAAGCCTCGAAGACAAGACCATTCCGAAGACAAGAATGGAGGAAGGGACAGGAAAAGAAGTTCTAGGGAAAGAGATGGACGATGGACATGTTGGAGTCCCATTTAGAGATGCGGAGGTTAGAGAATTGGTTTGGTTTGACCGGTTGCCGTGGGGAGTGACGCCAGAGTGGGGGAGGCAGGCAGGTTCCTCGTAGGATGTACTTAGAATGTCAGCCTTTTCCAGAAAGCTATGACGAACCCTAAAGGGCTTTAAGGAGGGGAGAAGGGGGAATGGCCGAAGATGAGGCTAGAGAAATAATGGGTGGAGTGACAGTGTAGCTGGAGAAGGACACAGGTGACAGACAAAGGGAATTGAATCCATATTGAATGAAAGGGAGAGATGGGGTGACTCTGGGCTGGGGCCGCCAGGGACCATTTACCAAGGTAGGTAATCAAGATTTTTAGGCACAGGTTATGTATGGATTGAGTTCTGGAAGTCCTGAGTTGGGAGTTATCCGGGCAGAGGCAGCCTCAAGAAGTGATTTCTTGAATCTTCTAGACAACCCTATGAGGAAGGTAGCCTGTCAGGTTTACAGATTAGGCGACTGGGCTCGCGGAGGTCAGCCAGCTTTGCCTGAGGCTCCTGTTCACATCCCGATTTTTAAACTCCGACTCGTCTTTGTCTCGTGTCACGTGCTCTTTCTTTTCGATCTTGACGAAGATTCTCCTGTGTAGAGATTCTTTTCCCTAATAACCTTTTTCTGTTTAATCTGTGGTGTTTGACCTTTGATGAGTTTTAACCTTCTGTGCATCCACTGAAGGGAGTTGTTGGTTATCTAGGACCAAAAAAAGAGATTCACTAACAGTTCTATTCATTCTGTTTCCATTGCTTTCTAACTTGAAAGGAATACAGTAAGTACCACTCAAAAGTTGCCCGCTTTGAGTATTTTTCTCTTTTTATCTATTACGCAGTTTGTTTTTAAAATGCCGCCATTTTCTCCATACAGATCCCATCAACATCGCTATGTTCTTTCTTAAGTATTTGTTTTTGGGCTAAAGAGTTGTCAAGACAGAGTGGTCTTGGTGAAGGAATGTGGCACAGGCTAGACAGCAGGGCTCCCTTCTATCTAATAATCCGTGGATCATTTGCCGAATGTGTTTTATGTAGCTTGGGTCGATAAAGAAAAACATTTCAATAAAAGAACACCTACTTTTAAACATTTACTGTCAAGTCTAACCACAATCAGACTTGAGGCGCACCGAGTAATAATTACTTATACACTCTTTAGCTATGAATCCAAAGTAGCATGGTCACTATTCTCATTACCATTGACTTTCAGTTTTTTAGAGCTAATTCTCGAGTTAATAGATTATCTTGCTTTTCCTTCCTCTTATTTCCTGTTTTTGGCCATTTCATTGCCTGTTAGCTTTTAACAGAGGGCGGGAAGATAGTCGTAATGTTATTAATTCTGCTAGTAAGTTTCGGTGATGAACCTTTAATAAAATGATGCTTGGGATTTATCCCTTTCAGTTTATCTGAGTTATTCTTGTCTCTGACACCGTGGGTTATTGGAATGGATGTTTCCGTGTTTAGTTCCAGAGGCACCTGACCGGCCTACCATCTCCACGGCCTCAGAGACCTCTGTCTACGTCACTTGGATTCCTCGGGCCAACGGGGGTTCTCCAATCACTGCCTTCAAGGTCGAATACAAACGGATGAGGACCAGTGATTGGCTGGTGGCCGCTGAAGATATCCCTCCTTCCAAACTTTCTGTGGAAGTTCGTAGCTTAGAGCCAGGTAATAATATCCAAACATTTCCCTTTTTGCCATCTGTGCTGACTTTATTATTTTTTTCTTAAAGATTTTATTTATCTGAAAGAGAGAGAGCATGAGAGCAAGAGACAACGAGTGGGGGCAGGGGCAGAGGGAGAAGCAGACTCCCCAAGGAGCAGGGAGCCCGACGTGGGACTCGATCCCAGGACCCCAGGATCACGATCCGAGCTAAAGGCAGATGCTCAACTGACTGAGCCACCCAATTGCCCCTGTGCTGACTTTAGATCCTTATTTGTAATGATTTTGTATTCTAGTTGTTAAAGTAATAGGAGCCTATTCTGTGAAAATTTGAAAGCAAAGAAACTAGATAGAAGAGAATAAGTCACTGGAACCCACCCATCCAGAGATAAGCATTGCTTATACTTTGGTATATGTTTTGTAGCCTTTTTTGTTTTTTTAATACAGACTGGGATCATGCCATAAATACTGTTTTGTGACCTCATTTTCCCCTATGTTATATCACTGGCATTTCCCCTATATCACTGACATTTCCCCTGTGTCATATCATTGGCATTTCCCTGGGTTATATCACTGGCATTTCCCTGTGGTTTATCACTGGCACTTTCCCTACATTATATCACTGACATTTCCTAGCGTCATTAGAAATTCTTCAAAAACTCAGTTTTTTAATAAGTATATCTCTATCATATAAGTATAGTACAATTTACTTACCCCATCCTTTTTTTCTGGGTTTTGGATTATTTCAGACTGTCAACAACTTAGAAAGAGCTTTGCGGTGACATCCTCATGTATGTGTGTGTAGGTGTTTTGCTATGATTACATGTTTTAAGAGGAAAATTGCTTGTTATTTGACTCAAATTGTTTGCTCTAAAATTATTTGCTCTGATGAATCGCAGCCTAGTTATACTTAGCACTTAGGCTTATGGAAATGAGAGAACACCTCTGTAAGTTATATTTCAGCAGAAGGAGCCCCCCTCCCCCACCAGCACCCCAGTTTCTTGAGGCTGTATGTGGGAAGTTAAACCGCACGAGAGAAAAGCAGTAATCACGAATACACTTGTGTGGCTTGTATTTGTTTAGGTTTCCTGACCATTTCGCTTATGGACTTTTAGATGTACATTAGCGACAAATGCCCGTGTTTGTCTAAACAGGTAACGTGAGCCTAGGAGCCCGCAGGTGTCGTTGGGAGAAGGCGACAAGTTTTAAATGAGGGTAAAGCTAAATAGCATTTTTTTTAGGTGGAAAACATCGTCTTCAGAAGTGCAGTGGTTATTTCTGAGCCGTCAGGAAACGTGCGGTAGGAGTCTAATTTATTCTTCGGATGCAAAGCTTCAGAAGTTGACAACCCTTAGAGTTTTTCTTTTTTTTAAGTTCTTAATATGTAATACAAATAAACGCCTTCTGTTGTAGTTTCAAGCTGCTGCTGCTTATCCTGTTCCTGGTGAAATCAGAGTGACACCTGCTGTCACCCACACAGTGCCCCTTCCGAAGTGTCTTCGCCCTATTCAACTTCGCTTCAGTTGTTTCTTTCAAAGGGGAAAGAACCTACTTCTGAGCACAGAGACTTCAGCTAATACCGTATTTGACGGTTATGACTTTAGAACATGACGCTGAAGAAAGCAAACGTGCTCATTCCTGTTCTCGACGCGCCCCTTCTGTGACAGATGCCATTAGCCTTCCGTGGCATTGTCTCCCGGTCACTCCTCATAAGCTCTTGGAATCTGGGTCATCATAAACATACACTGCCGGCTGACAGAAGCTAGCAAGCGGGTTGGAATCTGTTTACCGTAGAGGCTTCAGAGGATGTGTTTGTTAGCATGGAGACTTGAGTGCAGTTGTCCTATTTTGATTTTCGTACCTTTAGCGGTTGTATGGACGGTTTTTAAAAACTGTGTTTTTTTTTTTTTTTTTTTTGCCCCTCCCTCAAAAGGTTCGACATACAAATTTAGGGTCATTGCCATCAACCATTACGGTGAGAGTTTCCGGAGTTCGGCGTCTCGTCCTTATCAGGTGGCTGGGTTCCCTAATCGTTTTTCTAACCGTCCGATAACGGGACCTCACATCGCGTATACCGAAGCTGTCAGCGATACTCAGATCATGCTGAAATGGACGGTAAGTGGGACATCTTCTCTGTCGAGGTGCTCTCTCGTTTGGCCATGTTGACGATCGACTTAATATTCTCCTGGCACAATATTATGATTAGTAAAATGTTTTTAACTTTTAAGTATTTGGCCGTGTTAATGATCGATTTACTATTCTGGTGACACGATATTATGAATAGCAAATGTTTTTAACTTTTAAGGCAGGGAAAATTGAAGGGCACAGCTATTCGTCTAAAAAGCCCATGTGGGTAAGTGGGGCAGGGTTAAAAATAAACTTTGTCCCTTCAGCTCTCATCCAAATGTTAACTCAGTTGCCCTTTCAAGATCTATTTCTTCTGAACCAAATGTCCCTTTATGCCCCTGAACCTTGTGAAACATACTACTTCGTTTTTGCCCAGCCCAACAGAAAACTAAACGCTCTTAATACCTGTGACTGACTTTGAATTAAATTCCAAATGGCCGTCAAGGATGTTTGCAGAACGAAGCTAGAAAAATATCGCCACACAGATAAAGGAATCTTCATGGCTCTGAAAGTTACATATATTTTTGTCTTTGACAAGTCTTTGCTTCTCTTTTTTTTCAGTACATTCCATCAAGTAACAACAATACTCCGATCCAAGGATTTTATATCTACTACCGGCCGACAGATAGTGATAATGACAGTGATTACAAGAGGGATGTGGTAGAAGGTAAGTCCCCCTGGCAAGCTGGAGTCCCAGTAAAGAGCTTTGGATGGAGAGGGTTTCTAAATATTAGGGGAACCATCATGCCAGGTTAAGGTAGGGAAGGCATGAAATATTATGTACACTATTACTCTGACTTTTTCGCAAAGAAGGACTGTCTTTCCAATTTAATATATGCAGTAGCTTACATTTTGGGCGTAGAAACAGTTACCAAAGTCTGGGGGAGATGCCATTTGTGAGAAGTTCAGCTGAAAAAGAATTTTGTTTTTCTGTTGGTAACCTGAGTATAGAAGTCACTTGCAACTTCTACTGTATTTTGAAAAATAACGTCTCGATCGCAGTTCCATTGAAGTTTGTACGAGAACGATTGCATCTCGGGCACGTCACCCACTTTTAGAGATGCTGAGAAATTGCAATATAAGTAGAGTAAAAAGCAGCCAAGACAGTGAAGGGGGCTGCAGCTGCCTTTCCCTGCACTTAAAAAATCTAATCCCGAACTTTGCATGTGATCTGAAGGCTGCCGACGGTCTGCTGGCCCCTGCCTACACCGGCCACCAGTCTCCTGCACCTGCCCCGGCCCCCCTTGTGTCTCTTCTGAGTTTCCTTGTGTGCACCAAGACCTGTCTTGCCTCAGGACGGTGACACATGGCGATTCCTGCTACCTCCTGCGCTCCTCTTCCAGCGTTTTATTTAGGTCACTCCACTTTTCTGTTGGGTGCTTCGATGTTACTTCCTCAGATAACGCCCACCGCGGTATGTGAGATACCCTGGGTACAATTTCTGACTGTGGCCCTTATGATTCTGTCACAGATGTCATCATGGTCGCTGTGTAAGGAGCCGGTGTGTCTGTGTATGTGTGTGGATATATGAAGTTATTTACTCAGTTTTTCTCCCCCACTAAACGTTAGCCTCTCTGTAGGCAAGGAGCCTTTGCTCCCCGTGTTATATCCCCAGCCCCTACAAGGGTGTGTGGTTCAGGGTTTATTGAATGAAGGAATGATGGGAGTCCAGAAAGAACAAGGGAACGTCTGGGGATGAAGAGACTAGAATAAGGGATGATAAACAAGCACCATGACAGGTGTCTTCAAATACTGAATGACTGTTAGGTGGAGGACAAACTCAGCCAGTTGTGGGAGGGGCAGCCAAAAGGAAGTAGCGTAAGGAGGACCCCTCCAATGCAGCATTTTTAACAAAATAAGAATATCCCTAATGTTGGAGCTGTTCAGTAGAAGCCGGCTGCTTATTTCTCGGTGATGTCTTGGAAGGGGTTCTTGCTTTGGGAGGAAAGCTTCTTCCCAGAGTTTTTTGCACTCCAGGATTCTGACTCTTTGAATTGACTCTCAGAATTTGAATTCTGACTCTTTGAATTGACATCCTAAATGGATCATGTCAGAAAACAGACCCAGGCCAGGGTTATTTTCGTATGACTTCTTGACATCGGATACTGCCTGTCGTTTTTTGGTGTAAGTAGCCTTATAATAAATTAGTTTAAATACGCTCTATCAGGCTTCTTTAAATATTAATGGAGCGTTCCTTTTGATGTTTAGCCAGTGGAATTTCTTTTGTGAAGTAATGAAGGGTTATCATCTGAGTTTTAATACCTGGCACGTGGTAGGTGCTCCGTAAATATTTTTTTGAATCAAACAGTGATTATTTCTCTTCATCTGGAAAAGTAGGAAGCAAATCAGTTTCTAAAATCTGCTTTAAACGTGCGAAATTGAGGAAATGAGGTAAGAGACTTGTCAGTGGCCAAACTATCCTGTGAAGTTAGGATAGTAGCTGTCTTGAGGGAGAAGTGACTGGAAGAAGCATGGGGGGTACTTTTGGGGTGCCAGTCCTGTTTCCTTTCTTGACCCAGGTATCGGTACCATGGGGCCATTCAGTTCATGAACTTCAGCAGACTCTTTGGTTACGGGCACTTTTCCATATGCTCATTTCACTTTCTGGAAAGGCTATTCAAAAAGAAGAAATAGTTAAGAGTTGTTAGTCACTGTTCGAGATCCGAGTCCTAGCGAGGTCTTCTTTTTAGTCTAGCTGCGGTAGGAGAGTGGGGCTATCAGACTTTTATTTTAATCTCTTTCGACAACAGCTTAAACGTGTGCTAGAAAATAGTTCTAAACAAGGTAAATGTAAGTAAAGCGAACACCTCTCTCTGTCTCTCTCTGTCCGCGTCACTCTTTTCCCTACCTCTCCTGGTTCCACGCTCTAGAAATATCCACCGGTGACCAGTTTTTAAAGGATACTTTCTAGTTAAATCTTTGAACTTTTGCGAGCTTGTGGGATGTGAACACAGTGTGTGGAACTGGGAAATTACGGGAGCTTTTGTATCCCCTGGTAGTATCTGCAAATGTGAGTTTTGGCTTCTGGTTCACAGAGAACTTGTTTATACCCTTAGTAGACAGAGCAGTTAGATGTTTAAGTGGGCTTCACTGTGCTGTGTAATTTGCTTATTCCCTATTTTCAAGTTTATGCATTTGAAATTCTTTTTGTGGCAGTTTTAAACTATTGGCCTGTTTTCCCAAACCAAAGAACAAAATTATTTACCCTTTGCACGTAACGTTGTCTTTAAAGTTTCAGATTACTTCTGTGTATTGAGTCAGAATTGTTTAAGCTTTTGGGAAAAAATCTGAAACTTGATTACAGTGTTAAAGAATCTGCTAAGAGCAATGATATTAAGTTATCCTATCTTCTGAATTAAGTTCTACGTTGGGATAAACCGTAAATGTTTCTGGCAGACAGTGCCTTTGTGATGAATATTTATATCTTATAAAGTTGAGTTTCAAATAACCCAGAGTATCAGGCAGGCATCCTAGTCTTTAAGTTTGTTGCTTTGGTTTCTCACCTTTTTTAAAACATCCTTTGAGAAAAAAATGACCTATTTAGGCAAATGTTATGCTGGTTGGTTGACTTTCAACCTGATAAAGCACTTAGTTGTCTTACTCATCAATGATCAGTAAAGACTCTCTCTCTCAGCTAGTGATTCCTGTCATTTGGCCGTTCGAAGAGCTACCCTAACAAGGGAATATTAATCTAACAAGATTTATGTTCTTTTAACACGTTTCTCTCATTCTTACATATCAGAAGTGTAGTTTCATTCCATTTTGCCTAGGGCTTTGAAGGGAAAACTTCAAATCTGGTGTGGTAGTTATTCGGGAAAAGGTTTACAGTTAGGTGAGGGAAGGGCTGGGTAAGGAAGACCCAAGGACAGAGAAAAAATAGAAGTCTTTGAAAAAGTTTGTGGAATTTCGAAGTAGATCTATTCCAGTCTTTGAGTCAAGTTTATTGTAGGGTCTCTTTACACATACAAAGGGGGCATAGAATTCCTTACTTCTTGAGCCTCTCGGAGTCCCTTGATCCTAGAACAAGCAGGTTTTCTTCCCTGTAAAATGTGGTCTTTACGAATGGGATGCTTCGTGATGATGACTGCCAGAGGGGTTGTGTTTCTGGTTGGGAGTACTTTTGTCTGTGTTGAATTAGGAAGGAACCTAGTGCCATTGGTCCCTTCAGTCAAGTAGATTTGACTTGGATGCTTAGTTCGGTTTTGTTTTTCCTCCCCCTTCAGTTAGTTCTTGAATCAGTAGATGGTATCGTCGAGTGTCTCAGGAGCTGTGGAAACAGTTTGAAGAGGTGTTTTCTAAGAGGGATTGAAGGTGCTTAAAGAGTCCCTTGAATCTGGCAGAAGCGTCCCCGTTTATTAAAGCTCGTCATGTGCCCATGGAAGTAAACGTAGAGAGCGATGTATGCAGGAGTGTTCAGTTGCAGAGTGTTTCGAGATGAAACACTGGCCATGCGTCGCGGATAACAAAATCACTCTGTTAAGAGATATTGTGTGGCCTGGGGACCCTGACTCAAAAGAAATAGTGGGGGGCGCCTGGGTGGCTCAGTTGGTTAAGCGACTGCCTTCGGCTCAGGTCATGATCCCGGAATCCCGGGATCGAGTCCCATATCTGACTCCCGGCTCTGTGGGAAGTCTGCTTCTCCCTCTGACCTTCTCCCCTCTCATTCTCAGTCTCTCTCTCTCTAATAAATAAATAAAAATTTAAAAAAAAAGAAATAGTGGGAGCAGGAACCCCACAAGTTCTCCTCGCAGATTTTGCTTTTTGATAATTCTAACCATTTTTCCAGGCATTTGCTGATCTGTCCATTCGTGTCATGTCTAGTACAGCGGGATGGAGCGTTTCTCTAAGACCTATCTTATAAATAAATGGTCGCTTGTCTTGAATAAGGCACCATTTGCCGATCTCGTATATAGTATTCCTTTCTGGTGGGCAGAGTAGATTGACTCGCTAGGCTAAAATGGAGCATCAGAGGACTTGAGGGTTTTTGTTTTTCTTTCACCTATGCTTAAAGTTAATATGTATTATATGAAGGACTCACCCCTAATTATTTATAACAAAACAGAGTATTAGTACCAACGCACAGACATCGCTTTAATTCGGTGTACCTCTTGTCCTTTGTTTCGTGGCTCGTAACAGAAATGCTGTTTATCTGGGGTGCATTACTAAAATACGTCTAAGACGGTTGGCACTGCATGGACTGACTCTACGGTGACACATGCTGTTCCAGCCCTGTTTTGAGATCACCCTGCAGGTCGTACAATACATGAAGCTCCTCTTCTGTTTTTCCTTTCTAGGTTCAAAGCAGTGGCACATGATTGGCCATCTGCAACCAGAAACCTCCTACGATATTAAAATGCAGTGCTTCAATGAAGGGGGAGAAAGCGAGTTTAGTAACGTGATGATCTGCGAAACTAAAGGTAGGAGAGGAATGAGAGCTCGAACTTTGTCCCCGCACGGTGCTGGAATTCCAAACCCTGCATTATTCCTTCTGACTCTTGCTGTGTTTACCTAAGGAAGCGTCTGCTTTGGACCGTTTCCTAGGTGCAGGCATTAAAGACCATCCCAACAGAAATTAGAATATGTTGGCTAGAGCACTTGTCTCATGAGTTTACTCAAGCATTGATTGTATTCCTGAATTTCCGTGTGACTCCCAGTAAGTCACTTCCCTTCCTTTTTTCTCTGCCCGAGGAGAGCAGAAGTGTTTAATTTCTGGATAATTTCTGCAAATTAGAATTGCTGCGAGAATTAGAATACTGAAAAACAAACGTATGATTTGCAGGAAGAGCGCTTCGTACGCTTCAAGTGGTTTCTTGCGTGACAGTTACGCGTAACACTGTCTACTTCGTAAGCACCGTGGTTAAGGTCAGCATCGGCAGCGTGCTAACGCTAAATTGAAATCCTCAGCTCTGCCGACGTACATGGATTGTGCGGTATCTTCTGTGAATGATAGAAACAGCTAACGTGGCTATTTACAAACTCGTGTGCAATCTCAGTTAATCCGCCCGGAAAAGGGACCGTTTTAACTCGTGTCTGTTTTTAAGAACAAGAGGAAATTTCCCCAAGTCCTCCCCTGTCTCCCACAGCCCTCTAGCCTCGGTGGTCAGAACTCGGTCGCACGCTCCCCAGACCCTTCCCTGGGAATGGAATGATTGACCGGGACCTACTCGAGTTGTGTGAGGTCTGAGCGGACAGCCGAATGGAACTGGGGCTCCGCTCGTGTCGGGGGGAAAAGGCTGCCGAATGGGCCAGGCAACCTTTGGTGCGACAGATGATTTTATGATGCTAATTTAAAAATGAAGAAAAATGAAGCTCGGAAAAATGGAAGTATACAGACAAGGCATAGTCTCATCTTTTAATGCTATGTCACATGACTTTCTGCTGCAAAACCCACATAGTAAATCTTCCTGTAAGTCTATGTATACACAGACCTTTAGATTTACTTTGGTTAGTATATGTTTGTGCTTGCTTCAGCCTCACGTGTTAAAATTGGTTAGTATATGTTTGAGGGGCTTTTTGTCCTAGTCACTGTGATATGTTAATGGACATTTCTTACTTGCCTCTGGAGGGTTGTTATACTCGGGGCAAAATTAAATAAAAATGAAATTTGTCATCTCTGTCCTCAAGACATTTAAGAATCTAGCCAGGCAAAATACAGACAATAGTGTAATAACTATATTGTTTAAATGGTATTATAGCGGAGCTGTGTCTATAACAGTATGCCTCATTAATTGCTGGAGGGAAGACTTTGCTGGAGAAGAAAAGGTTCTACCTACAGACTTTCAGGTCACCGACAAATGAAAATACCTCTTTAAAACATTAACCGTTCATATTGAATAACTTTCTCAAACGTATGACACAATTCCCTGCCTGTTTAGAGAGAGAACTAGGATACACAATCTCTGCTTTTAAAGAAATGAGTCAAGGTTCTGGTTAGGAACAAAGACGGTCTTATCTTTAGTCATTCAGTAAGGTTTTCCAGGAATGACCGAGGTGTTGCGGTCAGCCGTTTCCCCCTGCCCTTAAAGATCATAGACTGTCATGATTTTTCTTTAGTTCTTTGGTTTCTCATCCCATTTTTCTTGTTTCATGCTCTTAGCCTCTTCTTCCTCTTCCTCCTGCTGCAGCTCCCTCCTCTCCTTCCCCTCCTCTTTCCGTCCCTCTCCCCTCCCCCTCCTCCTCCCCAACCCCCTCCCATCCCCCTCCCCCCTCTTCTTCCTAGTGTTAGCTTTCTCTTCTTACTGATGTTGATGCCTCTGTCTCACTCACCGTCCACCACAGAAATTTTTAACTTCAGCAGAGACTGGCAAAATCATCAAGCTTGGTAGAATTATGGATAAATAGTTTAAATGAAGAGTGAACAAACCCAATGGACTTCCCCGTGGGTAATCGTGATCTTTAATGTACAATCTGCAATGTGTGTTTTGCTTCAGAAACTCGTTTGTTTTCTTTAGAATTGGCAGGGACCTTAGAATTGTCTAATCCAACATACCACCTGAAGTAGGAATTTCCTTTAGAGTCTCTGCCAAGTATTCATCTACTTCTCAGGGTTGGAGACCTCTTTCCTTTGAAAAGCGGCCTCTTCTTTATGGATTCCTAGTTCTGTTCTGCATAATGGTGCTAGAAGTTTGAACCCCAACATTATGTCCATCAAAGTAGAATTTTTTAAGGACCGGTCTTCTCCACTGGGTCGTTAGGAGCCATAACAGGAAATATAATATAATAGCTAATAGTAACAAAAATGATTGAACGCTGCCACGTGCCGGGCTCTGTTCTAAGTGCTTAACGTGATTAACTCGTTTACTCTTCATTACAACCTTACGATAGAGCTTTTATTTTTATCTCTAGCTCCCAGATGCAGAAATGGAGGTTAAGGTCATGTAGCTCGGGATAAGCGATGGAACAGAATACGCCACCGGGCCGTCGGGTTCCTGAAAGCGGGGTGTCAGCCACTGTGCTTCACTGCTTTCTGTGGCATTTAAAGCGTTAAGAACATGTTCTTTGAGGACAGAGAAAATGGGGTTTGAGTCCCACTTGTTATTAGCCTTTGTTGTCTCTATTTTCCAGGATACCACGAACTAGGTAAAAGAACCGCATTTATGTGGACCCCAAAGGTCAATGGTTTGGGGATGCTTAATGTTACGCGTGAGGTTTTTGGAATTGTGTATAATCGTTTGGTCCAAAGTCATGTCTTTAATCTCAATCGCATAAAGGAGGCATAAAATTTGTAGTTTTGAATCTTAATCCGGCTCAAAGTGTGTCACATAGAAAAGAGTCCCTGTCCCACCCGTAAGATTCAGCGGATAATCAGGCAGCAGTTGGGGTTAGACCGAGGGCGTTCTTTTCTCCAACTTTATGATTTCTCTAGAATTTGTGGAGTGAGACTTGGGCACATCAGCTTTTTCCAACTTCGGAGCCCTCTCTGTGACTCCCTGGTGGTCGGATTATCCCAGCAACAAGTGTAAACAGACCGGCTTTGCATTCCTCCCCAGACCTCCTTCGGAGAGTAAACCATTGCACAGAGTCGGTATTCACTCTGACATCATGTTTTCCTTTACATGTCAACTAGTGAAACGCCTCCCTGGAGCCTCCGAGTATCCCGTCAAAGACTTGAGTACCCCTCCCAGTGCTTTGGGAAGTGGACGAAACGCGGGGCCGGCGGGCAGCCCCAGCCGAAGCAGCGACATGTTGTATCTGATCGTTGGCTGCGTGCTCGGCGTCATGGTCCTCATCCTCATGGTCTTCATCGCCATGTGCCTGTGGAAGAACCGCCAGCAAAGCACCGTACAGAGTAAGCCACTTGTCACTCTTGTCTTTTTCTAAAGATGGGTAGGAGCGTCTCGTCAGAGTGGATACTGATCCCTGATACCGTCGTGGGTTCGTGTCGGGGTATAAAGCACGTCAGCTGCTCTGCAGGCAGGGGAGGCGACCTTAAGGCTGTTCTAGCTATCAGCCAGAGCAAGTGGAGCATCACATGAAATTGCCCAGCGGAAATAAACAGCGAAGCCAAACCCGGGCAGGTCTCTGCGTAAATAGCCGACTCCGTGCTGGGAAACTCTGGCTTTGTCAGACCACCAAAGAGCACGAGTTCTTGGAGCATGAGCTTTGGAATTGTTGCAGGAACACCTTCGTACTGGTGCAGGTCTTGGCAGCAGGAGTAGGAAAGGCTGGAAATGAAGGAAAGGAGTACTTTGCTAAGTTACCGTTACTGAATGACATCAATTAAGGTAACGCGGTACCAGTACTGCTCCAGCCTGACCTCTCTTCCCCCACCCTACGTGTGTCTAGTAACGGCAGCGGGGGTGCTGTGTGAAAACAGGTAACCTCGGGATGCCTGGGGGGCTCAGTGGGTTAAAGCCTCTGCCTTCGGCTCGGGTCATGATCTCAGGGTCCTGGGATCGAGCCCCGCATCGGGCTCTCTGCTCAGTAGGGAGCCTGCTTTCCCCTCTCCCCTTGCCTGCCCCTCTGCCTGCTTGTGATCTCTCTCTGTCTGTCAAATAATTAAATAAATAAAAATTTTAAAAAACAACAACAGATAACCTAGAATCCCTTTTCCTTCTTCTTTCCCTAGTTCTCTCCCCTCCCCCTCCCACCTTCCTAGTTTCTCCCAGCTATTATAAGACAGGGGCTTCAGATCAACAGAGACTTTAGTCTCTGGTGGGAGGAGGTTTTTCAGTTTCCCCTTTGACCCCAGAATAAGAGAATCAAAGCTAATAGCCCAAGGGGGAAAGAAAGGTGATCCGTTCCTATTGAACTGGTGCTTTCTAGGAGATAGACAGGGAGAGAGCTGGCAGTGATGTCGGTGGTGCCCGGCTTGGAAGGGTTGGAAATCATTTGATTGGGTCTTTTCCTAAATGGTTACGGTGTCATTGACTTTAATTGTGTGAGTGTGCGCTCAATCATTGAAAGAAAAGTGTTGCCCGTCGTCTGAGCAAGCTTGATCTGGTTAAGGTCATTTTCCTTTGTGACTTGGTGATATGTTCAGAGATGGAAATTTATGGTAGTGATGTTCATTCAGTCATATTCAGAAGATACTCATGGACTGTCTTTGATATGCCTGGCACTGTGTTAGACAACGGGGGTACAGCGGTAAGAAAGTAAACCTAGCCTCTGCCATGTCAGCTTATAGTTTGATGGAAAAGACAAGCAGGTGTACCGAAGATAACTCACTTGTGCAAGAAGCTGGGTAAAAGGGGGAAGGACACCTCATGTAGTCTTGGCATGCTCTAAGACCTTGGAAGAATTTGTCAAAACTCTGCCAACAAGTCCTGGACCCTTTAGGTGCTGTATTTTCTTTTCTTTTCTTTTCTTTTTTTTTTTTAGGTGCTGTATTTTCTAAGGGCTGTCCCACTTTTTCTAAATATGTCTAGCAAGTGTGCCTCTGGAATTTGGGCTTTTGAGGCAACTATTTAAGTGCTTTTAATATAAGGAAATGGAATCATGAGCCTTTTGCCTTTAGTACCCCACAGCTTCCACACGGGCTGTCTTAACCAAGGAACTGATGATAGTCATTGAATGTATACACAGCTCCATCCTTTCATTTAAAAGTGTTATTACTGTTTAAAATATCCTACCTAACATTTGCCTTTTGTTGTTGTTTTATAGTTTCTCTCAGCACTTTAAAGTGTGTGGGAGTTTAAACACTTTCTCTTAATGTTGCTGGTACTTAGATAGTTGCAACCTGCATGATTAATTCTCTTGAGTAATTTCGCTCTGGTTAATTTCTCTTCCCATTAACAAGGCCTTAATTAACTCAAAGTTCCTAGCTGTCTCCACACAAGGAAAGAGCAATAACTTTGTGAAAGCCTATCCCATAATTAGACTTTAAGTGAACACATTTAGGGCATTTTATTTTAGTGTATTTGTAGTTTCTTAGGAGTTTATTAATAAAACTGCCTATGCAAGAAGGTTGTCTTATTCATTATCTTACTTTTTTTTTTCTTTTTTGTTCTCTCTTGACAGAGTATGACCCTCCAGGGTATCTCTACCAGGGGTCAGATATTAATGGGCAGATGGTGGAGTACACGACTCTTCCTGGCACAAATCAGATAAATGGAAATGTTCATGGAAGCTTCATAAGCAATGGAGGTCTCAGCAATGGCTGCTCCCATCTTCACCATAAGATCCCTAATGGAGTCAACGGAATCATGAATGGGAGCTTAAACGGAGGGCTTTACTCGGGGCATACAAGCTCACTAACCAGGACACATGTGGATTTTGAACATCCTCGTCACCTAGTAAATGTAAGAGACCCAATTACAAGTAAAGCCTCCCTATGGCCCATGGTGCCAGGGAGCAAGAACAGAGTCAGCCTACTTGGCCTTTGACAACACAGAAACGTGGGTTTATTAAACCGGAAATAGTATGTGTTACTGGCAGCCCCTTGATCCAGAGTAATCTTTTTAAGCTTTCTATTGTCAGGTGATAGTTCCGTTCATCAGTTTGGTTTATATTTTAAGATTATTTCACAGTGGAAAGTGGAATCCCAGTAACAAACTGGCCGGAAGTTATTCTTGAGAGTTGGAAATACCATTGGACATGGAGTGGACCCAGTACTTTAAATTTGCTTTATTTAGAGCAGAGTCTAAAAACGCATGGGCTTTAGAGGAGCCAGGCAGATCGTGAACTTGAGCAAAGCAGGCGATAGCAGTCCGGAGAGCACGAGCTGCCGCTCATGCCGGTTATGGACACGTAGGACTGAGGGCCTGGGGTTACCGGGTTTTCTGATTTTTTTCCAAAACATCTTATAAATCTAGGCGGAATTGCCAGATTTTTTACGTGTTGGCAACTAGTCCCAATTTTTGGAAGCATTGCATAGGCCACGTGGAACCGGAATGCAGGCCACCAGATTGTGACTTCCGACCTGTAGTGAGTTTCTTTTGTTTGTTGGGTCCCACATGTGGTAGGGTTGTTGCCTGTAAGATTTTTGCCTTTTATTTATTTATATTTTTAATTATTTTTTTTAAGATTTATTTATTTGAGAGAGACAGTGCAGGGGCACAGGGAGAGGGAGTCTCAAGCAGACTCTACCCCAAGTGCTGATGAAGGGCTCAGTCTCACAACCTTGAGAGCACAACCTAGGCCAAAACCAAGAGTCGGATGCTTTGCCAACTGCACCAGCCAGGTGCCCCGGGATTTTTGCTTTTTATAATATTAGTCTTCTTTAGCCACAAGGAGTGATAGACCTTGAAAAACACTTTATTTCAGGGAGAACTCAGGATATAGTTTAATTTTCGAAATGGGAATAGAATGACTAGCATATTTTACATTTGCGCTGGTTAAAGCGGTTTTCTGCATTAGGAAGTTTGATTTATTACATTGTTTGGCTGTGCATCCGCGTTCTTTTTCAATCAAATGGGGGCTATGTGTAGTTGCACTCGTTGTGTAATCAAGCACTCATTGAAGGTTTTGTCATTGTTCTGATTACAGATAAATTTGCCATAACCCACAAGGTGCTAAAATCTGAAAAAGTTTAGAGTTTTTTCATCCTGAACTTCGACAAAGATTCATTAAAATATTACATCTGCAGAACAAAACTATAATATATATTTGTATCTTAGCGCTGGACATCTAATGGGTTTTGTGTGATCTCGTTTTAGTGTATTGTACAAAAATACCACGTTTGCTTGAGTGCATCTCATTACCAAAAGAGAATAATGATTTCGTTATTTTACAAGGAAAGACGTGGCTTATTTCAGACTTTGTAAACTTTTTTGGTCACCATCCCTAGTCCGGACGACTAACATTGTCCAAGAAACGAAAGGAGAAAACATTAAGGTTTGAATAGCACATGCTGTTTCCATAAGCAGAAAAAAAAATAAATCTGATGTTTGAGGATTTGGACACAGAAGTTTGGGTTTTTTTGAACAGTGAATTACCATTTAAATAAGAGTTGGCCATTCAGGTGTACAATTTTAGAGGCTGCCAGCTGTGGTTTTTACTCATCAGTTTTCTTGTCTTTTCTGGGTGGGAGGAAATGGGGAAATTTTCAAAATACTGGCGATCATAAAAATCATCAGATGAACTTAGACGTGTTTGGTGATTCAAATAAGCACACCGCCCCGTAGGTTAACTTCATTTTATGAAACTTTGGAGCTTCTGGCCACAGACTGAACGTAGCAGAGGCCCTTCTTTCTCACAATGTTTTCTTAAAAATTCCTGTTGCTAGTTGGATCAGGAATGCTGAGGGACGTTTCAGTACTCTTGGTTTGCTTAGATTCTGGCTGTTGTTACGAGATGAATGGAAATGGAAAGTATTCTGGGAAAAACAATTGCCTGAACTTTCCTTAACCTTGAAGGACTGCCCTGGCTTTGGGTGCAGTGCGACAACCTCTCCCTCCCTTATCAGACTCAGTTCTGCTGTTTTTTCATCTGAAAGCAGAATTTTTACTCTGCCCGAAAGGCTGGTTCAATTCTGAACATCAGTTGTGGAGAACTCTTGCCATTGTATATGTCAAGCAGGCGTTTTACAATGAGGTATGTGTTAATCTGGGCATTTTTCTTAATTGCCGGGCAGTTTCCGCCAAAAGCAACATCAAAATATTAACCCTCCCCTCCAAGTCATTGCTGGCTGAGAATCGACTCCATCTGGAAAAATACAACATGTTTTAAAACTTGGTGGAGTCAAGTACACAGACCTAATCGAAATAATTACAGGAAAATGAAGATGGGTTTATCGTGTGACATCATTCAAACAGATTTCCGCCCTGTTTCTCCAACTGGCATCACGTAAAATCGTTCCATGACTGCTAGAGAAGTAAAAATGAGCAGGAGGTTCTAACGTACAGCATGTTGGGGGCCCAGTAGATTTGAACCGCTGAAGGGGAAGTGACTACATTTCCCCGTTTCTTTGGCTCCTTTCAGGACAAAAATACATGGGAAAAAAACATGGCGGTCAGCTCGTATAGTTTCAACATTGTACGGAACTCACTTATAGCTATTGGTAAAGAATGATGAGCATAACCTTGTTTGGGGGTTGTAGCTGTTTATCATTGGCCTGCCTTTTCCATTTGGGGCTATTCGGTGACGGGTCTGGGGTATCTTCACGATGTGTGTTTCTCTTTTTCCCTGTCCTTCCGTCAGGGTGGTGGAATGTACACAGCGGTACCTCAGACAGACCTGTTGGAGTGCGTTAACTGCCGAAACTGTCGGAACAACAACAGGTACACAGCTCTGTTCGCACGGGTTGTTGGGAATATGTTGTAGGACTCTTCTTTTTGCCCCTTTCACCAAAGGAAGTTCTTAACAGTCTACCTAGGGCTGTACCTCTCAGAATACGGAGACTTACGCATAGGGCTGTTACTAATCTTGGGGCCTGCTCTTTAATTTTCACCTTTCTGGGCCTTGGGGTCTTGAGATAGATGGACAATATTAAAGATATTGTTTCGTACGGAGATGTTATTAAAAGCTTTGCTGTTTGTGAACTCTTTAGAGTCGTTTCTATGTACAGATTTTGTCTCTTTTCACCTGTTCTTTTCCACTCTGTCTTATGAATGAGAGCGTGTTTGAATGTTAGAGCACAGATACGTGTATAAAGTACCGTGTTTTCATGGTAATATTACTGAAATTTTCTTACTGGATTATTCAGTACTTCTTTTTTTTTTTTTTTTGTAAATTCTTAAAACTTTGTGAAAATTAAGTAGCAAAATCTCACTTTTTCCCCCTACTTTCATTTAATTTGGGGGGTTTAAAAGAATCGAAAGTGGCGCGCGCGCTCACAGTATTTCAAACAAGATAGAAAAATGTTGAGTAACATGTCCATTTCAATTTTGACAATCTCTTGGAAGCTTTCAGGCTACCTCCATACATAGTAACTCCAAAAGATTATCAGATTTTCCGTTGTGTTAAAGCCGTGTCCGTCAGAAGCCTTAGTCCTTTTTCTCTTGTAACAATGGTGTTGGGTGACGTAGTCTCAGAAGCCCTCCCCCGCTCTAAAACTCTACAATTTAGCAATCGTGTTAGAGTCAGTATGTTAAATAATGCATATGGACTGGCGTTTGGGTGTTTCATTATTGAAATGGGGTGGGACCTACATTTTTAAAATCATTTACAAGGTTAAGAATTTTATCTGGAAGTTACCAAAACCAGAACTTGGCAGTAGCTGGTCAACTATAGACTTACCAGTACATTTCTCAGCATGTGGTTTGAGAGTCGCATAGCAAAAGCAATAAAACTTCCTGGAGATTTGTCCTTATCTTTTACTTAGCCCATCCTAGGGTGTCTGTGTTAGTAAGAGCTATCAGCCTATTTTGTGTACTGAGATGGTCTGTTACATTTTTAAAATTCTGCCTGACCCTAGCTAAATTTTAAGTTTATAACATCGAAGCCATATTTTTGTCCTGAGCTCACAATTTGTTAAGAACATGCTAAAGATGCTTCATATACCTCATAAGTAACCAAATAGACTTAAGACAAACGGTATTGCCTAAAAACGTAACGTATTTTCTTTTGGGATTCTCATGGCTGTCGGCAGATCTCAGTTCAACGTGGGCATTAAAGCGATGTTGCAAGAGAGCCTCTGGTTTGCAAATAAACAGACATAGGCTTTGCCGCTGCTTAAATCCGTGATCTTGGGAACGTTACATAATCTCTCTATGGCTATTTCCTTATCCGAAAAATGGAAAATTGCCCCAGGAAATGTAAAATCATGCCAAGATACTCTGATGATAGATTTTGGTAATTTGCTGCTAATCACGTCTTCATGACGAAGTTACCGTCCTGGTGCCAAAAAGACATCCCATTTCCTTAAAAGAACTTTTATGACTGGTATCTACCACCTTGCATTCATGGCCATTTGTGTGTTTGTGTTGGTGAATGTGTGTGCGTGTGTGTGTGTGTGTGTGTGTGAGAGTAAGTATATGTGTATGGTATTGGGGGCTTTTGTTATACATGGGTTTTTTTTTCCCCCTTTAAGACAATGGATTGTCTTACAGTTCTATTACTTTTTCAAGTTGATGACTTCTTGCATTTCATATGTGGGGGTTTTACTTTTACCCAGGAACGTAGGTGCATTCTCTTTAGCCTAAGAAAATCAGCTTCTGTTTCTCCCTGGCTTAAATTTACTTCTTTCCCACATGAGAGTCTGCCTGTTTCGGGCAAGTCTTGGCTTGCCTGTGTTGCCCCCACGGTTAGCCGGATGTCTCCTCTGGCTCCCACGAGCCATTATGTGATTTTGATGCTTAGTGATCGGCCAGATAAATATCAGTAAGTACCTACCTTCAACTCTGGAAAATTGGAATCATTAAATTTAAAGCTTCTAACTCTTTTGACTTTGAAATTGAAAACCGCTCTCTTTGCTTAAGATCCCCCCAACCGGCAAAATTTGGAATAAGCTTTGAACGCCGAGAGGTAGATAAACCCAATTTTTAGTCAATTTACACTTTTAGAATGTTGACATCACTAACAATACCTTTGCATCTCCTAATGCCAGTTGAACTAAGGTGGCTGCCTACCTGGGTTAGAGGCATAATTTCAGTTAAGTTATATGAGGGCTTCCCTAAGGGTGAATACAGGCGTACCTCGATTTATTGTGCTTCGCTGTATCGCACTTTGCAGATGCTGTGTTTTGTGGCCACGCTGTATCACGCAAGTCTGTCCACACCCATTGGCCAACAGTGTTTGCTCACTTTGTGTCTCTTGCACTTTTTGCTAATTCTGGCAGTATTTCATACTCTTTCATTACTCTGTCTATTATTGCGACCTGACCAGGGATTGCGACTTACTGAAAGCTCAGATGGTGGTTAGCATTCTTTTTTTTTTTTTTTTTTTTTAGCAATAATGCATTTTTTAATCAAAGTATGTACGTTTCTTTAGACATAATACTATTGCACACTTTGTAGGCTAAAGTATGGGTTTACTGTAATTCCCTGTGCACTGGGAAACCAAGAAATTCACTTGACTTGCTCTAGTGTGATGCTTGCTTTGTTGCCGTTGTCTGGAAGTTATCCCCAAACCTCATTATCCCCAAGGTTCGCTGATAGTGGGGTTCAGTGGTTAGCACGCCTCAGCATATGTTAAAATCACGCGGAACACTTGTAAAAGCACAGATTACGAGGCTCTACCCTTAGGGTTTCTGATTCAGCAGGTATAGGGTGGGCCTGAGAGTTTGCATTTCTGATGAAATCCTACTGAGGCTGATGCATAGTCCCTGCCTGGTATAACTCACTTACAGTGAGTTTATAGTTTGATGGGGAGACATACCTTTTTTCAAAATGATATAAATAATTCATAAAAATGACTATAAACTTAAAACTAGATGTTTGAAGGGAAAAGTAAAGGATGTATTAGAAAAGAATGACCTCCCTAGGCACGTGACATTTTGCTCTGAAATTCTGAACAATTTGTAAAACGAGGTAAAAGAGAAGGGGATAGGTTTAAAACTTTCCAGGCAAAGACAAGGTACCGTGTATGCAAAATCTGTAAAGCAGAATGCTGGGATCCGTACAGAGCTTCGGGAAGACTAACATGGCAGTAACCTTGCAAGCGAAGGGGTCAGAGGTAGAAGGTGAGGGAAAGCAGGGCATGCAGAGCCGTGGTGAGTCAGCAAGAGATTTTAAGTAGAACAGCTTTGTGCTAGAACATTCTGGATGGAGTTTGGAGAATAAATTGGATGGGGCAGGAGAGGCTACAGGGGACCAGTGAGATGGCTATTGCAGTAGCTCAGAGGAGAAGCTGTGCACTAGGACGGTTGCAGTAGACATGAAGAGAAGTAGATAGGTTTGCGAGATTTACGAGGTGCCAATTAACAACAGCAACAAAAAAAGACATGAGAGATTGGTTGAGGAGGCAGGCAGGGGTGTATCTAGTTAATGGGGTGCAACCACTGAGCTACAATCACTGCAGGAGATGAGAAGAAATTGTTTACCCCTTAACGCACACCCTTGGGAGTCATCCTTCTAGACCCCACATCAAACTCACCTTTATCCAGGGTGGCTCTCAAGTATTCCACAGATGCCTAAGAACTGAGAAAGTCTTGCTTAGGTAAGCCTGCCTCCTCTGCAATCTTAGCTGCATAGTGTCTTGCCATGCCTTCTTGTGTTTAAACTTAAAAGTGTGTAGAGCGGGCTCCTAAGAAACAAGTCAGTGCCAGCCTTAGACCCCTTTTATCATCCCTCCGTTTGGGCAATAGCTATCAGGAGAGAAAACTTTGCCTTTATTATCTAAATTGGAGTACTGATGTGAAAATGTGAGAACAAGTAGAAGGGGAATGTACATTCCAGCAATCTGCAGAGTTTTACTGATTCTCGTGCTCTTGCGGCGTGTCGTAAATGACTGCCTCCTTCACCGTATTCAGCTAATTTGAACGCTTTTCACGTTTTAAGAGTGATTTGTAATAGCTCACCGTGGACAGCTAGAAAGAGGCATATAGAATGCGGCTTTGTGGGGAGCCAGTCCCCTCCACTAAAGACTTAATTGAGAAATCCTTGTGCATTTCAAGAATGTAACAGATTTTAATCAAATAAATCAAAAGCTCTCTATCCTCCTCCTTCTCTCCTCCTCTCCTCAACTTAAAAGGCAGTGAGTGGCGCAGTTCTGGATATGTAATCAACTCGGGTTTTGTCAGTTGGCTAGCTTAATGGGAAAGGATTGACGTTAAATGCTGCCTGTTTACCGTCGGTCTTGATGATTTGTAAAAGAGTAGAGAGGACACTGATGGAATTCACAGACGAACGGAGAGGTCCCATCAGGAAGGAACAAGAAATTGAGGGTCCTAGAGAGATTGAAAGTGGGCAGGAAGTAGCCAAGTAAAAATCAGTTTGGAAAAATGGATATAATCCGTCTGGGGGAAAAAAGCACAAGCTATACGTGACTGATGGCCAAAAGGAGAAATAAAATTAGCGCCTTAGGAAGCACAGATACCATGAATGATCTCCAGCGTTTTGCTTGATGATGACCTTGAAAGTCTGTGCGTTGCTGGGCTTGGGGACGCTCTTCCACCAACTTGGAACCTTCCACTGGCGTCAGATACAGGCAGGTAAAATAGCGTGTAGAGATCAGCATGCAAACATTTCGTTACAATACTAGCTCTTTCTGGCTTACGAGTTGAGCTGCCCAGCTGGGTTGTTAAGTATGAAAATGACTACTTGTTGAGTATGCCTCAATTCTTTCCCCCAGCAAGTGAATTTGTTATGGCTCCGTCTGTCTCCTATGGCTGATCACATAACTACTTCAGAACTAGCCGTAAAAACCAAAGGCAGAAAACACACAAAACCTAAGCCTTGGTTTCTTTCCCATCTGTGCTAATCTTGCCTCGTTCCCTAAGAAAAGAAATTCAAAGCACTGTGTCTGATTTTTATTTTTTTATTAATTTTGTTAAGGTTTTTATTGATTTATTTGACAGAGACACAGCAAGAGAGGGAACACAAGCAGGGGGAGCGGGAGACGGGAAAGCAGGCCTCCCGCCAAGCAGGGAGCCCGATGCGGGGCTCGATCCCAGTACCCTGGGATCATGACCTGAGCCAAAGGCAGATGCTTAGCGACTGAGCCATGCAGGCATCCCCGTGTCTAATTTTTAAAATTGTTCCGTACCTTCCTATTGGGGAAGTTCTATATTTCCTACTTAGAAGATGGAGACCAAAGCCTCGTTGTCAGGGAGTCAGGTGCTTAGGATAGCGCTTTTTGGTATTTTATTTGTGAGATAGTGTGCCTGGGAGCTTGTCATGTCCAGTAACATAGTCACTTATTGTCACCCATTATGTGACAATCACTAGTAAACTAACTCCCAAAGGGCAACTCCCACTCTGAGGCCGGGGTCATTGCACCCAGGAAAGAGGATACGATGAGAGTGGGGGACAGCCGTGGCCCTGGGGGAGTGTCATCAGGGTTCTGTTGTGTAGTGACCAGTGAGCCTCCAGAAATAAGGGCTGGGTCAGCAAACTGACGGAAACACTGAGGCAAGAGGAAACGGAAGTGAACCGAATATTAAAACAAACCATCGCCAAGCTGTGACTGTTTCGGAAGTCTCAAGAACATACACGAACGTGTGCCCTACATCTAAGAGATTCATGGACAGCCAATCTTTGCCCTCCAGGAATAACCAGAAGAGGCAACTTAATGCACAACTTACGCAAGTATCTACTCGGAGTAGTTCGGTGTGTAATCATGCTTAACAAATATGCAGCCGGGTGTACAGAAATGAAACACTTCGCTAGAAAATATTTCAGGGGTCCTAGGTAGTTTTCCTGGGATGTCCAAAATACGTGTAACGAAATACTCAAGGAACGCACTCCTCCAGGCACAATT
Organism: Nasua narica; assembly: GCA_028533885.1. Classification (NCBI taxonomy): domain Eukaryota; kingdom Metazoa; phylum Chordata; class Mammalia; order Carnivora; family Procyonidae; genus Nasua; species Nasua narica. Next base: position 74,816,586 of record CM052815.1, read on the forward strand.
CTGTGCCAATCTCTTATTTCCTAGTGTGTTCTCTTCAGACGGTTGGTTCACGAATATTATTTTAATGACACTATAGTAGTCATTCTTCTGTCTTACAGGTTTTTCAGGTCTGTCCCCTTAACTGACAGGTATCTTGGTAAACTAACAGGTCCCAGACCTCCGGAATCCGTCTTAGCACATATTTTGTACATGGCAAGATGCCCAGAGTTCTATTTACTCAATGTTTTTAAACTTAAAATTGAGAAAAGTAGTTTCATTGAGCCAGAGACAACTCCGTGAAAACCTTCACTCTACCTTAAGCCAATAATCACGGCAATTGAAGGATTATCTGAGAACCCTAAGGCAGTGAAATTACAGACTCTTTGACTGTATGAACTGTAAAATGTGCAGTGTAAGAGCATCTTGATGAATGTCAGATATTTGCAGATACACTCATTCGACCTGTCCTGTCTTCCACTGCCTAGAGATTGGGGTCTTTCTGGATATTTTTTCACGTGATTACCTGACAGCTTTAGAAATTTCAGTTCAGGCATTAATCAGTAATATTGTTTTCACATGCTGCATTCCTAATTCTGCTCAGAACACATATTATGTTCCTTTTTTATATTTTGTTTTATGGAGATTTTTATTTCAGACAGAGAGAGAGAGGGAGAGTGAGGAAGGAGAGAGAGAACACGAGCAGGGGGGAGGAGCGGAGGGAGAAAGCAGGGCTCCATCCCAAGACTCCAGGATCGTGACCTGAGCCAAAGGCAGACATTTAACTAACTGAGCCACGCAGGTGCCCCTAGTGCTTTTTTGTGTACTTTGTCCTCTATGCCTGTGTCTTAGCACATAACCCCTAAGTTGAAGCCATTTTTATGCCAGCACCTGCTGATACCTGGAGTAGCATGAAATTATTTACATGTGCTTTTCTAAACGGTTCATTCCTGATGAGCAGGAGTTAGGATTTGGTGTACTAGAATATTTTAAATCCGTTTGGTGGAAAGCAGGGAATTTAACTCAAAGTATGATCTTCCTGGCAACACCGTTCTGTGAATTGAGAGTCACAATTCAGAACAGAAGTAAACAGCTGCTGTCATCCTCTCTCTCACTTCGCTGAGAAAGAGATAGCGAAGAATAGGGAATAGTAAAACTGTACTTTTTTTTTTTCTTCTTGTGAAATACATGTCATTTCTTTTAAAACATCTCGTGGATTTCATCTGTGTGTTTGCTCTGGCACAGAAAACCGGGTTATCATCCATCATGTTGGCCGTGGCCCCTCTGTCTCGGCCATCCCTTGGGTCCTGTCCCCCCCCCCCCCCCAGCACCACCAATGTGATTCACCTCGGCTGCCTCACAAAGGTGCCTCGCACTCAGATTGTCAAGGCTGCCCTCACACCTCTTTTAGAAATCTCATCCTTTGCTTTAAATGAAAGAAATGAACAGGCACCTGGGTGGCTCAGTGGGTTAAAGCCTCTGCCTTCGGCTCAGGTCATGATCTCAGGGTCCTGGGATCGAGCCCCGCATGGGGCTCTCTGCTCAGCGGGGAGCCTGCTTCCCCCCCTCTCTCTGTCTGCCTCTCTGCCTACTTGTGATCTCTCTCTCTCTGTCAAATAAATAAATAAAAATCTTAAAAAAAAAAAAAAAGAAAGAAATGAACAGGAGAAAAGAAACTAAAAGGAAAGAAACAGAAGAATTGAAGGCTTCTTACTATCTGGTGAGTATTCATTATTTTATGTTAACATTATGAAATTTCATTCATCTTCTATCTACCTAAACAAATTATTAATGAATGAAATTTTGTTTTTAGGGAACTTCCCTGGCTTTTCTAGTGCTGGCAAGTATTTCTTCTTTTTTTTTTTTCCTACAGTTTGACTTTGCTTCTTTTAAATGAAAACTTCTTCTTCTGATCTGACGACCCTTTTTGGTCTTTTGGGTTTCTAGGACCTCTGTGTGACTTCCAGATTCTTACAAAGAAACAAGGCATCAAGCCAAAAGCTCAGTGAGTTAGTTTTACAGCATCGCCGTCGGGAATTTTTTTTTTTTTTTTTTTTAAAGACAAGACTGTGTCTTGTATGTCTCAATGTTTTAAGAGCTTTCTGCAACACCAAGAATAGTCATTGCCTGCCCTCAAGGAGATTGAAGTTTAGGTCAGACAGCTCTGAAACCAACGGATAAAAGAAAACACAGACAACAAAGCCAGCATTGAACAAGGACGGAGATGACTACTGCAGGGATACAGAAATCTTCAAGTGTAAGTGTATCAGTTCATTCTCCCTTTGGGGGACATGTCTTACCTCGGTACTGGGCATTAACAAGGTATTGCAGGTGTTTTCCAATTAGTTTAGTCAGGGCCCCTCCCTGCCCCCCCGATAATGAATTTACTTGCTTAAGAAAAAGGATATTAAAAAAAAAAAATCGGATGTTTTAATGTTTATTAGTTCAACATTTTCGAGGTCCTGCTGCGTGCCATGAACTCCGTGCTCGATGGCGGACATCATGACTTACATCGGAGTCCCGTATGCATCTGTCCTTGACCACGTCCTAGACCATTTTAACTCCATTCCTCCTCTAAGGTTTTATGTTATTTTTGTCACAGGTCTTCATTCTACAGATATTTAAAATCCTCTAAGACATTACAGTTACCGGTTTTTGAGGTCAGTATTTATCCAGAATTCCTGACGCTCCCTTTCTTTGTTGCTCCTGGATCCGTTCTGTATCTCTTTTTTTTTGCATCTGCTGGCGATCATTTTCTTCAACCTGAACAACTGCCCCTGGAATTTCTTTTATTTCTTATAGTACAGGTCTGAGGGTCACGGAGGCTCCCAGCATTTTGGTCCGAAAGTGTCTTCATGTCATCTTCCTTCTTGAAGGATCCTTTTTACAGTTCATTGAATTCTAGGTTGGCAGTTACTTTCTTTTTGTACTTGAACCACGTTGCATTATCGCTTCTATCGTTTCTGGCGAAGAATCATCTGCGCCCTTGGCATTGTTCCCTTTCAAAGGAATCGTGTCTGCTTCTTCCGGCTGCTGTGAGGATTTTCACGTTGTGTTTTGCTTTCAGCAGTTTGATTGTTCACATCCTAAAGTGTAATTGTCTTTGTATCTATTCTGACTAGCTGGGGGTTCATAGGACTTCTCGTATCTGGGCTGGAGCTTTCATCAGTTCTAGCAAATTCTTAGCCCTTCTGTCTCCAGATACGGCTTCTGTCCCATTCTCTTTTCTCTCCTTCAGAGAGACTCCAACTATATATGTTTTTGAGCTTTTCACTTTTCACTATGCCTCAAATGTCATTTAAGCTTCCTTGGCTATTTCCCATCCTTTTTCTCTCTGTACTCCAGTCTGAACGGTGTGCAGTGCCTGCTTCACGTGCAGTGCAGTGCTTGGGCTAACTGGGAGCTAACAGGGAGCTAACTCATCAGTGCCCAGTTAGCTCTTCACCCCGTGTGGTCAGTTCTCAATTTCAGTTATTCTCCTTTTTAGTGTAGAAATCCCAGCAGTAAGTCTAGGTCTCTATTAAAATTCTTCGTCCTGTCATACTTTCGTGAATAGATGCATCCAGGTCTTTCAAAGTCTTTGCCTCCTAGATCAGTATATGCATCACTTATTTTTCTCTTGTTCCTTTCTCTTGACATGCTTGGTAGTTTTTTATGAATTCTGGGCATTGCATGTAAAAACTCACAGAGGCTTTGGAGGAGGTTTTCTTCCTCCAGAAGGATTGGTTTTGGCAGGCAGTTTGGCAAGGGGCAAATCACTCTCACCCAATCAGGGACAGAGCTGTTTACTGCTGAGTTTCCATGTCTATAAAAGCATCGTCTATTTCTCCTTCACCGTTATTTTTACAGCATAAATCTTCAAGGGTCCCATTTGAAAGTGTTTTTCTCTTCAGGAGACTCTGAACTCCAGTTTCTCTCTTCCCAATGTCACAAAAGTGCTCCGAGCGGGAGGCCGGCTCGGCTTCTTAGCTTTATAGCCACCACCTTCTGCTTGATGTCTCAGCCTTTTCTTTTTGCACTGAATGGGGCAAACGCCTCAAGAGGAAAAGTGGTATTGAAACTCAGGGTTGCATTTACCTTTTCTCTGGAATGTCAGCCATTCAGGTGCCCGCTTTGGCAGTTGCCCTCTGATGACTTCAACAGATTCAAGATAAAAACTTCTCCGCTCTTTGTAGTTGTCCTTGGCAGGAGAGTTGCTGTGATGCAAACTAACCAGCCACAGCCAGAAACCAGCAATTTAATTTTTTAAAAGTTATTTCCAACAAGAACACAGAGCCATATAGATTCCCCTGACCAGAGATACTTCTGGTTTGGGGGAATCCGAATCCTTCTTATTCTTGAGCTACTTTAATTGCTACCTAATGTAATTTCCTTGACTATAAGACAGTTGAGTCTGAACTCGTAGGAAAGAGTGTACACTGGTCTCTAGCTGATCGCATGGGAAGTGCTCTCCCTCCTCAGCCACACGCCTGTTACCCTTTCCACAGGTGAGTGCTGACGGCGTCTTTTGTGTGTTCTCACATAACGCTGCGTCACACTGTAGCCATTGCGTACTTGTTCACCTCCTCTGCTTGACTGGAAGCTGCAAATCTGCCGTATTTACCTTTATATTTTTAGTGCCCACCACAGTGTCTGACATTTAGAAGTTGTTCAGCAACTGCTTTTAGAATAAAGGGCTCTTGTAGGTAAGGTTATTTATATAAATGGATAATACCCATTAAATTTTCATTAGGAATATCTGAATTCAGAAAGGTGGGGTTTTTGTGGTTTTTAAAATTTTGTTTTGTTTGTTTTTGTTTTCCTTTGGTTTTGCCTCTGACCATGCCCCACATTTTGGGTAAATACCTTACTTAGAGTCTGTACTTGATCCCGATGAAATGAAAACAATTCAGGGGGGATTCTCAGGTTCCCTGGGTATTGGGACAGTGGAAGAGATCTGAAAAAATCCAAGAAGGAAAGAACCCAATAACACAGATGTTATTAAATGGCTCAGGAGAGTAGTGCTCACCTTTGCCAGCATCCCAGGAAAGTTTTTAAAATTTAGAATAGAATAAAATGTAGCATGAGACAAATAAGGAATGCCATACTCTCCTGGAATCATGGAGCCTGGAGTCTAGTCCAAGGCTCCCATTCTGTCTCCAGCAAACTTCCTTCTATACTAGTGCTTCCTTCATTTTTTATTGGCTTAAGACATGCATGGAAACAGTTGGGTTTTATTTGAATCAGGTATATATTTCTTCTCTATTATTAAAATTTAAAATATAGTCCTATATCTTTTACTCAAACTATTCTGTGCAAATTAATACCTCACATACTTTGCTTTCATTTCAGGTGACAAGGATCTGAATTCTACTAAATGTATAGTAAGTATATCTCTCTATTTAAAATTAATGTTGGACTTACTTAAATCAAGGATCCGGTTTTCTGACAGATATATCTTACTCTCTTTCAGGTGCGGCTCGTTCTTCCTGCCTAGCATTTGGTATTTCCAATAACTTGAACCAACAGAGATGCTAGTAACATTTTCATGGGCTTCCTTTACTGATTTTCATTTGCCCCAGAAATTTAACATTCTGTGTTAAAAAGATGGAAATCCAAAGAATTCTTACCTTTATTCCCTAACATTGCCTACCTACATCTTATTACCAGTCAGTGCTATGTGTTTCCTACCTAACACGCCGAAATCAAAACCAAATGAAATGTCTTCATGAGAATATTCTTTTAATTATAGAAAGAGAAGATATATTTCTATAATTCCAATTTCTGTCAATGAGGGAATAGCTCGATCATCCACACATAATAATGATGAAATCTGGACCATTTGGAAGTATTAGAGAATAACCAGAAGCAAGCAGAAACCGAATAAATCTAACCTTGGAAGACAATGTCTGACATTTGTTCATGGATTTTTGCTGGAGGGCATTCCCCAGTCTTGCGTCAAGGACCCAAATAGAATGGAGTTCAAGACCAATAGAACAACCAGAAAATTAGAGAGGGGAAAAGCCAGTAAAAAAAGCCCATACACATGAAGAAATAGGAAAATGGGATGCTTAAGAAAGGAAATGTCAATAGAAACAGACCCTGAGGTGACACAGATACCACAATTAGCAGGCAGTAACTGAAGGCAGCTATCATAAACACATTCAGGCACCTGGAGGAAAATAATCACACAATGAATTCACATAGGAGGAGTTGCAGCGGAGAAATAGAAACAATAAAAAGGACCAAATGGAAATTCCAAAGCTGAAAAGTACAATTAACTGGAATGAAGAACTTACTGAATGAACTTAACAGCAGGTCAGAGACAACAGAAGAAAGAATCGATGAACTGGAAGATCGACAGAAATTATCCAATCTGAGAAACAGAAAGAGAAAAAAACACGTATCAGGGCAGGAAATAAAAGTAGGGCAGGACTGAAATGCTCAGTGCTAATACATTCTAGCAACGAATTATGCAAAGAAAAAAATTTAAAAATAAACAAAACCTGGATTTTGATCGTCTGGTCCATGTAGTGTTTTTTTCAAGGGTGAGAGGGAACGTATTATCTGATTTCAAAGCAGTGTGTTTTTGTTGGCTTTCATAAGATTAGTCCTCTCATGTGGCTATTGGTTTCTTAGCTTTCTGTTCTCTTCTTCCTCTTTCTCCCCTATTCTTTCCAGTGGCCAATGGCCTTTTTCTTCTGTGTGCTATATTCAGGAACCAGTTAATTATGAAATAGAAGACAACTTCAGACATGGACCAAGGCAAAGGAAGTCTGTGAGATAGGTCCTCACATATGTATATATTTTTAAGATGTATTTATTTATTAGGGGAGGGGAAGGACAGAGGGAGAAGGAGAGAGAGTCTTAAACAGACTCCACACTCAGCAAGGAGCCTGTTGTAGGACTTGATCTCATGACTATGAGATCATAACCCTGAGATCACATCCTGAGCTGAAACCAAGAGTCCAATGCTTAATCCACTGTGCCACCCAGGCACCCCATATATGATTTTATTCTTAAGTGGTGCATTTTCCTGCTGTATTCCATTTTAACTGTGATTTTTGAGTTCTTAATATTTCAAATCCTAGTGAATCATTTCATTATTTTTAAGCACTAATCTTTTTTTTTTTAAGATTTTATTTATTTATTTGACAGAGAGAGATACAGCAAGAGTGGGTACACGAGCAGGGGGAGTGGGAGAGCGAGAAGCAGGCTTCCCTTGGAGCGGGGAGCCCGATGTGGGGCTCGATCCCAGGACCCTGGGATCATGACCTGAGCCGAAGGCAGACTAAGCACTAATTTTTCTTGAGGATCTTTGAATACAAAATACCAAACGATATTTCAAAATAAGTGTCTTTTAATTATTGATCCCTCTAGACACAATTCTGTTTCTTTTGGTTGTATTTTGTAGGTGTTTCACGAAAACCAACAGCACATTCAGCAGCAGCCCCCTTCCTGTGGTCCCAGTGGTAGCACCGTATCCTCAGGATGGTTTAGAAATGAAACCCCTCAGTCACATGAAGACGCCTGCATGTCTGGCTTCCACAGCCCCCGACTGTGGCCAGTCACCAGAGGAGGGCTTGAAAGATGACGTGGCACCGAGACCTGCCCAGCATACTTGCTGTCAGGACAGTAGGAGTGAGATCAACTCTGAGTGCATGGATGATACAGGAGAGTTCAACAGAGGTACTGGGAGACACTGTCAATCTTGAGTCTCTAACTAGTCTTTAGTTAGCTAAGACCTGTCTGAGGACAGTTGCTTTCAGGACTTTCTCTCTGTGATCAAGTCACATATTTCTTAAATACTGGGTGGGGAGTATTGGGTAGTTCAAAAAAGTTGACTATGTAAGGAATCCTGTGAAATTCCATTATTCATATCCCTCATCTCGGGCTGTTAATCCCATTACAGTTTGGAGAATAAATCCAAAGGGGCTTTGATTTGGTTTGTGCCCGAAAAGTAGATTTGCTGGAAGACTCTATTGTGTGATCATGGGCCTCTCTTATCATTTGAGTTGCTTCTGGAGTTGTAGCCTTTCCTTAAAGTGCTTATTTGTGGGGTTTTAAGGGGTTTGCTTTAGCCCTCAGGGGAATTATGCTGCTGTTCATGAGAGCTCAACCTTATTTTAAATCTCTAAAACCTACTTTCTTTCTCAGAGTCAAACTCAATGTAACTGGGGTCTACGTGTATTCATTGTTCTTTCTTATTTGCTCAAAGTAACGTTGAGAGACTGTTCTGTGAAAATCCTTTCGGATTTCATAATGTTCCCAAATCATTGTGTTTTTCAGGAGACAGCTGTGTCCATTCAGAAACAGAGAACAAAATTTTAAGTTGGAATCCTCTTATTTTGCCCCATGTGTCCAAGGACTGTACCGAAAAGACCACCTGGTCTCCTCCTGGCATTCCTTTAGACAGCCCTGCAGGGGTCCTTCAGCAACCCCAAGAAACCTGAGGGCGTGCAAATGACCAGCCGTGTTCCCCCTTCAAGCCAGTAACTGCACAAAACAGGCCTGGGGATGGACCATGTGAAGGACATGAATTCAAATCAGAGAAAATCATTATTTATTTTTTTTTTTTGTAGTAGTAATGTCCTATGAATGTATCTTAAAATGTGTGCCCTTTTATATTATTTATGCCTTAAAATTTCCCTCTTCCTTCCGCCCCCTTGGTAGGAAGCAACCTAGTTTTGTGTAGTTCTCAATCCTCTGAGAGCGGCGGGATCATTCCATGTTTCCAAGAACCTCGGGGACCGTAAGAGCTCCTCCTGCAAGGAGCTGCAAGGAGCTCAGCCTATTGGCCAGTTGGGCTAAGAGGGAACCAAAGTTTTCAGATGGAAAGCTGTCTTTTGACGTATTGTGTCATCAGACTTTTGAAGTCGCGCTCAGTTGTAACCTAGTGTTTGTAATAGCAGGTGTCTTATGAATTTTATGAGTGCCTTCCGCAGAAGTGAGAGGTGACCTCTTGGCTTTCGGTCTGCACACGGGCACAAACAATGTTCAGTCTTCTAGGCACTAGGTGCAGATGGTGTCATGAACGTGCTTGAGGTTAAGGTCGGTTGGGTATGCGGACAGGGGACCAAGGCTGGAGAGAAAAAGATAGCCTTCACGTCCCACTGCATTAAAATTGGATTGGCTTATTAAATTCTCACTATAGGGCTCGTTTGGACTGTTTCTAAGAGTAGGAACAAAATGAGTTTAAAGTAGAAAGAAAGCGGACTTGCGAAGAAAGACCCACATTGTGCTCCCGGTGTCACGCCGCCCCCAAATTATTATTTTTCAACCTTCCAACATGGGTAACACTTGGAAGATGTGAGTGTCAGAAAAGATTTAATTTGGAGGGAAAGGGGTATGGTTTGAAATTGCCTGACTTTTTTCAGAATGTCGTCATTGTAAACACACCCCTGAAGCTGCGGTTAGCGGAGCCCGTAAATCACAGTTACGGCTCCCTCTGAGTGACAAGGACATTTGCAGCTGCCTTGGGAAGGCTTTTCTTCTCTCCATCTAAAAAAAAAAAAGAGTCCCACAGAAAAAACACTATTCCTATTTAATGGCTATTTTAGTAGCTTGAGTCAAGCTTCAGTGGCTCACTGCTTGTTTTTGGACTGTGCATCCCTTTGGGGGATAAAACAGAAAATGATTCTCTTTATATAGAGCCAAGTGGTTTCAAGAATAAATGAAAAAAGTTCACGGTTCCTCAGAATTGCAGTGAAAGAGACTAGAATACTATGTTAATTAACTGTTTCTGTAAATGCATCGGTATTCCCTTAGGTAGGCCTACCTATCTTATAAATAGAGCTGTTAGTGATATACGCTATTTGAGCTGGGTCCTATGCAAGAATGACTTTGAGTAGAATGTAGCGAGTGTAATTTCAGGGTCAGGTATTAGGGATGCTGTAGAATCAAGTGCTGCATTCCAGGTCTCCGTACTTCGAGTATACTGGATTTATTCTTCCCGTGGTGCAGATGCCATTAGCTTTGCAGGGGGATAGCTGCATCCCTCCCTTACTTCTGTGACTAGCAAAGGACGGAGTCCTCGTGCACAGAATATGAACACAGACCCTGTGTTTTGCCAACCAAGATACAGCCATGCTGTCACAAAGGGAGTTTTAGAAAACTGGGGAGTAGATGTTCGTGGCAGTCATTTTGGTTCAGGAAACAGAGGTGTACTAGCATGAGCCTTGGGTCATAAACTGCTTTTAAAGATTGAGTTTAAAGATGGGATTTGTCCCTTAGGAAGAGAAGACGACTTTACCTTTAGGGCAATCTCATTGTGGACTGCTTTTATTTATATTATTAGTAACGCTGTTTTAAGTGTTATCCCTTTTATTGTATTTTATTTATAAAAAATGCCTTTATATATTGAGACATATAAATATAAATATAAATATATAAATATATATGTATATATATATAATTGCCTTCCTGTTTAGGAGTTATGCATCCTCCCTAACCTTGAGTCCTTCTGAACTTGTATGACCTACACAGTCCCCAACGACAGTCCTGCCTGATGTTGCTTCCCCAGGAAGTCAGAGGACATAGCAGCATCTCTTAAACCCTCACAATAGACCTCCAACACAGTCCCCCACCACAGAGCCTGCGTTCCAACCCGATCTACCCGGAGCCGTAATCTGAGCCCCCTTCAGTTTTCCAGACCGCTTTCCAAAAGCGTGCGGTTCCCTCCTACCGTGGAACCAGCCCGGTTCCGCAGGCTCTCGCTGTCCCCTGCTACATGCTTCCTCTGACTCGACCCCGCAGCCCAGTAGCTGCCCTCTGTGCACGCGGGCGGAGCTCCGTGCCTATCACTTGGCCTTCCCAGTGTCCCCATGTCTCCCGGTGACAGCCCTCACCACCACCACCACCCCCTCCTGGGAATGGGATCTTCCCCGGGCTTAGTGAGCTCGTCATTGGTCAGGCCTCTTCGTGTGCCTTCTGGTCTTAGACTTCTCCGTGGTTCTTTGTGTTCACCCCCCGCTCCTGACGTATCCTTTCGCTGTGTCCTTTCCCCCCCGCATTACATACCGATCATCTGCTCATAGGTGCCGTGCAGCTTGTAGGTGAACTTGCGTTGTATTAACACCCTGCAAGGTGGTCTTTTAGAAAAGCCTTTCTTTCTGGGTTTCGTTTTTGTGGAGTGAGTCTGCGAAGACTCCGTACCCAGAGAGCTCATTCCAGAGAGAGTCCTGCCAAGAACTTGACTTCATGGCCGGATGTCACCCGTTGTTGCTCTGTTTTTTAAAGGAATGGCTTTGAGATGCATGTGTCTGTATCCTATTGAAAAGTATGTTTTATTTTCCCGAGAGTTGTAATGTTATATTTGGAACTGTACATATTCTGAATGATGTAGCGTTGACAGGTTTTATCTGGTGGATACGACTTTCTGTTAAAAGCGAACGCTGCTTTCCTGGAGAGTGGCACATGGAGACGGGGGCCGTCGGACACGCCCTGTTTGTATAAAGCTGCTTAGAGCTTGTGGTCGGGGTGGGGGGACGTGTTCCTCGGAAATTCTTTGGAACCTCCGTCCCCGTCCTCTCCTGAAAATCCCCATGGCGTGTCCCAGAGCCACGTGAGTTAATCCCTCCCGTTCTGACCGCAGAGACCCGGGCCCCGAAGGCACGGGATCTAGGACAGCCAGTGTTTCATGGGGACACTGGGAGAATACCTGAGCCCCCAAGCTGTGTCCGAGCAGGCAGTCCCCCCCACCCCTGCCACCCTCGGGGGGACTCAGCATCGCTTTGGAAGAAAGAGAGGAGGGCCCGAGAGCAGCCCGAGGAGCACGGGGAGGAGGGAGCC
>CM052815.1:74828830-74891196 GCA_028533885.1 Nasua narica
CCCAGAGGGGCTGAGGGAGGGGATGGCAAGAGCTGGCTGGGCAGGAGGAAGGTAGGACGCCACCCTTCCTTGTTCACCCAGGATCGAGGGGCTTCTTGGGACTAGGACGCTTGGCCCCTCTGGACTGGAGACGACAGAACACAGGGTGTGAAGATGCCCCGAGCATGATCCCAGAGCCAGCCCTTCTCACCTCTTGGGGTCCCTGCCTTCCCTTCTTTCCCGTGTCCCCTCTTTCTGACTCCCAGAAAGGACTGACTCCTCTGCCGGCTTCCATCCTTCTCCTGTCTTTCCCAAGAACTGCTCACCTGTCTCTCCGTGGTCCTGAGTCTGCAATCCCATAAACCACCTCTCACAGGACAGGACATCGCGAGTCCTGGCTTTTTAAACCCTCAGGGTCGGCATTGTCCAACAGGTAGATCCACAAGCCACAGATCCTTTTAAATGTTCCAATTTTAAATTTTAGATTTCCAAATCTTGAAAAGGAAACAACTAAACCCAACCAAGCAGAAAGCACCAATAGGTTTTAAAAATGTAAATGATGTTTTGTATTTAACCCCCTACAAATATGGGGTTTTGAATATCGAATTCAAATACTGAATATCGAATTTTGAATTCAATATTGAATATTTAAAGTTCAAAATACTCAATAAAAATATTGATATTTAATGATTCGATAAAAATATTGAATTTGAAGATTCCAATATTGAATTTTGAATATTATTTCAATGTATAATTGGTTATAAAAATTATTGATGAGCTATTTTATGGTGGGTTTTTTTGGGGTTTTTTTGGTGTTGTTTTTTTTTTTTTTTTTAAGACTCAGTCTTCAGAATCCAGCTGAGCATACCTGTTTGATTCAGACAGATCTGCAGGGCTCGGAGCCCCGCGAACGGCAGCCACATTGGACAGCGCGACTATAGACCATCCTTGGCTTCTCCCTTCACACAAACTTCTAATTCCATTTTTAAATTAAATTTTTTTTTTTTTTACTTACAAAAGCTTATTAGCTTTATTTGTTCTCTTTACTGAAAGAGCTACTCTGGTCATTTGATCAACTCTTGTATTGGGTGACTACTTCTCCCTTGTTGCTTGTCTTGGAGTTCCTTGTAAGTTCTGAAAAGTAATCCTTTGTTTTCTTTTCATGTGCTTTATTTATTTTTTTAATTTTATTTATTTATTTGAGAGAGAGAGAGAGCAGGAGCCAGGAAAGGGGCAGAGGTCAAGGGAGAAGCAGACTCCCCGCTGAGGAGGGAGCCCGATGTGGGGCTCGATCCTGGGACCCTGGGATCATGACCTGAGCCATAGGCAGATGCCCAACCGACTGAGCCCCCCAGGCGCCCCTCTTCATGTGCTTTAAAGACAGACTTTTGATTTCTACCTTGGGGCTCTCAGCCTTTGACTTGGGACCAACTTGCTGCCCTCTCTGCCCACTGGGTCCCTCCTCCCGGTTTCCCCAGGGTTCAGTTGGTCCCTGCGAGGCCTTCCGGCTCAACCCAAGTGGCATGCTCCTTGGGCACCCCTTTTACCGGAATTACGGGTAAAATCGTGACGTTGAACGTATGCGCATTTTCCTGGGAAGAGGGGCTCACGGCCTGGAAAAGCCTAGAACCCCTGTCGTAGATCCGCGTCTGGTAGCAGGGGGTATGGTGCCCTGAGGCTCTCGCCTCCCAGAGCCGCTCAGGGGGCTGGGGCGCTGCTAGGAGTCCCCCCCGAGGCGTGTCAGGAGGCAGGGTGCAGATGGGAGGGGAAGTGCCAGCCCTGACTACCCCCCCCCCCCGCCACTGTGGGACTCACAGATGACATCAAGGAAGGTGCCATCACTGCTTAGCTGGCTGACGGCGTTGTGGGCACTGCATGTGTACCAGCCCAGGTGTGTCCTGTTTACTGGGTCTAAGCGAAGCCACCGATCCGTCACCTCCGCCAGCTCCTCCTCCGGGCCTCGAGGTGCCTGATGTCGCCAGGCAAACGTCACAGGCTCTGTGCCCTCTCGGACCGCACATGTGGCCACCACGGAGGTCCCCTCCACGGGGGACAGGTCACTTAGCCTCACCTGAGGCTTTGATACGGGCACTGGCCAGAGGAAAGAGAGGCCCTGCATGTGTTATCGTGGACCCAGGCCCCGCTGGGGGTTCAGCCCGCCCACGGGGCCCTCCCCCTCCCCGGAGGCAAGGTCCTGTGGCCCCTGGGCCCGGCCCAAGGCGATGGGAAGCGCATGCAAGCAGCGTACAAAGCAGCTCATCTCGGCCCCTCACCCAGCACGGCCAGCGCGAGGTAGGAGTAGGTGGCGTGCAGCTGGCCCCCGGCCACGTGCAGGGCCTGGCACAGGAAGTGGCCTCGGGCCCCCTCCCGCAGCTCCCGCAGCACCAGGCTGCCGTCCCGTAGACTCACGGCCCCCAGAGCCGAGGCCCCGGCCTCCACCTTGGACTCCGCTCCATTGGTGACAGCCACAGGCCGGGGCGTCAGCGAGCCCGGCGGGGTGAAGCTCCAAAGGACCACCAGGGGGGCGGGCCCGGAGCCACAGGCCAGCTCCACGGAGCCACCCCGCACTCCTTGAACGGACGTGGCCTCCTCGTCAGGGGCTCGGTGGGTCGGGTGGGGCGGCCCTGGGGACAGAGCGGCAATGCAGGACGTCTGGGCTGGCCTGGGCTCTCCTCCTTCCCCTCGTTGGGCCCCTCCTCCTGCTCCTTGGAGTTGGTGGGGAAGACACGGTTTCTGAGCGAGCTTCGGAGTTTCCTCTCCGGCTGTGGGAGCAAGCGGCCCCGGGGGTGGGGGGGGGGCACCCTTGACCGAGATCAGGGAACAGACTGGAGCTGAGCTTCCCATCCCCATGGGCCATCAGACCATTGCGGAAGCTTGATAAAAATATACACCCCGGGGCCTCATTCCAGACCATGGAGTCAGTACCCCCAGGGCGTCGGGGCGCAGGAATCTGTATCTTTAACGATCTGATGATCGGCCCAAGATTGGGAGATCTGCACGGCCACTGGCAATTCAGGCTCTGGGGGCGTCTCTGCGTAAAGATTGCAGGGGGCGTCCAGCCCCACTGCAGCGAAGGGAAGATGACGGTAGCCTGCCGTCAGCCCGGCCAGCATTCAGTTGTCAGCCGCTGGGTACGGGGTGCCTGCCCGGGACCAGTCACCAGGTTACGAGGTCAAGTGAGCCACCCTCACTGGCCCCTGCTCTCAGGGACCTTTCAGTCCGCGGTGTTCTCTTCTGTTCAGGACCTAGCGCGGGACCCCGGCATGTGCCCGAGCCCCATGTTCTCCTGTCCCCCTTGGCCAGGTGACTCTAACGTGCCGATCTTCAGCCCCCGAGGACGACAGTGAGTGCCTCAGATGACAAGGCACGGGAAGGATTCGCACCAGCTTCCGTCTGTTGAATGCGTTACCTGCTGACCTGACCGGCCACAGTAGTCACCTCCCCCAGAGACTCTGAGCACGAAGTCCCTTCGTCTAGAATCACAGGGTCGGCGGTGGAGCTAGGAGTGGAGCCTAGCTCCCCATCGCAGGCTCTCCCCACTGCTCCCAGCTCCTCCAGCTCGCTCCTCCTCCTCCATGAAGCTGGAGGGCAAGGGCGAAATCCTGCCGTTCCATTCATCAAGAAGCCAAACACTGAACCGGAAGCTGCTCCTTCCCAACCCCGGGGGACACGGCTCTGGCCCAAGCTGCCAGCATCCTTCAGCTAGACTCTTGGTCTCCCAAGTGCTCTCACAACCTGAAGACCACCCACCTTGGAGGGAACACTGGGAAGCCCCGATCTGACCATGTCGCACCATGCTTACTCTCTGATGGTTGCCTTCAAGATAACCCCAGACCGGGCACCTGGGTGGCTCAGTTGGTTAAGCCACTGCCTTCGGCTCAGGTCATGGTCCCGGAGTCCTGGGATCGAGTCCCACATCGGACTCCCAGCTCCATGGGGAGTCTGCTTCTCCCTCTGACCTTCTCCCCTCTCATGCTCTCTCTCTCAAATAAATAAATAAAAATCTTTATTTAAAAAAAAAAAAGATAACCCCAGACCTGGGAGGGAAATGCCGTGTGTTCTTGGTGCCCCGGTCCTGCCTCCCCCTCCTGGCACAGAGCGATAGCTCAGGGCGCGCTGGCTAAGCCCGAGCGGATAAACAAAGTTGATGGACTTCATCAAATGGCCGCGCAAGCGTTAAAGAGAGATCCCGAGGAAGACAGCGGGAGAAATAGCAGGATGTGCGTGGGGAACGGGCTACCGTATGAGGTGTCCGGCGTATCACTCACCTGAGGCCCCTACGTGCAGAAGACAAAGGGGCGTCAGCAGCAGGAGTCTCGGACCCGCCATGGCCTCCGCTCCCTGGCCATCTGGGGCTGCTGTCTGACACTCTCTGCAGAGCAAAGCCCAGCCCCTGAAGGACGGGGGGGGGGGGGGTCTGGCTCGGGCTGCCAACCTCAGCCTCCTGCCGCCTCCTCTCCAGGTCTCCTGTTACCCTCGCTGGCCCGATGACAAGTGAATTATTTACCAGATGATTCACTCCATCCATAATGCAGAGTTGGGGAGGGCAAGACCTAGCTGGGACAGATCTAGGGGACACCCCCTGAGCTCCCCGCGTTTTCATCTTAGTGATAGTGTCACATTAGGCGCTGAGTTGAAAAGGCCCTGGTCTCAGCGAGTCCCGCCACCTGCCCTGCGCAGGAGCCCGGCGTGCAGTCCTCCAGCCCTCAGGGATGAGGAGATTCAAACACACCTTCAAATGCCCTTCCACCCTACTTGTGTTTTACTCTTGTTTTGTTGGGAGAAGCTGGTGGAGGCTGGAAAGAGCTGGGGGGTCAAACACAACGCCTGAGTTCGGGCTCACCCGACAGACTGTGAAATCGGGAAATTTCTGAACCTCTCTCTGAGCTTTCATTTCTTTGCAGATAAATGGGGATGGTAATACCTTCTTTCTTGTAAAGATTATTGTGGATATTAAGCGAAAACTTTATGTTAGCCTAGGGGAGCCTTCTTGGGTGTTAGTACTGCCCTATTTCTTGACTTGGGTAGAGTGTCCAGTTCATCAGGCTGTGTCTTTTTGTTGTATAAACTTTTATGTATGTTTGATAAACCTCTCTGTCTCTCTCTTGCACGGACACACGTACACTTGCACACACGCACGCACACACTCGGGCAAACAGTGCCCAGCATGTAGTTGGTGCGCCGTCCTTCACGCCCCCAGTCAGATCTGATCTATGAAGCGCAGACCCTGATGCCAGAAGAGAGACCAGCTGGCCCCGCGGCCCTGGCGGTCTCTGACAGACAGCCTGACATGAGGTCAGTTTTCCACCCTCTGGGGTTGGGTGTAGGGTGAGATTCCTGGACCCCAGTGAGATGTGGGATCTGATGTCTGGTGTCAGGTTCATCAGGGTTCAGCTGGGACAGGAGCTGTCAGAGCTGAGTGCCCCACAGTCTCCTCTTGGGCCCAGAGGGGCCCACCATGGCTCTCTCAGCTTCTCCCTTGTCCTAGGCGAGCGGATGACCCCTGTCCCACTCTCATTCAACCATGGCCAAGGCTCTCCCATTATGAGCCCCTCTTCCCTCCTAACTTGGCTTCGAGCAGAATGGCAGGTGGTCCCTGGGATTCAGGCTCCCATGTAATGGAGACTCTGGAAGGGAGAGTCAGGGAAGAAGGTGTATCAGGATTCTCCTTCTTTCAAATGAAAGTCATTTGAAATTTGAAACAGCATGTCAGTCCTTCTGTTCTTTTCTTGAACAATCATACAAGTTACCATATCTCTCCAGGCATGTGCTGTGTCCTCCACACCCCATGAGACGGCACAGCGATCCACATTTTGCCAACGGGCTCAGGCTCTTTCCACTATTTTCCCCCACGCTCCTTGTAGCTCCATCCCTTTGGGTATCCTCCAGCTGGTCCCCACCAGAGACTGTCCCCTCAGGGCTGGCCAGGGGCCTGTAGAACCGCTAGGTCCCTTTTCTCTCTGACGAGAAGACCCAAATCTCTCTCAGTTACATACTGTGTTGGAGTTTTGTTCATCCGTCCAGTGAAGATTTATTTCTGCGAGCCTGCGTCCTCACTCAGGCCTATGAGGAAGTCGGGACAGAACTTCATATTCTGAGAGGAAATGGCGGCTCCATGGGGGCTCCCCAGGTCTTTTGAGGAGGTAGTGGTCTGGTGACAAAGAGCACTCAGGTTTCTGGGCCGTTGCCTCACTTCCGGGCTAACTTCGGCCTCGCAGTGGCCAGCAACGCATCACGCTTACTCCGGTCTGTTGTGACTATTTTGAATCTTGGTTCTGAAACGTCAAGCTTGTGGGGGAGCAGAAGGTGGAGGGATAGGGACAGCTGGACTGGAGCAGGGGAAGCAGATGCTCCTGGAAATAAATGGCTTTTCCATGTGCGTCCACGTGTGCCTTGTCAGAGGCCAACCAAAGGCCCTCGGGGACCCCAGCAGGAGATGAGCCGAGGGCTGGAGAGGAAATGGGCCAGAGGCTCGGTGGCCGACATGGCTCCCGCTGTGTTCCTGGCCGAGAGGAGGAAGGGGAGGGCAAGAGGGACAGAGGGCCTGGCAGGGGTCAGCGTTGAGTTGCTTTGTTAACTGCTTTTTGGAGATCAGAGAGGAAATGAACAAGGCCCTAGATGGAGGGGTGGAGAAAGGGAGACCAACAGACCAGGGGAGGCAGGGAGGCAGGGGAGGCTGGAGTCGAGGTGTAGCAATGGTGGCGAGGGCGCCCGCTAGGGCATGGGAAGGAGGCCGGGTTTCCGTGCCAGCTCTGCTGTGCAGCTAAGCCTCCTTCTGTCTGCTTCATCATTCCCGGAGACCTTCACGGTCAGCCCCCTGTGCCACTGCGGGCAGGACGCTCCATGGCTCCGGGCCTCAGTTTCCCAATCCATTAAAAACAGAGTTGTCACGCTGGCCCCGGGGGCTTCTCGGGGGCGTCCTAAGAGCTGGAGCAGTGAGTGCACAGAGGGGAGGCGTGAAGCAGAAACCTCTGTGCAAACCTGGGGGCGTGGAAAGAACAGAGCTTGGAGCCAGGTCAGCGTTCAGATCCTGGCTCTGTGGCCCAGGGGGCCGAGGGACGCCAGGCACGTTCCTTGTCCGCTCCAGGTCTCAGGTCTTCCCTGTAAATGAGGCTGATTCTTGATTGGACAACACTAGAAAAAGGTTATTCATTCTGTGTTGCGAGATAATGGTTTTGCCATGATGTAAGATGGTGTTTCTCCTTTTCTTAGTACCGAAACATTCGGGGAGGAGAGGCAGTGGCGTCTTGCGTTCGCTCCACAAGACTTCTGCAAACATAGACGAAGCTTTAGCCAGGTCTTCAGTTCTGCGTTGCCTCGAGGACGTTTGCGGAGAAGACGCAAAAGGGGCTTCACACTCAAGTTCACATTTTTTATTTCCTGACAAGCATGAAGTCACTGACAAGTTGTGTTAGGTGTTCTCCGTGGAAGCAGCAAGAAGGAGTAAGGAGCACGCTTTGGGTGGCAGTTGAAGAGACTTCCCTGAGTTTGGGGACAGGTCCGAGGTCACTGGGTCCCTCGATGAACCTCGAGAGGCCAGGCCCTTGACCCACAAGGGCAGAGAAATGGAAAGTCCCCCAAAGCTCGATCAGTGAAAAGGTCAACAGCAGCCATGACGGACCCGGGGTTAGAAGCGTCTCCCTATTTCTGGTTCTTTATACGTAAGCCTCGAAGATTCTGCTGGGGCTCCGGGGTGGGGGCCGGGTCCCAGTAACGGTGTCGGCTTTATTTGAATTTAATAGAGCGAGATTCACACCCATATCACTGCTATATTATTATTATTTTGCAACTATATTATTATTGTTGTTATTGTTATGTTGCTGCTGTTATTATTATGAAATAGACTGGAGCCGGGGGCGTGACACTCGGCGTTAGTGTGTGCTGCTCCCTGCTTCCGTGACGGGAACTTAGGAATGGCTGAAGTTCCTCCCCAGAAAAGGTTCCAGGCTCTTCCCCGCCTCAGCTAGCAATGGGGCTCCCACCATGCCTGGAGTCACGGCGGGAGCACAGGTTTCCATGCCCGAGGGCCTGGCCGGAGAACTTGGCCTTGTCTGGACCCAGTAGGTACCTGTCTGGATGGGGCCGGGGTCACCGGAGGTCCGTGGAGGAAGCCAGAGCCCAAGGAAACCGCTTGTCTCTCTCGCCATCCACAGGCCTGGTCAGCTCCCCTCTCCCACTCCCATGCCCTGCCCCCCAAAACCTGGCGAGATTCTCCAAGTTCCCTGGCTGGGGAGCAGGAAGGAGTAGGGGAGTTTCCAGAATGTCTCTGTAGAGCTCCAGGGGGAGGCTTGCAAACTGGAAATTGTCAGCCGTCTCCTTGACAACCAGCAGCCAAATAATTCTGGGAATGGAGGAGGGAGGGGAGTTCCCCTGCAGGGCGGCCAAGAGAAGCAGCGCTCGGCCCCCAGAAAACTTCCATTCCCCATAACCTGTCTCAGCCGGGATCCAGACAGGAGACAGAAATCACGCCAGGCCGTTGAAAAAAGGATAAAGAACTGATAACTAGGCATACGGTTGTTCATGGGGTAACAAGAGAATGTTCAAGTGTCCTGGGGAAACCAGGCGAAGAGATTGCGGCCATCAGCCCTTAGACATTTGAGGAGGGAGCCAGAGCTCCGGGGAGGAGGCTCTGCGTGGGAAGGAAGGACCCCGGGGCTCGTGCCCAGACCTCTGAGGAAGGGGCACCTGGAGCAAGAGTGTGGGGTATATGCGGGGTGAAGCTGTCGGCATTGGAGAGGCTGCAAGCATCCGGCTACTGCTTTGGGGCGGTGCATTCTGCTGCGGTGAAGGTGGTCGGGCTTCTGCTTACAGCGAGTGCTCAGAGGCAAGGGGAAGGACCGCGTTCGCCCTTCCTCCTCTGGCCTGCAAGCCTCCCTCTGGTGACTCCGGTGGCAAGGATCAGATAGGGAACAGCTGGCAAAGCAGAAAAGGGATTGGTGGGGTCCGAGGCCACCTTCGCAATGCAGCGTATCAAGGATAGAACTGGAGCCCAGAAGCCAGAACTAATAAATTATTATTAGTCACCGCAGCGTGGGAAATTTCGGCCTTCCAGCCCCAGCTTTACCGCAAAGAGCAGGGCCAAGCACATAGTAGGTGCTCATCTAATATCCTCCGGGCTCTGCCGTGGTTGGTTCCTGGAAGCGCACGTGGACAGGCTTTCCCGGACTCACTCTGGCTTGTCTTGAATAGTTACCGACATTCACAGGCTGTGACAGCTGGAAGGGACCTGCGTAATGGTAACAACGAAAACAATGAAATATTTAGGTAAGAGTAGCCCGAGGAACACTTATCCTAAATCACTGCGATCTAATCAGACACTAAGGGTAAAGGACAAGATAAATAGATCCAGGGGACAGAAATAGAACCAAGTCCAGAAATCTAACCCCAGTACCTATGGTTAATATACAATAAAAGTGCTATTTCAAATCAGTGGGGAAAGAGGATGGTTTCTTTAATAAATCGTGTGGGCCCTCCTGGCTCTGCAAAAAACAGACCAAGGTTCATCTCTGCACCCCACAAGTTACTGAGGCTAAATTTCAAATAGATGGAAGATTTAAATGTATTTAAATTTACGCATGTAAAACAATTTATGTATTGTTCTCCATATTTAAACAATTTCATGATGAAATATTTAAAACAATTTTAAACACTGTTTGAAGCAATTTAACGAGGAAAACATTAGAAGACTATTTATACAACGTCTGGTTTGAGGAGATTTTTCTAAACAAAATAGAAAATCCAGAAGCCAGAGAGGAAAAGATAGATGTATGTCTTTTTAAATTTGCAAAGGATTCAAAGATCACATAGAGGGGCACCTGGGTGGCTCAGTCATTGGGCAGCTGTCTTCGGCTCGGGTCATGGTCCCGGGGTCCTGGGATCGAGCCCCGCATCGGGCACCCTGCTCAGTGGGGAGCCTGCCTCTCCCTCTTCCACTCCCCTTCCTTGTGTTTCCTATCTCACTGTATTTCTCTCTGTCAAAAAAATAAATAAAATCTTTAAAAAACAAAAAACAAAGATCACATAGAGTCAAAAGACAAATTACGGACTGGAGACAATATTTAACGATCCACTAGGGATAGAGAGTACGTAACACACAAAAAGCTCCTCCACACGATGAAAAAGAGAAATAAGTTAGCAGGAAAATGGACAAAACATACAAATATGATGCATCTGTATTTCTATTGTAAACAGCCAATGCATTTAGGGAAAGGTAAACAACCTCGGCAATAATTAGATTAACGTGCACTTTAAAAGCGTGGCATCCGAGTGGCTCGGTTGGTTAAGAATCTGCCTTCGGCTCAGGTCATGATCTCAGAGTTCTGGGATTGAGCCCTGCGTCGGGCTCCCCACTCAGTGGGGAGTCTGCTTCTCCCTCTCCCTGTGCCCCCTCCCTGCTCATGATCTCTCTCTCTCTCATTTGCTCTCCCTCTCAAATAAATAAATAAAATCTTAAAAAAATAAATAAATAAAAGCATGACACTACTCTTCCTTCATCAGAATAGCAAAACTTACAAAGAGCGAGGAGAGCCAGGGCTAGAGGAGATGTGGGAGAAGCAGCAGTCACAGCTGTGAATATGGGGATTACCCAGACTTCTGGAAACGGGATCTAGATAAAACCTAAAAATACGTTCTCTCTCTGACCCAGCTAGGTCATTTCTGGTAATTTATCCTACAGAAAAATACATACATGCATACTTACATAAAGGCAGCAAACTTCAGTATGTGAGGATACACATAAACATTTTTTTGTAGCATTTTTCTTTTGCAGGGGCACAAATACTGTGATTGATAGACATATATCCCGATACTGTAATGTTACACAACTATCAAAGAGAGTAAATTACAAAGAGACCAACGCTGTACGATTCTACTTTAGAAACCCCTAAAGCAGTCAAACTCAGAGACAGAAAGAAAGGGGATTGGGATGCTCGAGTGGCTCAGTAGGTTAAGCGTCTGCCTTCAGCTCAGGTCATGATCCTGGGGTCCTGGGATTGAGCCCAGCATGGGGCTCCCTGCTCAGAGGGGAGCCTGCTTCTCTCTCTCCCTCTGGCTGTCATTCCCCCTGCTCGTGCTCTCTCTCTCTCTCTCTCTCAGAAATACATATATAAAATCTTGAGAAAGAGAGGAAGGAAGAAAGGAATAAAGAGAGAGAGAGAGAAAGAAAAAAGAGAGAGAGAAAGGAAGGAAGAAAGAAAACAGTGGCTGCTGGGGGCTGGGGTGGAGGGGGGAAGGGGGAGTTGTTGTTGAGTAAGTACAGAGCTTCCATTTTGCAAGGTAAAAAAATTCTGGAGGTCCATGGCACGACAACGTGAATATCCTTAACATTAGTGAACTGTACACTTAGAAGTGATTAAGATGGTAAATTTTGTATGTATTTTACCACCATTTAAGCAAAAGACTACGGTGGAGGGATTTTCACAATGTTAGGCGAGAAAAACAGCTGGCAGGGAAATCTAGGCGGAATCTGTGAAATAAATGACATAGTCACACAAATGTGAATAAATGTCTGGTGGGCGACCCAGACCTGCCCAGTGTGACCTGAGCCCTCTGATCCCAGAGTGCTCCCCGTCCTCCCCAAAGCCTGGGATTCCAGCAGGAGCTGACACTGAACTAGGCTCCTTGGCTTTCGAAGCCTTCGGGTGGCAAAGTGCCCTTTGGACTCCCACCCCGGGTGTTTCCCGATTTCAACCCCCCTCCCCCGAACACCAGGCCCCCACGGGCTCTGGCCCCCGCCGGCCAAGGCCCACAGCTGTTTCCAATATTCTGCACAAACTTTATTGAAATGAGAAGCCCCGTTTATCATCCCTCAGGCCCCAGCTCCTCCTGATTAGGTACGTATGACCTGACCTGTCAGCAAGGCCTGAGCCAGCAATCAAAGAGGAGATTGTTCTGAACCAGGAGGGAAGGGGACAGATGCCTGCGGAGCTGAAAAGGCCCCAGAGGGGTTTCTGACCAGCCAGCGGGTGGTTGAGGAACATTCTCAAGCCGAGGGCAGGAAGGGAGGGCAGGACTCGGTAAATTCTTTTTTTTTTTTTAAGACTTTATTCACCCATTTGAGAGACAGAGAAAGTGAGAGAGAGCATGAGAGGAGAGAAGGTTAGAGGAAGAAGCAGACTCCCCGTGGAGCTGGGAGCCCGACGTGGGACTCGATCCCGGAACTTAAGAATCATGACCTGAGCCAAAGGCTGTTGCTCAACCAACTGAGCCACCCAGGCGCCCCTGGACTCGGTAAATTCTTTAAGGGCCACTGGTCTGCTCATCTTCTGCGGCTGTGTCTTCTCTCTCCAGCCTCCACGCCTCTTCCAAAAGATATATCTTGTAGTGAGATGATCTCTCCATCCCCAAGCTTCGAATTCAGCCCCAATTTCTCTTTCCTTTCATCTCTGAGCTTGACCGGGAAACCCCTCCGGGCATAATACAAAATTCCACTTCTCCCAGAGCTGCAGAATCATCAACACTCAAATACTGAAAACAGAGAATGCCTTAAGCCTCAACTGCCTCTCAATGTAGAAAATCCCTCCACCGGGCCAGGCTTGTTGAGGCTGGGATCTTCTAAGCCACGTAGTCCAATAGGATAGTCCCTCGCTGCATGTGGTTGTTTAAAAATAAATCTCACATCTGGGTATATACACCCAAAGAAGGTGAAATCAGTATCTCGAAGTCGTATCTGTACCCTCACGTTTATTGCAGACTTCGTCACAATCGCCAACATATGGGAACAACTAAGGGTCGACCAAGGGATGGATGGATAAAGAAGATGCCGTCTAAATATGCAATAGAATATTTCTCGGCCAGAAAAAAGTAAATCCGGCCATTTATGACAACGCGGATGAATCCGGAGGGCATTATGCTAAATGAAATAAGCCAGAGAAAGACGAATCGTGTATGGCATATATGGAATCTTATATGTCGAATCTAAAAAAAGGTCAGGGGTGTCCAACTCAGAAACACAGTAGAATAGTGGTTGCCTGGGCCTGGAAGGTGAGATAAACAGGGAGATATCGATCAAAGTGGTCAAACTTTCAGTTATAAGGTGAATATGTTCTGAGGAGCTCACATACACTATGGTGACTATAGTTAATAATACTGTATTATATACTTGAAGTGTGCTGAGAGTAGTTAAGGTCCTCACCAAAACAAAAACGAAAACAAAAAACAAAAGATAACTATGGGAGATGGTGAATATGTTAATTAACTCATTGACAGTGATCGTTTCACAATGTATACTTAGATCATCACGTTGTACGCGTTAAATATATACAACTTTTTTGATCAATTACACCTCAATAAAATTAGGGGGGAAATGAACTCAAACTAAAAATTCAGTTTCTTGGTCACACTGGCCATATTTCAAGTGCTCAATAGCCACGTATGTTGGACAATGTGTTGAGGAAGGTGCAGACTCTCAGATCTTCCCCTAGGTGCGAGCTAAGAAGTTAATCTGCCAGTTTCACGAACACTGGCGGAAGACAGAGGGTTTTACTATTTACAGCAATCAGAAGCCAGAGTATCAGCATTTTCTTGCTCCAGTTTCCTGAGCTCTGATTCTCACGAGGAGGGCCAGATGACACTGCCACTTGTACATGCAGTGGGGAGCAATACAAGAGAGGAAACCTCAGTTTAGGGAGCCCAAATCTTTTATAATGGGCAGGAAGCTAGCTGGTCTTTTGGTTTTTGGTTTTCATTTTTGTTTTTTTTTTCCTTTGGAGGAAAACATTATCTCTACCGTCCACGACTGTAAGCTACATAAATGTTCTTGAAAATTGTCCAGGAAAAGGTAGTCATGCTGAAAAATGTGCAGAAATGCAGAGGACTCGTGGAGAGTTGTCTCCCAGTTCTGTGCCGATATTCAACATCTCCATCCCTGTCGAGAGTTCTGCCGAACAGAGCTGCTCTAAACCAGGGGGAGCTAGCTGCTTTGCCAGGTCCTCCTTGTCAGTCCTGAATTCGGAGCAGAGGAGTCAGAGAGAAATGAGCCAGCACGGGCCCTCCGTACCTGTATGTGTAACTCTCAAGTTGTCTTCCTTGATGCGGGTTTTTGTTGACATCACATTGCTCGTCTTTCTTAACTAAGCTGTGAAAGGGTCAGAATTAACATCTATGCATTACGTTAATATCCCAGGGCTGTCGTGTGCTCTGCGGTCATGAGGACGCTGTGAGAACAAAGGAGACACAACCAGGACATTCCCGAGTGATCCGACACTCCAGGGTAGTAATTCCCAAACTTCAGCGAGCCCGGGAACCACCTGGAAAGTTTGAGGGGAGAGCTTGCTGAGCCCCATTCCCAGAGCTTCGGATTCAGGATGTCTGTGGTAAGGCCTGAGAATCTGCATTCCTGAAACATTCTCAGGGGATTCCCATGCTGCTGGCCGTGAGAGCCACTGCCGTCATGGGATGAGGGTGCTCTGGGCAGCATCCAAGGTGATGCACGCAAGGCGATTTTTGTCTCATGCATATTTGCGTTTTAATGCATGTTGGAAAAATATAACCAGCACGCGTCAAACTAGCTCCATTTTTAAGTATAAATAAATCGATTTAAGGATATATTTACATATATAAATCACCACCTCTCAGCTTCCACACTTATAAAATGGCATTATTATGTTCCCATGGGAGTTTCCCAGGACTTACGAGGATCTACTTCCTTCCTTCCTCCCTCTCCTCCCTTCCTCTGGAGGAAGGCACAATCCCCGCACCCTTATGGTCCCCTTACAGTCTAGGGGACACACTCTGCCACCTTTAAATGCTAAGAAATTGTTAGGGGTTATTACAGTCCCAGGGTTCCCACCCCAAGACAGAAGCCACCCTTCCCTCTGGCCGAAGCCCGAGGACTCTAGAAGGAACAAGTCCTAGCATCAGGGAGAGTGGAGGGTCACTGCGGTGGTTTCCCAGACGGCCCATCTTGGACCCTCCAGCTAGCCGGCTGCCCTGTGCCCGGGACTAAGCAGCACCTTCCCTTGGGGGCAGCGGCGTTGAGTTAATAACAAAGCATCCCGAGCCCCAACCCATGTAAAGAGATACATCCGAGCCTGGCCCGGACCATCCATCCAGGGCAGAATCTATGTTCCTTTTCTACAGTGAGGCCTTGTCTCAACGGGCCCAGTCATAACGGCCACAGGGCTACAGGAATGACAAAATAGGACTTAAGGGAAACAAATACTCTTGTGACCCTTAGCATCAAGAAACCTCTCTCGGGGAATCCCTTCAAGGAACTCTGGTCAAACCAGTGGGTCTTGCTTCCGTCTGAAGGGCCGCTCACTGGGGGAGACAAGCCTGGCAGAGAGGCCGCCTTGTCAGTGAACCCCTAAATTCAGGCTTTTGACCGAGCTCTGGGGGCTTCGAGTGGTGTTTCCATGACACCATTCATTCCACAGGTCTTTCTGCTCCCTGCCCTCCTCGTTTTAATGATCTCAGACAGACATAAAAACGGCTGAGCTCAGCACGAGTGACTGAGACGTGAACGTTGCCTCGGGGTCCCCGTGGACCCCAGCTGGGTACCGTGCCGCCCTCCGTTCCATTTTGACAGGATAAAGTGAACTCATTTATTCAGTTGTTTTAAGTGAGCTCACACTAGGCAGTGCCAGAGAACGGAGACATAAATCTTTCCCAGCCCGTGGAGTCAGTGCCAAACACCTTGGATAAAACTTTCTGCTTGTTCAAGACGGTTTTTCCTCCCCTCTAAAACTGAGGAGGGCAAAAGCACTAAAAATCGAAGGGGATGGAGGGAGGGTGTTAGCAGATTCTGGGAATGACACACTTGTCAACGCTTCGGCCTAATAAAAATTCTTCCAGTAAGAAAGGCCAACTTTTAACGCAGAGATTTTCCTTCGTGCTTTCGGTGGGTGTGGAGGGCGTCCCTGGCGGTTGGGTCTGGCTTCGGATTAACCCTAGATGGGGAATGAGGGATTTTCTGACATCTTTAAAGGCTGCGTCTTCACCCTTCAGGCAGGGGCCACAGCCCCAGATGCTTCCAGACGAGAGCAAACCCAAGCAGGTTGTTTGAACACCGCCCCGGCCAGAGAGAAAGCACACCTGAGGAGAACAGTCACCCAGAGAAGGGACAGTGAGGGGGGCGGCCTAGCTAATCCTTTGTGGCTGCAAGATGAACCGCTTTTGTTTTTCCTGTTCACAAAAATATTTCTTTTACCGTTTTTATTCTTTGCAAACATTTTAAAGCAACCCACCCGTAGAAGAAAGTCCCATACCTTCCCGAGGATGTACAAAATGGCTTTGTGTTTCTTGTCTATACAGAAAGCACCATGGTGACCGGGAGTCTAGCCACCCCTGCCCCCTAACTCACCAGCCAAGAATTCCCGCATAGATCTGTGTTCTTAAAGCTTTGCTACTCAAGGTGCGGTCTGCAGACCAGCAGCGCGTGCGCCGGCCAGACCTACTGTTCAGAAAGCTGCAGAAGCGCACGGTCTCTGGGGGGATTTCTGCTTACTCCGCAGCCTGAGACCCGGAGCACCCAAATGCATCAGCTAGGACACAACTCTTCTGGGCACCCGGGCTGCACGGTGTCACCCTCCTCGCCTTCTTCCTGTCTGCGAGGAACACCTGTGAGGGCTTGGCCCACGGTCGGGTGCTGGGATCCATCAGACCCGTGAGAAGGGTTTCTGCCTTCCCGCCCGTGGGCTAGCAGAGGTGAAGCAGGAACGGCCCTGCGGGGTCTCCCACCAAGGCGGGGCAGAGGTGAAGGGGGTTTTAGAGCTGGAAGGATCCTCAGGGACCGAGGCCATGGCAGGGCAAGTGGTTTTGCCCCGGGACAGAATGGGTTAACAATATTCCAGGTATCGGAGTATCCAGGTCTCCTGACCTCCGCGGGGTGCACCGGTCTCCCTGGCCTGGACTCCTTCTCTGGCAGACAAGTTAGCATGGGGGCCTGCATGGCCCAGCCCAGGTAGAGCCCGGGGAGTCCTCCCAGCACCCGCGCCCCCCAGCGACCCCAGCCTCTGGGCCCGGGCCAGACCCTGTCCCTCCGGGTCCGTGCTCCTAGCACGCCTCTGCACACTGAGACAGAAAAGATCTACCATGTAACTAAATACGGCAAAGAAGTCAAGTCATTCTCTGCAAGTTAGTGTATGGACTGATTAATTATTACTGCAGTCAGACCAAAATCCAGAGGGTGTTTTGGAAGTTGATAAAATGGATCTAGAATGACTATCGAAGAATAAAACTAGGAGTGGTGTTTTTTTAAAAATGAGGAGGGGGTGCCCGGGTGGCTCAGGTGGTTAAGCGTCCGACTCTTAGTTTCAGCTCAGGTTGTGATCTCAGGGTCAAAACCCTGTGTTGGGCTCAGCCCAGAGTCCGCTTGGGGTTCTTTCTCTGCTTCCCCCGCCCCCGCTCGTGAGTACACGCTTGCTCTCTCTCTAAATAAATAAGTAATCTTTTAAAAAATGAAAGGGAACTGCAGTAACCAAGAGGAGGCACAAGTCCTTAAAACACATTATATAGTAATACTTAAAACTGTGGTACTGGCACAAGAAAAAAATGGAATTAAGTAGGTGGTCAGAATCCTATTATATGTGCATAGATGGGTAGAAATGTAATATGATAAGGGAAATACTAGAAGAAAATGGAAAAAGGTAAGGATCTCTTAATAAATGGTGTTGGAATTATTAAAATTTAAAAAGGGAAGATGTGATCGATTTGATATGCTTCACACCAGAATAAATTTCAGGTGGGCTAAAGCCAAATATCTTTCTTTCTTTTTTTTTTTTTTTAAAGATTTTATTTATTTATTTATTAGGAAAGAGAGAGAGTGAGAGAGAGCATGAGAAGTGAGAAGGTCAGAGTGAGACGTGGACTCCCCATGGAGCTGGGAGCCCGATGTGGGACTCGATCTCGGGACTCCGGGATCATGACCTGAGCCGAAGGCAGTTGCCCAACCAACTGCGCCACCCAGGCGCCCAAGCCAAATATCTTTCTCAAAGATAAAAATCACAAGGGCGCCTGGGTGGCTCAGTGGGTTAAGCCTCTGCCTTTGGGTCGGGTCATGGTCCCAGGATCCTGGGATCGAGTCCCGCATCAGGCTCTCTGCTCAGCAGGGAGCCTGCTTCCCCCCCTCTCTCTCTGCTTGCCTCTCTGCCTACTTGTGATCTCTCTCCTCTCTGTCAAATGGATAAATAAAATCTTTAAAAAAAAAAGATAAAAATCACAATAACAACAGAGAATAAGACTGAGTATTTTCTAGAGCAGTGCTAACATTCTAGAACCAGCAGTCGAAACTCACAAAATTGATTTATTCTGCTATAAAAATTAGATAATTTTGTGAGTAAGCCATAATATAAACCAAAGAGACAAACTGGGAAGATGTGGTTTAGGAAAAAGGGTTAATATCTTTATTTGGAAAAATCAATTCATACATGTATTTCACAAAACTTGACAAGGACATTAAGCTCTCACAAGATAAGTGGGCAAAGGACACCACACATGTTTTTTCAGACAATGAACCATGTTAAAAAAAAAAGTCCAATCTTGTTTGTATTAAAAGAAATATGAACCAGAAAAAGTCACTTAGCAATTTAAAAATGAAAATCCTGGTTGCCGGCAAGGTGAGGGGAAATCGAAGGGACGGTAAAAACGGGTGTGGTTATGGGCCTCCGGAAGCAATTTGCCATCATCTACAGAAAGCCATAAAAATGCGCGTGTTTTTTACCTAATACTCCAACTGAATATCTCCAGTCCCAAGAAATACTGCAAAATAGTGAGCAAGAAGATTTACTGCATTATTTATAATTACAAGATGTTGAAAAACTGGGCACCTGAACATAAATGTTCAACAAAGCTAGGAATACGCACTGTGATGTCTTCACTGGACAGAACAGTCTGGTCAGTTATCACTTTTAATAATTCCAAGGACTATGCAGCAATAGGAAAAAAAAACACTTGAATGTCTCAAATAAAGAGACATCACACATATGCACTATGATTAACTACAAATAGTCATATTAAGATGGAAAGGACTACATCCAGATAATTGTTACGATGAAGTGATGATATTTGGGGTATTTTCTCCCCTACTACTTTTATTTGCTGTTTTATCGCTTTTATAATATAAATATTAAGTGAAAAATAATCCACATTCTGCGTGAGTTGATGAAGATAGGCATAGAGAGAGAAGCCAGTGGATCTGAAAGTTAAGACAGGGTGCAGTTAGAACTTAATCACTCCGTTTTCTTTTTCCTTCTAGAAGACAGTCTTCCTCTGTGTGAGACCCGTGGTC
This sequence comes from Nasua narica, assembly GCA_028533885.1. Lineage (NCBI taxonomy): Eukaryota > Metazoa > Chordata > Mammalia > Carnivora > Procyonidae > Nasua > Nasua narica. The sequence goes on from CM052815.1 coordinate 74,848,035, forward strand.
TCCCACGTGTGTAGCTCTGCTATGTGCAGTCATGGAAACATGGTGTTTTAGAATGAACAGAGTCTCTGAGATCATCCTATTCCAAACTCCCAGCTAATTCAAGAACGAGAGGTACAGTTTCCATTGCAAGTGACCCTAACGGAGGCTTCTGATCGATTGAACAGTCACCTCATGAATGGGGAGCTCACTACTTCACAAAGTAGCCTGCTCAGGCTCTGCCTTCTAAATCATGCTCGAGGGTGTTATACTTGATCATGCCTCTAAACCTCACAAAAAGTGGGTCAGTCATTTCCTTCCAGCTGGGATTCCAAGCCACAAATCACAACTGTGGGACTCGAGTGAAACCGTATCATTCTTCCTAACATGGTATCAAGCTCAAAATAAGACATTAGGGGCGCTTTGGTGGCTCAGTTGGTTAAGCATCTGACTTTGGATCAGGTCATCATCTTGAGGATTGAGCCCCAAGTTGGGCGCCCTGCTCAGCAGGGAGTCTGCTTGCCCCCTGCCCTCCCCCCCACTAGTATTTTCTCTCTCAGTCTCTCTCTCTCAAATAAAATCTTCACAAAAAAATAAGACATTATGCCCAGTCCTGAAAAATATATTCTAGAAATGGGAATATAGAAACCCAAAGCCATTCTACTGAATAGAAATAAAACATGGGCAAAGACCAATTTCCAAAGAAGAGTGTGAGATAGTTGCCCACACTTCTAAAGGACTAAAGACTTCAGATCTGTAAAGATTCTCATTTAGAAAATGCCTTCATTTCTTCTGGAATACAAGAGCAGGGGAGTCACCTTTTCAGTGCTCATCTTTCTTAATACATTAGAGCTTCTGGTTGTCTCTAACCCAAGTAGAAGTCGAAGCTGACTGACTGTGGGAGGAGGGCTGACATTGCCACATGGGCAGTGGGACTCTGCATGTTTTTGGGACACACCACTCCTTCTCCTCACCAAGAATCATCCAACCCCTGGTGTGTTCCCTGCCTTAGATTAGAAGGGTCTAAGAGTTGGCTATTCAGTGGTGGGGTGGGAAACCACCTTACAAAAGGATAGTGGTCCTTCCTTCAACCTCAGCCAAATTTTTAAGTGACAGTGAATGGAATGTTGTGGATAATTTGATAGATTGCCAAGTGTGATTCAGCAGGTGGGACACAATGCTTGTTCCTCACCCCACCTCAGATCCTCAGATTCTTCTGTTGAAGCCCTACCACCAGTGTGACCTTCTTTGGAAGCGAGGCCTGGGGGAGGTAATCAGGTCAGGAGGGTGGGGCCCTGGTGGTGGGATTATGGGATGAGGGACACTGGAGAGTACTCTGCGCTAGCGAGCGCGCGCGCTCTCTCTCTGCCACGCGAGGACGTGGACATCACGTGAAGGCAGGCGAGAGTCCTTGCCAGAAACTGAATGCTGCTGGACCTTGATCTTGGACTTTCCAGCCTCCAGAACTGTGAGAAAAGAAATTCCTGTTAAGCCACCCCGTCCGTGGTATTTTGTTAGGTGCCCGAGCTGACTGAGGCACAAAGCAATAGGGAAAATTAGGGGAAGAGGGCCGTGTCCCGAGACCATGACCGAGAGCCTGCCTCTGAGGGGCACCAGGCAGCACAACTGGGGTGGGAGAGAGCGATGTGGAAGGCTAGAGCCTGGCCGACCCATCCCTCCTTCGACAGCAGGGAGCACAGGAGAGCCGAGAACCCAGGAGAATGCAGAACGGAGAACTGGAAACATCAGGGGGCCAAGGGGTCAGCAGACAGAAGTAAGAAGGGCAAGGTCGAACTCTCCGCTTAGCCATGGGTTAAAAAAACAAGTACACAAAATTCTGGGGTGAGTAGTTTCTGGATTCTTCCAAGAATAGAAAGTTGGTATTCAGAAGCATAGTCTGAGATATTCCAAGCAAGACCAAGATACTTCATAGTCCACGGGTTACAATGTTATGAGTAGCTTTAATACACACGGTTCCCTGGCATCATGGCGGGGGGTGTCGATGTGAGGGATTTGTGAGGTAGGATTTAAAAGGACCCGGCTGTTCCGTGAGTCCTGTGGTAAAACTAACATAGGCCCAGCAACGTGCCCTTGGGAACAGCAAGCACGGACGCTCCATCAGACAGGAAAGGTCAGAGGAAGGCCCTCGAGCTCAGAGGGCGAAGAAGCGCAGGCCCACAGAGTGGTCCTTGCTCTGAACTCCCATTTTGTTTCTGCTCGGGTCCCCTTTCCAGTGAGGTTCCTCCTGGACTCAAAGGGAAGGAGATGGAGCCTCTCAGAGGGCCAAGAGCAGAAGCAAGGCTCTGGACCCGACCAGCTTCTCTCCCGGGAGCTGGGAAGGTCCTGCTCCTCTGCCCGTCGGCCAGCAATCCTCTAAGACTTTCCACTGTAGCTCACATGTGCAGCAGAGACCGCCGGCGGCTTTCACCGGGAGCAAGCTTTGCTGAGGGGATCAACACTTTCTCATGACCAAAAGCAATAACGTCCCTTGAGCAGGGCTGTCAGACATCCTACCAGACTATGACCAACGCGTTTGCCTTTCCTATTATTCATAGCTGCTTTCGCTCCAGCACCTAACATCATAGGAGCTGTGCCCCAGGTGAGATGTTCCCTCACGACTCCCGCTGGGAGTCACGGCCCTGCTCTACGTCATTGTGAATTTCAATATGCTAACAGTATCACGCCGGCCAACATCAACTTAATGGATTTGGTTTAGTATTTGGTGCCAAGCAATACACAGCTGATTAACCCAGCGCACAGATGCACAGAAATCATCCGGTTAGTCCTTGCCTTTCCGTGGACTCCTTCCACAGGCAGGCATCAACTGAGAGATGACCTTGGCCAGGCTGTGCACGGAGATGTGAAAATTGCTTGCGGTTCCCAGCAAGGAGCTGCACCCTGAAAAAACAGCCTTCGGACTGTTGACTCACCAAACTGGACGGCCAGTGTTAAGAGAGCTGTGACGCGCACAGAACACAGGACGGCTCTGCGGCCTCCTAGGTGGCGAGACAAAGGAATGCGAGGAGAGGGGCAAAGGGGAAGGCCGAGGAATGCCCACTATTTGCAGACCCAGTGGGAACAGTTGCCAAGTGAAATCACTGGAGACGATCGTGAGGGTAACCAGTAGGGCGTCTATGGGAGACGTGGACTGGATAGGGCGGTGGCAGAGTTTTATTTAGCGCTCCCTGGTGCAGAGCTGCGTACGACACACAGCCCCGCTGGCTTTCAGATAGAGAGAGCGCGCCATCTTGGTATACTTCCTATGCCCAGTCATCTTATGCCGTATGACCGCGGGGCAAACCTCGGATGGAAAACATCAGGAAAGAATGTCAGCGACTGAAGAGATGGCAAAGGATTATTTACTTGACGAATATTTGCTGGGCACCCGTTATGTGCGGGGCACTGCGCTGGGGGTGGGTACTGAGGGGACAGGAAGACTGACCACATGCTGACCACAGCCCGGGTGAGCCCACACAGCAGACACGGAGGGAGGAAAACCCGTGTGGATGTTCAGAGGCGGGAGTTCCACTTTCTCTAGATTCAGTCTCTGGAGACTTCTCTCTGCCTCAGTGTCTCCTCCTGAGACTGTGATCTTTATTATCTACCGCTTTCCCTATGCCCGCAGCTCCCCGGCGCTGTACCTCTGGGCCCAATCTTTGGAGGTTCTGGCTTCTTCCACACGGCGGAAGGGCTCTATGTTTTTTTTCCAAGTTCTCCAGGTTATTGTGGTGATGAGCGGGACCTGGAAGGCTGCCTACTGGGCCCATGTGACCAAGATGATGGGGGCGCTCCCTGCGGCTGCCGGAGGGGGTCTGGTGGGCCGGATGGAGCCGGGGCCGGGGCTCTCCAGCCACAGGCTGCGGCCCCACGCCGGCTTTCTGGGAGAGTATCGACTTCCCCGGTTTCCTCAAGCCCACTGCCTCACTTGTTAGCAGCAAATGTGGGAAATGAAAAGCATCTCGATGGGACTTATAGGAAAACGTCTGCGATTCTTAGATATACCTCGAATGAAATGTTACTTCTTTAATAAAGCAAAGGGGTCCCCACCCCCCACCCAGCCTATTTTGAAAAAATGCCTATAACAAAGCCACATTTTCAGAGACTACTGCATAGCCGGTGATGGATTAAATCTGCTCTATTTTGAAGACATTAAGAAGGCAAGCAGAGGAAATATTTCCACATTCTGTATGTCAACTGAAGCATTAAAAAAGCAAAATGTTTTCTTTCAAATTGTTTGACTTTTTGAAGGTTTCACCCTGCACTCCCACCTAAGGGGAGTATGTGCGCACATGTGTGTGTATGTGTGCGTGTGTGTGTGTGTGTGTGCGCAGGCACGCATGCGCTCCTGAGCACGCCTGTCTGGGAGAAGGGACGCGAGTGGGAGAGGCCTGGAGCTGGGTGGCCTGTGGGCCCCCCTGGCTCATAGTCCCAAACCAGTGAGGCTCTACCGCCATCTCGTGGCCGCCCAACGCGTTCCCAGGAGGCACCTTATGCTCAGATCTAGAAACAAAGTCCCCAGTCCCAGGAGCCCACGTAAAGACGTTACCTTTTGTAAATGAGATTAGAATAAGAAATAATCTCGCTTTTTTATTCAAAAAGATCATGTGCTTCACACCAATCTGGTTTCAGAAAGACCTGTCAGGCCTTAAGACTAAGGCTACCATGACATTTATTTTGCCATATTTAACAGTTTCACTCTGAAAAAGCCCCAACGGACAAAATTACCTTCGAAACCCACTGGGACATTCTCACATAAACTAGGATATTTCACAAGCAACAAAGTTCTGTCTTCAGTATTCAATCTTTTCAATTTCATCCATGTCTTCCGGGTCGAGCTGCTTAATACTGCTGTCTAGAAGGAGAGAGAATGGAAGCAGTCTGAGCCCAGGGCCTGAACGAAATTTCATTCCACTCAACTCTGAATTTCGGAAGACAGTGACACTTTTGCAGATATGGGTTCCTGTGACCCCTTGCGTGGAAAGCCCTGAGAGAGGAACATTCTCGAGATCAGTTAAGGAAGAGATGGTATCAAACTAACCAATTAACACAGACTAAAATGGCATCAAATGCACCAAACAATAGAACACGCATGTCTAGAGAGCTTGGGTAGGAAAAAGGGCAGAGTGCGAGTGAGGGGGGGAAGCCTGGGAAGGGGCGTGGTCATGCCAGGAGGGATGACGTGGACCTGTGGGGGGGGGGAGGGGGGAGTGGGGGGGGCAGGGTGCAGGGGGGCTAAGGCTCCTCCGCTGCGGTCACTTCCCAAGACTAGGTCATACGGTGCTTACCAGAGCAAGAGCGGACGGACCAAAAGGTTCTTTCTTCCCCCATCCCTCCGTGCTTCCCCTACCGTAGGGGTGCTTAATCAACTTCCCTGAAGGGGCCACGGACGTGCTACAGTCTGGAGACCTTTCAAAATTGTATTCCAGACTGCACACGTGTGCCCCTGTGCGTTTCCCCAGGACAGAGTCCACTGCTTCTCCCAGAAGTTAAGTACCATTTTCCCAAAAGGTGAAGATATATTTGGGGTCATTGGGGTGTTCCTCTTCCCCTGCTCCCCAGCCACATCCATGGGCTTTGGGGTATGGGGTAACTTGAGAGGCGGACACCTCAGTTTAGGCCACCCTTCCAGTTTCCATCCAGTTTCCATCAGAGGGCAAGCCGCCAGTCCAGGAGCCCCAGGAGGCTCTCAGGGCCTGCCTTGTCTGGATGGGGGGCTGGAAGAAGGACAGCAGATCTCAGAATTCAGGACCATCTTAGTCGTTAGGGTGGGGCCAGAGGAAGGGAAAGATGTAAGTAAGAGAGGAAGCTGGGGACAGAATATAATCCTAAAGGACTTTACTACTTTGTTTAGGGTAGTGCTTTATAGGACATGAAAAGCTGTCCCAGGTCCTACAACGGGCAATAACATAAACCTGAACTCATCTTCATTGCATTGGAGTTTTTGATTGTTCTTCAGCTACCATATACGGATGATTTCATCAACTGTCTCACCGCAGGGACTCTGGCACTGTGAATTAGAAGTCTCCCGCTCCTTGGCTCCTGCCCCCGAGCTACCCTAACCCTCTGGGCAGAAGGTCTGTGACCCACGTCATCACTGTCAACATCAGCAAGGTCCACGGCTCCCACTGCGAGAGGTGCCACTTACTAAAGTGATCCTGGATCTTCATAAGCAAGGGCAGCTTATCCACTTCAATCATGTTGAAGGCGAGGCCCTTTTTCCCGAAGCGTCCTGTCCGCCCTATGCGGTGAAGGTAGGTCTCATAGTCTGGCTCCTCTGCTTGGTTTACAGGCAGATCGAAGTTCACCACGATTGTCACCTGCTTCACATCGATCCCTAGAAGAGAAGAGACGCTGTAGGGTCCTGTGACTGTTTCCTTAGGACATAGCTTTTCACAAACCACGTCTGCCAAGGGAATTCTCATGTAACAGCCACAATTTACAAATAAAACCCGGTTTTACATCATGGAAGTGGATACTTGGGTCAGGCAGTTTGCTTGCACAGTAGGTCTAGGATGCTGGATTTAAGAGTGTCGGCAGAAGCTAGTTCCACAGAAGTCCGAATATGTACAAAGATTGTGTGTGTGTGTGTTGTGGACGGGGCTCTCACCAAGCCCACAGAGCCACGGCCTCCTCTCTGCTCCTCCTATGCTAAGTGCCCAGCAGCCCCGCCCCCTATCTAGTGTCCCCTGCTCTTCATGGAACCCCACTCTGTACCATGCCCTGGCCATCATTCCACCCCGGTCTTTTTTATCCCTTGTCTCACTGTTACAACTTCCAACCGGGTTCCCCCTCTTTTCTCCTCCTCTAATCTCTCCAACCATAGTCATCATGGCAACATCCAGAACACTTGTGTTCATTGGGGCGCCTGAGGGGCTCCGTGGGTTAAAGCCTCTGCCTTCGGCTTGGGTCATGATCTCAGGGTCCTGGGATCGAGCCCCGTGTTGGGCTCTCTGCTCGGCGGGGAGCCTGCTTCCCCTACTCTCTCTGCCTGTCTCTCTGCCTATTTGTGATCTCTCTCTCTCTCTCTCTGTCAAATAAATAAATAAAATTAAAAAACAAAACAAAACACTTGTGTTCAGGACCCAATGTCCCAACTGCACAGGATGAAGTACAAACAATTCCAGATTTTCACACCACCTGAAGTCTCACCTCTTCTACTCCTGACTCAAATCCAACACTACAGTCACACGGTCTTGCCATTTTCCAAGCAAACTGTCAGTTCTTACCAAACTGGATTCTCTACCCTTCCTTCAAAACCTTTCACATCTAATGTTCCCTAGGAAGACTTCTCTGATCGCCCAGTGCCTCCATCCCCCAGCACTAGCGAGCTGTCTGGGTCACAATCCTTGTCCTCCTTGGAGCTCTTGGTGCCCTCTTTCCTCCTAGGTCTAGAGTCCGGCCATCCATTATAGCTATCCAACTTTAATTAAAAAAAATTCATTTCCCCGATCACATTAGCCATGTTTCAAGTACCCAGCAGCCATATATGGCCAGTGGCTACTAACTGAACGGCCCAGAGCAGATTATTTCCATCCATGTGGAAAGTTCTATTGGGTAGCGCTGGTCTAGGCAGTCAAGCGTCTAGACACTGAGCTCCCAAAGGGCTGCGATCTCATCCTTTTTCAGGTTACTCTTCCACACTGCTGAGGCCCACACGCTTGGCAGGTCCCCATTTCTATCTGTTGAACTAAGAATGAATTAGGAAACACCATTTGAGTATGGGGTCTAGGCAAGGGTATAGGAAGGAGGAGGACCGTAGGAAGGCCCGCCTCTTGAAAAATACAAAGAATTTTTTCCCTCAGTAGTCAATAGTGTTGAAGTTACAAACACCTCTGGATCATCAACATCATTAGGCAATATGAGTTAAAAATACAATGAGATGCCACATACATCTACTAGACTGATTAAAATTAAAAAGAGTGGCAATATCCACTGCCGGCAAGGATGCAGGGCAACTGGGACTCTCCCACATTGCTAGTGGGAAGAAAAAGGTAGTCACTTTGGAAGACAGTTTCTGATGAAGCTAAATACACGTTTACCATATGACCCAGAAATCCTACTCTCAGGCACTTACCTAAGAGAAATGAAAACATGTCTCTGAAAAACCTATACATGAATGTTCGTTTATAGCTTTATTAAAAATAGCCCCAAACTGTGAATAATCTAAATGTCCACCAACTGGTGAATGGATGAATTGTGGTATATCCATTCAATGGAATACTACTCGGCAACAAAGAGGATCGAACTACTGATATATGTCAGAATACTGATGAATTCAAAAGCATTATGTCGAGTGGAATAAGTCAGATACAATGGCTAACTACTAGATGATTTAATTTATATAGCATTCTGGAAGAGACAAAGATACAAAGACAGAAATCTGATCAGTAGTTGTAAGGGGTCAAATGATAAAAGGAAGAGGCTGGCTACAAAGGAGCACAAGCAAGTTCTGGAGGGAGAGGGGAGTGTTCTGTACTTTGATTATGGTGATGGTCACATGACTCTATGTTTGTCAAAACTCACTATAGAGTTGAAATCAGTGACATTAATCATATGTAAATTACACTTCAATAAACTTGACGTTGAACACGTACAAACACACACACACGCACACACCTCGAGCACAGACATTGGTTGTTATAAGAACTTTCTCTTTCCCATCCCGAAACCTCTGAATGATGGAGGCTCGCTGATCCACGGTCAGCTCTCCACTTAACAGAGACACTTGGTGGCCGTCCTGCATCATCTCCACAGTCAGCCACTTGGCATTGCGACGAGTCTATGTGAAAACACAAAACCCAGCATAGCACCCCACGTCCAAGCAGATTGGCTGTTTGCCATGCTCACATATGCACGGCGGGGAAGCCAGAAAGGGCTGCTCGGGAGTTTTGCTTGACCTCTCCTCAAGCCCTAAGCGGAACCTTCGAATGGGGCACCCCCTGTGCTTCTCAGGGTCACATCCTCTCAACCTGCGGGAGTTTTGGCTTCTCAGCCATGAAGCAGAGATCAAATGCTCACTTACTTCAGGTGGTAGGATGATGACAAAATGGAATAACATAGTAAAGACCACCTTAGGCACCGTAAGAGTGCTTCTTGTCTCCCGGTGTCTCGCTCGGATCTTTACATGCATTATAGTCATTGTTCTCCCAACAATATGATGAAACTGCCACCTCATTTCATTTAAAAAATTTTTAAAAACCCCAAACCCAGAGCTTAAAAACATGGAGTCACTTGCCCAAAGTTTTCATGTCTAGTCCATGGCAGAAGTGAGCTTGCTTTTATTCTACGAGTATGTTTTCAGTGCTGTCCCTGTGCCAGGTGGGTGCCAATTCTAGTGGGGCTACGAAAGTAAGACAGAGGAGGTTCTGCGCTCATGGAGCTTACAGTGTTCATGTGGTAGAGAGAGAATAAAACCAAAGGTGTGAACGTGAAACGTGTCGGAGAGCAAAAAATAATTACGAAAATAAAAATCGGATAATATTAATAGTGAGCGACCGCGTGGTTACTCATAGTAAGTTAGGAAGTAGACTAAAATATTCTTAATCGGCTGGAGAGGGCTCTGTAAAAACTGCACAATAAACATCAAGCTACATGGGGAAGTGTCATCCCTAAAATAGGGATGTCCTCCATTTAACATCATCTTCAAGTCCCTATCCCGTTACTTAATCTTTCTAAGTTCCGCCCGTGACGTACAGATTCATTTCTGTCCGAAGTGGTTCTGAAGATCAAATATGCTCTGTACCCAAAGTGGTGACGGGGGTGCCTGGCTCTCTGGCCCTTATTAGCGTCCCTGTCCCCTCCGCTCCCCCTGCGGGCGAGTGCGGGCATGGCGAGGACAGGTCTCCGCCCGGTTACCTGGCAGAAGATGATGGCCTGACCGATGGTGATGCCGCCGTAGATGTTGCACAGGGCTTGGTACTTGTCTTTCCGGTTCTCGCACAACACGTAATACTGTCGGATGTTGTTCAGGGTCAGCTCCTCTTTCCGTAACTTGATCACATTCGGGTCTGGAATGATTCGCTCTGCAAACTGCCACACAGAGTCCTCAAAGGTCGCTGAAAAGAGGAGCATCTGGCACTCGGAAGGTAAAGCTCTGTAAGAGAGAAGGAGGACGCCGTCAGCCACTGTGGTCCCTGTCGCCCTCCCTGGGGGCCGCTTTGAGCACGTCCTGCCGACTGCCACCAGGGGTCAGCGGGTGAGGGGCTGCTGCCACAAGTTCCACCCCTGTGCAAAGGGCCACGTGTCCTGCCCCTCCTTGCCCCCAAGAATTTGGAAAGACACACACATGCTGAGTGTGGAACTCAGGAGCAAAGCTGAGATACGTATTTTGGAGGGTCTGGGGTCTTTCATGCCAGTTTTCTTCTTAAGTGAGACAGAATCAGTAGCCCTAAGTGTTCGTCTAGATGTTCTTCATGGTATTCATCTCACACAAAGTGAAATGGGAGGAAGGAAATAGGCTAGTCATTCAATGGCAGGTGTTAGACTTCTTGGGAGAAAAAAAACAACAGCCACACTAACCTTCTTTGGGATGGGAAGGACCTGGATAGAAACAAAAGGGGAACGAAGGGGAAATTCTACTGCATGCAAAACGTGAGCTGAACCTGTAACAAACATAGGGCTGATTCACATAAAGTTCAACAATGAGCTAGCAATCAGAACAGAGATTAATCCAGAACAGAGGTTAACCCTGGGGAGGAGCGGCAGGAATGGGGGTGGGTGGGAGGCTGGTGATAGGAAAGGAGCCGTAGGGGACCTCTGGAGTGCTGGGAAAGTTCTAGCTCTTGGTCTGGGCCATTGTCTCATGAACCCAACCTCTCTGAATTTTCACACAGCTGTACACTTGTGATTCATGTATTTCTCTGAGCATACCGTATACCTCAACAAATTTTAATTTAATCTGATTTCACCAGAGAGAAATCACCGCTTTCGAGAAGACAGAGCATCTAGAAGATAAGGTGTCAGTGTTAAAAGAGAGCGGGGGAGATCGCGGAGTCCAGCGACCCCCAGGCACTACGTCAAGCCTGGGGCGTGGGTTGTATGGGGAGCTTTTCAAAGTGACGACCTGACGGACTTCCGGGCGACTGTGGGAGACTGTCTACGGGCATACCTCCCCAGCCTCCCACGAGTACGATTATAAGGCGACAAAAAGACATGAACCCACAACAACACGAACAGAAGCGGAGAGATTGGCGGAAGAGATAACTCAATGTATTTCTGGAAGACGGGAAAGCATGGTAAACAAGGAAGCGGATGATGCCCTCATGTGAGCGGTACAGATGGAAATGGTGATGCGGACGGTGGCTGAGATGCAAAGGTAGCAGCTCCCTCAGAACCTCTGAGAGCTCTCGGAGCTACGAGCACCAGGTGCCAGAGAAAGTTGGGGGGGGTGTTAGACAATACAAGGAAAATTTTGCATTGGTTTGCTGTGTTGGTGAGGGGGCCGTAAGTGGGGGAGGGAAACCACTTGGCCATCTACTGTATCACGGTCCTCCATCTGGAAAAAGCTGGCGCCAAGACTGGCATCCCAAGGCTTGCACCATTTCATGCCAAAAAGACAATGTACACGGATTACACAAGGAAAGGAAACATGGGCTATCCTACAGAACACTCTGGATTTCAAAGACTTAGGATGAGAAAAATCATGTAGACTCTTTCATTAATAATTTTTATGTTGATTAAATTGATTACTTGTTAAATGCTATTTTTTGATATGTTGGGTTAAATAAAATATAACACGAATTTCATCTTTTTTAAAAAGTGGCCATTAGAAAATTTAAAATTACACAAGTGGCTTGCATTATATTTCTTCTTTTTTTTAAGATTTTATTTATTTGAGAGAGAGAGAGAGAGAGAGAAAGTGAGAGCATGAGAGAGGAGAAGGTCAGAGGGAGAAGCAGACTCCCCACGGATCTGCGAGCCCGATGCGGCACTCGATCCTGGGACTCTGGGATCATGACATGGCCCAAGCCGAAGGCAGTTGCTTAAGCAACCGAGCCACCCAGGCGCCCCTGCATTATATTTCTATGGGACCATACTATGACTTAATCTTTTTAAGCAAAAGAAGAAAATAATCAATGGAGGAATGAACAACCAACATAAGTGCCCTAATTATTACTTAATATTCTCTTGAAGTGAAAGCCCTTTTTGACTACTGGATCGTTCCCAGAATTCTGAGTCTTTCATTCTCGGTTTTGTGTAAATATACCAACTTATTGGTAAAGGATGGCAAGAAAGAAGTCTCAGATGATCTTTGGCCAAAATCAATATATTTTTTAAAGATTTTATTTATTTGACAGAGAAAGAGAGAGTGAACACAAGCAGGAGGAGCAGCAGGCAGAGGGAGAGGGAGAAGCAGGATTCTACTGAGCCTGATGCAGGGCTCGATCCCAGGGCCCTGGGATCATGACCTGAGCCGAAGGCAGATGCTTAATCAACTGAGCCACCCAGGTGCTCCTGGCCAAAACTACTTGAAATAGGAAGGCTGGCTGAAAATGTGTATAAAGAGCAGCTGGCTCCCACTTTACTTCAGGCAGTTGGGCATGTACGAGTAGGAGACTAGAGGTTTATTCTGCGCAGATATCCCAGACTTGGGGATGCCAGCCTCAGCAGAAGGTGAGAGTAAAGCAAAGAGCTGAAAACAGGGAGTGAAAATATGCATATGAATATGCAGCTCATTCCCTGGCCCTGCTCCCAGGAGGCCAGCAACAAAGTGTATGTCTCCTAGGGAGGAGATGAGAGACATTCCATAGTTCTAATAACCTGCAAGTAACGAGCATCCTAGGGGGAGTTGCCCACGTCACAAGTCCCAGAGCTGCCAATAAGCTTCTTGGTTCCCAACCATAGATGATGAAAGGCTAGCCAAATATCACCAGATGCGAGGGGGAAAGGTCCACCACACGAGACAGAGACGTAGCCAAGAGACAAAAAGAAGAAACTTAGATAATTCAGAGCCAATGATGAGAACAGAAAAAAATTGTAAATACTCGCATTCGTATTTTCAGAGAGACAACAGCAGCATATTGCATCCACAGCAAGAAAAGGAAGTGACAGGGGCGCCTGGGTGGCTCAGTGGGTTAAGCCTCTGCCTTCAGCTCAAGTCATGATCTCTGGGATCCTGGGATCGAGCCCCACATCGCACTCTCTGCTCAGCAGGGAGCCTGCTTCCTCCTCTCTCTCTCTGCCTGCCTCTCTGCCTACTTGTGATCTCTCTCTCTGTCAAATAAATAAATAAAATCTTAAAAAAAAAGAAAAAAGAAAAGGAAGTTAAAGAAAAGAAACAGAGGAAGCCAGGGCAATCCAGACAAGACAGAAAAAGGAGGTCAAATGACTGTGTTATTTTAATGACAGACCGAAGGACACATTCAACTGGGTGAAAGAGGTGAATACCAGAAACAGAGCAACTGTATCTCAAGAAGGAAGAATTGAGGGCAAGACTTGGTGGGGAAAGGAGGCATAATATGCATATATGGATGCCGAGCCTCTCAAGTTCAGGATGTGACAGGCGACATTTCTAAATTCAAAGTCGTTTTGCCTTTAGAAAGCACACAGTGCTCAGCTGGAAACAGACGATGCTGAGCTCATGTGGCCCTACTGCACAGAGGGCCACGCATCACTGCGTTCCTCCCTTGGTATCTCCAGGAAACTGAGTAAAGTTACATTGCGAGCTTCAGTGCTTGCAAGTGAAATGCCCTGCAGGCGAACCAATGGAAATTTTTTTTTTTTTTTTAATTTATTAGAGAGAGAGACTGAGAACGAGAGGGGAGAAGGTCAGAGGGAGAAGTAGACTTTCCACAGAGCCGGGAGTCCGATATGGGACTCGATCCCGGGACTCCGGGATCATGATCTGAGCTGAAGGCAGTCGCTTAAACAACTGAGCCACCCAGGCACCCCAAATGGAGATATTTTGACCGCAGGTGCCTTACCCCTTTCAGTGGAGAGCTAATTCAGTAAGACCTTACCAACGATCATGCTTTGTACACTACACCAGGTGCCCTGTCAAATCACAGCAACAAAAAATGTCTTCCTCCATCTCTTCGGATTTGAAAAATGGAGTTCAAAAATATCTTCTTGACTTCTGTGAAGTTTTAATAAGACACAGAAAATCTAAAACAGAAGACTGCTGATATCACATCCAAATACAAACTAGCTTCTGCTCGACTGTCTGTAAGTGCGGCAGACAGTGCAAATGTAAATTCTGGCAGCTTCCACTCCGTCTGCAAACTTGTCAAAGAAAACGAAAAGATCCTGTCAGCTAAATATCCCGCATACTTTGTGCCCAGCACTTCTAAAAGGTGAATCATTGGCTTCATTGTGATACCGAGCTTTTGTTATCAAAGTTTTTGCTTACTTTTCGGCTTCCTCAAAACTTGCAGAGGCATTTAGTGAGATTTTTACCTGTATGGAAATGGGAGAAGAGAGTCACCTGGGACATCTGCCTGTACGATACCATCACTGTTGGGGCCATGGGAAAGAGTTAAAATGTTGCCCAGTCATAAAATCGTATCTTCAAAGTGTGAGACAAAAAGAAAGTCCTTCTCTAATCTGAAAGTACGCAGAAGGTGGGAATGGGGGAAGTGATTACAGTACATGATTATAGTAAAACGCTGTTTCTCCAAAACTGTGTGATGACCTGTGAAGTCGCTTTTAGGAGACTGCTTGCCCCTGTGCTGGATGGTGTTACCTACAAATACTCGTGGCAAAAAGAACCCGACTCATTTTTTACGAAATAAGGCTGCTGCAGAACTCAAAAATGTCACAGGTAACAGCTGTTTAATTAGTCCTACTGTATTGACATTATCTTCATAAAAAGTCTTATATTTGAGTATCTTAAAAATATACAATGGCACAGAGTACAAAATTTAAGGAGCCAATAATGAATTTTAAAAGGTTAAAATAAATTGCTGTCAAAAATGATATTGTAAAATACTGTTATATGTTTCTCATACATATTATTCATTTAACTAGTTGTACTAATAATTATGACTAATTGCCGCCGTTAACTAGTTCTATTGTTTTGCTTAAATAGTGGCACTTATGTAATGGAAAATATAGGATGATATATAATTTAAAAGAAACATATATTTCCCATATTTTTATGTCAATAACACATTTTTTCTATATTATGTATTATTACATAGATATATTTTTTTGTCAGCGGTGACTGTGTCCTGCTCTTTGAAAAACTGGTCACTGTAGGGAAAGAAAGAACCTAAGAAGTTTTCCCAGATCTGGTAGGCACAAATTTTACAAATGAAGAGGATGAGTGCGCTGTGTCTAGAACAATGGATGAGGAAAAAAGGACCCAAACCAGTGCATATCATTGAGAAGTTTTAGAATTCGGAGGAGAAAGGAGATGCAGAAAGTTTCTACAGAGAAACAGCAGATCACTACAAAAGTGTGGGGATCAGGCTGACATTATTGTATCTTAAAAAAAAAATTGTTTTCAACACTCTGAATTTACTGGAAGAATTAACTTGGATTCCACATCCAAGCAAACTATCCATCGAAGGGTCAGGTTCACAGCTACAACGAAGACACTTTCAGACATGTGGGAGATGGAAAGTGAACTTCCTAACATTCTTTTTAGGAAGCCACTAGAGAATATAGTCCCGAATACTGAGTAAACTGACAGTAAACCAAGAAAAAGCACCCAGAAAACAGGAGCTTCCAAGACCTACACTGACAGCCGTACAACAGGATTTACTTGACAAATGACAGGCAAAATCGGGACTAGACCATGGGGCTCCTGATTCCAAGTTACTGTGTTCTCTACTCTCTACGACAGCCTTTGCAGGCTTTAACAAATTCTCTTTAGACTTTTGCTTTGAATAGAAAAATCAGGGACACAATTTGGTGGGGGTTCCATGTGTAGGCCTGTAGTGAAAACAAGAGCAGTCAGGCAAGATGACAAACTAAAGAAGTGGGGAAATGATGGCAGTCTAAGGGCCCGCTGAGCCGGTGACAATACTGAACTCCCAATTTGTTTTCAAGGCAATGGAAGTAGGGAATTGAGCAGCAAATTACCCTGCCCCTCCAGACGGAAGATCCAGGAAGAAAAAGGCTGAATGTGAAACTTACCTCTGAATACGAATGCTTTGATCTGAGAAGCCTTGTGTGTCAATCATCACGTCCGCTTCATCCAGGACGAACACACGAATCTTAGTCAAGTCAATTAATTTTCGCTTGAAACACCAATCTAGGACAGTCCCAGGAGTGCCAATTATAATCTGTTTGGTGACGTCCGTGCCTCTGGGAACTAGGGAGAAAAGGGTTGAAAGACTCCTTCAGATGCAAAGGACCCTCACGGCCCACAACTCAGGGCCATACCACGTAGGACTGCGAAGTGAGAGTATATTTCGTGATGGTTTTCCAAGTGCAAACCCTGAGGGTCATCGAGGATTCGGATTTTGCAGAGCTTTAGAAGTCCCCCGTTTCTAGGTTTAGAGTAATCATAGTCCCTGCCTGTTGGATTCTGCCCACCGGTCAGTTAAAAAGCCACCCTTCGGCAATCCCATCAAACAGCAGCACAACGGTGAGAAACCTACCAACTATTCCCAAATGGAAAATAAGCACGATGCCTATCAGTGGCTTAATCAAATAAAATTATGGAATACTATGAAGCTAGGCAAAACAACGAGGTGGGATTATATGCATGGACATAGAAAGATGTCCGAAACGTGTACGTTTTTAGACACTATGAAAAAAACGCTCCCATTTTCCTAAACAGTACAAAAACAAAGGCATCCACGTACATCCACAGGTGTATGAACTGAAAAAGGAAAGCAAACCACAGAGGTCTGTGCATAAAGCTATCATCCTCAGGAACAGGTTTTTGAATGACAAGGAAGAACGACTTCCACCTTTACCTTCTGACCTTCTCTGTTTTAAAGACTTTTTTTCCTGCTATGCACACGTGACGCTTTAACGAAAATGTTAAACATACAAGCTGTTCTGCACAGAAACAACTGAGCCCCCCGAAAACAAAGCCGTCCTCTTGCAGGATGTGGAAACGACGCAGCTAACGTGTCCGGGGGCCTCGTGACAGGCCAAGCAGTGCTGCCTCCGCGAAGGTTCACTCAATTCGTCACTGCTCCTTGGTACGGGAGCTGTGGTGGCTCCCATTTTAAGGACGAGAAAGCCGAGAAGGTACAGAACATGCTTGTTGGTGGTGGAGTCAGGATTTAAAAAATCCGCCAGGCCTGGCTTACTGGTACATACTGCGATTCCCTCGAATGGCGTACATCACTTGAACATCCACACAGAATTTTCCCATCCGTTCGACCACTCGACCAGTTTGCAAAGCCAGTTCATAAGTGGGAGCTAGGCAGAGGCACTGCGAGAGAGAAGAGGGAAGTCGCAGGGCTCACCCAAGCCATCGTGCCAATCTGACGTATGGCTAAAATTCGTACAGGGAGACACAGGTTCTGTGCGAAACTGGGAGATTTGGGTTGAAAAAAAGTATTTTCAGTTGAACACAACTTAGCAGCGGATAGATGTGAGGTGAATGTTGAGTACGGGAGGGGAGAATGGGCTGAAGGATAGAGAAATAGCTTTATATATTCCTCTCTAAAGAGTTATGAAGAACCACAGATCCCGCTTTTTTTTGTGGGAGAGAGGGGGGTGTAGGGAGGCTGAGAATCGAGAAGAAAGGAAATGCGAGGCGAATCACTGCTTGAGCGTCACCGCCATCACTTCCTGCCTGCTATTAAAAGTCCGCCTGTTTCCAGAACACTCTCTGCTTGAACCACTCCACTATATACACCTCTGGTAGAACAGTCCCTGAAATTCTTCCCTTTGTTACCTCCACCCCCCTGTATCTGGTGGTTGCTGAGGAGTGAAGATGCTGATGGAAGAAACTGGTGATACTTAATGCATTTATGGGCTTCAATTAAGTCTCTGTGATCCAGAGGACAGGAAAACAGCTGAAGTGCTAACAACTGTTTCCACACACATTTCTCAACATGCGTTTAAGCACAGCTTCTCCTGGAGAATTTTTATTCCTAATACCAAACCCTGAATATAAATAAATAAGCACGAAGTTTCACACGCCAGGCAGCAGTCATCCACAGCCCCAGCTTATCTTGCTGCTAAAACCAGAAGCTTCCCGAAAGTACGCTTTGCGTGGGGTGCGCTCAGTACTCGGATAGTCAGCCGGTCAAATGAGTCGATGAGCACGGCTCGGCGAGACAGGGAAAGGGCACTGGACACTTTCCCAAAGTGGAAGCCAGACTGAGGGAAGGGCAAGCACACCGCCAGTCCCTGCTCAGTCACTCTCAGCCGTCTGTGCCCTCAGGCGAGACACTTCCCCGCCCAAGCCTCAGTCGCCCCTCTGCTAAAGGAGGAGGGGGACCGGGTGCTGTTTTGGTCCTATAGCTCCACGGCCACCACTAGGGAATGCTCACTTCAGGCCAAGCGCAGTGTGAAAGAGGTCCATTATTTTAATCTACATGGCAATTCTATGAGGTATTCACTCATTCAACAGGCCAGGCACTGTGCTCAGGGTCAGGAAGGAGCCACGCGTTTACGGAGGCCACCCTTACAGACAGGGAAACGGACTTGGGAAGGTCCACTAACTCGCCGAAGACATTCTAGTAGTAAGTAGAGACTGGGATTGGAACCAGTCAAACTATAAAGCCTGTGCTCCCATCACTGTCCCATCCTGCTGCCCAACGCTCGGTAATTTCGAGAAGGAATGTCTATTCTAAATGCTATCGTATCGTGGCAATAATATCGCCCATTACTAAAATATCATCGGTACTCCAAGCATTCCCTCTCTCCCTCAACCTGTCCTTACCTGCGGGAACAGTTCCAAGGTATTAACTCTGCTTAGCATTGCCAAGACAAATGCAGCTGTTTTTCCTGTTCCAGACTGGCTCTGGGCTATGAGGTTCTGGGGTCTGTAGAAAAGAAGAGACACCTGGGCATAAACTGCAGACAGGAGACTAAAAACCAAGTTGGAACCAGCACTGCCCTGGAAACTCACGGGTGGGCCAGCATCATAGGGAGAGCCATCTCTTGGATTTTGGATGGTCTGTTAAATCCCATTGCATAGATCCCTTTTAATAACTCTTCCTTCCTGTAAGAAAAGAAAGCACATGCTTAAAGCCTATGATCGGCCAGTAGCCTCAGAAATATGAACTCAAAAGGTGTATTTCTAAATTAAGCCACTGTGCAATTGAGCTTCAAAAGTAGTATCTAGAGAGCTCCTGGGTGGCTCAGTGGGTTAAAGCCTCTGCCTTCAGCTCAGGTCATGATCTCAGGGTCCTGGGATCAAGCCCCACATCAGGCTCTCTGCTCAGCAGGGGGCCTGCTTCCCCCTCTCCCTCTGCCTGCCTCTCTGCCTACTTGTGATCTCTTTCTATCAAATAAATAAATAAAATCTTTTAAAAAAATTATCTAGAAATATACAATTTACACCTCAACTCCCAAACATACACAATCATGCCTGTATAGTTAGACCACTCAAGTAATAAGCTATGCTATACGCCTTGGCTGAGGACAGTAATAATAGCCTAACATTGAACTTTTGGTTGAATCAAGCAAAAAAGGAAAAACTCATCTGATAGAAGTACATCAATTTGCCAGAAGAGTCTTATTTTTCACACAAGCAGAAAACTGAGATTTACTGCTTAATTCTTTTTTTTTTTTAAGATTTTATTTTTAAGTAATCTCTACACCCAACATGGGGCTTCAACTCATGACCTCAGATCAAGAGTCCCATGCTCTCCCATCTGAGCCAGCCAGATGCCCATACTGTTTCGTTTTAATGAATGACAATATTTGATTTTTTAATAGCAATTTTTAGAGAAGACAAAGTTTTATTGAGGTTAATTCTTTTTTTTTTAAATAGATTTTATTTATTTGACAGAGAGAGAGATCACAAGTAGGCAGAGAGGCAGGCAGAGAGAGAGGAGGAAGCAGGCTCCTCACCGAGCAGAGAGCCCAATGCGGGGCTCGATCCCGGGACCCTGAGAACATGACCTGAGCCGAAGGCAGAGGCTTTAACCCACTGAGCCACCCAGGCGCCCCCATTGAGATAATTTTTTTTTTTTTTGAGGTAATTCTTTAACATCAATTCTGTCTAGGAGCAGAAGACACAGTATTACCTCATCCTTCTGAGCCAACATTTTTTTTTGAGAGAGAATGCGTGAGAAAACACATGAGTGGAGTGGGGTAGGGGAGCAGGGGCAGAGAGAGACTATCTTAAGCAGGCTCCATGCTCAGCGGAGACCCCAAGAGAGGGCTCATTGATCTCACGATGCTGAGATCATGACCTGAGCTGAAATCAAGGGTTGGACGCTTAACCAACCGAGCAACTCACACACCCCTGAGCCAGCATTTTAAAATGCACCTTTCCTGGGATCTCATGACAGATGACAGAAAGAAGAGAAAACGAAGTAGGTTGGAACACTTCCACCTTCAGTGACATGTACATGTTGCATTTGGTTACTTGGCAGATTACTGGCAGCCAACTGTTAATCACAGGTAGGCTTCTTCTTTCGTTTAGATATTGCCGGGGCATTGGGATTTTGGATTTTTCCCCTCTACATAAATCCCTATCAGTAACTCTTCCTGTTAAAATGCAGTTCCTTAATGCTAGTCCCTCAGAAATGCAAGACGTTCTCAATTTGCTGCACACTCAGGGATTCTGGTACTCCTTTTTGAATTATATTTCAACTGCATGCAAAATGTACACATCTCATTTTAATACTGAATATTAGAACATGAAGTGGATTCTCAGAGTTTTTATCATTAGCATATTACTTTGTTCTGTACCATTCTTTCTGGCATTTTCCCCCAAAAAATGAATGAAAATACTCACAGCCGCAGCTCTTCAAATGTTTTCACTGAGTAGAGTGGAGAGCTGGGATCCTTTTGTAAGACTTCCACTCGGTGACTGGATTCTACTAAGGACTGCCGGATTAACTTGTTTAAGAGTGAATTAGCTGCCAAATCCACTAGAAAAGCAAAAATAAAAAAGGATGATGTTACAGGAGAAAATCCAGCCTCCTAAGTGAATCTAATAAATTGCTCCTTCCCATTCAGAGATTGTATATCAAGCAACTGCTCTTACTCTCATCTTTCCTCTGAAAGGAGATTCTAGAAAGAATGACATAACACTGAGAATTCCTTTTTACACGAGAATCCAGTTTCTTATGCTCTGCTGCTATACCAACCTCTGACCTTAAGCAAGCCTACTTCTATCACCACCAGACCTAATTTTTCCTTGCCAGCTGAAAATTCTTAACCCATTCCTGCATATTCCATTTCAACTTCCCCTAAAGAAATATGGCCTACTCCTGATTTAGTATTTCTTCTGAGAGTCACTACTTAATAACGAAAACCGAAGACAGTTCTTTTCCAATTGAGATCGTATTATTTGCTCACATTGTGAAAATCACAATTAACTGATACAGAGTGCTAGGTTACATGCAAATAAATTTATCTCCTACCTACATCTTCTTCATCATCTTCTTCCGTGTTATTAATAGAACCATCTAAAAGAGTAGAAGAGAAACAATAAGTACCAAAGAGAAATATAAAGTGTATGATCTCTCACCATCTCCACAGTACCCACTGACAGCAAGGGTCATCCAGTGAAGGAGTGAGTTAACAGACTGTGAAGGTAGTGGAGGACCTTGATAGTAAATAGGAGCCGGAGACATTTCAGTTGCCAGAGACCTGAGGAAAGCAATGCTTTTTTAATTAATTGAGGCCAATCTGCTTTATCTAACAGCACTCACCTATGTTTGGGACTGTAGTGCTCTTAATACCCCGAAGGTTCTTCCGGGGATGGATGAGATTTGAAAACTATTGAAAGACACAAATTTCAACCAATATTAGGAAGCAAGTCACCAAGCAGCCCAGGGATCCCCCCTAGCAGGGAGGGACCCACCCAAATACTGTTTTCTTTGCAGGGTCAGGTATTAATTCTGACACTGGATTCTTTTCAGGACTAAGTCACCTCTATGAATTATGCTAAAAATCGAAGGAGACTTTCTGCTGCCCCTGTACCTTAAGTTCCTCTTTACAGTCCTCTAATCTAAGTGTGGCAGTCCTTGGGGGTCACAGCCGAGGAAGGGATGGTGGGTAGCAAAGCGCGGTGGTCGGTAAGATGGAAGCTAGCCGAGGCTCAATGGTCAAATTGGGAGAGCAGAAAACTCCAAGGTCTAGTTGGGACTATCAGCTGCTTTCTCTCCCGGGACTCCTAGGGGTCTTCATTTTGCCCTTTCAAACCAAAGGTCTTGTGTCTCTCTCGGGGTCTCCTGCCCCCAGCCCTCCCCACATCCTTGCCACATCTCCCCTCCACCATTTGACACCCCACTCCACACGCTAGCGGGGCTCTCTTCTCCCGCCCTCCCCGGCAGACTTCCTTCTCAGAGTGCGGTTCTGACCCCCACCCACTGGCCCCCCCGGCTCAGCGGCAGTTACATGACTGTTCAGCCGCTCGCTCTCCGCCGCCCCGGCGTCGCCTCCCCAAAGTAACGACGCCATAGCCGCGATCGCAGCTCCCGCCCCCAGCACGTGCGCCCTCCCCCGGCACGAGGCAGTGCCCGGCTCCAGCCAGCAGCCAATGGGCTTCCTCCGGGGGCGGGCTGACGCGCCCGCGACCACCCGCTACGCGGCGCGCAGGCGCGCGAGCTCCAGGGAGGTGGGCGGAGCCAGGGGAGGTGGTGGGGGCTGTGGGAGAAGGAGGATTGCATTCCGAGGTAGGTTTGCCATCAGGCGTCCGCGCGTCGGCGCCCCGCGGGTCAGGAACCCGCGACGCGCCGGCAGCGTCGAGAACACTCACCTGCTCCTGACCTTTGCTAAGCCAGCAACAGCTTGAGACTGTAAGCTGCACTGATTCGAGAGTCCTACCTCCCTTACCCACTACTTACTACGCGATTCCCCGGGCGGTGAGACTGGACCCTCCCCCCTCCCGGCTCCCTCCAGGTGGCTTCCAGCACTCATGCCCACGTTTCCCCGAAATACCCGCTTATACATTACAAGATGTCAGAAAGACCAGAGAATTTCATAGGAAAGTATAGGGTCAGAAGCGGTGAGTTTCATCTGACTAATTAATTCAATAATTTCAATAATTCAATAATTATTAAAAAATAATTAAATAATTTCGCAAACGGGAAAGATGCTCAAAGGAAGTAAAGTTACTCAGGTTCTAACTGTTGTCCCTGTTCTAATACCTGTGATGTTTCCACATACCAGTTTGCTTTAATTTTAATTCTGGTATGTGCCCTTTGTTAATGCAGTCCTGAGATAACTGGTTTCCTTGCGGTACCACTACCACCTCCTACCAGTATCTGCTTAATCCGACATAGATTCCTTGTACCTGGAATCTTGTACCAAGTTCCTGACTGCTAAATTTGGACAAAAGAACTAGATTTCTTTCAGTTTTCTGCCTGGAATCTTGAGATTTGGATCAGCATCTCTGCAAAAACCCACAAACCAAAAACCTAGTTATGATCTCTCCGTGGTGCTGAAAGCAAGACTCCCCAGCTCTGTTGGGTCACTCTCAGGCACCTCAATCGTTTATTTTGAGGTTATCACATTCCTTTTCAGACTTCCCATGTGGATTCTAGTGGCAAATGTTTTCGTCTCACAATGATAACTTTCTACTAATTTAAGTAGGTATAAAATCGGGCCAGGTTCTTTAATGTTAGTTTTCATGTAAGGATAGCAGACATTTGAAAAACTGCTTTTCCGTTATTTTATCGCACTGGAATTTATCCTTTTATTCTTGTATTTCTATAGACCCCAGATTCTACCTTGGTAGAGGTGGAGAAGTGGTGGCCAGACTAGAAAATATTAGGCAGATTTCAGCGTCAAGCCTGCACCTCCGTCTCTTGGACCTACATTTCCCACAGGATGGACTACATTTCCCATGAGACCGTGGGCGCGCGCTCGCGCGCGGAAGACGCTAAGCGACAGCTTCCGGTCTCGCTAAGAGCTGCGTGGTCGACAACCGGAAGGTAAGTAAGCGGACTAGGGGATGAATTATTTTCTGGGTTATACAAAAACGGACTGATAAATGGACAAACAGCTGGACCTTTTTTCCCCTTTCCCATACCTTGATCTTCAAAGCACTGATGGGTGGAAGTGGGATCTTGCTTAGGACCCTGTTTTTGTATCTGCTTGCTTTTTGAAGCTCCTGGCAGAAACTCACAGTAGGAACTTAATTCGACTCACAGAGGCCCCTTGGAGTTAAGTCTCTGCTGTCTCTTGTTTGCTCATAAAACTAAATACTAATAGAGGTTAGGATTCCAGTAGTATGTGGGGAGGGAGGCGTGGCGACTTTTTTCAAATTGGGAGATTGCCTTCCACGCGATTGCTTTTCACTGTTATTGATCATAGTGCGTGTTTCCTGGTCCTTTGGCTGTTGCTTCTCCTTCGTTGAAAATGCGTTCTCCTACTCCATTACTAATATTTTGAGATTTAAATCTTTTAACTTCAAAAAATGTATTGAAACTCTAGCGATAGCTAATTATGTTTACAGTCGATGCTCAACGCACACACCAATTCCCTCGTAATTTGGCAGCCCCTTTCCAAGCGTTAGATCGGCTTAGGGTGTGCTGTGGTGTGGTGGAGGAAGCTGTGTAGGCTCAAGTCCTCTTTTTGCCACAAATCTTAACTACCTGCTTAAGCCCTTTGGACTAGTTCTTTGGTTAAATAATGGTTAAACAAGGTAATCTCTGGAAACTTTTTGTGTTGGTAATTATTGGACTTTAAGAATATAAAGGAGGTAGGTCTTAGTGTAATTTGCATAAAAATACCATGTGGCTTTTAAGTTTTTTAAAAATAAGTATAAAAACTACCTTTAATCCCACTATGTTTTGATTTCCTTGTGCTTTGTATATGCACGACTGCGATTTTTATTTATTTGCTGTGAGCGTATCCTACATCTATCTTTTGAGTCATTATTTCTTTCCCGATAAATGTCTCCTAGTGGAACTGGATGAATGATGTAGCTTAAATACTATGGAGAAGATACAGTTTAGCAGATAGTAATGATCAAAGTTACTCACTTCTACATTACACAGCTGTTTTCCCCTGAACAAGCAAAGTACTTTTGCGATCACTCTAATGGCTTCAAGTGGTAAAACACAACCTTTAGATTTTAGACGTTCCTCACTGGATTAGAAGCATCAAGAATAGATCCAATTTAAGGTGAACAGAATTAGTGTTTTGGTCTGTATCCAAAAATGCCATATTCATTTTGGTATTTGTGTCTGTATCTAGTTCCAGATGTTAGTAAATTTTTTTCAGAGTGACAGGCATAATTTGCAAGAAAATCTCAGTGGCAAATTATAAAAATCATGGTATTCTAGAAGTGACAGTGGAGGGCAATACATTATTGAAGTAATTCTGAAAAAAAACTTGGGTTAGAATCCTCTATGGCATATAATACTGTTATTGAGTGTCTCTTAAAAAGCATTTAAGTTTTCTGGATTTACTATGCTCCTTTAGTAATGGAGATATGTTGTTACTTTTCTTTGTTCCTTTAGGATTATGTGCATAAAGGACAGTTTTTTGTTCCTTTCCTTTGGCTCTCGATATTCACATGGTGAGAGTATGATGGGGAAAATGATTGGAGGCAGAGTCATAACCCAGTTTTGAGATTATCTTACTTTGGGAAGTATTAATAAGTAAAAATAAGATCAAGTTCACAAAATCCCAATTCTTTAATGAATAAGCTTAATGCCCAACAACTTTAAAAACAGCAACTCACATTGGCCAAAGGTCAAAAATAGTATAGAACAGAAACAGTGCTATCTGACAAAGTGAAAGAGTAGGTCTGGTTTTTTTTCCCCCCTTTGGCACGATGTCTCTTGCAGTTAATGGATTTGAAAGTGGTAATTTGGAAATGAAGTGGTATTTGATACCAATGTGATACAGACCTAGGAAAGACCAATGATAGGTGAGGTCCTTACTATATAATATTCCATGGGCTTTCAAGTTAGTTGTTTCTATTTAAATAGAAGGACAGAAATAAAGAACCGGGTTACCCCCAAACAATCCCATAAAAGAGGTTTAAAAAAATATTTAAGAAGGAAAAAGAGGGAAGGGAAGCTTCCTGGGCATGACACCATTTGCAAGGTCACAACGAACACCCCAACGAAGGGCAGATCTTTTCTTCTCAGTTGGCACCAAGTAATTGTTTGGAACATATATGTGCTGAGGCTTGGACTGGGGTTCTGCTCGGGAAAGCATCTGCTCTCTGACACCCCAGCGTAATTCCTTTCTATGATCTTCACCAGGTAACCTCATTGAGTCCCAGTCTCGTTTGTACTCAAAGTATCGGGCTACCCGGTCTATCTTGCCTCGGTTTTTGCTCAGCTGGTCCAGCCTTGGGAGAATAAAGGACTTGGGTCGGCTGGCAACAATCAGGTCTTGTTCA
Source organism: Nasua narica (assembly GCA_028533885.1). NCBI lineage: Eukaryota > Metazoa > Chordata > Mammalia > Carnivora > Procyonidae > Nasua > Nasua narica. Next base: position 74,874,406 of record CM052815.1, read on the forward strand.
TAAGCTGGAGGGCCCATTCCTTCTCTTCGTAGATAGCAAATGAGCTGATCTTGAGAAATTCCTTGGTACTCCTGTGGTAAATTAAATTTTTGTGATATGTCAACTGGGGACTCCCTGTCTTCATGGAACTGTAGACTCATCAGCCTTTGTCTTAAGTCCCAGAGATCCATATCACTTTCTGTACCAGACTCTGATTCACTGATAATCGACTCATCGGTCACTAATACTTCCCCATCTGGCTTCTTTCGCAACACCTTTCTCTTCATCACTGGCTTTCGGAGTCTTTGGGAGGCTTCGGAGACTGTTTCTGAAGTGGCATTACTTTCTACGTGTGGGTACTGCAGTTGCACAGGAAGAGCAGGTCGCTTTCCTGAAGTCACTGAAGCTTTACTGTAGGGATCATACTGGATAGGCTGGCCATCTCTCCTGACATCTCCCTCACCCTGCCCTGCACAGATATGGGTAAAAGCTGTAGCGGCTGCCAACATTCGTTCTTCTGGATCCATATTGGCCCATTTTTGTCCATTGGGTCCCATGAGTTCCTCCATTGCTTCCCCTCCACTATAGGACCTTCTGCAAGAAAAAAATACCGATCAGATTTCTGTAATTCCCAGTTCCTAAACTGTTCATTCCCTTTTTGTGTACTATTTTATTATAGTCAGATGGAGAAAGAATGGCTAAGGCAATCATAAAGGTAATAGTTATAAAATAAAATATAGACTAGAGGAATATGGTAGCAGTTTGGAGGAGCATTAACTCAGCTCCAGAGAACCCATCATCTGTTTTCATTTCCACTCTCTTCTTACTTGCTCCCACTTTCTAAGCCTGGTAGTTCCTGCTACCTTTAGTAGCTCCTAGGACAGGACAGGCGAGTTCTGGCATTAAAAAAGCTTGTGACTAAAAAAAAAAAAGCAGCTTGTGACTTGGGGCACCTGGGTGGCTCAGTTAGTTAAGCATCTACTCTTGGTTTTGGCTCAGGTCATGATCTCGTGGGTCATGAGATCAGGCCCTACGTCCGCACAGAATCAGCTTGAGATTCTCTATCGCGGTACCCACCACCCTGCTCACGCTTTCTCTCTCTTTCTCAATAAAATCTTAAAAAAACAAAGAAGAAAACTTGTGATTACATGATATGGGGCATAATGCTTAATAGACATTATACAACTTCCACTTAGAGGTACACTTTACCAGCATTATTCTGTGTGCTTAACGTTTATTAATTCATGTAATCCTCACCTGTGAGGAACTGGTTCTCTTATTATCTACTTTGAACAGATGTGTAACATGGGACATAAAAAGGTTAAATAACTAGCCCAAGGTTACACAACTAGTAAGTGGTGGAGGTGGAAGTCTAACTCAGGCAGTTTGGTTGCTGTTAACTATGAGTGACTTAATCCAAAACATCAGAAAAGCAGTGATAAGCATATAAACACTTCTATATTAAGCAAATTAGCCCTTCGCCATAATTATTTTTCTTCCAAGTTTGTTGTTTACCTCTGATTTTGTTTTTTGCTGGTCCAACTTTCAATTTTAGGTAGTCACATTTTTTTCGTTTGCAGTTTCTGTGCTTCTGCAGGATCTTACTTAGAAATGCCCTTCCCATTATAAGATTATAAAAAAGGTTTTCTTCTAGTACTTTTATAGTTTCATTTTTTTTTTGTATTTAGACTTTTAATCTATCATAAATACAAGAAACTCTCAAAGGCCAAAAATTAAATGAGCTACCAAGAATTAGATAACATGGCCTTAGAAGATTGGAGACAATCCATAACTAAAGTGACTTGTCAGTCATAGATTGTCTAGCACTGTGCCAGATTTAAGGATATAGTATATTCGTCCCCATATTTTTGAAGTACAACAGAAATTTCAACATCTTCATTACATTTTCCTGACTCTTCTGCTAGAGGTACAGAATATAAATTAAATTGGACTTTAAAAAAACGGTTTGTGATGCTTGATTACCTTTTTTCTGCCATCAAAACTGATTAGAGTGGGAATTTCTTGACTTTAGGCTCTATTTCTAGTATGAAGTAACGATCATTGATAAGTTTCATCAATCAGGCTAGTCTGCTGTAGCACCTTTAAGACAGAACTGAGTATTAGATGTTAGAACATACAAGCCACTAATTTTATCTGAAATACTGAAAAATTAGAAAAAGAGTAGACATATATTCTATATGAACAGATTTTATGATTAGAAAGATTGGACAAGTATAATGAAAAATCAGAAGGAAATGTTTTAAGGAAGAAATATCAGTAACATCAGCCCTTAAATCATCTCAGCTAATGAAGAAGAGAGAGAAATGGGATCTACAGACATTTTCCCTAAATTCTGGCTAAACTTTAACAATGCCAGCTGACTATTTCTTATTCCCCCTTCCTTTTCCCCTGTGAACTGGCCAGACAGTGTGTGGGAGAGAAGGGTGTCTGTGGATGATCAGCCCCTAATAGTTAAGCCAATGCTTATCTCCCTGGACAGAAGCAAAATATATCCTTTAGGCATTAAATTAAATCCTAGGTACTATTTGCACATAATGGAATGATACTGACATCACTAAAGTAATCCACATTGAAACTGTTGTGTCCTTTTACTCTCTTTTCAGGTAGAGTGGACCTATATGATTCCTTTATTCCTGGGGTTGGTTATCTTATCATGGCTGAAAAGGACATAGATAGAATCCAGACTGAGAAACTCCTAAAAAGAGTACAAGAACTGGAGCAGGAGGTACAAAGACTTAAAAAAGAACAGGCTAACAACAAAGATTCAAACGTGAGAGAAAATTCTTTAGCAGCTGGAAAAGCTAAGCGTGCGTTTGATTTCAGTGCTCATGGTCGAAGACATGTAGCCCTAAAGATAGCCTATCTGGGCTGGGGATACCAGGGCTTTGCCAGTCAGGAAAACACAAATAATACAATTGAAGAGAAGCTGTTTGAGGCTCTAACCAAGACTCGCCTAGTAGAAAGCAGACAGACATCCAACTATCACCGGTGTGGGCGAACAGACAAAGGAGTTAGTGCCTTTGGACAGGTAAGGGCCACTATGCTGTTTCTCAAAGCCAGCAATACCAACATATCCTAGGTGTCCATATTAAGAATTCAGATTGGGTTGGGGCGCCTGGGTGGCTCAGTTGGTTGGGCGACTGCCTTTGGCTCAGGTCATGATCCCGGAGTCCCGGGATCGAGTCCTATATCAGGCTCCCAGCTCTGCGGGAAGTCTGCTTCTCCCTCTGACCTTCTCCCCTCTCATTCTCTCTCTTTCTCTCGAAAAAAAAAAAAGAATTCAGATTGTGTCTCCGAAACAAACCTCTTTCTTTAATTCCATAGGTGATTTCTCTCGACCTTCGTTCTCACTTTCTGAAGGGCAGGGCTTCAGAGGATTTTAATGTAAAAGATGAAGTCAACGATGCTGCTAAAGAGATTCGCTATACCCACATCCTCAATCGGGTACTCCCTCCAGACATCCGTGTACTGGCCTGGGCCCCTGTGGAACCTAGCTTCAGTGCTAGGTTCAGCTGTCTGGAGCGGACTTACCGCTATTTTTTCCCTCGTGCTGATTTAGACATTGTAACCATGAACTGTGCAGCTCAGAAGTATGTCGGCACACATGATTTTAGGAACTTATGTAAAATGGATGTAGCCAATGGAGTCCTTAATTTTCAGAGGACTATTCTGTCTGCTCAAGTTCAGCTAGTGGGCCAGACCCTGGATGAGGGGAGCCGCCAAGAACCTTTCCAGTTATGTCAGTTTGAAGTGACTGGCCAGGCATTCCTTTATCATCAAGTCCGCTGTATGATGGCTATCCTTTTTCTGATTGGCCAAGGAATGGAGAGGCCAGAGATTATCGAAGAGCTCCTGAACATAGAGAAAAACCCCCAGAAACCTCAGTACAGGTAAGTTAAAAACAAAAAACCCAAAACAATGTTGCCTTTAGAATAGTTTTAAGTATATTAAACATTTTCAATAACTAAAAATTAACATATCTACCTCTCCCAACAATTGTCTGATTAACTAGGTCGCTTATTTTGCCTTCATGAAGAATTTAGTCTATCTTACAGAACGTTATGAACATGTAGAAGGGCTCTCTTTTTCTTCTCTTGTTGTTCTGTCCCATTAGTAAGAAATAGGTATTTGGACCAGGCCCTTTAAATAAAATAACATGGATTTCTAAATTTTTTTTCCTCTGAATTCATATTGAGAGGTATTATTTTTAGGTTCTGGCAAAGTTTAAAGGTGAGCATTCAAACTATTCATATTAAATCTTCCTTGCTTTATATTATTGTACTTTTAAATTTTTCCTAATTTTCAGCATTGGAAATGGTAGGAAAGATGGGAAGAATAGTCAGACTTTTCTTTTGAGAATAGGCTGAGGTCAGATAGACCAACAATTCATTCCTAAGCAGTGGAATCTACTTTTTACTTCATACTATACAAAATTAACAAGTTTGGAAAAATATAAAAAATAATTTCATAGCATTATGGTTGAGACAAGTCAGCTCACTTCTAGATGACCTGTTACCACTGAAATTTAACCTAATTTAGATCAAGCCTAACTACTTTATCCATGGTTGTTTTTTCTTTCTTGTAATTAGAAAGTTGTTCAAGGTTAGGGACTGGTTTGTTTTTTTTTTTTATTTCTTATCTTTTACTCAGTACTGATGAAGTTTACCCCTCCTTTTATCCCAATTACCTACCCCCCAACTTTGTTCTTAAAATACAAGGCTGTTGGATGGCTGCTGTGTATTTTCATACTCTGTTCCTTGTCTCTTTTCCTCTCTAGTATGGCCGTAGAATTTCCTCTAGTCTTATATGATTGTAAGTTTGAAAATATCAAGTGGATTTATGACCGTGAGGTTCAGGAGTTCAACGTTACCCATCTACAACAATTATGGGCTAATCATGCTGTTAAAACACACATGTTGTATAGCATGCTACAAGGGCTGGACTCCGTTGCAGTACCCTGTGGGACAGGTATGACAGGAAAATCCTAGGATACAATTATTCACTAAAACCAACCAAAGTTATATGGGCTATGAGGGGGGGAGATTATATATAAAGTTCGGAGGTGATTCTGTTGTGTTAAAGCATCCATGTGATATCTGATTGTATATGTGACAGGACCAACGACGGATGGAGTGATAGAATGGAGAAATGTTAAGCCCTCTGTCATAAAGCAGACCAGTGCCTTTGTAGAAGGAGTGAAAACGCGCGCATATAAACCCCTAATGGATCGTCCTAAATGCCAAGGATTAGAATCCCGGATCGAGCATTTTGTACGTAGAGGACGTATCGAGCACCCACATTTATTCCACGAGGAAGAAACAAAAGCCAAAAGGGACTGTAATGATACCGTGGAGGAAGAAAACACTCTTTTGGAGAAACCAACAAAGAGAGTCTGTGTTGATACAGAAATTAAAAGCATCATTTAACCATAACAAGATCTGGGAGGCAAGAACTAGCTAGTGGTAGGTGAATAGAAAAGAAATACAAGGTAATATGGACTCCAAGAACTCCTAAAATTCAAATGATTGGTTCTTTGAAAAAAATAAACCCCCCCAAACCCAAAGACCATTAAGCCCTATAAAGAAGTTTTAGCCTGACCAAGAGCACAAACATTCTCATCCCTCCCCAAAAGGATTACGAGATGGAAGAAGCAAAAAGCAGTTGTGAAATGGAGAGTTTACATACACATGGAAACCTGTGCCTTGTGTTCAAATTCATTAAAGCCCTGATTCTGCAACTGTCTTAATTTATTATACTGTCTTTTTAAAAAGCCAGTGAGATATTCACTACTCATCTGAATTCTCAGAAAGAGCTTTGCCTGAGTGTCTTATTTTTTAAGAGAGAAATTAAAAATAAGCAATTTAGTCAGTTAAATATTTGGTACATTGGTTTATGAAAGGCACACTACTACTTGAAAGTGACTTAACTGAATAAAGCACGGTGTCTCTTACTAGGCTCATCAGTCTAGTGCTGTGAGCCACAAACAGTCTTGGTTACACATTCTTTTTTTTTTTTTTCCATAGATTTTACTTATTTGAGAGAGCGAGCATGAGCAGTGGGAAGGGAGAGAGGGAGAAGCATACTCCTCTTGAGCATGGAGCTCAATGCGGGACTTGATCCTAGGACCCTGGATTATGACCTGGGCCGAAGCCAGACGCTTAAACTGACTGAGCGACCCACATGCCCCCATCTTTTTCTTCTTTAAAACCTTTTACAGATGTAAAGAAACATTTTTAGCTTAGTACATGGGCCATATATAAATATAAGCCATAGAGTTTACCACCCCCTGGCCTAGTGGTTTAAGGAAAACTCTTACAAGGAGATTTCCAAGCAAAATTTGCAGAACAAGTGGGAGCCAGTTAAAGCTGGGATAAAGAAGCAGAATTTTAAGTGCGTCCAAGGCAGAAGATGCAGTTTGTATAAAGCGTGACAGGTAACATTTGCCTGCAAGTAACTGTAAATACAGGAGTATGGCTTGACACTGACAAGAACATAGTTTAGAAAAGGAGCAAGAGTCATGTTTGTACAGTCCTGTGGGCCCGAAAAAAAGCTTAGATTTTTATCTTGAGAGGCCACTGGAAAAAAAAAAAAAATACAAGCAGGGATGCCAAAATATTGCTCTGGGTATGGTGTGGATTGGAAGGGGGCAAGACAGTGGGACCAGGTAGGAAGGAGGCTGTTAGAATAATCAAGGGATTAGATGATGATGGCCTAGATCAGATTTATAGTAAGGGGAGATGGGAAGAGGTAGATGAATTATAAATTAAGAAAGGAGAAGCAACAGGGTTTTATGGTTGAGTGAACGTGAGGTTCAAAAGTAGAGGGGCTGGCAAGGTAACGCCTCCGTTTCAGACTTAAGCATATCTAAGACACAAGGGACAGGAAAATAAGGTGGTGCTTTGTTCTCAAAGACGGTAAGTAGGGCCCCTGGGTGGCGCAGTTGGTTGGGCAACTGCCTTCAGCTCAGGTCATGGTCCCGGAGTCCCGGGATCGAGTCCCACATCGGGCTCCCAGCTCCATGGGGAGTCCGCTTCTCACTCTGACCTGCTCTCTCTCACTCTCTCTCTTTCCTAATAAATAAATAAATAATCTTTAAAAAAAAAAAAAAAAAGACGGTAAGTAACCCGCAAAATATTATTAACACCAATATTTACTCAAAAGAGTTCAAAGTTCTTTTAAAATGATACATTAGCTCTTCTAGCCATTAAAATAATGAACATCAAATGAACTCAGGCTTTTTGCCTCAATTTTCATCACGACAGAGTGTGATACTTCTGTGCATTTATGAAATAGTTACGTTGTATGTTTGAGATTCAAAGTTTTACTTACCAATCAACAGACTGTTCCTACTTAGGTTCAAAACTCTAGGGATACAAATATGGTTTACATCCTCAAGCTGTTAGCTAAGACAACCTATGGGACAATTATGAGCAATATTAACATATACAGACTAAACTGAAGCTGTGTAAGTGCCACAGAAGCTTAGTAGTGGGTGGGCCACAGAAAAAGACTTCACTGAACAAGTTCCAGGTTTAGAATGTAAAGTAGTATAAAAAAAGTCAAGTGACCGTGTCGTACTGAAGAAGACACATCACGGCTTTTACATTCTAGCAGAATAGGAACTGGAAAAGATCCTCATTTTAGAGATGGGAAAATAGTGGTACAACATAATTAAGGCTTATTCTTACTGGCCAATTGCACAATCCAGATCAGCTAGATTTTGAATCAGGTCACTGGTTTTTAGAACCTGATTTGCCAACATTTCATAATGCCCTGAATGTTCTTAAAGTACTGCTTTCTCCTTTAATTTTGATGTAAGGACAAACCAAACCATTTTTTTCAACTTCCTACCTTATTTCAGTGTACCTCCACTGCCATTAGTTTTCGAGTTAAAGAAAAACCTGGAAAGAGAACAGAGTTTATGAAATCACTATTTTAAAAACATCAACTCTAGGGGCGCCTGGGTGGCTCAGTGGGTTAAAGCCTCTGCCTTCCGCTGAGGTCATCATCTTAGGGTCCTGGGATCAAGCCCCACATCGGGCTCTCTGCTTGGCGGGGAGCCTGCCTCTGTCTGCTTGTGATCCCTCTCTCTCTATCTGCCAAATAAATAAGATCTTAAAAAAAAAAAAAAAAGTCAACTCTAAAGGCACCTGGGTGGCTCAGTCATTTGGGCGACTGCCTTTGGCTCAGGTCATGATCCGGGGTTCTGGTATGAAGTCCCGAGTTGGGCTCACTGCTCAGCAGCAAGCCTGCTTCTCCCTCTCCCTTTGCCTGCCACCCCCCACTTGCTTGTGTGCTCCTTCTGTCAAATGAATAAATAAAATCTTAGAAAAAAAATTTAAAAAAATTAACTCTAAAGAAATGATATATGGGACAAAAAACACTAAAAAACCATGCTTGGGAGACTCTATAGAAGCAAAGGAGTTAGAGGATCAAGGTCTTAATAATATAGTAAGTAAAATCCTCTCAAGGTTAACTAGACTATACTATCAAATCTAGTAGAACAAGCATTTAGTGATAATAGTTTTCAGTAGTTACTGTAGATACACTCAGGACAGTCATCTTAGATGAAGCAATTATGAATCCCAAAATGTAACTTTGCAAAAGTACCTAAGTTATCTGAGGTAATATTTGTAATAAATTTCAGCTTTCACTCAAGGTAGGGACTAATAGTAGCCCTTAGATCTTCCTTTCTTCATTGGAAAAATGGAATTATTCCAATAGGTGGTGAAATTTAGATGAAATTACACAAAATATATATAAATATATAACATGCATGTATATTATATGTAACATACATATATATAAATAAAATGGTGCTTTGTGAGAAGTTTTACATCATTTATTTCCATGGTCATACAGTATAAAACTACCTACTAAAAAGATAAATAAAGCAGAGACAGAAATGAAATAGCACTCTGTCCAGGCTAGGAAGATGTCCAACACTAAAGCCCAGAAATGTTTTTTTCATGGCATATGCACTATACTATACAGTGATTAACCTGTTATCTTCTTTGCATCTAAACTACGGCATACTCCCATTCCTTTCCTTGAATGTATGAAGATGGGTATTTGTAAATAAGAAATACAAACTTCAGTAAGGCCCACAGGTAACTGTAAATTCTTTCTTTTTAATACAAAGACCTGATAATCCTTTCCCTTTACTTAGGGGGAAACTAGAGCAGCTTGTATTTGCAGATTCTGGTAATACTGACCAAAATACCCAACTGTACCTTCTCTTCAAAAATCTTGAGCAATTCAGTGTCCCAGGCTAAGTAGTCGCCAGTAAAAGGGTTTCGAGGGTGGAAGGGGATGATTTTAAACCGGGATAGTAGTTGGATTCTAACCATTACAGGGCGGCTCTTACAGGGCAGAGTTACAACAAATTCCTCTGTCTCTGGGGGGGTGGGGTGGTAAGCATGCAGCTTAAAGAACCACAACATTAGAACAAAACAAACACTGACAAAAGACAACCAACACCCATAATCCAAAGAAACAACCAACTGGGTGGATCACTTGTAAGAGATTCAGAATCACAAATTCAAATTCCTCTTGGCTATTAAAAGGTACACACATCAGAATACAGGAAAGACAGATGACTTACCAAAGAAATAATGACTAATACACATAAAAAAGGGTGTTTAATCTCATTAATAACACAAATAAAAACATTCAGATACCCTTGTAGATTTTTCAATATCCAGTGCCAGTGAGAGGATGGAGAAATGAGCACCTCTTACACTGTGTGGCTGGGTGAGTGGGAGGTTATCAATTTTTCCAGAGGGCAGCTTAGCATTATGAATCACAACTTAAACTGTACCACAATATCTAAGCCATAATCCACTTCCAAGAATTATTCTAAGGAGATAAACTGAACAAGAATGTAAACATGTATCCATACATGTAACCACCATCATGCTATCTTATGATGAAGAAACTGGAAAAACAAGTGTCCATCATTAAGGTATTGGTTAAATAATGTACAGTACAGCAACTGCAAGAAATACCATAAATCCATTAAAAATGGTAATGCATACCATCTATATTTGACAGACACGTGTTCCAAAAATTCTAAGGCATAATCTGCTTTTTAAATGAATAGGCTTTATTATATTCAAAATACACAATTATGTAAGATAAATATTTTATAAGCATAATCATGTATATATTCGTAACGAATTTATCTGAAGGAAACCAAAATATGAAGTTTCGGGGTGTTTTTACGGTAATCTGAGGCCGATGGAATATCTAGTATTTTCTCCCCTTTTATATACGTTCGTACTTCTTGCATTTATTTCTTTTAAAAGTGGGGCTGCATAGCTTTATAATCAGAAAAAAGGTGTATTTTCATCTGGGGTACGACTACAGGGTTCTTCGATCTTCCACGCTATCCTAACTCATTAGGGGGAGAGGTGCACGCACCATGACACCTAGAAGTTCACAAAGGGCGTAAGCAAGAGTTAAAAAGACTCTGGTCCTCGCACGACAACAAAGACGACCGTTGCCCACCTGGCCACGGGCGTGGTTGTCGCCTCGGATGCTCGCGGCCTCCGGGGAACCCGGCTCCCTCGGCGGCACCGCCCCTCGCCGCCCTCTGAGCCACGGACGTGCCCGCCACTGCAGCCACCAGGCAGGCAGTGGACGCCGGGCGCGCGGCCGGCGCCCACAGTGACCTAGAGGGGATCAGACATGCCAAGGGTACAGCACGACAGAGCTTACACCTGCTTCGGGGAGCAGCAGTAAAGCTGGGTTCAGCAGGGATCTCAGGCGTTTCCCAGCAGCGCCAGGGGGTGAACTCCCATTCTGCGCTTTTCAAAACCCGACCTCTCCACAGCAGCGGACAGCTGGCCCTCCTGGGCCCGTGCCTCCCCTAGTCCAGCCCCTGCCCGCTTACCCGCCCCGCCGAAATCCTCTCGCCGCAACCGAGTCCCGGCTAGCGCAGCTCCGCAGGCTTCCGTTAGCGTCCCGTAGCTCGCGCAGGCGCACAGCCTACCCAAGCGCCCAGGCCGCAGTTAACCGCCCCGCAGCCGCGGTTTAAACCAGAAGAGCGAACCCGAGCCCTCGGCACCGCCCTCCAGCCTTCCTATTGGCTATGAGGGTCGGCGTCTTCCATATCTACATTGTGATTGGTGCTCGTTTTCTCTTGGCCTTCCCCCACAGGCGGGAGGAAGCCTGGGATCTGAGGCGTGGATTCGGGAATGCTCCATCCCCGCTGGCACGGGCGCGTTACCCGGAACTGCATCTGCGTCGCTTTCAGGCGCACGGGTAGGGAAGGAGGGGACTCTCTAACCTTCGTTAACGGCTAGCGAGCTGGGTTTCGGCCGGGGCGGCCGTAATTAGTGTTCAGTCCACCTCAGTGGACGGCGTCTCCACCCTTCCCAACTCCGGACGGCTGCCGGGGTGGGTGGCGTCGCAGGGGAGGCTCTCGGAGCTCCGCTGGAGCCGTCTCCAGCCGTCCGTCTCTTCAGACCGTCCACCCGGGTTCTGACCCACGCAGGTTCTGTTTTAGAAAAGCACAGACCGCACTGAGTCCTTTCCGAGGCTCCCAAGACTGTCTGACGCATTGCTGTGCCCTCTGTCCCTACGGACGTGCCTCTGACCCGTGTCCAGCCACGCTGACTTCCTTGCTAGAACAGCACTCGCGGTTCTCCGGAATGCTCCCGTCTACTCCCTTCCCATATCTTACTTTTTAAAAACAAAAAAAATTTTTTGATACGTGTACCCGCTTTGGGAATCGCTGAGGATGAGAGCTAGAAAAGAAAATCCGTGGAGGTCCCCGCGATTCAGTAGTCTAAGTTACTGCCCTGCAACGTAGCTAAATAATTTGTCCTCTACGTCTGAGCGTTCTGTGGTCCACTTCACACATGTAGGCAGCTGATGGTTGACAAATTTATATTACTCCTTAAATCCAGGATTCAAGGAGAGGGAGAGGATAATATTTAATCCTTTTTGACCAATCACTTTTCCCCCTTAGTCGGGGCTTTTGCACGACCCTCTAAGTCACTTTAGGTTTATTGGGGGTAAGAAAAAGGAATAAACAAAATGGCAGAAAGTAGGTTGTAAAGATTTGAATGACCCTACCCCTAGATCTCCAGTATCAACCCTACTTTAGTACCACACATTATTTTCTTTCCTCATGAGCATATATCCCTTGTTCTGGTTTGATCATCTTATACCTGTATGATTTTTCTTTGACATCAAATCTCCCTAATCAATCTCTGTAAGAAACAAGAGCACTTATTACTGCTTTGTTCATTCAACTTGCTCCTTATCTCCACCCCCAATTATTTTCTTATCTTTTATGATAAAGTTTGATCTTTGAAAACCTTTAATCAATAACAACCTGAAGGATCTATCTCCTGTCATATTTCAAGTGGTATCTTTTGTTCAGCTCAATCCTTGTTTTTTGGTGGACCACTTCATGCTCCAACTTTGCCTAGATCTGATTTAATAGTCCTCATGATTCTCTGAGATCCATTGAACTCAGGTCAAGAAACCTTAACCAAGACCGTCTAAAATAGAGTATATGGAAGAGAATCCTATTCTTGAAAACCGTATTGTGTCCTTAAAAACATAAAGGAAACTTCCAAACACAAAAAAAATTGTAAGGAAGCCCCATGAACTTAGTGCCTAGTTCCAATAATTATTAGCTTATGATCAGTCTTGTTGCTTCTATATCACTATCCATGTACGTCCTCTTGTATCATTTTGAAGCAAATACATCACCTAAAATCTATAAACATTACAATATGATTACTTAGACTTTTTAAAAGCATAACCACAATACTATTATCGCACTTAAAATAACTAAGGTATTTCCTTAATATCATCAAATAGCCAGTGTCCGATTTTCTACTTGTCTCATTTATTTTTTCTTTACTTTGCTTGTTTGAACCAGGAGCCAATGAAGTACACACGTGGTGATTGGTTGATCTTTTAGGTTTCTTTTTTAAGTTCCTCCTCCACTTTCTTCTTGTGCAGTTTGTTGAAGGAACCATGTTGTTGGTCCTGTGGAGTTTCCCATAATCTGGATTGTGCTGATTAATGCAGTGTAATATGGTTTCCTTACCTTTGGGTTATGCCAGCTTTCTTTCAGATGCTTTCCCTGCTTAGGTTTAGCTGTTTATTAAGCAAGCAGCCGTTTTATCTTTGCCTTGAAATACTACTTTCAACTGGTTATATTGTCGTGCTTAAGTTAATCCCTCCTTTATGATATGTTTGCTTACCTCACCCCTTTGGTAACACTTGCAAACTCACCTGTAGCCCTCTGTACCGACTCATCCTCTCCTGTCTCCGACATTTGTAATTGGTCTTTCTTTTAGTCTTGGAAATGGAGAGAACAACACTGGTCTAAAGAAAAGCAAAATGAAAACAGCTCTTCGGGTGCTGCTGCCCTTCTGCCGGCCTCCGGGTCTCTGTTCTCACTGCTGTTACTCCACCCTCATCACTGTATTCAAACTGTCCTCTCAGATATTGCTAATGTACTTCTTAACGATCATCTCCGGGTGTTTTGCTCATTTCCCGTTCTCTTTTATTTTTTTGAGAGTGTTTGATAATTTACCCAGTAAACATTTACTGAACACTGTCTACCTTAAAAGGAAAACCGTCAGTGATTTTGCCACCAACAATGTGACTATTTAGGAACAGCAGGGGCCTGCAACTCGGGACATGCAGGACAGGGCAAAATGATGGGCAAGTACAGAGAACAAGGAGAGGAGTGTTCTTTTGTAAAGAAAAGGAGGAAGTTGGGAGGGGCGGCTTTAAGCAAAAAGTTTATTGAAGTAAACTGGGAATTTGAAGTATTGTGGATTTTCATTGGCTGAGTTGTGACAGTCTCTCATTGGGTAGGCTGTTGCCAGGCATGTAGGAAAAGCCTTCTTCCTCTTTCTGGGGTAGTCAAGTATAGGCTTCTTGTTGGGAATGCAAGGCACATCTCTTTTTATTGGGGATCCACAATTGATAGTGAATAGTGTAAGACATGAGACCTTCCCTTTTTGGCCTCTCCGCTCCATTTTAAATGAGATATCCTTTATTCAGTTTCATGATACCTATGTTAGGTACTGTGCTATGTGTCTTAGTGATTTGATGATGAATAAAGAGACATGATCCCCCTCCCTAAGCTTCCAGTTAGATTGAAGAAAATGACATTTATCAAACAATCACAAATTACAGCTGTGTTCAGTGCTAAGGAGAGGCAAATGGTCTAATAAAAACATCTAATGGGAGATTTAACATAGTGCCACTGAACAAAGAGCTAAAGGATGAGTAGGGGAAATGTTGTGGAGGAGATAGATGAGGGTGAAAGATTTCTAGGCAGAGGGAAAAGCATTTGCAAAGGCCTATTGGGAGTAGAAGCTTGGAAGATTCAAGAAATTGAAAAAAGACCAGCTAGAAACAGGGTAGAGATGAGACTGGAGAGGTAGGCAAGGGCCAGATTATGTAGGTCATGTAGGCCAAGACAAAGAATTAGATCTTTATCCTAAGAACTATGGAAGCTCACTAAAGTGTAGATTGGGATGTGTTTTATGACATACTCGGATGTGCATTTGAAATTTCATCCTGGCTGCATTGAGAATGCATTTGTGGAGGGCAAGATTATGTGAATTCCAAATTGGAGGCAGTTGCAGTATGGTGGTGGCTTAGGCTAGGGTGTTAAAGCCGGAGATAGCAAGAAGAGGATAAATAGATTTACTGGATAAAACCCTAAATGATGTGAGCATGAATTGGCTGGGGTTGATGTATGAAAGAGGTCATCGATTATTTGTAGGTGTCTAGCTTTTGCAACTGGATGCCATTTTCTGAAATAGGGAATACTGGAAGAAGACCTTATGTTGAGAGACACTTAGATTTTAGGCATGGTGAATTTGAGTTGCCCATGAGACATCCAGGTGGAAGTTAAATCAGGCAGGTAGAAATCTGAGTGTAGAGGTTAGATGTAGGGTATCGCCTTGTGATATTTACATGTGGGTGGATAGTTATTTAAGTAATGGGTGAGAATGAGATCTTCCAGGACAGAATATAGAATGAAAAGAGAAGACAGACTACTCTCTTCTTGAAACTCATCTGGTGAACTCTTTGAGACTTCCCTGTCCTGGTTTTTTCTCATCTCTCCTCTTCTGCCTCTCAATTGTTGCAGGTTTCCAAAGCATGTAGTGGTTTTCTTTTCCATTCTATTTTTGTCTGGTTTTAATATCAGGGTAATACTGGCCTCATAGAAGAAGATGTGAAGGACTCCCTTTCTAATTTTTTGGAATAGGTTGTGACAGATTGGTGGTAAGGCTTATTTAAATGTTTGACAGAATTTACTAGTGACTGTGGATTGTTTATGTGGAAAGTTTTTTGATTACTAATTTAATTTTTTAAATATTTATAGAACTATTAAAATCATATTGGGTGAGTTGAAGTAGTCTGTAGTTTTTGAGAAATTGGTCCATTTTGTCGAAGTTGTCCAATTTATTTTTATAGAGTAGTTCATAGTATTACCTTATTATTTTTTTTTATGTCAGCAAGGTCTGCAGTGATATCTCATGCTTCATTCCTGATACTGGAAATATATTTCTCCTCTATTTTATCAGTCTTATTGGTGGCTTCTAAATTTTATAGACCTTAACCAGCTTTTTTTTTCAGTTGTTATTCTGTTTTCATTTTCATTTGTTTCTTCTCTTATTATTTCCTTCCTTCTGCTTAGGATTTAATTTGCTCTTATTTTCCTAAGTCTTGAGATGAGAGTTTAGAATATTAATATATAACTTTTCCTCCTTTCATATGTATGCATTTAATGTTTTATATAAAAGGATCTATAAAAGAAGCACTGCATTAGCTCCTTTCTACAAATTTTGACGTATTTTAATTTTCATTCAATTCAATGCGTTTAAAAACTTTTACCTTGAAACTTATTCTTTGATCCATGGGTTATTTACTTATTTATTTGATCTATGGATTATTAAGAGTTGTTTAGTTTTCAAATGTTT
The DNA here is from genome assembly GCA_028533885.1 of Nasua narica. Classification (NCBI taxonomy): domain Eukaryota; kingdom Metazoa; phylum Chordata; class Mammalia; order Carnivora; family Procyonidae; genus Nasua; species Nasua narica. The sequence continues at coordinate 74,890,377 of CM052815.1, forward strand.
GGAGATTTTCTTACTATCTTTATGTTAATGAATTTCTGGTTTGATTCCATTGTTGTTGGAGGATGCACTTTGTGTAAGCTCAAGTCTTTTAAATTTGTTTAGAATTGTTTGTGTCCCAGACAAGGCATACCTTGGTTTATATTCTCTGTGCGCCTGAATTCTTATTGGTCGAAAGGTCCTGTAAATGTCAGATCCTTTTGGTTATTTTGGTGTTGCTAAATTTTTGTCTGGTTGTTTTATCAATTTTTGAGAGAAAGATGTTGACGTCTCCAGCTATAATTGTGGATTTGTCTATTCCTTCACTTCTGTTGGTTTTTGCTTTACATATTTCGTCACTCTGTTGTTTGATGTATGTTTATTTAGAATTGCTCTGCTTTCTTGATGAATTGACCCTTTTATATAATGTTCCTCTCTGTCTCTAGTAATTTTCTTTGCCCCACAGTGTACTTTATCTACTGTTAATAACAACTGCTGTCATTTGATTAATTGTGTACTATATCTTTTTCATCCTTTTACTTTCAATATTTACAGTGAGTTTCTTTTTTTTTTTTTTTTTACTGTGAGTTTCTGATAGATAACATAGCGTTGCATCATGTTTGTTAATCCACTCTGCCATTCTGTGTCTTACTTGATGTATTTAAGGACACTTACATTTAAGATAATTATTCATATTTTAGGCTTAAGTCAGCCATTTAATTTATTTTGTTTTTGTTTTCTATTTTTTCTGTTTTTCATTTGTCTTTTAGTTTTTCCTGCCTTCATGTAGATTATATGAACAATTTTTAGAATTCCATTTTGATTTATCTGTTTGCATTCTCTC
>CM052815.1:74891296-74901681 GCA_028533885.1 Nasua narica
CCCCCCCCCCCCCCCCCCCCCCCCCGCCTACTTGTGATCTCTCTCTCCGCGTCAAATAAATAAATAAAATCTTTAAAAAAAAAAACCCGGGCGCCTGGGTGGGTCAGTTGGTTGAGCAACTGCCTTCGGCTCAGGTCATGATCCTTGAGTTCCGGGATCAAGTCCCACATCAGGCTCCCAGCTCCACGGGGAGTCTGCTTCTTCCTCTGACCTTTTCTCCTCTCATGCTCTCTCCTACTTTCTCTGTCTCTCAAATAAATAAATAAAATCTTAAAAAAAAAAACAAACCCAACCCTTTATTGATCTTTTTTATTGCCTTTTAAGTCTCTATTTCACTTATTTCCACTCTGATCTTTGCTGTTTCCTCCTTTTACTAATTTGGGGCTTCATTTGTTCTTTTTCTAGTATATCGAGTATAAAATTAGGTTGTATATTTAAGATCTTTCTAGTTTCATTCGTCTCTGAACGTCCCTCTTAGAACTGCTTTTGCATCCTCTAAGTTTTGGTGTATTGTATTTCCATTTTCATTTGTTTCACGGTGTTTTTTGATTTCTGTTTTTCTTCTTTGACTCACCGACTGTTCAGTAGCATGTTGTTTAATCTCTGTATATTTGTAAATTTTCCAATTTTCTTTTTGTAATTGATTTCTAGTTTCATGCCATTGTAGTTGGAAAAGATGGTTCATATGATTTCAGTCTCCTTCAACTTATTAAGACTTGTTTTGTGTACTAATTTATGATCTATCCTGGAGAATGTTCCATGTGTGCTTAAGAAAGATATATATTCTGTGGTTTTGTTGGAATGTTCTGTATTTGTCTTTTAAATTCATCTGGTCTAATATGTCATTTAAGGCCAATGTATACTTACTGATTTTTATGTCTGGATGGTCTATCCTTTGGTGAAAGCAGAGTCCCCTGCTATTATATTGCTGTTTATGTCTCCCTTGAGGTCTGTAAACGTTTGCTTTAGGTATTTAGATGCTCTTATGTTGAGTTCATAAATATTTACAAGTGTTACATCCTCTTGTTGGACTGAGCCCTTTTGGCCTTCTCTTTTATTACAGTCTTTTTTTTAAAAAAAGATTTTATTTATTTATTTGTCAGAGAGAGTGCACGCATAAGCAGGGAGGGTGGCAGGAAGAGGGAGAAGCAGCATGAGGGGCTTGATCCTAGGACCCTGGGATCATGACCTGAGCTGAAGGCAGACACTTAACCAGCTTGAGACACCCAGATGTCCCTACAGTCTGTTTTAAAATCTATTTTGTCTGATATGTTTAGTTACCCAAACTTTCTTTTCATTTTGTTTGCATGGGATATGTTTTTCCATCCCTTTACTTTTAGTGTTTGTGTGTTCTCATACCTGAAGTGAGTTTTTGTGGGCAACATATAGGTTTCTTTTTAATCTATTCAAATCAATCTGTGTCCTTTGATTAGAGAGTTAAATCCATTCACATTTAAAGCAATATTGACAGGTACTAATATCCATTTTTAAATTGTTTTCTGGCTATAGTGTAATTCCCTTGTTCCTTTCTTCCTCTTTTGCTTTCTTCCTTTGTAATTTGATGATTTTCTATAGTGATATGCTCAGTTTCCTTTATCTTTTGTGTATCCACTGCATGTTTTTACTTTGTGGTTACTGTTACTATGAGGCTTACCTAAGACAACTTGTATTTATAACAATCTATTTTAAGTTGATAACTTAAGTTCGAATATATTCTAAAGCTCTACATTTTTACTCTCCACCCCCACATTCTATGTTTTTGATGTCACAGTTTACATCTTTTTGTCTTGTGCCCCATTAACAGATTGTTCTAGGTATAGTTGTTTTTTTTTATTATTGCTTTTGTCTTTTAAACTTCATACTAGCTTTATAAGGGATTGATCCAATACCTTTACAACATTAGATTATTCTGAATTTTGCTATAGATTTACCTTTACCAGTGAGATTTTCACATATTTTCCTGTTACTAATTAGTGCCCTTTTGTTTCATCTTAAAGAAGTCCCTTTAAGATTTCTTGCAAGGCTGGTCTAGTGGTGACATACTCCTTTAGCATTTGCTTGTCATGCTATCTCTCCTTCAATATTAAAGGATAATTTTGCTGGGTAAAGTGTTCTTGCTTGGCAGGTTTTTTCTTTCAGCATTTTAAATTTATTGTGCCACTTTCTTTTGATCTGTGAGGTTTCTGTTAAGAAATCTGCTGGTAGTTTTCTCCTTTACATAACAAGTTATTTTTTCTCACTGCTTTTAACATTCTCTCCTTGTCTTTAATTTTGACGTTTTAATTATGTGTCTTGGTGGGGTCTCTTGGTTCATCTTATTTTGAACACTCTGGCTTTCTGGATCTGGATGTCTGTTTCTTTCCTGAGGTTAGGAAAGTTTTCAACCATTATTTCTTTAAATAAGTTTTCTGCCCCTTTTTCACTCGCTCTCTTTGGGGAATCCTCTAATGTGAATGTTGACCTGCTCAATGTTTTCCCATAAGTCTCTTAAGGGATCTTCACTTGTTTTAGTTCGTTTTGTTTGTTTTGCTTCTCTCATTGGGTGTGTGCCACTGATACTTTCTAATGCTTCATCTAGTGTGCTCTTGAACCCCCTCATGTATTTTTCAGTGCATTATTGTATTCTTCAGCTTTGTGACTCATGTTTGGTATTTATAGTTTATATCTCTTTGTTAAAATTCTCACTTTGTTCATTTATTCTTCTGTCAAACTTAATGAGAATCTTTATGACAATTATTTTGAACTCTTTTTTTTCTTTTTTTTTTTAATATTTTATTTATTTGACAGGGAGAAACACAGCAGGAGGAAACACAAGCAGAGGGAATTGTAGCAGGAGAAGCAGGCTTCCCGCCGAGCAGGGAGCCAGATGCGGGGCTCGATCCCAGGACCCTGGGATCATGACCTGAGCCCAAGGCCGACACTCAACAACGGAGCCACCCAGGCGCCCCTATTTTGAACTCTTTATCAGGTAAGTCACTTATCTCCATTTCCTTAAAATCTTTTTCTGATGTTTTTATCTTTGGTCACTGTCTCTGTGCTGTGCCCTGAGACTGATAGCTGCCAGTGGTAGCTCCATTTGTTACAGCCTCACGGGACCATGAACCCGAGTTCCGCTGGCCACCAGGGCCAGACAACAAGGTGGAATCCCAGAGTGGGGCTACCAGTCAAGTAGACTAACTCCCCTCTAAGAGATACCGATGATCTGGAGTAGTACAGCAGAAGGAGAACAGGAAGGAAGTGCCTTCCCTCCAAGGTCTCCGAAGACGATTAGAGCCAGCCTTTAGATGTGTGTTTAATTAGAAGCCTGCTCCTCAGGCCACAGCTACGAACATAAGCTAATAGGTCTCCTTCACAGAAAGACTGGGCAGCTCAGTCTATTGCCTCTCTGCTGTGCCCTGGGAAGGTAGTAGCCAGTTAAGAAATCTTTCGCCATGAGCTCCAATTCTGTGGGACCCACAAGTGTAAGTCACTGGCTACCGGGCAATCTAGGCATGTCCCCTAGGCAGCCGGTACAAATATCAGGGCACCAGAGGACAGTCTAAGTTCCTTTCCAGGAGATACCAGTGTCCTGGAGCGAGGCAGAGGATTGGCACAAAGAGAGTACCCGTAGGCCTCTGTCTTGGAGAGCGTTTTCAGTAGGTCCGTAGCTGAATGCTAAATCAGAAGCTGTCCCCTCAGACCGATGCTTTAAGATAAGCTAATAAATCTCTGTCCCAGAAAGTCTTAATACTTTTCCCTTGGCTGCCTTTGCACTGGGGCTCTAGAGTGGGCGAGCCTGCACAAGCCCTTTAAGAAGTGTTTCCCAGTTTGAAATAGCCTCGTGGGTCTCATGGTTGCAAGCCTCACTGGCTTTCCAAACCAGATGTTTTGGGGACTGTCAACACAGGGCTTTAAAGTCAGGGTACCAGGTGTGTGGTTCACACCCTTCATTCCTCAAGGAGAAACTTGGATTTGTGAGGGCCCTCCTGATTACAGGTCGCTGTGTAGAGGGCAAGGAGGGGAGCATTTATGACCTATCTCAGCTTGTCCTACCCCTTCATGTGTTTTTTTTTTCCTCATTCGCCCAATGTGTGGGAGCTGCTCAGCTAGTTTTGGGGTTGTTGTTTTTTTTTCCAGAGGATCTTCTCCTATATGTAGTTGTAGAGTTTGGTGTGTCTGTGGAGACAGGTTGAGTGCAAGATCCTACTACATCACCAACTTGAACTGAAACCTCCATTTAGATTCATCTGTAATGTTTTTGAGTGACTCTCTGTAGTTCCTTTGGCGGTTGCTCTCGGTATTATATATGCATAACTCGTCACTGTCTACAGGAGTTGTCGTTTCACCAATCGGAATGAAGTATAGGATCCCTGCCTCCTTTTATGCCCCTTTATAATATAATCCCTCGTTTATAATGTAATTGTCTTAATAGTTCCTTTTTCATACATTAGGAACCACTTCAGGCAATATCATAATTTTTGCTTTCTCTGTCAAATGGAATTTTGAAAACTCAAATGGGAAGGAAAGTCTATTATATTTACCCATACATTCTTTTACTGTGTTTTTTTCTCTCTTCTTGACTTTCCAAGAACAGCATTTCCTACGAATTTTCTTTAGCCATTCTCCTAGGATAAGTCTCCTGGCAACACGTTCTCCCTAGTCTTCTTCATCTGAGGATGTCTCGTTTCTCCCTTTCATTCCTAAAGTGTATTTTTGCAGAATACAGAATTGCTCTTTTCTTTCAGTACTTGGAAAATGTACTTCTTTATTGCCTCCATAGTTTCTGATGAGAAATCTCCTATTTGAATTGCTTCCCCCGTAGTTAAAAGGTCATTTCTTTCTTACTCCTTTCAATTTTTTTTTTCCTTTGTCTTTAGTTTGGAAAAGGTTGGCTCTGATGTGTCTTGGTGTGGATTTCTTTTCACTCTGGCTTGTGGGAACAAGCAGGGTGCTCTCGTGTGGTGCTTTCGACACTTCCTCACATGTGCCAGTCAGTACTCAGTTGAATGCTTGATCCTTGAATACTTGATCCTCTCCAGATCTGCGTTCTCCATGTACTTTCTCTTCCAGTTCCCACCTCTGTGAGCTCTAGCCACCTTGGGCTTCCCAGACTGTCAGTTTTGTCTCTTCAACTCAGGCTCACTTCTGTAGTGTGTGAACTCTTCAGGTACAAGCCGGAGCAGGCGTAGAGCTGACCTCATTTATTTTCCATGCCTCAGGATTCACTGACCTGCATTGCCTCGTATCCAATGCCTCGAGAACCATATATTGTACTCTATTCATTTTTTAGCTTGTAAGTCTGGCCCTTGTTAAACTCTCTTGTTCAAAATCAGAAGAACTGTGGAAATACAATTGAAAAGGATTCGAATAATCAGGCGGGTCAGGTGACACCCAGTTGGTGCTGGGCAGCTCTGGTCTCATGGTAGCTTGGTGTCCCATGGTCAAGTGTTTAGTTTCTACTGAGGCCTAGTAGCAGGCCAGGAGCTGTGCTCAAAAGCTGGGCAGTTATCTGTTCGGGATGGCCAGGCCTTGCTCCAGAGTTCTGTAAGGCCTGTGCTACAGTTGACCTGTCGGTGCCTGCCCGGGGCTCCCGACACCGTCCCCATCTGGCACTGCCACCTTGTGTACCACTGCATGTGCTGATCGGATGGCCCTGAGGCAGAGCAGCTGGCCCAGCATCCTGGAACTGCCGCAGAGCCTTCTCTTTTCTGGGCCTTGCTCGAAACCGGCAGCATTTTGGTCACTCAGCCAACGGGCGAGGTTAGCACACCCAAATGAGGAATATGTTGCCTTCAAAATCCAAGACACCCCCAAGCCAATGTACCTAGCTTTGTGTCGTAGGAGGGGCCTGATAAACAACGAACTTATTCTTCACCTTGGAAGGGATATCTCAACATGTCTCATGTCACTGAACCCCTAGAAATTTCACTGAGGTAGAAGGCTCCTGAATTTTTATTGGACTTATCCCTTCTGACATGCCAATGTTTTAGCAATCTGTCTAGAGTACTTACTGCCTCTTGCTGTGTAAGTCCGGTTAGCATTCTGTCATCACTGTAATAGGACCCGTGTGACATCTTCTGGAAGGGAAGGGTAATGAAGATCCCCCACGAACTCGACTGACACAGGGTTGGAGAGTTGTTTTACTCATGAGGTAGGACAGCAAAGAAGTATTTCTGGCCTTGCCAGTTGAAATCAAACTGCTCCTGGTGGGCGTATGGACAGGTATGGAGAAAAAAAACGTTTGCGGGATCAGTAGCTGCACCCCCGGTGCCAGGGGATGTGTTCAGTTGCTCAGACAATGAAACCACATTTGGTACAGCAGCTGCAGTTGGAGTCGCCACCTGACTAAGCTTATAATCAACCACTGCCATTATCCCAAGTCCATCTGTCATCTGCACGGGCCAGTCAGGAGAGTTGAATGGGGATGTGGCACTCATCTCTGCAGTCCCTCCTGAGAATTACTTTCGGTTTACCATTTTCCTCGGTGCAAGCATTTTTAATGGCTTCCATTTGACCTTTGCTGCCATAGTAGCTCTCACTCCATAGTCAGGGAACCAATGAAGGGATTCTGCCAGCTAAGTATGTCTATTTCAAGTAGGCATTTTGAAATTGGAAAAGTAAACACAGGAAGGTTCAGGGACCCCCTGGAGCTAAGACTCCATTGGTCACCTGACCTTCCTAAGCCCCTACTCTGACTGGTGGGCCACAGCGATTTTTGGGTCTCTTAGAATTTGTGTTAACTCAGAGCCAGTTTCTGGTAGTCCCTGAAAGATTTGAATATTTCCTTTTCTCCAGTGCACAGTTCCCCTGGAAATCAGTCATAGGTCCCTTTGGGCAAGGCTGGAAGGAATATTAAGCAAAATAAGTCAGAGAAAGACAAGTACCGTATGACTTCACTCATATGTGGCATTTAAGAAACAAAACAAACGTGCAAAGGAAGAAAAGAGAAACTAAAAAACAGACTTTTCACTAGAAAACCAACTGATGGTTACCAGAGGGGAGTCCAGTGGAGGGAAGGGGAAAATAGATGGTGGGGATTATAGAGTATACTTATTTACCATGATGGAAAAATGCAGTGTAACACTGGAAAATAAAATATAAAAAATTAAATTTAAAAAGAAAGCTAAGCTTAAGCCTAGGATGTCAGTTTTAAGCCTTATATATTCTCAGATTAACAGTGAGAAATTATCAGTGCTCTTAAGAAATCTGAATTTCTATAATGGTATTTTACTGTGAAAACCATGAGCCATCACTTTCCTTGGTGCTATGTGCATTGCCCTCTCTCCTCTGCCTCGGTAACACCATTTCTCAAACCTCAATAACTACACAGAGAATTTTTTTCTCTCTCAGATAAGTGGTCAGAAATTGAACACGTTGATATCTACTACTGTTCGTAAGACCAGATACTGATCCCTGGGTTGTTAAGTGGTTGTCTTCAGCTGCTTTGGAACATAAGAAGTATCTAATCCAGGTCTCAGAGGCTTCCTCTCACTCTTGGCTGCCCCTCTGCCCCGGGGCTGACCACCTCAGTGGCTTGATCTGGGAGCGATTCGAACGTCTTGTTCCTGGGCTTTGTGTCTGTGCTCCTTGTAAACACTCCTTTAGAGGGCTTCTCCTGCAAGTTAATTTGAGAGCAAAGGGGATTTGTATTATCATCTTTACTTCTGTGCCAGTTAAATGTTGATGTTCCATGTTAGCTTCAGCTCCTTTGGAATTCTTATTCAACTAAATCTTAGCCATTTCCCGGAATTCTTTTGCTGTATAGTTGACTCTTGAACAACACAGGTTTGAACTGCACTTTCATGCCGATTTTTTGCAATAAGTATACCGAGAGTACTATAAATGTATTTTGTCTTCTTTATATTTTTCTTAATCACGTTTTTCTTCTCTACCTTTATTGTAAGAATGTAGTATATAATGCATATAATATACAAAATGTATTAATCAACTATTTATGTTATCCAAAAGGCTTTCGGTCAGCAGAAGCTGTTGGTTGTTAAGTTCTGGGGTAGTCCAAGTTATACGTGTATTTCTGACTACGCAAGGGGTTGTTGCCACTGACCTCCATGTTGTTCAAGGGTCAGCTGCACTAATCATAATCATAAGCATCTAATGAACATATTCTTGTAGTAGACACTATTCTAAACCATTCACATGAATCATCAAATTTCATTGTCACAAAATCCCTATGATGTTAGCATAATTATGTTTTAAATTAATTACTAGAATGAGTGTAATTATTTTTCTTTTTTTTTAAAGATTTGTTTATTTGAGAGAGAGAGCGGAAGCACGAGCGGGGTGGGAGGGCAGAGGGAGAGGGAGAAGTGGGCTCTCTGCTCAGCAGATGTTCTTTCTTCAAGCAACAGAGTCCCTACTGATGGTTTGCCAACCCATGGATGCAAAAGAGACCTGGCCGAGATCCCGAAACTGCTATTTTTTGAACCACAATTTAAGACTGGATGTTCTTAATATCCTCTTTGAAAGAAGGGAGACAGTGAGATGGATCGTTACGCTCACCTCACGAATCAGAAAAGTAGAAGTGGGAGCAGCTTTTGCGGTGACATAAACATTCGTAAGTCAGTGGTTATCAGACCACGCAGACTTTCTTACGCAACCAAAAGCTTCCAAAGCAGCTGCTTTAAATTTATAGAACTTGGCTGTCCAGAGTGAGTGAACAGTTTTGATTCTTAAATGGTCTCTGTGCCCTAGGGCAGAACATGTTGTTTGTAAAAACGGGAACAATTTTGGGTCCAGACGTCCTCCCCTGTGGCAGGTGGTTGAGCAGAGGAGAAGAAACTGTCGTTAATATCACCCTTGCTGCCCCCTGGTTTCAGTGGAGAGAGTCATATTATTAATTAGAAAAGGCCCTGTCAAGAAAGAAAGGTCAGGCAGTCCAGGCAGGGATACAAAACAGAGGTTGCCATCGTATCACTCGGTGAGATCCCGGAAGGTGAGCGGCACGGCGTGCCATTGCAGACGGCAGAAGTGCAGCATTCCAGAATTGTGCCCCGCTGTAATCAGTCTTTCTCTGACTTGGATGCTCTCGTGCCGTCACTCATGGTGGAAAGAGTTGAAGAGCTGAATTTTGTCTATCCCAAAAAAGGGAGATTTTTGAGAGACCCAGGGTCAGACCTTTGGGAAAGCAAAAGGGGAGTGGCGGGATTGACTCAGCATTCAAAATCCCAGAAGCTGTGTCAGACTCTGGGCGTGGTCTGGGAATAGAGTCCTTTCTAACAATCCTGAACTAGCCTCTTTATGCCTTCTAGAAGAAACTGCTGGTGCCTAGGAGTTTGGCATCTAGAAAGGCACTTGGAAATTCCCAGAAAATCACAAAGGAAAGGGAGATCTGGAGATGGGGGAAGAGATACAAGGAGGACACCCCCAGAACAATTCAGTTGAGATCCTTTTAGGAATTTACGAAATCCTTTGGCCATCTCTTCAGTTTTGGGTCGTGCTGGCTTGTAGAACTCTAGATCTCACCTTGTTAGGATAAAGCAGAACTCTTTGATTTCCTTGCTCAACTCATCTGAGAGAAACCAGTCTGTTCTGAACCTAAGTCCCTGACATCAAAGGCCATTCTAGAAGAAAGTGTTCTTAATCCTCCGGCCTACTCCCAGATGAGACAAATATAAGCCTCCGAGACAGTTAACCATTAGCAGACCACTGCTACCCTAGCCCCGCCGCCAGTTGTGTCTCCCTGCGTGGCAGCGCCATGGCTACAGCCCCTGGACTGTGGGCCTCTTCAGACAGCTGGCCTCTGAGGGTGGTCTGCTGGCTGAGTCACCGGCCACCCACTCAGGCTGCGGGGGTGTGTGGCTCGCGAGATTCTCACCCACCGAAATCTCCCATTATCTTACCTCAGTTATGTTCTCGGGCTTTGGCCTTACGGGAGCATATAAGGTAGAACCTTCTGTTCACTTTTGCTTGGGGAAATAGAAATAATGAATTTCATACAGTTACGTTGCACAGTGGTGGGTCCACCTTTCCCCGGTATAAGTCTGTAACAAATTTGTGTGAACCTGGGTCAATAGTCTCTGTCAGCCGCGCGTCACCCCTGGATTTTTCTTTGCTGCCGAGAACACACGGAAGTCACTGCTAGGGGGCAGTATAACCTCCACGCCCTCTTCTCCAGCCTGACTTGTCACTGTCTCAGCAGCCTGTAGGGGGAAGCCCTGAATGGGTGATGAGCCTTAAAAAGGGCACTTGCGTTGAGTACTAAGTGTTAGAAGTAAGTGATGAACCACTAAATTCTACTCCTGAAAGCCGTATTACACTATATAGGAATTAACTCGATTTTTTTTTTTAATTTAAAAAAGAAAAAAAGAAAAAGGAAGCGCATAGGAGCATCTGCTCGGACCACAGTCCTGAAATTAGCCCAGAACTGCTGTTTGGGGACAGCTGACAGG
>CM052815.1:74902181-74924305 GCA_028533885.1 Nasua narica
GTTCAGCTGTGTGGCACCATCTGGAGGGAGTGAGGCAAAGGCGGAGAACTGATGGGAAAACTCCTTTCCAGGCCTCCCTGCTCCTTTCCTTCCCTCACACCCCATTTCTAGTCACCACTCCAAGTACGTCTTCCTCTCCCCCCCACCGTCACCCTCGGTGTAAGTCTCTCCCACTGTAACCGGATCTGGTCTTTGTCTCCCTTGGACAAATGAACGGATGCGGCGCAAGGGAAACCGATCTAACCCTCTCCGCCCCGCTTTCTTGAACTGTCCCATCCATCTCTCAGAGGCGTCTGCACTGGGCAGGTGGACCACATCCGGAGTATCAGGCTCCGGTCCTGATGACCTACTTTGGCAGGGGTGTCGTCCCGCCGGAAGTCACCCTGAGGCCAGTGTCCAGGATGGTTCTACCGGAAAGGGCCTGAGCTGCTCCCTCACAGATGCTCAGTGAGCCCAGCTTTGTCATGTGGGAAAGGCTGCTCTGTGGCTGTGGGGTTAGACACGCTCCTCGTAGGCCGCCATCCAGAACTGCAGGTGAAGCGAAGAGGGACTAGCGAGAGGGAGTCTCTACTGACGTTAATTAGTACCTCATGCTAGATCGCATAAAATGAAACGGGGTGTCTGGATGGGCTGAGTTCTAAGTATCTGGAGGAATGCAAACGCAGACAGGATGTACCCTCTCCCGGGAACATTATAGAGAGGATTCAGGCGGCTTCATCTGAAAGTCATCTTTCTGTGATCTAGTGGGATGCCTGAGGGCAGGTGATGGGAATAAATAAACCTGGAGCCTCCCTCTGGGACCATCTCAGGAATGGGTCCCAGGATGTTCCAGTTGCTTCTGCTGGGCATATTCATAGTGCTCCTCATGGATGAAGGTACAGCCCGGTGAGGGAGGCAGTGATGGGTGGCGAGAGCCTATGTGGGGAGAAAAGGGAGGTGGTTTCTAACCTTGACTTTTTGGGGTGCTGTAAAATGGCTTAAGGAGATTTCTTCTTCTCTTTATAGGAAACAGAGTCCTGACATCGAAATGTATGGTGTAGTTGGTTTGCAGTTTTTGGATAAATAATGCCTCAATGAGAGGGGTCGTTCCTGATTTTTTCAAACATTGTCTCTCTACCCTCCCTGACTATATTCCACTGTCCTCACTCACTGCTCTAATGTCTTTTTTCTGTTCCCAGCCTTTGGAGAAGGGGGGAGGAAGCTTGAATCCCTGGGGTCATAGCTGTCACCCACTCAAGGGAGTAAGGACCCCTGACAGAAGTTGGGAAGGGTGTCAGCTTCCTTCTTGAGAGGTCTGCACCCTGCCAGTGTAAATGTTGATAGTGGGGTAAGCTTCTGAATCCGAATTACTTTACCTAGAGCTCTGCTTTTTTTCCCTCTCTTTATTTAGTGGTTCGATTTTGCTATCAGTGTGCCCGCTTTAATGGATACAAATGCCTCACTGGCTTGAAAAAGTGCTGGAAAGTCAATCTACCATTTTACAACAAGAGTTGTTCCATAGAGCACTACTATTATAGTGATCGAATTACAGGTAAGTGCAGGTTATAGAGAGATATAAAACATTACCAATGGTGCCCACTTTCCCTGGAGTCAAGGTGTGGAGGGAAACTGAGTCCATGGGAAAGGCTGGGGAAAGTGGAATTCTCATAAACTACCTGGTGTGGAACCTGAGTGGGAAGCAGATGTCTTTTGTCTCTTCCTATCTAGAGAGACCTAGATGAGATGTAGGCACAGCTTTGGGGGCTCATTCCTGTCCACAGAAAACCAGTGAAGTTCTGGAGAGATGTCATTGCTAGGGAGATGGTGTAATTAAGCAAGGGGATCACATTTGCTTTTTTTCTCTCCTTAGGGAGATCTCTGTATCGTTATTCGCAGCTGTCTTGTAAACCTTGTGAAGAGGGAATGACCCAAGTATTCCATGACTTACTGAAAGAAACACTTTGCTGCCGTCATAATGACTTGTGTAATAATGGCAACATAAATTTCGATACTACAGTGATATTCGGAAGAGGGATAGATAACATGACTGATGTGATAAAAAATAGAAGATAAACATGTGCTTAAGACTTTAATCCATAGAGGAACGCACATCTTCTTAAATAATACTTTCCCCTCCCCCTAAAATAGACCAAGAGTATAGGGGCACCTGACTGGCATGGGACTCTTGATCTCAGGATTGTGAGTTCAAACCCCATGTTGGGTGTAGAGATTAAATAAGTAAACTTAAAAAAAAAAGAAAAGAAAAAGAGATAGCATAAAAGATGAAGTAGGAAAGGTACACACAAATTCACATATACCATAAAACAATATAACATCATTGACTTAACATATCAGCCAAATTAAAAAGATTTTAGTTTAGTAAACAGAGCAAAATCCAGCTCTATGATGATTTAGAAATATGACCAAGTCGAAACAATTCAAAATGTGTAAATATAAATGAATGGCAAAATACATATTAAAAACCCATATTGAAAAAAAAAACAAAACCCATATTGAGTATGAGCCTACTTGCGGGCTCCAAATCATCAAAAGAGATAATTTACTTTTACATTATTCAACTCATCATTCTATCTTTATGGTAGATAAAACAGGCAGTCAATTTTCTCAATATTATTTTCTCAACAACTCTCCTATAGAAATTATAGGAGAAATTGATGAAAGAAAGAAATTCATGCTAATCACTGGTCATGTGGGTAAATCATTAGCAAAGGGGTTGAAGATATATACAACATGATTATTAAGGTAGATCTTACAAAACTATATCTAATCCTGAACCCAGATAATAGAGAACTTGGCTTTTCAAATGCACACAGAACATTCACAAAGATTGGTCATGTATATTTGCTCTTTGGAGGATAGAGTTGATTGACATCTGAACTGTAAAAAGTCCATATTTTTCTCAGTACATGTTTGGGATTTTGGCCAGGATGAAAACCATTGTGATGTGCTCTTTAAAGTATGAAACTCCCCATGGTGACTCCCAGCATCATTTTATATATTGATATAAATAAACTGTTTTTCAGCCTGGCTGGGTCACATGGTTACAGATATTATAACCAACCACATGCACCCTCATTAAGAAATTCTGTGTAAAATAGCCCTGAAGCTGTGATTCCTCACACAGATTTTGATTGTGCAATCCAGTGACAGAGAGCAGTGTTCCTGATGTAAATGAGGACTCCTGGGAGCTTGTGCATGGAATGTCTCTTGGATTTCCCCAATTTTGTCTGCACTCTCCTTTTGCTGCACTGTATCCTTAGTCTTTAAATAAAAGTTATATTCAGTATGCACTATAAGTATGTTCCTAGAGAGTAAGTGTGTTCGGTGAAGTCTGATGAGGTTTTCCAGATATCTAAATTTGGGAAATCTTTGCAAGTCCTAAAAGAAATACTCGGTAAATTCCAAGAAATAGAAATAATGTAAGCAATATTCACTTACCACATGCAATAAAGTAGAAGTTAAAAACAAGGACAAAAAGGTGCCACCACCTGGAAATAGAGGAAGATGTTATCAAGGAGCTCTATTAAGAGGAAAATCTAGGACCAAAAAAAATGCAGAATTTCTTTTTTTTTTTTTTTTAAAGATTTTATTTAGTTATTTGACAGAGTGAGATCACAAGTAGGCAGAGAGGCAGGCAGAGAGAGAGGGGGAAGCAGGCCCCCCCGCTGAGCAGAGAGCCCGACGCAGGACTCGATCCCAGGACCCCGGGATCATGACCCGAGCCAAAGGCAGAGGCTCAACCACTGAGCCACCCAGGTGCCCCAAAAATGCAGAATTTCTTAACAGAAAACATTACATATCAAAAACTATGGAATACAGCTAGAGCATTTATCAGAGGAAAATTCCTAGCATTAAATACACAAAAATTTAAAAAGTAATAAGTTAATTAAACACTCAATTCAAAATAGCAGACCAAGAACAAAGTAAGCAGAAAAAAGTCAGCAGAAAAAAGCAGTGTGTTCTGTGAAGTCTGATGAGGTTTTCCAGATATCTAAATTTGGGAAATCTTTGCAAGTCCTCAAAGAAATACTCGATAAATTCCAAGAAATAGAAATAATATAGAGCTAGCAATAAGTAAACGCAGAATATAAAATAATATAGATAATAATATAGCAATAATATGGAACTAGCAATAAGGAAAAGCAGAAGCTCAGAAGTAGCGTATTCCTTCCATATGGCCGTGTTACTTTCTATGGCTGTGTACCATAGACTTAGTGGCTTAAACACACACATTATCTCACAGTTTCTATAGGTCAGAAGTCCAGGCAGAGCTTAGCTGGGTCCTCAGCTCAGAATCTCACAAGGCTGCAGTCAAGGGGTAGACCAAGCCATGTTCTCATTTGAAAACTTAATTTAGGAAGAATTCACTTCTAAACTCTCTTGGCCTGATGGTAGAATTCATCCCTATAGTAGTGTAACTGAGTTTCCTATTTTCTTTCCATCTGTTGGCTGAGGCCTCTTTCAGTTCCAAAATGCCATTCATTCATAGTTCTCTACCACGTGGCTATCCCCATAGTCAATTTACAACATCACTGCTTCTTCAAGGCCAGTAGGAGAGTCTCTCTCCTGTTTGCTAAGATCCAGTCTTACATAATGTAACATAATAATATGAATAATATTCCATCACCTTTGCTACGTTCCATTGGTTAGAAGCAAGTCGTAAGTTCAGCCCACACTCAAGGGGAGGGGGTTATTCAAGGGATGACTCATTGGATATATCCCATACCTTAGGATATTTCTGCCACAGGTAGAAAACAGGAAATAAATACAACAAGTGAATTTAAAAGTTTATCTAAATAAGCAAATCACAAAGTTAACCTCTTATTTTAGAAGGAGACTGCACAAATACAGAATATTAGATCTTGCAAAGGAGAAATAAACCTCTCAACTGGGGAAATTTTTAAAAATATTTGCTTTAAATTTCAAAATTAATTTGTATAATCCTATGCAAATGAATATAAACACCTAGTTGAAATAAGTAATTTTCAAGGAAAATAGAATTTTTACCCACACTGTTCAAAGCAGAATTAGAAAGGCAACACAAGCTCATTTCTATCTTAAAAAAAAACAGAAAATTGGGGTCCCTGGGTGGTGCTGTGGGTTAAGTGAACGTCTCTTGGTTTCTACTCAGGTCATGATCTCAGGGTCCTGAGATCTCAGGGTCCATGATCTCAGGGTCCTGCTGCAGGCTCTGCGCTCAGGTTGGAACCAGCTTGAGATTCTTTCTCCCTTTCCCTCTGTCCCTCCCACTCACATGCTCGATCTCTTTCTCTCTCTCTCTCTCTCAAATAAATAAATCTTTAAAAAATAAAAAATGGACAAAATTATAAAAGCTCCTGTCACCTCTCCAAAAAACCACTATATCTGTATGGTTTCACAGAAGAATTCCAACCCCCCCCCCTTTTTTTTAAGGGCGATTAGGGGAAAGGGAGAGAGAGAATCTTAAGCAGGCTCCACACCCAGTATGAAGGCTACCAAGGGGCTCGATCCCACAATCCCGAGATCATGACCTGAGCCAAAATCAAGAGTTGGATGCTTAACCAACTGAATCACCCAGGTGCCTCCCCCCCAAAAAACCTTTAATAAGTTAATGATTCCAATGCTACTTAAACTATTTCAGAATATAGATAAGGAAAGGAAACATTATTTTTATTAAATAATATCCAAATCCAAATGAGTTTATGTAATATAGAGCATTACAAAAAATCTTGATTTTTTTTGGCTAACTGAACATAATAATAATAAAAAAAGAATTAGAAGAGATTATCATTAAAAAGATTTGAAAAAAGTCATCTGATATAAAAAAATCTCACTTAAAAAAATCTCACTTATAAACATCAATTTAAAAATCTTTGATAAGGTATTAGCCAACAGATTTTCAAAAACAGATAAAAGAATAACATAAAATGGATTATTTCATTTCTGTTGAGTAACAAACCATTTTAAAATTCAATGGCTTAAAATTATAAATTCTCTTCCTGCATCCGAGGAATTCAGATGATCCCGATTGCTCAGCTGGGCAGTTCTGCTAATCTCAGTGAGACCAGACTCATTCATATGTCTAGTGGGTAGCTGGAAATGGGTTGATTTAGCCTGACCTTGATGAGGGTGACTGAACTCTGTTCTGCATGCTCATCTTCTCCTGGGACCGATAGACTAGCTTAGACATGTCTTATGGCAATGGCAGAAGCAGAAGAGAGCATTGTGTAAATTTAAGGTGTATGATGTGTCAGTTTGATACATTAATATATTAAAATATAATTGCCACTGAAGCATTAGCTAACACCTTTATTATAGCACATTTTATCATTCTTTTTTGTGGTAGGAGCAATTAAGATCAAGTCTTTTAGCAACATTGAAGTTTATAATACTGTATTGTCTGTAATCAATGAGATCACTAATTTCACATTAGATGTCCTGGATTTATTTATTTACTGATGGCATGTTTGCATCTTTAAACAACATTTCCTCAATTCGTCCACCCCCGAGACCCTGGTAACCACTTTGCTTACTCTCTATTCTTACTAGTTTGGTATTTTTAGATTCCACATATAAGTGAGATCATACAGCATATGGCTTTCTCTGTCTAATATATTTCACAAAATGCCCCAAGTTTCATCCTTGATGAAACTTGAGCTACTGAGCCACTAAGCCTCTGTGGCTCAGTCAGTTAAACATCTGCCTTAGGCTCAGGTTATGATCACTGGGTTCCTGGATCAAGTCCTAAGTCGGGCTCCCTGCCCAATGGGGAGTCTGCTTCTCCCTTTGCCTCTCCTCCTGGCTCATGCTCTCTCCCTCTCTCTGTGTGTCAAATAAATAAATATATACAATCTTTTAAAAAGTTTCTAAATATGAGAATGGAAAAAAGTTTCATCCTCTTATCACAAGTGGCAGAATTTCTTTCTTTTCATAGCTAACAATATTCCTGTATGTGGGGGGATATGGGTATCACATATCTGACTTTTCGATTAATCTATTGAGGAACACAAGTTGTTTTCATAGCTTGGCTATTGTAAATAATACTGCAATGAACATGGGAGTGCATATATTTCTTTGATGTCCTGTTTTCATTTCTTTTGGATATATACCCAAGAGTGGAGTTGCCAGACCATATGGTAGTTCTATTTTTAAAGACCTCCATGCTGTTTTCCATAGTAGCTGTACCAGGTTACATTCCCACTAACGGTGCCTAAGAGTTCCCTTTTTTCTCCACATTCTCAACACTTGTTATCTGTATTTTTCTTGATGATAGCCATTTTAACAGGTGTGAGGTGATAGCTCGTTGTGGTTTAGATTTCTTTGATGATTAGTGATGTTGAACATCTTTCATGTACCTGTTGGCCATTGGAAGTCTTCTTTGGAAAAATGTCTATTGAGTTCTGCCCCTTTTTTAGTGGGATTTTCTTTTCTCTTTTCTTTCCTTCTTTTCTTATGAATACATTGAGACAGTGAGGTGTTTTGAGCCAAAGATCCCAATATGAATGACCTCAGTTCTGTTCCTATGTCATCAAATGGCCCCGGACTAGTCTCTTAACATCTCAAAACCCCAATTTGCTTATTTATGAAATTAAAATGCTAGCATCTTCTTTACTGAGTTGTTGCAAGAGAGAAATGAGATTGCAATATTAGTTGCCTGGCATGTATTAGGTGCTCAATAGAGGCCAGAAGTTGTTTTATTGTTATTGAATTGTATGAGTTCTTTATAGTTTTGGATATTGACTCCTTATTTGATATATGGCTTAAAATGTTTCTCCAGTTTTGTAAGTTACTTATTCATTTTAGTTTCTTTTTTTTTTCCTTAGAAAACATCATTTTTATTTTTCTAACACTTGGAAGTTATTTTATCCATTCGTAGCAATTCTATAGTTTCCCTTTGTTAAAATTAAATTTTTAAAACTAATTAAAATAGGTAAATAAAGCATTATATGGGTAAGTAAACCTATAGAATCTTATTTAATATTCTTTTTTTTTTTTTTTTTTTTTTTTTAGGAAACAGAGAGAGTGAGAGAGAGCAGGTCAGAGTGAGAAGTGGACTCCCCATGGAGCTGGGAGCCCGATGTGGGACTCGATCCCAGGACTCTGGGATCATGACCTGAGCCGAAGGCAGTCGCTCAACCAACTGCGCCACCCAGGGGCCCCTTATTTAATATTCTTAATTCCAGTTACATCATTTGAATTTTTTTCATATGATTATTTTTTTTTCCAGTTGGTCAGTTTTTTTTTTCTTCTCATCTTTTAAAAACTTAAATTCAGTTAACATATACTATATTATTAGTTTCAGAGGTAGAGGTCAGTGATTCATCAGCTTTATATAATACGCCATGCTAATTACATCACTTGCCATCCTTATTGTATATCACCCAGTTTCCCCATAGCCCCACCCCTCGCCCCTCCAGCAACCCTCAGTTTGTTTCCTATGATTAAGAGTCTCTTATGGTTGTCTCCTCCTCTGATTTCATCTTGCTTCATTTTTCCTTTCTTCCCTGATGATCCTATTTTGCTTCTTAAATTCTACATATGAGTGAGATCATATAATTGTCTTTCTCTGATTGACTTATTTTGCTTAGCATAATACCATCTAGTTCCATCCACTTTGTTGAAAATGGCAAGATTTCAAATTTTTTGATAGCTGAGTAGTATTCCATTGTGTATATACCACATCTTTGTCCATTCATCTATTGATGGACATCTGGGCTCTTTCCATAGTTTGGCTATTGTGGACATTGCTGCTATAAACATTCGGGTGCTGGTCCCCTTCAGATCACTACATTTGTATCTTGGGGGTAAATACCCAGTAGTGCAATTGCTGGGCTATAGGGTAGCTCTATTTTCAACTTCTTGAGGAACCTCCATACTGTTTTCCAGAATGGCTACACCAGCTTACATTCCACCAACAGTGTAAGAGGGTTCCCCTTTTTCCACATCCTCCCCAACATCTGTCATTTCCTGACTTGTTAATTTTAGCCATTCTGACTGTTGTTAAGTGGTATTGCATTGTGGTTTTGATTTGTATTTCCATAATGCCGAGTGATATGGAGCATTTTTTCATGTGTCTGTTGGCCATTTGGATGTCTGCTTTGGAGAAATGTCTGTTCACGTCTTTTGCCCATTTCTTGATTGGATTTTTTTGTTCTTTGGGTATTGAGTTTGATGAATTCTTTACAGATTGTGGATACTAGCCCTTTATCTGATGAGACATTTGCAAATATCTTCTCCCATTCTGTCAGTTGTCTTTTGGTTTTGTCGGCTGTTTCCTTTGTTGTGCAAAAGCTTTTTATCTTGGGCGCCTGGGTGGCTCAGTTGGTTGAGCAATTGCCTTCGGCTCAGGTCATGATCCCGGAGTCCCGAGTTCGAGTCCCACATCGGGCTCCCAGCTCCATGGGGAGTCCGCTTTTCACTCTGACCCTCTCCCTTCTCATGCTCTCTCTCACTCTCTCTCTTTCCTAATAAATAAATAAATAAATAATCTTTTAAAAAAAAAAAAAGCTTTTTATCTTGATAAAGTCCCAATAGTTCATTTTTGCCTTTGTTTCCCTTGCCTTTGGAGATGTGTCTAGCAAGATGTTGCTGTGGCCAAGGTCACAGAGGTTGCTGCCTGTGTTGTCCTCTAGGATTTTGATGGATTCCTGTCTCACATTTAGGTCTTTCATCCATTTTGAGTCCATTTTTGTGCCTGGTGTAGGGAAATGGTTTAGTTTTATGCTTCTACATGTGGCTGTCCAATTTTCCCAACACCATTTGTTGAAGAGACTGTCTTTTTTCCATCGGATATTCTTTCCTACTTTGTCAAAGATTAGTTGACCATAGAGTCGAGGGTCCATTTCTGGGTTCTCTGTTCTGTTCCATTGGTCTATGTGTCTGTTTTCGTGCCAGTACCTACTGTCTTGATGATTACAGCTTTGAAATAGAGCTTGAAGACTGGAATTGTGATGCCACCAGCTTTGATTTTCTTTTTTCAGCATTCCTTTGGTGATTCAGGGTATTTTCTGATTCCATACAACTTTTAGGATTATTTGTCCCAGCTCTGTGAAAAAAGTTGATTGTATTTTGGAAAATGGAAAGACTAAAGAATTGTGGGGGAAAAAACCATGAATTCTATATGCTATATTCCCTTTGCACTGGCATTTTTAAGTTCTCATTGAGTGGTAAACTTGGTCTTGGCCACATGTTCTTGCTGATCTTCTGGAGGAGTGGAATTTTGCTTTGATTCTTGGGTATCTTTGCCCCGGGTGGAATTGCGTTGCCTTTGCCAGGGGGCCAGGCTAATTAATCTGCTCCGGATTGCTTTATGTAGCTTTTGTTCCCTGAAGGCTTTTCACACAGCTTTAGAGGATGAGAATGAAAATGGTAACCTCCCAATCTCCAGCCCCAGAGCCAAGAACTTGGGGCCCCACTACCCAACCTGCGTTCAGGAAAATGCAGTCAATCATTTCTGCCTCCCTGGTCTCCATCTGCATTCTGCGCTCACCCAGCCTGTGACTGAGCATTTGTATCTCAGGTATGGGAACCCATTTCGAGTCTCCAAACCCTTCAGACTCCTGCAGCACATACCTGCCCTGCCCCTCCTTGGGGAGGAATGGGGGTCTCATTGGTTCTGTCACTTGCTGGCCCCCTTCTTGGAGAGCAGTCACTCGATCATGCCCTGCTTCATGGTATATGGCAAACCTGAGCTGAGAGCCCACTCCTGGGCTCACTGTTCACAGCCAGTTTCCCCACTCCAATGTCTGGGAACTCTGCCAGCTCAGCTCAGGCATCCCTGATCTTCATGTAACCCTGAGTATCCTGAGACCACACTGAGACCACATTTTGCCACCTGAGCACCTTTCAGGTATTCTGATGCATTGAGGCTTATGTTTAAGTCTTTAATACATGTTGAACTAATTTTTGTGAATGGTGTAAGATGGAGGTCCAATTTCATTTTTCTGCATGTGGTTACCCACTTTTCCCAACATCTTTTGTTGAAGAGACTATATTTTTTCCATTGAGTGTTCTTGACTCCATTGTCAAATATCAATTGGCCATAAATATAGGAGTTTAGGGGCCCCTGGGTGGCGCAGTTGGTTGAGCGACTGCCTTCGGCTCGGGTCATGATCCTGGAGTCCCGGGATCGAGTCCCACATCGAGTCCCACATCGGGCTCCCAGCTCCATGGGGAGTCCGCTTCTCACTCTGACCTGCTCTCTCTCACTCTCTCTCTTTCCTAATAAATAAATAAAATCTTTAAAAAAAAAAAAAAAAAAAAGAAAAATATAGGAGTTTAGTTCTGGGCTCTCTATTCTGTTAGTCTATTCTTCTATTTTCATGCCAGTACCATACTGTTTTAATGTTTTAGCTTTATGGTATAAATTTGATACCAAGAATTGTGATGCCTCTAGCTTTGTTCTTCTTTCTCATGATTGGTTCGGCTGCTCAGGGTCTTTTGTGGTTCCATAAAAATTTTAGTATTGATTTTATACTTCTTTAAAAAAATGCCATTGGCATTTGATAGGAATTGTGTTGAATCTATAGCTGGCTTTGGATATATGGACATTTCAACAATACTAATTCTAATTCATGAGATATCTTTCCATTTGTTTATGTCTTCGATTTTTTTTTATCCATGTCTTATAGTTTTCACTGTACAGAGTTTTCACTTCCTTCCTTAAATATATTCCTATTTTTGTTTGTTTTGATGCTGTCATAAATGAAATAGTTGCCTTTATTTCTTTTTCAGATTTTTTGTTCATACTGTAGTAGTGCAACTAATATTTGTGTGTTGATTCTATATCCTCAACTCTACTAAATTTGTTGCTTACTCCCAATAGCTTTTTGGTTATGCCTTTCGAGTTTTCTATATATATGTTTACATCATCTGCAAATAATGGTAATTTTACTTCTTCCTTTCTGATCTTTTATTTCTTGCTTAAGTTCTCTGATTAGGACTTCCAGTATATTTTGGGTAAGAGTGGTGAGAGTGGGCACAAAGATTTCAGTTTTTCACTGTATGTATAATGTTAGCTGGGGGTTTGCATATATGGTTTTTATTATGTTGAGGTATGCTCCTTCTGTAACCACTTTGTTGACAATTTTTTCTCATGAAATTCTGTTGTCACATGCTTATCTATTGAGATGATCGTATGATTTTAATCTTTCATTCTAACAATGTGGTATATAAGATTTATTGATGTGCATAGTGTTGAGCCATCCTTGTATCCAAGACATAAATTCCATCTGGTTATAATGATTAGTCCTTTCACTGTGCTATTGAATTTAGTTTGCTAATATTTTGTTGAGAATTTTTATATTGACCAGGGATATTGGTTTTCCTTTCTATTAGTGTTTTTATCTGGTTTTAGTATTAGGGTAATGTTGTCCTTGTAAAATGAATTTAGAAATGTTCCCTCCTTTTTAATTTTTTGAAAGAGTTTGAGGATTGACATTAATTATTTTTTTAAAAGATTTTATTTATTTATTTGACACAGAGAGAGAGATCACAAGTAGGCAGAGAGGCAGGCAGAGAGAGAGAGAGGAGGAAGCAGGCTCCCTGCTGAGCAGAGAGCCCGACGCGGGGCTCGATCCCAGGATCCTGAGATCATGACCCCAGCCGAAGGCAGAGGCTTTAACCCACTGAGCCACCCAGGCACCCCGACATTAATTATTTTTTAAATGTTTGATAGATTTTGCTGTTGATGCCATCTGATCCTGGGGTTTCTGTGTTTCAAGGATTTTGATTACTGACTCAATCTCTTTACTCATTATTGGTCTATTCAGATTTTCTATTTCTTCCTGATTCAGACTTGGTAGGTTGTATGTTTCTAGAAATTGATCCATTTCTCCTAGGTTCACCAGTTAGTTGACATAAGATTGTTCCTAGTTTTTTTTTTATAATTCTTGTTATGTTTGTGTTATTAATGTAATGTTTCCTCTTTCATTTCTGATTTTATTATTTTAATATTCTCTCTTTTTTTTTAGTCTAGCTAATGGTTTGTCAATTAGTTTATGTTTTTTAAAAACCAGCTCTTAGTTCTGGTGAGTTTAAGATTGTTTTTCTTGTCTCTGTTTCATTTATTTCTATTCTGATCTTTGCTATTTCCTTGCTTCTGCTAGCTGTCACCTTATTAATTTTTCTTTCTTTTTTTTTATATTTTTCTTTTGATTGCTTCTTTGAGTCGTTGTTCTGGAATGTGTTAATTTCCATATGTTTGTAGATTTTTCAATTTCGTCTTGTTATTGATTTCTGGTTTCATACCACTGTGGTCAGAACATACTTGGTATGATTTCAGTCTCCTTAAATTTGCTAAGACTTGTTTTATGTCCTAAAACATAGACATTCCCTATGGTCTATCCTGGGGAATGTTACATGTGCATGTGAGAAGAATGTGTATTCTCTTTCTGTTGGATAGAATGTTCTGTAAATGCCTGTTAGGTCCATTTCATCTATATATGGTTTAAGTCCATTGTTTACCTATTAATTATCTTCTTTCCGGATGATCTACCCAATGCTGAAAGTAGAGTATTAAAGTTCCCTGCTAATATTGTATCATTGTCTATTTCTCCTTTGTTAGTATTTGCTTAATACATTTAGGTGCTCCAATGTTAGGATTGTATGTATTTATAATTATTATATCTTCTTGATGAACTGACTCCTTTATCATTATGTATTGACCTTCGTTGTCTCTTATTACTGTTTTTGGCTTAAAGTCTGTTTTGTGTAATATACGTATAACTACCTTGCTTTCTTTTGGTTTCCACTTCTATGGAGAATCTTTTTCCATGCCTTTGCTTTGAACCTTTGTGTGTCCTTAGAACTGAATGAGTCTCTTATAAAGATAGCGTATAATTGGGTCTTGTTTTATCCATTCAGCTCTTTTGTCTCTTTTGACTGGGGAATTCAATTCATTTACATTTAGAGTTGTTATTAATATATAAGGACTTATAATGCTATCTTATTGTTTTCTGGTTGTTTTGTATTTATATTATTTCCTTTCCCCTCTGTTTTTGCCTGTATTTGTAAATTGGTAATTTTCCTTGGTTGTTTGCTCTGTTTCCCCTTTCTTTAGCTTTTGTATTTCTACTACAGGTTTTTGTTTTGTGCTTGAGTCTTACTGAAGTTACAGTAATTGTAGTTGCATTATTTTTGCATGTAAGTCTGATGGCTGAGGTCAAGTGTGAAGTAGATTAAACAGTCCAGTTTAAGCTGATAGCTGGTTACTTTTGATTATCTACAAAAGCCCCACCCTTTTACCTCCCCTTTTTTATTGCGATGTTATTATTTACCTCTTTTTATATTGTGTATTTATTAATAAATTATAGTAGCTACAATTATATGAATGCTTTTCCCTTTGCCCTTTATACTGTAGTTAAGTGGTTAACACACCAGCCTATTAGAGTTTTCTAATCTGATTATATATTAACCTATAGCAGCGTGTTGTATATTTTTGTATGTTTTCATGCCATTGATGCCATTAGCCAAAGGTGGCATTAGCATCTTTTCATTTCTGCTTGAGTAGCTTCTTTCAACATTTCTTGCAAGGCAGGTCTAGTGGTGATAAAGTCCCTCAGCTTTTTGTAAGAATTATTTTTATGTTCTGGATACAAGTTCTGTAGAAGATATAAGTATTGCAAATATTTCCTTTATGTCTTTAGCTTGCCTTTTCACTCTCTTAGAGATGCATTTTGATGAACAGACATCGTTAATTTTATTTTTATTTTTATTTTTATTTTTATTTTTTAAAAAGATTTTATTTGTTTATTTGAGAGAGAGAGTGAGAGAGAGCATGAGAACGGAGAAGGTTGGAGGGAGAAGCAGACTCCCCATGGAGCTGGGAGCCTGATGCAGGACTCGATCCCGGGACTCTGGGATTATGACCTGAGCCAAAGGCAGTCGCCCAACCAACTGAGCCACCCAGGTGCCCTTTATTTTTTTTTAAAGATTTTGTTTATTTATTTGACAGAGAGAGACACAGAGAGAGAGGGAACACAAGCAGGAGCAGTGGGAGAGGGAGAAGCAGGCTTCCTGCTGAGCAAGGAGCCCAATGTGAGGCTCGATCCCAGGGTCCTGGGATCATGACCTGAGCCGAAGGCAGACACTTAATGGCTGAGCCACCCAGGTGCCCCTGTACATCATTAATTTTAATGTGGTCTAATTTATCATTTTTTAAAAATGGTTTTGCTTTTTAGATTATGTTTAAGTAAGTAACCTTTGCCTCTTCCAAAGTTAAAAATGCATACTATGCTTTCTTCTAGTTTCAACTTATATAGTTTCAAGTTCTATATTCAACTTATAATCCAGTTTGAATTTGTTCTTTGTGCATGTTATAAAATAGAGGTAAAGAATAGAAAAATTTAACTGTGTAGAGGACCCAGAATTAGTATTAGTGCTAATGGAAATGCAGTGTACTATGAAAAAATATATAAATATTAGTTGAAAAAATTAGTTGAAAAAAAGAACTTTTTTTAATGTTTTTATTTTTTAAAGATTTTATTTATTTATTTGACAGAGAGATTGAGAGCACAAGTAGTCAGAGCAGCAGGCAGAGGGAGAGGGGGAAGTAGGCTCCCTGCTGAGCAGAGAGCCCAATGCGGGGCTGCATCCCAGGACCCTGGAATCATGACCTGAGCCAAAGGCAGCTGCTTAACTGACTGAGCCACCCAGCCACCCCAAAAATAAGAACTTCTAAATAAACATTGTTGAGTTAGTTGAATAGCTATGTGAAAATACATTAAATTGGATCAATTTCTTACAAGGATAAATTCCAAATGGAAAATTTGAATGTTAACTTAAATGTAAGTATTAGAAGGAAACATGCATGAGTTATTTTCTCACTGGGGTGTAAAAAGTGGCTGAATTCCATTAATTATCAGAAAAGTGCAAGATATCCTTTACAACCACTAGAATAGCTAAAATTTAAATGACTGATGATAATTGGTGATGGGAGGTATGTGGAACTCTCATACAGTGCTGATAGAACTATATATTTGTATTACCACTTTCACAAGCTATTTGGCAGTTTCTTTCAAAATTATGTATATGCCTATATGGCTACCCTATGGCTTATGAATTTTACTTTTATTTACCTACTCAAGAGAAAGGAGTGTGTATATCCACGGAAATTCTTATCACAAGGATGTCCATAGTAGCTTTATTTACAATAGCCCAAACCTAGAAACTTCACGTCCATCAACATGAGAATTGATTTAAAAAATTATTACATATGTCTACAATGGGGAAAAAAAGGAACAAACTCTTGGCGTAAACCAAAACACATGTTAATCTTAAAAAATATCTGGTGAGTGATAGAAGCCAAACTCGAGAGTATTTTGTGTATGCTTTCATTTGTTCAAGTTCATAAATTCAAGAACAGGTAAAATTATACTATGGTGATAGAAGAACAATAACTTTGAGAGTGGATGGTTACCTGAAGAAACTTACTGGGTTAATGGAAATGTTCTGTGTTTTATCTGGGATGGTGGTTATATAGTTTGATATATTTCTCAAATCACATCAAACCATATACTTAGCATATGTTTATTTTATTATATGTGACTTATACTTCAGTTAAGAAGGTAAAGTACGGAGCGCCTGGGGGCTCAGCAGTTAGGCGTCTGCCTTCGGCTTGGGTCATGGTCCCAGGATCCTGGGATCGAGCCCCGCATCGGGCTCCCTGCTTGGCGGGGAGCCTGCTTCTCCCTCTTCCACTCCCCCTGCCTGTGCTCCCTCTCTCGCTGTCTCTCTCTCTGTCAAATAAATAAATAAAATCTTTTAAAAAAAAAAAGAAGATAAAGTAGTTAGGGGTGTCTGGGTGACTGATTTGGTTAAGCATCCGACTCTTGATTTTGGCTCAGGTCATGATCGCAGAGTTGTGAGATGGAGTCCCACATTGGACTCTGAGCTGGGTGTGGAGCCTGCTTAAGATTCTCTCTCTCCCTCTGCCCCTCCCTCTAAAAAAAAGATAAAGTAATTATACTAGAACTCATAGTGAATATTGGATCTAGTTAATAATAATCAGTGGAGGCTAAAGCTGTCAGATAAAAGATTGAAGGGAAACTTTATATTGTATAAAATAAATCAGAACAAAATATATGATCAATCTTGACATCATTAAAACTAGGGAAACCTATGCCTTCAGATATTTCCAATAGAATTGGGTCAGATTACCCCTTCTATACTCATACTTCTGTTTTATAACGGTAGTATTGATTATGAATTTTGAAGTAAGATTAGCTAATGAGTTTTGGAAGAATCTCATCAAAAATAATTGTTGGTGGGGCTCCTGATGGCTCAATCATTAAGTGTCTGCCTTCGGCTCAGGTCATGATCCCAGAGTCCTGGGATCAAACCCCACGTCAGGCTCCCTGCTCAGCAAGGAACCTGCTTCTCCCCACCCCGCCACTTCCCCTGCTTGTGCTGTCTTGTATGCTCGCTCTCTCTCTCTGTCAAATAAATTTTAAAAAGTCTTTAAAGGTATTTAAATACTCAAAGGTCCCATAAAAAGAAATGTCTTTTGCATAATACCGTCAAGGAAAACGCATAGTATAGTGAACATTCTTTGTTTGGCAGGGAGTAGAGATTACCATTCCTAGTACACTCAAGAAAATAGGTATGCAGCCAGAAAAAGCATAAGAGCATCATAAGTCCTGTAAACTAAGCAGATGTACAAGAAAAATTTCATTAACCTTACTGGCCATTCAATCAAGCACAGTAAACTTTCACTGGCCAGCTAAATTGGCAGCAGGAATGAGTAACACACAGGATCTGTCCTTGCTGTGATTTGTAACATACTGGGGCAAATAAGACAGAGAAATGATTCATTGAGAGAGAGTGTCACAAAAAGTATCCATAAAGTGACTCGGGTATTCAGAGGGAGAATTTGTACAGCAATTATGTGGGTTACAGGGGAGGTGGTAGTGGAAGTGGGTAGCAAAAGAGGAAAGGAACAGAGAAAGATTGAGAGAGGAAGGAGAAGAAGGGAGAGTTGCAATGTATCTTACTTAAGTACACAGCTTGACAGACCTGCAAGTGGCCATGTGTGAGCCGTGACTATCACAGAGGCAGGAATTTCCTCATTTTCTGATTCGTACTGACATCGTATCTGGATGTACTCTGCGTACAAGAGAATCATAACTGAGTTTGTGTGTGTGTTTTTTTTTTAAGATTTTTCCAAAATTTATTTATTTGACAGAGAGAGACACAGCGGGAGAGGGGGAACACAAGCAGGGGGAGTGGGAGAGTGGAGAAGCAGGCTCCTCGCCGAGCAGGGAGCCCGATGCGGGGCTCGATCCCAGGACTCCGGGATCTGAAGGCAGACGCTTAACGACTGAGCCACCCAGGCACCCTCATAACTGAGTTTGTAGTGAATACAGTCCACTTGGGAAAATAATGTGTCCATAGAGGAAAATCTCAAGTGTCCACCATCCGTTTTGCTGTTCTTTCTGCTTAATTACAGTAAACAGTGAATGGGAATTTTAGACCCAAATGTTTGTGAACTTTCAGCTGATGCGTTTCTAGTCTGCCTCCACACATTTAAGCTAATCATAAGGTTTGGGAACAGTCATGTTTTAAGTTTTGCGGTACCGAGCCTCCTGGGACAGGCTTCTTGGAGTATGGTGATGCCATTCCCTGTCATGGGAGAAATCTGTTCTTCAGGATCATTATCCTCTGACAAAGGTAGAAACCAAGCTGGAGGCACCAGGAAGGATGACACCGAAGGGAAGGAAGAGAGCTGCGGCACGTCAAAGATGGACAAGGCAGTAAAGCAAGGGCCCACAGAGCCGGAAGGGGAAGAAACGTCAACAGCATTCTAAAGGGAGACCGCCAGAGGGCCAATATTTTAGATTTTCATGTTACAAAAATTTTGCTTGCAACACTTATGAACGTAAGTCCGATTGTTGAGATCAAAGGTCAAGTCTCTGCAGAATTTCTGACACACCATATATGTTAACTGCAGAATGTTATCTGTAATAAGAAAGAACATAGAAAATAACCCAGTGATCTAAGTTCTGTAAAGACAGGTCAAACCTGGCACTAGTCCTGTCTGAAAATATAATTAGGCATCAGGGTAGGTTAAGGGATGGTTTCGCAGCTTCTACCTACCAAAAGAACAGAGGCAGGGAGACCTAGAAATCACTAGCCCCCTTCATGGTTGTTTGCCTGAGGTCCCTAACAACCCTTAATCCTCTATAGCTGCTTCACTGCTACTCCTGGTAGAAGATTAGCAACTAGTGCTTTAGTATCTTCAGCGTTCAGATCTGTTTGGTCAGTTTTATTGGGAATACAGAACCCCCCTCTTCTTCCTCCTTCTTCCTTCACATCGTCCCCATCCACTTCTGTCTGCATGCACAGGGACCTGAGCTCAGGGACATTCTGCTCTTTGGTTCCTCTCCGTCACTAGCCCGAGCTGAGATATGAAATTGCTGCCATAATAAGGACGTTCCAGGAATCTCACAGTACCTCCCCAGACCCTCTAACTCACCCTGGAAGATCTTTAAAGTCATGCATGACTCGAACTTCTGAGCAACACAGTAACCAAAGCCTCTTCTGCAGCGATCTGTCCGCGTGCGAAGGTGGCACGTCATGCACTTCAGTGGTGTCGCTGCTGGAGAGCAGAGAGCTGCTGTGAATGAGACCGGGGGACTTCTGAAGGGTTGTGGAGGGGGAGGTGGGGTGCAGGGGGTGGATGAAGAGCTGGTGGTGGGAAAAAGAGCATGTAGTAAAGAGTTGGGAGCTCTTACCAACTTCATATCCCAGAGAGATGCCGTTGTGAGAAGAAAAGGATTCTTCTGGTCCCTATTTCAGTCCTTTTAACCGGGGTAACTTAGAGCAATGATTTAGCCTCCCTGGCATTGGTTTTTCCAACTTTAAGCTGCTTCTGTTAAAGATGGCCTAGCCTACCTGACAGCACTGTAGGGAGGCAGGAGTGTAATAATGAGGGTGAGTGCTTTCAAATATTTTACCCTAATTAAGGAGGGCACAGATTGCATGGAGCACTGGGTTTAATACACAAACAATGACTCATGGAACCCTACATCAAAAACTAATGATGAGGGGCGCCTGGGTGGCTCAGTGGGTTAAAGCCTCTGCCTTCGGCTGAGGTCATGATCTCAGGATCCTGGGGTCGAGCCCCGCGCCAGGCTCTCTGCTCAGCGGGGAGTCTGTTTCCCCCCTCTCTCTGCCTGCCTCTCTACCTACTTGTGATCTCTCTGTGTCAAATGAATAAAATCTTTAAAAAAAAAAAAAAACTAATGATGTACTGTATGGTGACTAACACAACACAATAAAAATAAATAAATAAAGTATTTTACCCAACCTAGTGTTGCTAACATTTGCTGCTTAGATATTGTAAGGTAATATACTCTGTAATTTTGAACTTCAAACTGAATCTATGTAAAGTCCTCATGAATTATACTAGTTAGTGACATGTGGTACTGTCAGGTGAGCTAATTAAAATACAGATTTAATAAGAAAATTTAAAAAAAACAAGCAAAAAATCGCTCCCTGGTGCACCTAAATGCGAAAGGAAAGTAGCATTTATTGAGCATCTCATTTGGGCCATGTTCTCTCACTTTGTGTGTGATGTAATTATTACATGAGCTTTGTAAGTATTTCCCCATTTCTCAGATAAGCAATCAAAGGTACAAAGATTTTAAGACAGCAACTGAAGCATTTAAAAAAAAAAAAATCTGAGGGGTGCCTGGGTAGCTCAGTGGATTAAAGCCTCTGCCTTCAGCTCAGGTCATGATCTCAGGGTCCTGGGATGGAGCCCCGCATCGGGCTCTCGCCCGGCAGGGAGCCTGCTTTCCCCTCTCTCTCTGCCTGCCTCTCTGCCTGCTTGTGATCTCTCTCTCTCTGTCAAATAAATTAAATAAAATCTTTAAAAAAAATCTGATTCTAAAGCATCCAATATTTCCTCTCCTGTAATCATCATATAAACTCCCTGATAAGGGTATCAAAAGCCATTGTCTGGCACTAAAACAAAATGCAAAATTACCCATTATACACCGACCAGCTCTGTCAGCAAATGGGATACAGATTTATGAATGAAAGGATGTCCTCAGGAAAATCTTGCTAGGATTTTGAATTATGGGGAATGGTAGAGACAGAATGGGGAAAGAGTATGAAGGGGCAGCCAGAGAGGCTTGAGCCCCTGGTGAGGAGTGGCAGAATGCTGAGAAGGTCAGAAAAGGTGGCCCGTAAGACAGAAGGAACATTCTGAAGAATGGCTTCCCCTCCCTCATAAATGTGGTCAAGGCTCAGCCCTCCATGAGTACCTCCAGTACATGGAGAGTTTCCAGGGGCTCCCTACAGCCTGTCTCTGGAGCCCACTTCTCAGGTCTGTGACTCACCTACAATGAAGCAGAAAAGGAAGAAACCCATCAAGAAGTGTTTGTCCATCCTGAGCCAGAAGTCCCTTGCACAGGAAGAAGCCAGCAACCGCAAGAACGACTCTTCAGGCTATAGGGACAAAACCTTCAGGATAGGGCAGCGATTATTCATGCCTAAAGGCAACCAATCCCACAAGGCTTCGTCCGGAGGCTCAAGTTTATTTTCTCTGTATCCCATAGCGAGTATAATGATAATTAGTAAATGTGGGGGTTTACATTAAGCTAACTTTTTTTTATTTAAATGAAATCTTTCTCATTGTAATTACTGTTATGGTTATGATGTTATCATTCTTATCCTAATTTTACAGAGAAGGAAACAGGCTTGGTGAGGTCTAACATCTTACCCATGATTACGTAGTGAGTGGAAGCCACACTTGTAACACCTTGATTCAATATCTTTTGGAGATTTCTTTTTTTTTTTTTTTAAGATTTTATTTATTTGAGAGAGAGTGAGAGAGAGACCACAGAAGGAGAGGAAGAGTTGGAAAAGGAAACTTGGTGCCGAGCAGGGAGCCTGATGCAGGGCTCGATTCCAGGAACCTAGGATCATGACGCTTGAGCCCAAGGCAGATGCTTAACCAACTGAGCCACCCAGGTGCCCTGCCTCTTGGAGATTTATTCATACATTCAACAAACATTTACCGGGAACTTTATGTGCCAGGCACAGTCTCATATGTGAAAGTAGAACAATGTGTAAGTCAGGAAAGCTCACATAGCTTCTTACCCTATGGATGAGAAACAGCAGAGTGAAAGAAACGAAAAGAC
>CM052815.1:74924805-74952772 GCA_028533885.1 Nasua narica
AGGCCTCCCTGCTCCTTTCCTTCCCTCACACCCCATTTCTAGTCACCACTCCAAGTACGTCTTCCTCTCCCACCCACCGTCACACTCGGTGTAAGTCTCTGCCACTGTAACCGGATCTGGTCTTTGTCTCCCTTGGACAAATGAACGGATACGGCTCAAGGGAAACCGATCTAACCCTCTCCGCCCCGCTTTCTTGAACTGTCCCATCCATCTCTCAGAGGCGTCTACACTGGGCAGGTGGACCACATCCGGAGTATCAGGCTCCGGTCCTGATGACCTACTTTGGCAGGGGTGTCGTCCCACCGGAGGTCACCCTGAGGCCAGTGTCCAGGATGGTTCTACCGGAAAGGGCCTGAGCTGCTCCCTCACAGATGCTCAGTGAGCCCAGCTTTGTCGTGTGGGAAAGGCTGCCCTGTGGCTGTGGGGTTAGACACGCTCCTCGTAGGCCGCCATCCAGAACGGCAGGTGAAGCGAAGAGGGACTAGCGGGAGGGAGTCTCTACTGACGTTAATTAGTACCTCATGCTAGATCTCATAAAATGAAACGGGGTGTCTGGATGGGCTGAGTTCTAAGTATCTGGAGGAATGCAAACGCAGACAGGATGTACCCTCTCCCGGGAACATTATAGAGAGGATTCAGGCGGCTTCATCTGAAAGTCATCATTCTGTGATCTAGTGGGATGCCCGAGGGCAGGTGACGGGAATAAATAAACCTGGAGCCTCCCTCTGGGACCATCTCAGGAATGGGTCCCAGGATGTTCCAGTTGCTTCTGCTGGGCCTGTTCACATTGGTCTTCATGGATCATGATGACGGTAGAGCCCGGTGAGGGAGGCAGTGATGGGTGGCGAGAGCCCATGTGGGGAGAAAAGGGAGGTGGTTTCTAACTCTGGCTTTTTGGGTCTGCTATAAAATGGCTCAAGGAGAATTTTCTTCTTCTTTTCACAGAGAACCGTGGCTCAAATTCGAAATGTATGGTGCAGTTGGTTCGCAGGTTTTTGGATAAATAATGCCACAATGAGAGGGGACGTTCCTGATTTTTTCAAACATTGTCTCTCTACCCTCCCTGACTATATTCCACTCTCCTCACTCACTGCTCTAATGTCTTTTTTCTGTCCCCAGCCTTGGGGGAAGGGGGGAGGCGGCTTGAATCCCTGGGGTCACAGCTGTCACACACTCAAGGGAGTAAGGACCTCTGGCAGAAGTT
Organism: Nasua narica; assembly: GCA_028533885.1. Lineage (NCBI taxonomy): Eukaryota > Metazoa > Chordata > Mammalia > Carnivora > Procyonidae > Nasua > Nasua narica. Next base: position 74,926,010 of record CM052815.1, read on the forward strand.
GGGAAGGCTGTCAGCTTCCTTCTTGTGGGGTCTACACCTCACTAGCGTAAATGTTGATAGTGGGGTAGGCTTCTGAAGCTGAATTACTTTCCCTAGAGCTCTGCTCTCAATCTTTCCTCTGTTTCCTTAGGGATTCGATTTTGCCATGATTGTGATTTCTTTGACGGATTCAAATGCCGTAGTAACATGAAACGCTGCTGGAAATTTAATATGTTCCTGCCGTACAATAGGACCTGTACCACAGAGCACTATTACTATGGGGATCGAGTTACAGGTAAGTGGGGCAAAACATTACCAATGGTGCCCACGTTCTCTGGAGTCAAGGTGTGGAGGGAAACTGGGACCACAGGAAAGACTGGGGAAAGTGGAATTCTCCATACACTCACTGGGGGGTAGAGTCTATGTGGGAGGCAGATGTCTCTTGCCTGATCCTGTCTAGAGAGACATAGATGAGATGTGGGCACAGCTTTGGGGGCTCATTCCCCTCCACAGAAAACCAGTGAGGTTCTGGAGAGATGTCATTGCTAGGGAAATGGTGTAATTAAGCAAGGGGATGGCGTTTGCTTTTTTTTCTCTCTTTAGGGAGATATCTCTTTCGTTTTACAAAACTGTCTTGTAAACCTTGTGAAGAGGGAATGACCCAAGTATTCCATGACTTACTGAAAGAAACATATTGCTGCAATAATAAACCCATGTGTAATAATGGAAAGAATAATTTTGAAAGGTCATTGCTGTATGGAGAAGATGCAGATTACACTGTGCATGATGAGATCCAACCACGACACTTACATGGTGGATGAACTTAAACTATCTCTGCCGGTCATCTTTGCCCTTTCCTTACACAATGGCAACATCATCATACATTCTCTCAAAATCCGGACCCTACTCTCCAATCTGTTCCAGTAGATCTACCCACGGGAGTTCCATATTTCCTGTGTCAGTGCTTTCATTAAGAGGAAAATGGGAACACCCATCTCTGCCTTCTGCTTGGATCCCCCTGTCTTTACCGCTAGATACTGCTCGGCGATCTGGAACTGTCCTCGAGTTCTGATGCTAAACCTGGGGTAAAATCTCTGGTAAAGGGAACAGAGTATTTTTCTGGTATAGCTTCTGAGTAAAGATCGAGAGAAAGACTAGATAGAAATAGGGACAAAAAAAAAAAGAAAGAAAGAAATAGGGACAAGAAATCACAAGAGATGTTAGAAGAAAAATTGGGGAAAAGGATAGAAAAGGTATTTGATGGAGGGCAGGAAGGGCTTATATTAAGCAAAGGCTTGAGAAAGTAAATGTGAAAGTGAGGAAACTTGAACTTCCACAAAAGCAGTAGTCAATGAACTAGACAAGAGAGACTTTGTGCCTGCCACCATTTTAGGGAAACTGCACCAGTCATAGCTACCCCTGACATGTAGCCCTAAGTTACCATGTTTCCAATGATCTTGTCTTGCTTTCATGGCTAAACCCAAGTACATCAGGATAAGCACTTGGCCTCATTGTTGGCTAACTACTCCGTCTCCTGGCATGTGAAGAATACTCTACCACCCAGTTCTGAAAAATATTTAAATATTACCTTGCATTCAATGAACTCATTGATAAAAAGCTGAGTGTTTATTGGCACAACCCTGCAACAGATTATGTCAAGGAGAGAGAATAGTTTCGGACCTCACTGTAGTGTTTTAACAAAAATAATCAGCTCTGAAATGACAAAAATGAATCCCTAAATTATTGTTCACTCACTTTAGGTTAAACTTTTTTTTTTGTCATGTTTGCCTTCCTGGGTGTTAGAATCTACAGAAACTATTATATTTATTTTTTTAGCTGAGTAATTACGTATACAGATATAATATTACCCCAGGTTTAGTCATTTCCCTCCTGATCCAGGCTCATAATTGCTTATTGCTTTCTACCACATTGTATTTGCATAGACATAATAAAACATTTTAAAATACAAATTAATTTTGAAATATTTGCAATATACGTATACTGGGACTTGCCCCCAAATTGTGTCGTGTTAGCAGGCGTATTATACTTTAGCATCTCGAGAAGTAGAAAATATGGCAGACACTTCCCTTCAGGGTTGGTTAATTTGCTTACATGGATAGAATGGAGATGCTGGCAGTAGATTCCAACAATGAAGTGATTCACGGGGGAATTACTGTGATGTGTGGTTAGTGCCTAGAATGGTCCCAAACCAGTCAAAATTGGAAACTTCAAATTAGAGAAGGGAAACAATATAGATGGTGAAGAAGGTAACCAGTAGGAGGAAGACTATACAGACAGATGGAGGCTCACTGGCACAATTTTGTAGCTGAGTCTGAAGCGAAGCTTCATAAATCTTGTGGCAAAGCCCCTAGTGCGTCATTATACCCAGACTGGCCCTCCAGGTCCAATCTTTCGGAGTCCGTCCTATTATGTTTCCCATCTTGGATTTCCATGAGATTCTGACTCCCCTATTGCCCCATTGACAATACCCCATCACCTCCTAATTTTCTTGTCCAAGTGGAGGACATCTCTGTTCTTCACATTTTGGTGGGAAAGAAAGATAGGACATAGGGAAAGCGATGAAGCGGACCCTAGTTCTAGATTCTGGTCCAGAACACTCATTCTGGCCAAAAGATTCCTTAGACGCCTTACTCAGTGGCAGACTGAGACAGGAAAAATTGATCAAAGGAAGACAGACCAATTGTATGGAACTAGCAATCTGGAGGATTATTAATCATAGGAAAACAGGGTTTCTTTTGTAGAAATGTGTATAAAATCATAGAAACCCATAGAAATGTGTTCATGATGGACAAGCTCTCAGAAAACCACACCTCAGAACTTCTGTTCACAAATTTTGCACCAGTCATGACTGGACTGAAATACCAGGAGGCTAGTTCCAGAATCTCATATAGAGACGTGATATACTCTATGTAGACATATTATATGATCCGGGGCTTACTATTTGATCTCATGTTTTCCTATGGATGGAGCTCTAAAAAACTGCTGAATATTTGAAAATATGCCCTGTAAGTATTCAACACAGACGTACGGATTGCCTGATTTATTTGGGGAGTGCTGCTCCCAGCGACAAAGAAAAACCAGAAAGATAAACATTATTTGTACTCTTTTGGCACTTTGGGTAGTTAGAGTTCTATCACAGATTGGTATTGGTCCTCGGCGGAGGAAAGAGCCTCTGGAAGAACTCTATAAGCCACGACTGGGAAAAGGCTGTGAGTCTGGAGGTTGAAAGCACCTGCCTGAGACTTCGCGGTCTGATTTTAAATCTTTGCTTTGGACCACCAAGGTAGGACTTCGGTCTTCCAGTTGGGACAAGCGAGAGACAGCAGCATGGTTTACGAACCTCCACAAATCCTCTCATCAGTAAGGCAGAATAGGTAGGACAGCAAAAACAAAGTGCCATCTGCTAGCAGGATCTGCTCGGGTGGCCTCAGCCCTCAAAGATCTCAGACATGTAGGAAATACATCATTGAAATTCCTCCCACAAACACAGGGTTCCATTCCAAGGAAGAAAGGAACAGTCAGTAGAAGCGAAATTGAGCAGGGAATCTGGGCACAAGTTGTAAGAGAAAGTTCGAATCCTGGTGGGAGAGGGGATGGCAGGTAGCAAAACTTGGAAATCACCAGAGGTTGCTCTGGAGAGATGAAAAATGTTAAGTACTTCCCTTTCACTGCCTTTAAGAGATGAAGCTAGGAAGGGCTTCCCCCCTCCCCCACCCCATCCACTGCCAGCCCCAACATAGGGATCTTCCTGGAAAAACACTTTTAATTGAAAAATGTATGACATAAAAGAAGTCCAAATAAACCCCATGTAATAATGTTATGAGACAAGTGCACTGAACACCATACTTAGAGAAAACAAAAGGGCGCCAGAAAAATACGGCTGCAAAATGCATAGAAACTCAATGTGAGATTTCAAAGTGAACTAAAAGAAATGGGGGCAATGGTAGAAACTATGAAAAAGCAGCACAGAAAAGCTTTTTAAAGATTTATTTAAGAGAGGGAGACAGAGTGCGTACGTGCATGTGCGAGTGGGGGGAGGGGAAGAGGGAAAGAATCTCCAGCAGACTCTCCGCTGAGATCATGCCCTGAGCTGAAACCAAGAGTCCCACGCTTAACTGACGGAGCCACCCAGGTGCCCCAGAAAAAGATTTTTTTTTTAAATGTTCAGCTTCCTTCTTTAAGAATTCAGTCTAAAAGCCATTTGGGCTAAGCAAGACAGATCCCCATGATGGAGGTTACTGGGTATAGGCTGTTCCAATATAGACTGTTGGAAGCCCAAGTGGATGAGGACAACATCCACGCGCTATGGTGCAGGTTGTCAGAGTCTGCTCTGGCGAGGAGGGTGTCCCTGCAGAGTGGTGTGGTGGTAGATGGGGACGAACATGGGCGGTTGGTGACTGAGTGCACTGAGCAAGTGTCATTTCATCCAGTGTAGGTCTTTGGAGTCCAAGCTGTGTGAGGAGGGCAACTTGTGTGGTAGACAGCAGTGGCAGGCTGGTAAGGAACGCTGAGATGTTAGTGGGGTACGTGATGACCAAAAAAGGACGTGGCCCCTGAAATTTGCCAGGAGGGTATATGCAGGTGGCGATGACACTGGAGTAGCCTGTGGGGGATGCTGGAGCCCAAGGGGGTCAGGTCGTAGCAATGGGAGTTCGGTCTTGTACAGAAGGGAATAACAAAACAAGAAATGTATTGAGGATAACAGGAGCCCAGTTTCTCAGTATTGTAGAAAGGATTTATAGATATGGGAAGAGAAAAAAAAACTAGAATCAATTCTAGATGGAAGTGTGCATGTGGAGGGGTGCACACGCACGCGCACACTTGCATGTGTACATTCACACGTGTGTTCTTCAGCTTTGGCCTGGGCAAAGCCCTAAGGGCAGTGACACTCCAGTAGCCATGTGCATACCTAGTACCCAGATTTTGGTTTCTAAATAACTTTCCCGCTGAAAAGAAGCAGGGCTTCCTAGTGGGGAAGTACAAAATGAGCCTGGAAAATTTGGCTGGGGCAGATATAGGGAAATGTTCCAAGAAGGATAAAGAATATTGAAAGGAGGGGCGCCTGGGTGGCTCAGTTGGTTAAACAACTGCCTTCGGCTCAGGTCATGATCCCGGAGTCCTGGGATCGAGTCCCACGTCGGGCTCCCAGCTCCATGGGGAGTCTGCTTCTCACTCTGACCTTCTCCCTTCTCGTGCTCTCTCTCACTGTCTCTCTTTCCTAATAAGTAAATAAATAAAATCTTTAAAAAAAAAAAAAGAATATTGAAAGGACACAGGAGCAAGCTTGAAGCGACTCTTGCTGACCAAATCTAAACATTAAAACGTGCGTGACTGTAACAAATTATAATCAGGTCAACAAAGATAGGAAAATGAGCTCATATTTATATAATCAAATGAACAGGCCTCATGCTACCAGTTGGTTAGAAGTCAGTCTCCATCTGTGAGCGTGCTCCTTCCCACCCCTATTTTTCCCAGGGTGCTAGAACCATACAGAGAGGATGGCCTGAGTGTGCGGGAGGGGCGGGGGCATCTGCTCATGGGCACGGCTCACGTGACTTGCTCAGATCCCACCAATTTCAGCCTCTTCCATGCCATGAATGTTCATGTGGCTGCTTCTGGCCTCATCTCCTTGGAAGTATCCCCCAGCCCTTCCGTATCTAGGGATTGATGCCTTCCTGTGAGGTCTCCAGGCAAGCAAGATGCAAGTTACTCCCTCTAGAACGCCTAGATGCCCTCTCCTCTTCTCCAACCCCCCGCCTCAAAGACAGTCTCATTTCTGGAAGGCAGAAAAGCTTTCTCTCTTCTGGATTCCTGAGGCAAATTCCTCTCATTGCTCTATCCTTCTCCTCACTCCGGAAATCGCATTTATGAACAAAATTCAGGAAGACCCACGCTATCTCTTTTCACTTTGCTACCTCCCTCCCCGAGAGGCCAGGGTTATGGCCTTTAGTGGGAGTATGATAAGAAGGATACTATTGAGAGAGAGAAACACTTAAAAAGAAGCAAGAAAGACAGAAAGAAAAAAAAGAAAGAGAAGAAAAGGGAAGAATCTGCCATAGAAAGAAGGGGGAAAGCCAGGAAAAGAATTGACCTATTCTCATTCTCATCTCCCTTTTTTTTTTTTTTTTGAAAGAAAGAGCGAGCACGTGATGGGGGGCTGGGCAGAGGGAGAAGGAGAAAGAAAGAAAATCTTAAGCAGGCTGGATGCCCAACCCACAGCCCGAGGCAGGGCTAGATCTCAACACACTGAGATCTTGACCAGTGGGAAAAATCTTGAGTCAGACGCTGAACTGACTGAACCACCCAGGCATCTCTTGTCTTCTTATCCTGAAGCAACTCTGGTACACGGTGAAAGCACTAGGTTTTTTTAAGAACCTACAGGAGACATTGGTCTTACTCTCAAAGTGTTTGTTTCCCTCCATTCCATCACCACCACCACCAGCACCAGGGACTAAGATGGAAAACCTAGGAAAGAAGAGGACTTTTTCTTACACAGGAAGAAGGCAGAACCACGCGCTTGCGGTCCGAAACATGGCTTTCCAGGAAATTCTCAGGAAGAGGCTGAGGCAATAACGTCCTCCAGGGATGGGAGCCCCCAAAGGACATGCAACCTCTACAGGGTTTCATTGCATAAGTCATAGACCCTGCAGCACCTCAACTGCACCAAGTAGATGCTCCATTTTATTTTGTCCACGTTAGCACAGTTTTCCAGGCAGCCCATGAAGGTTAACCACAGAGTCCCATCTCCTGCGGGAGGAGGGAGAAATAGATTAGCAAAGAGGCTTCCACGAAGAAATTTCTCTTTCCAGCCCATACCGGCAGTCAACAATAGCCTTGTGGGTAGCTCAAGTCTCTGGTTACTCAACGGTGCAGAACTGCAAGATGTTGCAAGTTGAGGATTTTCCAGAAGGAAAGCAGTGGTAGAAGAGTTTGCAAAAGTTCTTGGGGGTGGGGAGGGGATGACAGCAGCAACAGAGGGATTTCCAAAGCTGGATGATTCAGTGGAGAATCTTAACACTGGTTATAAATGTCAAGGGTTCGCTTAGCACGAACCACAGGAAAACCGAGAGAGCCATTTAGCCTGTGTCTATTGGGACAGTGGTCCCTCTATCTTCACAGTTTAAAACCACCCCAATGGAGGTCCAGGCAGGGACAGAGAAGGAGCTGCCCTCCCCTCTCCAATAAGCACCTGCTCTCCATTGGCCATACTGTGCCTCCCCTCTCTTCCTACCCAGTCTCCTTGCTTTCTGTAGGCTTCTCAAAATACTGGTTCGTAGCTACAGATCCCCATCCCTCTGGGACCACCTCTATCTGTTTTCCATGATGACCTGTGATGGGGTAGAGAGATCAGGCATTCCGGGGCTGGGGCTGCCTGGGGCAAAAAATAAGGTCCCTGCTTTTTCCCATGGTTCCTATGTCCAGGTCAGCTTCCCCCACCCCTGTCCCCCAACTTACTCTTGAAAATCCTCCCAGTCACGCAACCCTCATCTGCTGTAGCAGTGCACAGTCCTCTGCCTCTGGAACACTTTTCTCCTGGAAACTGCAAGTGGCACATCCTGCACTGAATGAATTCTGTCATCGGGGCAGGAAACCAGGAGCAGAGGTGAGAAGCCATCTCCCACTGCTACGAGAAAGCCCGTCTCCCCTTCCCCATCTGAAGTTGGCTTGGAGTCCAGAAGGCTTTCGCAGAGACCCAGGAAGTATGGGCATCTGCTTCTATTAAGAGAGGTTACGCCAGGAGAGGGGCTGGAGTTCATGCCCGGAGATTGGGCTGGGGATCAATGGGAGGGGAAAGAAAGTGGGCAGGGCGAGGAAAAGAACGGAATCAAGACGGAGATAATCATACTCACTGGAGTAATAGGTGTCCTCAACAAGTATTTCATGGACTGTACTGGCAAGGAGAAACAAAAGCGATCTGCAATTTCATCTGAGATTTAGCCCCGCCCGGGGCCCCTGCGATGCTTGTAACCCACGGGGTCTGCGGGTACTTTTCACCTGGGGCCACTCTAGGCTCTTTCTGTCCCTCCGAAGCTTTGGCACCTGCCTCACCGAATCTCTGTACCTCCTCCTTCCTTTCCATTCCCTTCACCTCCTTGGGGGTACAGCACAGACCACAGGAGAAAGATAAACACACCTGTTTCCCCCTCATTCCCTTCTTTGTAATTGACCTACGTGGCTTCCTTATCTACACCTGCCTGGAAACTGACAATGGGGAAAAGCATCTGAAATTCACAAAGCTGGTGCCGCTGAAGTCAACACCCCCTCTCTCCTTTCCCTCTGACTTGCCCTTCAGTGTGCCCACCCTCAGCCTTGCCCACCGCTGCTCCTGTTGTTTGTCGGACTGCAAATCAACTCCCGGCCCAACCCATCCTGCTGGAGGCGGCGGCTGAGCGTTGAAATTCAAGGTCTATCTCTGGGTCCCTTTCAACACCCAACGCCCGCTCTGCCTGCCTCATCTCCTCTCTCTCCCCCCTCCTCCCTCCTCCCATCTCCCCCTCCCACGCCATGACCTATTTCTACTCACTTGTGTGTTCGCGGTCACGCAGTGACCCAGACAGCACTGTTGGGGGGAAAAGATACATGCTCTGCAGACCTCCTTTTAGAAACTCCACCTCAGAGCTTCTATGAAAGTCTTCTCAATTCCTTTATAATCCCCCTATTTCCTCCTCTAAGGGGGAGACGAAGCCTCTGGTGAAGGTCTCAGGGATGTGATGCATTGGAGGTGAAAGTCGTGGTAGTAAAATGATCACATGACTCCCACCAGAGACCCTCCCTCCATCATGAGAGCTCTGACACATTCCCCTATCCTGGACACATCACACCAACCGCCCACCCCAGGGTCTCACTCCTAATGCAGCCGAGCAGGATGGGGAGTCCCAAGAGCAGTGGCTTGTCCATTTTGAAAAGAGCAAGGAGCAGGTTAGGGCAGGAAGCTGCCAGGTGCCTATTTATACCTCTGCCAGGCTGGGCTTCCCCAAGAAGGCTTAGGGGTGGGGACACCGCGGAAGGTGCTGGAAAGGCGTACTCCGCTCCTAGGGAAACCAATGACTCTGTAGTTTCTCTTTATGGAGAAGTGGGGAGAAAAGGAACCCACGAGGTCCCTGGACCTGATTTATTCCAGTCTGACCACCCAGGATGGTTGATGCCGTGTTCTGTGTTTTTGTTTTATTTCAGGATACCACACTGTGGGAGAATACGAGGGTAAGTCAGAGCTAGGTGGGTACAATTCTGAGTCATCTATGCCAAGGCGCTCATTAAAGCTGAAAAGAGTCTATGAGTGCGAATCATGGCAACGCAGAAAGGGCGTTGAGCATAGACCCTTACAAAGCCATAGCTGTGGGGAGTGGAGAAGAGAGGTGGAAGGTTAGACTCAGGGACACCGACAGAGGATTCCCAGTTTCACACTCAGTCACCCTGGAATAAAGCAGACCCTGGCGACAGGAGCTGAGGAGGAATCTTCTTCCCATCCCAGAGTTTCCCAGGGGTTGAGAGATTTTGTTAGGAAACAGAGGTCTGAGATTCCTCCTGGTGCCGGGGAAGCTGGTCCTTCCCGCTCGGCATCAGGCCAGGTATTGGGGGCCTCAACTCTGAGAAGGACTAGGTATTCAGTCAGAGAGCTGGCTGGAGGTACAAGTCCCATGGAGGGGATTGAGCCGGTGGATTCTAGGAAACAGCCACCCCTAGTATCTCATTCTAAGTTGTCTGGTCATTTCTTTCCGTTATTCCTATACCTTTAACAGGTGGGAGCCTCGTCTCTGCTGTCATCTCAAGGAATTGAGGGAAACATCTGTGCCCATGCTTAGGGCAAAGCGATAGAGGGAGAGAAACAGCAACCAGGAGGAAGCAGATTGCAATGGGGCACAATTTAGGGCTACAGAAGCAAAGTGGGGTCCTGGTCTAAGCCAGATGTCGGCTGAAGACGTGGGGGACAATGAGAGTGATGTGTGGAGATTATCTCCATTGGAGGTTATAACTATTTAACTGCTTCCCCGGGGCACCTGGGACCATTAAGTATTTATGTGCTCCTTACACACACACACACACACACACACACACACACACACACGACATCGCTGATTCTTGTATTCTGCATATTGACGAACAGATCTTTCCCTTTCCCTCCTCCCATCGCCCTGGAATTTAGCATCTTCTCTTCCATCGTTACATTCCTTTCTCCGACTTTTGAGCTCTCCCTTCTTTACCTACTAGGAATTCCATATTTCATTGTTTGGCTAACAGCAGCCCACAAGAAAGGAGGAAATGCTCTCTTCCTCCGCTTCATCGGAAACTGTCTCTTCCCCTGATAGGACACGCCTGTGCTTCAATCCTACCATCCTCAAGCAGAATTTTCCTCTCCCATCCCATCCACCTGGACTCCTAGCTCACAGCTGAACCCTATTTTAGTGACTTACTTATCTCCGAAAGTCTCCTCAAAATCGTACTTCCAGCCTTAATAGTCCATGATACCTGATTTTCTTACTGGGCCCCCTCTTTCCTTTTCTCAGTGCCCCTAATTCTTTTCTGATCCTCTTAAGGCAGCCCACATAATTCATTGTATGTCATAGATTTCAGACCCATGACTTAACAGTATTCAGGAATGAATCCATTTTGCCCATTGCAAAGGTTTATGTGAGTCTGAGGTTTATGTAAGTCTGTCAGTCCTTTGCTCATGATGCCCTCCCTTCTCGCCACCACAGACTTCTAGGGGTCCACTTGTTAGTCCGGAAGAGTAGCCCAACCACTCAACTCTGAGAGCGACGAGGTAGGTGCCTAATTGTGTCTTCATGCGTATGGCTAGAAGTTGTTTCAATATATGTACTAGCATTTTTGGTTTGCCTCTCCAATGTTTCCATGTAAGTCAGAAAAAAACAAAATGATGTTTTTTTGAATGGAAATTCACTTTCCAATTCTAAGGTATCATTATTTTTATTTTTTAAGATTAAGATTTTGAGATTGATTTATTTAGAGAGAGAGAGAGAGAGTACGTGCGTGCATGAGGAGGGGGAGGGACAGAGGGAGAGAGAGAATCCTCAAGCAGACCCCTCCCCCCTGCCCACCCCCGCCATGAGCACGGAGCCTGACATGGGGCTCCATCCCAGGACCCTGAGATCACGACCTGGGCAGAAATCAAGAGTCGGACACTTAACTGACTGAGCCACCAAGGTATCACTATTTTTAATAGAAACAGATCTACTCGGCACAGCGAATACAGCCATATATCCAGAAAATCATTGGTAATTAATAGTTTCACATAATGACATTTTAAAAATTTTATTTTTTTTTAAAGATTTTATTTATTTACTTGAGAGAGAGAGCATGAGAGGGGAGAAGGTCAGAGGGAGAAGCAGACTCCCCGATGAGCAGGGAGCCCGGTGTCGGGCTCGATCCCAGGACCCAGAGATCATGACCTGAGCTGAAGGCAGTTGCTTAACCAACTGAGCCACCCAGGCGCCCAACATAGTGACCTTTTTGAGTAGGTTCATGGGGCCGCAGGTGAATACCGCCAGGAATGAGACCTCCATGGAGGCAGATCCCACATACAAGGGTGTCTCAACAAAATGAAGAACTCCGGTTATTGTTTCGGCGTAGCACCAATGGCCTTAGGCTCCTGGGCTCTTCCCAGCGCCTGCGGGACTTGTTCCAGTGATCTAGCAGGGGGCAGAACAGTTTCTTCTAAATCAGGATTTGAGAAAATGGTCCGATCATAACAGCCTCTTTTCCTTCAGGCCAATGACCAGCACGGCCTTAGGTAATGGAGACGAGATGAAATCAGAAAGTTCTACTCTATGGAGGGATGTGAAAACAGGAACTTTCCAGACAATATGAGCAGGTCCAAGAAAGAACATAAAAGGAGTGTATCTGGGGAGACTTATGTGTGTAGTCTTTTCTCTCATGAGACTCACGATCCCCAAGGATTTCCTGGGACTCTCAGAATTATTCGATATGTCCACAGTTCGCTAGATGGTTCCCTCCTATGATGCTGAGGGCCAGAGAAGAGAGCGTGGCAGTCGACGTGACTAGGGAGGCAAGGCTAGGACCCAAGGGAGCAGATGTAACCAGTCACCTACCCATTGTTCCTCTTATGGCTTACAGCTCAAAGAAAAAAAAATCTGAAAATACGCTGTTTCAACAAACCTAGCTTTCACCAGGAGAACTCACTCAAAGGGTGACCTCAGCTAAGGAGAAATTAGGGAATCCTCTTGTGCTTTCCACGGGAAAGTCACGAGAACACAAAGGCCAATCTCGGAGACCTTTTTGCAAAACCTCAGGCACTCCCATGGTGACACATAGCTCTCTGTATTGCTCTGTTTACGACATACTATTTAAATGAATCCCTTCAGATTGCAAGAATAATCTCTCTGTGTTCAGAGACTGTCCCTGACCAGGCGACCAAAGCAGATTTCCCCTTATTGCCTCTGTGTGTGTGTGTGTGTGTGTGTGTGTGTGTGAGAGAGAGAGAGAGAGAGAGAGAGAGAGAGAAAGAGAATGTGTGTAGAGTCTATATACTTTATACTGATGAAAAATAATGCACATACCAAAAAGAGTCAAAAACGTAAGTGCATATCTTAAATCATTGACCATGAACCGAAACCACAGGAAATCCCCCACACCAAGTGCTCATTCCTAACTACATTCTCCTTTTTCCTCACCTAGTGGGAAACATCCTTTCTCTTATGGACCTTAAACATTGTTTGGTTTTATAGTTCTATCACACTGTATTTTTTAAAAAGATTTTATTTATTTATTTATTTATTTGAGAGAGAGAGCGCACAAGCAGGGGGACAGAGGGAGAGGGAGAAGCAGGCTTCCCACTGAGCAGGAAGCCCCACACAGGACTCCATCCCAGGACCCGGGATCATGAGCTGAGCTGAAGGCAGACACTTAACCCACTGAGCCACCCAGGCACCCCGCCACACTATATTTTTGTTTGCTTTTAAACATTTTATATAATATTATTATTAATTATTAACTTTATTCATTTATAATTTATATATAAAATTTATAATATATAAATAATAGTATAGAAATGATATATAAATAATTTATGTCTATAAATTCATAAAATTAATTTATATAAATTAATTTATGGTTTATAAACAATGTCAGATTTATAATATATAAATAATAATATATAAATTATTTATGAATGATTAATTTCTTGATATTGTTAATTCTTGATCTTTAGTATTATTAATTGTATTTTGATTTAATTATAATTTAAAATACAATTAGTATTTTAATATGAATGGAATCAAACGGTACGCATCCTAGGAATTATTCATGTTTTTGTAGGAAGCCTCCTCGCATCTTTTTCTGGGTCATATTCCATTGCGTGAATTTTAGGGCTGAAAACTTTTCAGTACCAGTGGAAATCATCAACTCAGAGATTCAAGAAGCCTGAAAAAATCCTAAGCAAGACAAAATTTCAAATCCAGCATTACAGTGAAATTTCAGAGAGTCCAAGAAAGTGATAAAATGTTACAAGTACTCAGAAGACAACAAACATAATACAAACGAGTGTTTGTATATAACGAACGAGTGTTCGACCCGCAGCTGAATTCTCAGTCAGAACAATGGAAACTAGAAATTGGTGGGATGAAATCTTCAATTTGCTGGAAATAGAGCACTACCAGCATAGAATTCCATATCCAGAGGAAAACATTCTTCAGGAATAGAGTGGAAAAAAGACATTGTTAGGTGGGGCGCCTGGGTGGCTCAGTGGGTTAAAGCCTCTGCCTTTGGCTCAGGTCATGATCTCAGGGTCCTGGCATCGAGCCCCACATCATCGTGCTCTCTGCTCGGCGGGGAGCCTGCTTCCCCCTCGCTCTCTGCCTGCCTCTCTGCCTACTTGTGATCTCTCTCCTTTCTGTCAAATAAATAAATAAATAATCTTAAGGAAAAAAAAGACATTGTTAGGCAATAGTAATGCCATCAACAAATCTGCACTTAGAGGGGCGCCTGCCTGGGTGACTCCATTGGTTAAGCATCTGCCTTTGGCTCAGGTCATGACCTCAGGGTCCTGGGCCATCTGCCTTTGGCTCAGGTCATGACCTCAGGGTCCTGGGATGGAGCTCCCGTGTCAGGCTTCCTGCTCAGGGGGGAGTCTGCTTCTCCCTCTCCCTTTGCCCCTCCCCCCACCCACGCTCCTTCACTCTCTCTCTCAAATAAATAAAAAAAAATCTCAAGAAGTTACCAAACATAGTAGAGGGTCTGTGTGTTTTTTTTATCCATCTTTCCCAATGAAACATTGTAAATAACCATAATTCATTCTACAAACCAGGAAATAAATATTGCTACAATACTATTAACTAAACTATGTTCCTCATTCATTGATCCAAAAGGCTTCTCCACTCTGAGATCGAGTATAAACTATGTACGTTATTCAAATTTCATCAGTTTTTACATGGACTCATTTTTTTGGTGTATACTAATATGAAAATGTGTCACGCGTATAGATTTGTGAAATAATCACCCAAATCAGGATACCTAACTGTTCCATCCCCACCCCTTACACTCAGACACTTTCTCTAACTCCAGAGCCTGATAACCACTGACTTCTCCCCCATCACCATAATTTCATCATTCAGAGAGTGTTACAAAAATGGAATCATATAGTACGTAATCCTTTGAGGTTGGATTTTTCTGGTCAGCATAATACACTTGAGAGCCATCCAACTGCAGTGTGCATCAAATTTTTTTAAATATTTTATTTATTTGAGAGAGAGAACATGAGATGGGAGAGGTCAGTGGGAGAAGCAGGCTCCCCACTCAGCAGGGGGAGATGTGGGACTTGATCCCGGGACTCCAGGATCACGACCTGAGCCAAAGGCAGTTGCTTAACCAACCGAGCCACCCAGGTGTCCCAAATTTTCTTTTTTATTGCAGAATTGTAATCCATCGTATGGCTCTACCACGGCTTCTTTATCCATTCACCCATTGAAGAAAATCTGGATTGTTGGGGTTTTTTTTTTCCAGTTTAATCCAGACAAGAAAAGCTGCGATGGATAGTCTTTTTCAGGTTCTTGTGTGAACATACATATTTTTTCTTCCTCTAGGATAAAAACATTATACTGAGTTAAAAAAGCTAGACCCAAAGTGTTTGGATACCATAGCGGCCAACAATTAGTGACATTTCCAGAGACAGAGAGCCGATCAGTGGTTCAACGGGTAGCAGGTGGGACAGTGGTATTGACTGCAACGGGGCATGCAGATGTTTTCTGGGGTGATGGACACGTCCTATAGCTTGATTAGGGTGGTGGTTATAGTGGGGCCCATATGTCAACAGTCACTGAAATCTACACTTTGATGAGTTCGTTTTGACATGCACAATCTATGCCTTAGTGAAATTGATTCAAAAGGTGTTTTGTGGGGCCCCTGGGTGGCTCAGTGGGTTAAAGCCTCTGGCTTTGGCCCAGGTCATGATTTCAGGGTCCTGGGATCGAGCCCCGCATGGGGCTCCCTGCCCATCAGGGAGCCTGCTTCCCCCTCTCTCTCTGCCTGCCTCTTTGCCTACTTGTGATCTCTCTTTCTCTCTCTGTCAAATAAATAAAAAACAAAACAAAAGGTGTTTTGTGCATGAGTCTCATTATAATTCTTCCTCTCATTGTTCATTTATGATTTCTATAGGGCCCTGATGCTGCCCGCAGGTGCTAAATTCTCACTGACAAGAAATCCCAAGCCCCAGGAAGGATAAATCTTTTTCCACATTTTGATCCTAAAAGCTCATAGAAGGATTTCAGTTTTGAGGACAAGGAAGGGGGTCACTTGGGTCCAGAAGCTTTGATTAGCAGCCCATCCTCAAGGTGGAGGGATTAAAATCAGACGGCAGTGACAATAACAGTCATGGGGACTCAGACAGGCCTTGAGTACTGAAGTGCTCGGATAATGTGTCTATTACCAGAATGTGGAAGAACAAAGACTCATCAGACCGACAAAGGGTAGCGTGTCCTGCCTTCCCAACCACTGGCACCACGAATCCATTCTCTACCTCCCTGCTTGCCCTGAGCCTACAGATCAGAGGGACGTGAAAGCTTAGGTTCTTCTCACGTCTTTCCTGCTCTGTAAGTTCCGTGTAGTTTTCTAGGTCCCCCACCATGTGGGGGTTTTCTAGGTCCCCCACCATGCTCTGAAGCTCATTCCCCAAAGTAACTCTCTCCCCAGACTTTCCTCCCCGGTTTTTGGCATGTCTGCTGTTTGCCTTAACCCTAATGTTTTGCCCCAGAGCTTGTCCCTTTACCTTTCAATGTGTTCAAGGAAAAACCTCCACTTGGCTGCTTATCAGCCCCGAGAGAGTTACAAGTCAGGTGAAATAAAGATAACTGTAGAAAGGAAGACAAACACAAGTCTTTGACAACAAAGTCCGTTTTGCTTCCCCTGGAACCAGATTACCCACATCAGGAATGAAGTCTGCGGGGACCAAGGCTAAGCTTCAAATGCCACAAAACTCCGTGTGTAAGCCACCTTATTGTGACTCATCATTCTCCTGGCTGCCATAAACCTTAGACAACATTGATTCTGACGATTTTTGCTCTTTTCAGTGTTTCTGTGGGGGGACTGGCCTTCGAAGTTCGCCCGTCCCCCCCCCCCGCCGCCGTTTCCACGGATGTTCCCTCCAGGTCTCCTCAAAAGGTAGGACATTTAAAAACAATTTAATAGGGGTGCCTGGGTGGCTCCGTGGGTTAAAGCCTCTGCCTTCGGCTCGGGTCATGATCTCAGGGTCCTGGGATCGAGCCCCACATCGGGCTCTCTGCTCAGCAGGGAGCCTGCTTCCCCCTCTCTCTCTGCCTGCCTCTCTGCCTACTTGTGATCTCTCTCCTTGCTGTCAAATAAATAAATAAATACATAAATAAATAAATAAATAAAACCTGTAAAAACAATTTAATAGCTTGTACGTTCTAATGTAGTCCTTGCAATTCTCCCTGATAGATACTACTATTTTTTTTTTCCAGACCAAAAACTGAAGATAGAGAGGCTGAAGGACACACACAAGGTCACACGACCAGCAAGTGGAGACTCCAGGTTTAGTTTCGCCTGCCTCCTGATCATGACGCCGACTGCGGAGGGACAGTGGCGGGTTTTCATAGATTATAAGAAAGTGGCCCTAATCCTGGTTTTGAAGTGATTTGAAGTGATTGGCAGGCAAACTCCCAAATTGAAAAGTGTATGGAGGGAGAGGAAGCCTCGGAACCTATCCCATAGCCCGGCATAAATGGAGAAAATCTCCGCAGGGTGCAGAGGGTGGTGGCAGTCTGGAGAGGAAAGGAAGACAGTTGAGTCCCCGGGGCATTGCGGGGAAGCCAGAGGGGTCCTAGGAAGCTCTCCTAGGGAGCAGGGCGGATCTCTGTCAGTTGCCGCTCTGCAGATGGCCCCATACAATTGACACCCTAGGCTCACATGGTGGAGAATCTTCCTCAGTCCCCAGCAGAGGTTCCCTTCTCTCCCGCACGTGCTTTCCCCACTTCCTTCCTAGGAAAGGGCCTATACAACTTCAGGTCTTGGTGTAACTGTGACAGAGTCCTGTCTGTTTGTGTCCATGCTGTCCCGACTCCCCTTCCCTTCTCCATCCCCATGTGGCCTTCCTGTCGCTCACATGGGGCTTGTTCTTTCCTCAGTATGGAAGCATGTACTGAGCTCAGTCCACGGAAATGGAGTCTTCGGAGCACTGGATTAGAGAAGAAAACTCTGCCTCAGCTCCTTCGAGGAAAGGAAGGCTGTGATTCCAGCGCTGGGGTGCCGAGGCTGCGTGGGGGAATGAAGGAAGAAGGATCTAGAAGCTTGAAGGAGAGGCTGTTCTAAGCACTTCAGCCTGAGGGAAAGTGCCGAGGAAGGAGTACCGTGACTAATCTGAGGGAGGGGGGATTGCATGCCATCCAGAAGAGGGGCCCTCAGGGAAATGCCTCCCCTGGTCAGCGCCTGAAGTGAGGGGGGAGGTCCGATTGGATCCCCGCTCTCCAGGAGGGGCGATGATGCTAGGGGGTGGGAGTGGGGTGCACGTAGCTCCAGACGGGTGGGGGGGGGGGTTGTGGACACACTAGTTCGGTGGCATATCCTCCTGACAAGCCTGGGGACCGTGTTCCAGGAAGATCCTGGGACCCAGCCCTTGGGGTTAGAGGAGCAGAACATCTTTCCCTCGGGGCCCTGAGCTGAGGGGGTTTCTGATCCCTGGAGTCCAGATGGACAGCAGGCGAGCGGTGAAGAGCTTAATCAGATGAGAAGAGGGAACAAGGAGCAAAGGCAGACGCTTAACCGACTGAGCCACCCAGGCGTCCCTTGAATTTCAGGGTTTTATCTTTTCTTTTCAGCACCAAAAACCTGAGGCTGTGGACATGATAGGACTTGCTCATCTTTGGTCTTCTCGCTCTATTAATTATCTCCCCCAGCGATTGCATCTCCTGGCTCTAAATACCATCTGTATGCTGATGACCCACAACTCTTTACCTGCCTCCCTGAACCCTCCTCTGCCTTCTCTTCGGCTCCATTTGAATGGGCATCTCAACTCAACATGTCCAAAATCAGACAACTGATTTTATATCCCATCTCACACCACCATGATGCCCTCCACACAGTCTGCTCCCGACCTCCCCCATACACCCCACTCTTCTCTCTCCGCCTTTCCCAGTGTCTTGTATTTCCCGAACATTCCTCCTCTCTCCTTCCTCCACTCCCCGCCTCCCCGCTACACATGGCTATGGCTCCCTAATCCCTGACCTCTGTAAAGCTATCCCGTCCTTTGTTTGAAAGGTGGTTAAGATTCAAGGAAGCCTGGTGGTGGGTATTGAGGGGGGCACGTATTGCATGGAGCACTGGGTGGGGTGCATGAACGATGAACCTTGGGACACTGAAAAAATAAAATTAAATTAAAAAAAAAAGATTCAAGGGAGCTGCCATTGGAAAAAAAAATACTTTCGGGGCACTGAAAACTCTTAGCATTGGGAATATTTCCTCCACCTAGCCTCATTTTTTCTCTACTAGATTGTTAGCACCTCTGGGGACCTGACTTATGTTCACTTGCGTTCTTCAGAGTGCTTAGGACGGGGCTGGGCTGAGGGTAGGAGCTCGCGAAACCCCAGTGAATGGATAGTTGCCTACGAGCAGGTATTTCTTGTGATGACCACACAGAGGAAGGGCTCATGTCGGCTCTCTCCCACGTCAGCTCGGAAGACGTGGGTTTAGTTTAACAGTTCATTAAACATAGTTTCGGTCGCACCCTTGGCCGAACCGGGCAATGAAAATTAACTGAAACCCCGAGGCCATGGCTCAAGAAAACATATTCGTTACATCCCAATCCCTCCGTCCTGGTACATTGGGAGCCACGGTGTCGCGCTGAGGCTGGGACAGCCTGAGCCTGGGGCCGAGGAGGAGGCCGGTCAAGGTGGGTGTAAGTACATCTGCTCATGACTGGCCGTCCCATCCACCTGCCGCTCAGGTTCACAGTGACCACCCTGAGGGGAAACAAGCTCAGGAAGGTGAAGAGGATGCCCTCGAAAGGTAAAGGGAAGCTGGCCAAGAGAACAAGATGCCGGAGGGTCATGGCAGAGATCCTGAGCCCCACCCCCAGGCTAAATGAAATGATTAAAGCCCAGTAAAATAGAAACAAGACGGGGCCTTCTGGGTGGCTCAATTGGTTAAGCATCTGCTTCCGGCTCAGGTCATGATACCAGGGTCTTGGGATCGAGTCCCACATCGGGCTCCCTGCTTGGTGAGGAGACTGCTTCTCCCTCTCCCTCTGGACCTTCCCCCTACTAGTATGTTCTCTCTTTCTCTCTCCCTCTCTCTCTCTCATGCTCTGTCTCAAATAACTAAAATAATTTTCTATTTAAAAAAAAATAGAAACAAGACAAAACCATGAAAAAAGTGAACACCAAGCCCCATGTTGTAACTCACATGATAGAGTTCCTCCCTCCTTAGCTC
The DNA here is from genome assembly GCA_028533885.1 of Nasua narica. NCBI lineage: Eukaryota > Metazoa > Chordata > Mammalia > Carnivora > Procyonidae > Nasua > Nasua narica. The sequence continues at coordinate 74,945,921 of CM052815.1, forward strand.
TCAACACGTGCCCAGAGGGTACCCCAAAGAGTCCTTCTCCGAAAGGGCCCACCTCCACCTTAGCCTGTAGCTTCTCCTTGAAATGGCCATTGGCCCACTCAAAGTGATTACAAGTTCGTGCTTGGGTATGAATCCCAACTCTGCCACTGACTACAAATGACACTGAAAACTTACTGAACACTGCACCTGAAATTAATGATATACTATCAGTCGGTTACTTGAATTTAAATTTTAAAAAATTTAAAAATTAAAAAAGGAAGCAAATGACACCTCTGTGAGATAGTTAACATTGCCGGGCCTCAGTTCCTCACCGGAAAATAATGAAGTTGTTCCGATACTTAAATGAGATAATACATACAAAATCGACCACAGTGCATGACACACAATGACTTTCCAGTGCGTGGTCACTATTTTATCATTATTATTATCATGAGTGTTTCATGGTTGGGCCCAGATGGCCCAGGGCCGGGCCCATCACCCGCAGTCACTTCTTTGGGCTAACAGCAGTTACCATCCCTCGGTGTGTGTTCCCTAACATGGAATTCTGGAGTGTTGAGATCTTCACCAACTATGTATTAAATACATGGGATACCGCTGGGGGGCCCTGTGCCAAAAACACCTCAGGGAACCCCACGTTGGGGGTAGAGGTTACTTAAAAAAAATAAAATCTTAAAAAACAAACAAAACACCTCAGTAGGAATCAGCTTCTCAGGTTTCTTGCTTAGCCACAGCAACAGTTTAGGGAGATGGCACTGAGTTCTGGGGTCCAGAGGGAGCCGTGAAGAGCTGGGAAAGGGCGAAGACCCACTCCTCCTCTCCCTCAGATTCTCTGCAGGCTGTTGTCTTTGGACACACTCCTTGAGTCCTGAGTACAAAGGCGGTTAGAAAACTCCCAGACTTGGATCTCTGAAAAGTCACTTCTCCTCTGGCTAAAGATGGCCGCGTGTTTTCCCCTCATCTTCTCAGGGGGTAGGTTTTCCATAAACAGTATGAGATGGGGAGGGATTTGGGCTTAGGGTAAGGTCGGGTTGTGTCCAGGCAATAGGTTGTGAAGCCCCACCCCCACCCCCAAGCGTGCCCCAACCGCCCCAAATTGTGTCAAAGACTGAACACATTGTGTGATGTGGTACCAACAGCACAGGGCTCTGAGAGTCCTCATTCCCTCGGGTCACACCTTCTCAGAGCTCTGTTTCCTCACCCCTGAAATAACCAACCTGTCACCACCCTCAGTGATTTGTGATTGGGAGCAAACGAGAGAATGTACCTTTCTTCTGGCCTCTGGCACCCAGGGGTATGGTCTCCTCTCTGCTGTAGCCAGCCCCTCACCGCCATGCTAAGCAACGCTCCCAGAACCCTTGGCTCCCTCCAGGAAGTGGATGGAACTCCTCGTGCTTTGGGTGATGACAAGGGTCCTCTCAGGTCCAGAGAGAGAAGAGTGAAAGCTGGTGGTGAAAAGTGAAAGCAGAGGGCAGTAAAGAGGCCTAGTGAAGAAATCATACTTAAAAGGCCCCAAAGAGAAAGAGAGTCACTGCAGAACAAAATATGGAAGACTGCCTTGCAGCCCGTGGCTGGTCCCCGATGGGCAGGGCCTAAGAAAGCAGGTGTGTCTCCTCCAAAGACAGAGTCTCCGGATTGCTCGGGTTTCTCTGCAAGTCCCCACACTCCCCTCTCGAGGGTCTTCCTCCCGGCTTCCTTTCAGGGTGCTGAGCCTCTTTGGCCCCTTACAAATTGTAAGAGCCTACGCAGTAGCATCAGATCGACTGTTCCTCAAATCTCAGCTCTCCTGTGTATGAAGAAACTTAGCTTCATTGTCTAGAAACGTGGATGATCCCTGGTCCCCAGACTCGTGAGCTGGGCAAGGCGCTTAGCCCAGAGGGTCTTCTTACTCAGTGAGCTACATGCCCTCCCGCCCCTGCCTCCCCTTCCAGTAATGAAAGCAGGCTGATCCCGTGTCCTCACCTGGACACGAGGTGCGCTCCCCTGCCTACATACTGCCCAGCCCCTCGGGCTTTCCTGGCAGAATTCAGTGCCCCAGAATATTTCAACATTCAGCCGATGGACCTCTGCTCGGACAGCAGAGAGTCATGTCTGTGCTTCCTTCCGATGGAGAACAAACAGAAAAAACGCTAATTGGAGTCCCCGCTGTGTCCGAGTCGCCAGCTCATAGCTTTACACACATTATCTGGTACAGAGATTAAAAGCTACATGGACAGGGGTGCCTGGGGGCTTTGGCCGGTGAAGCGTCGGACTCTTCACTTCGGCTTGTTTCGGCTCAGGTCATGATCTCAGGGTCCTGGGACCGGGCTCTGCACTCAGCAGGGAGTCTGCTTAAGGATTCTCTCCCCATCCCTTTGCCCTCTCCCGCTCTCTCTCTAAAAGAAATAAATAAATCTTAAAAAAATTAAAAGCTGCGTGAATGATGGGGCGCCTGGGGGGTTCAGTCCATCCAATGTCCAATTCTTGGCTCTGGCTCAGATCGTGATCTCAAGGTCTTGAGACCAAGCCCCTCATTGGGCTCCATGTTCAGCAGGGGGTCTGCTGGAGATTTTCTCTCTCCTTCTGCCCCTCCCCCTGCCCACTCTTTCTCTAAAAAAAAAAAAAAAAAGCTACAAGGATTGACCTTGAGGGCATTATGCTGAATGAAATAAGCCAGACAGACACTGCAGGATACCACTTATATGTGGAATCTAAAAAAAAGCTACTTTATAGAAACAGAGGGTGGGAAAGTGGTTGCCAGGGGCGGGGGTGGGGAGAAAAGGGACAGGTTGGTTAAAAGGTACAAATTTTCAACTATAAGATGAAGAAGGGGCACCTGGGTGGCTCCGTGGGCTAAAGCCTCTGTTTTTGGCTCAGGTCATGATCTTAGGGTCCTGGGATCAAGCCCCGCATCGGGATCTCTGCTCAGCAGGGAGCCTGCTTCCCCCTCTCTCTGCCTGCCTCTCTGCCTGCTTCTGATCTCTCTCTCTCTCTCTGTCAAATAAATAAATAAATAAATTTTAAAAATCTTTAAAAAAATGACTAAGATGTGAAGATCTAATGTAAACCATGGTGCCTGTGGTTGACAATATTGTATTGTAATGGCAAATTGAAATTTGCCAAGAAAGTAAGTAGGATTTAAATACTCTCACACCCCCTCTGCCCTGCCAAAAAGATAAATATGTGAGATGTGGAGTTATTAATTATCTAGATGGCGGATGGGGAAATCCTTTCACAATGTGTGTGTATTTATATCAATATTGATGTCTATATGTATATGTATACATCAATATTGTATATATATCATATCAATAATGTATATCTATCAATATTGATATTTGATATATTGGTATTTGATACATATATCAAACCACCATGATGCATACTTTAAATATTTTCCAATTTTATTTGTCAGTTATAATTCTATAATGCTGAAATGTAAAAAAATAAAATAAAAGCTGCATGGATTTGGGGACAGCCCCAAGATGCAGTCACAGCTCTGTTCCTTAGCACTTTGATTTTCACAAATCACCTAACTTTTCTTAGCCTCCGTTTCCGAACCCGTGAAATGGGTAGAAAGATGCTTCAAGGAGAGAAAACCCTCCAGGGTCAATGTCTCAAGAGTTTTCCTCCAAGACCTCCATCAGAATGAACTGAGGAATCGCCTTGGCCCTCCAGAACCAGAAGACACGGGGGACGCACGCAGTGTGACTTAGCCCGCTCCCCACATCGAAGGGCTCTGTGACCAGGCGGAGCTCTTGGAAGAGCCTCTATTGGAATGCAGGACCTCGCGTCTCAGCTGCAACTCCTCACTAGAGCCACGGGAGGGCCAAGTCGCTCATCGGAAGGCCTCCTGAGCTGCGGGGAAGGACTTCCCTGACTTTTCTACATCCACATGTGGGGTAGAGAGGCAGTCTTAGAAAAGAGGATTGTTTGCTGCTTTAAAGATTATATTAGCTCAGGGGCGCCTGGGTGGCTCAGTGGGTTAAGCCTCTGCCTTTGGCTCAGGTCATGATCTCAGGGTCCTGGTCATGATCTCAGGGTCCTGGGATCGAGCCCCACATCGGGTTCTCTGCTCCGCAGGGAGCCTTCTTCCCCCCTCTCTCTCTGCCTGCCTCTCTGCCTACTTGTGATCTCTCTCTCTTTGTCAAATAAATAAATAAAATCTTTAAAAAAAAAAAAAAGATCATATTAGCTCAGAGAAGAGCAAAGGGGAGCAATGAAAAGCCCCTGCAGTTCAATATTGATGTTTTTTTATTCCTTCTGGGTGTTAGTGTTTGAATCTTTTGAATTCCTGTCATTCTGTAGTATAAAATTAACCTAGAGGATTTTTTTTGTCTTCAGTGGTTCCTTTTCTTCTTAGTAGCTCGCAATAATGACTGTAGGGAAATCTGGGGGGTGGCTCAGTCGATTAAGCATCTGCCTTCGGCTCGGGTCATCATCTCAGGGTCCTGGGATCAAGCCCCTAGTCAGGCTCCCTGCTCTGTGGGGAGTCTGATTCTCCCTCTACCTCTCCCTCTCCTTGTGCTCTCTCTCTCTCAAAAAAAAATTAATAATAATAATAATAATAATAATGTGAAATCTTTAAAAAAAAAAGACTATTTTTTTCTAGGTTTTTAAGCACCTTCTCTGTGTTGCAAACACTGCAGACAGATTGTCTTAAGTCATCACCAAAGCAAACTACGATAGGCAAACTCCCATGGTGCTTATTGTGTCAGATGATGGGCAGTCCCGAAGGACTCCAACTACCAGAGGACGCTCCAAAAGTCAGAAATAGACTTCTAGCCATGAAAGATAGTGGCTTCGTAGTTAAAAACCTCACAAGGGAAGCCCAGATGGCTTCCGTGGTGAACTCCGAAGCATTTCAGGAAGGTATACCACTAATTCCAGAAAAAGTCTTCCAGAAAATCGGAGAGTTCATTTGTCCAAACTCCTTTAATGGAGCCAGAATTACCTTGATACCCAAACCAGAGAAAGGCATCCCAAGAAAAGCATGTGATCTGTGACACAGGTTCCCATCTCTAGAACTTCACGCACACCTTTTTCTCATTATAGAGCGCCATTGACCTTGATTCTGCTTGGTCAGATCGTGCAATTCTCTACGTTATCCCCCCTCCACAAACTTTTGCTCCCTTCTTCTAGTCAATAGTGACCTGTTCTTCCTCCGGATAGATTTTAGATTATTAGGCGGACTACACCGTGAAACTCTCTGAAAGTAATGGAGTCCTAGAGCCATGTCTAGGTGGTTTGGCTGAATCGAGGGATCCGACGCATCACAGGAGTGTGCCCTCCCCTTGCACGCCCGATGCCAGAGCTCAGTGGGGGCGGTTGGTAGCATCACACACCGAAAGCTGAATTAACAGAGAAACTGTGGAATCCGAAGGTGGCTCCCGTCTCTGCCTCGCTGAGATCCCTTGCCTTCTTTGGGATGAGGTGGTCGCTATCCTGTCTTCCTTTAAGAGTTAAGGTCACCCGGGAGCGCCTGGGTGGCTCAGTGGGTTAAGCCTCTGCCTTCGGCTCAGGTCATGATCTCAGGGTCCTGGGATCGAGCCCCGCATCGGGCTCTCTGCTCAGCGGGGAGCCTGCTTCCCCTCTCTCTCTCTGCCTGCCTCTCTGCCTACCTGTGATCTCTCTCCTGTCTGTCAAATAAATAAATAAAATCTTAAAAAAAAAAAAAGAGTTAAGGTCACCCTTTGCCTGCAACCTTCTTGGCCGAGGCCCTGCATTGGCATGGGGCATGGCGGAGGGGGGAGAGGGGAGGAACACAACGCCCACTCTCCCAGAGGCAGGGCCTCCGGTCCAGGTAAATGACCCGCGCCTCTCACCGTCCAGCACAGAGTAGGAAACAGCTTCTCCACCCCACGTCCTGGCTTGTGCTCCATTGCCAAACCCTTCCTGGAGCTTGCTGCCTGCCTCGTCTTCCTTTCCCAGCATACATGGACTGGCTCCTACTCCTCCTGTTCCCAGGAGTCCTCCTGGTTTGGTGCTCGTCTCCCCCAGAGGGTGAGTCCCATGGCGGGCAGGCAGAGGGGGCAGGATGAGGGGTTCAGGGAGTAATCTAGCAAGTCCTGACCATGTTCAAGGGGTTCGGGCCCTGAGCCTCCCTGGTTGCTGCCAGCTTCCTCCCCATCCCCCATGGAAACTCTTCCTGGGGACCCTTCCGCTGCTGCTGTCCAAGAGCTTCACCAAGCTCTCACTCTAGGAACGCTGGGAGGGGAAGGCGTGACGCAGAATCACTGGGTTCTACAGAGAGACAAGCTAGAGAGATCCATCACCTTTTCTTCCAACTAAGACCCAAGTCTTGATAAATAATTCAGAGGAGAGATCCTTCTCCTTCTTTTCCCCCATTGGACCCCGGGTCTTCTCTCTCAGCCGACCTTACTCATCCCTACCAGCAAGAAATGTCCATATCAGTATCTCCATCAGAAGCCACAGCTACAGGCTGATCCTGGAAAGAGGCGAGAGGGCTTCCTGACCACCGCGGGACTCCTAAAACCTGTCTTCTTGATAAATCCGGGCTCTGCAGGGAGGGTCCCCGGAGGCTGGAGAGGGACGTCTGGAGAGTCAAGAGTTATGGCCTCAGTCTCAACATCAGCGGCGATGACCCCTCCCTCCCCCCTCACATCCCCCCCCCCCCCCCCGGCATCCCTCGGTCTCACCGTATGCTTCTCACATCGTGTCCAGCTCTTACGGGGAAATTTTGCACTTCCTGCGATGAATTTGTTGGCAAGAACTGCAGAAAGAACTTAGGTTCCTGTCGATCCAGGTATCCTGACTTTGCATGCCAGACCAAAGAAGTGTATGCTCAACATTTCACTGGCGGTAAGGTGAGGGCAGCAGAAGGAGGGTGATGGGAGATCGAATTTTATGATCTGG
>CM052815.1:74953272-74963417 GCA_028533885.1 Nasua narica
CCTGGGGGGCTCACTTGGTAAGCATCTGCCTTCGGCTCAGGACATGATCCCAGGGTCCTGGGATCAAGCCCCGAATCGGGCTCCCTGACCCATGGGAAGCCTGCTTCTCCCTCTTTCACTCGCCCTGCTTGTGTTCCCTCTCTCTGTGTCAAAGAAATAAATAAAATCTAAAAAGCAAATAAAAAGTCCATCAAGGCTCAATAAGGTAAATACTGTCATTATTCCATTTTATGGGTGAGGAAATAGAAGCATAAAATACGTTGTCCAAGCTCATAGAGCTAAATGTGCTACAGTTGGGATTTAAAGCCTGATTCTGAGGACAAGGTGTGTGTGCGCTACTAATTACTACACTGTAAGGATTACAGTTCTATGACCTGTCCCACTGTCCTTTACCAAATATTTCCTGTACCTACAAGGTGGTTGGATGAAACCATAATAGACTTCGTTTTTTTATCTTAATTTTTTTTTTAATTTTTTTACAGTGCAAAACCAATTGCTCTTTATTTTCATCTTTTTAATGCAACATTTACTTCCCGGTTCCTGGAACTGTAAAATACGTATTCTTTTAATTTACAGAATTGTGGGAAGTTTTTCAAATGCCAAAACATACATGCCGAATGTGATTTAGCTTATAAGCACCAAAAAATCTGAGAACTTTACACAGACTGGTTAAATGTGGAAATATTTAAGAAATAGCTGAACAACAACAACACCACCAAAAATGTAGCTGAATAGCTTCTAATTTGGCTTATAGCAAAATAGAAAATACTGCTTTTAGGGATATATATATATATATATATATAATCTAAAATTTAGATTCATTATGTTAAGTTAGCCACTGTATAATAAAAAATAAATAAATAAAATTTTTAAAAAGGTAAAAAAAAAAAAAGAAAATTTGGATTCTGAATTTAAATGCTGGGCCACTGGGTGGCTCAGTGGGTCAAGCATCCGACTCTCGGTTTCAGCTCTGGTTATGATCTTAGGGTCCCAGGATGGAGTCCTGTGTGGGGCTCCGTGCTCAGTGGAGAGTATGCTTGAGATTGTCTCTCTTCCTCTCCCACTGACCCTCCCCCCTCTTATGCTCGCTCTCTCTCTCTCTCTAAAATAAAATTAATAAATAAAAATATTTTTAAAAAACTTAAGTGCTGCTTTTTATTATGAATGATGGTTTGGTCATTAAATTTGCATATGTAGCAGTTCAGGAAACTTCATACACAGTAGATATTTAGGGCTCTAAAACAATTTTTAAAAAAGTTTGAGTCACTTAGTGAACAATTAAAGTTAATAAAAAAGTTAGATCTCCAGGATGCCTGGGTGGCTCAGTGGGTTAAGCGACTGCCTTTGGCTCGGGTCATGATCCCGGAGTCCCGGGAATGAGTCCCATATCGGACTCCCGGCTCTGCGGGAAGTCTGCTTCTCCCCCTGACCTTCTCCCCTCTCATTCTCAGTCTCTCGCTCTCTAATAAATAAATAAAATCTTTAAAAAAAAAAAAAAGACATCAGTGTGTTCCACTGAAGGCTGTCTGGTTTCTCTTACATGAGTTCTCAGCACAGAATGAACCAGAAAAGCTAGGAAAGAAAGAGGAAAGAAACACGGCCAGCCCCACCCTGGGAGCATTATGAGAATGTGTTAGATCAATGCTGCTGTGAAAAGTCTCTTGCACGGGCCTGGCACACCGTGGACATCACCGACGCATTATTCCGTCAGCCAAGGAAGGTAGGGCTGAGATTGAGTCAAAGCCCTAAGTCCCCGAGCTGATCTGAGAGCGGAAATGAACCGGTCTGATTCTAGAAGCTCCCAGGTACAAGAAGCCAGTGTCACTAAACAGAAGGGAAATCCTCCGGGAAGCAGCAAGTTTGTCATTCTGTCCAGGCCTCCGCAGTCTCTGGCGGAGGCGGCGGGGGGGGGGGGGGGGTGATCTTCCACCAAAATATTCTTTCCATCTGCCCTTTTCAATGCCAGCTTGCTCCCACCGCACCAAGAGGCCACTGGACTCCATTGTTGGTGCTGGGAGATCTCAGGCTGCACAGGCCCCCGGTTGCTTTCTACGATGATCATTTGCCCTCCGGCTAACTTGAGAGTTGCTTTAACACACAGATTCCTCCCTGTTTCCCCCACTGCCCCAGCCCAGCCCTTTTCCAGTGACCAGTGCACAAGATGGGGAGAGCACCAGGCAGGATGTGGGAGACAGAGACAACGGTCAGAAGGAAGGAAGCCGGAGACACATGGGCAGTGAGTGTCAGAAAAGGGTACCTTCTTCCTCGCAGGTGGGGGATCAGCCCAGAAATCAGATGGCTCCAGGGGGTTGGAAAGAAACATCTCCAGAGTTTCTCTGAGCTAAAGAAGAGAGGTGATGGCAGAATCAGCTGTCCGCCCATCCCGGAGAGCACTCTTGGAGTCTCCCGGGTCACCGCGTCCCTCCACCTTCTCCTGTCCTAGTGGCCAATGTCCTTGGCCAAGCGCATCATGCAGGGACAGGAAAGCTGGGAGGGACAACTAATGCCCAAGCCTCAGACACCTCAGGTGCCACCCGGACTCCACCGGCACTTGCCGCATGGATCAGCGGAGGAAGAATGGAGAAGCTTCTGCGCCTGTTCCGTGAGGCCAGCGGTGAATATTGGGAATGGTTTGAGGACGCCGCCCCTGCCCGTCTGCTCTTTCCTGTGGGGTACCCTCGGGGTCAAGGCCCCCACATTCCCGTTTCTCTGGGCCACAAGAGTGCTGACTAGGGCCTTCCGAGGAAGGAGTCCCAAGTTGTCCCAAATGGCCATATTGCCTCTTCCAGCTTTGGGACCATCCCTAATATTGACCTCCTTTGGGCACTGGAGTTGGTTGTGTTGGTTCATTAGAATAGCCCCGGGGCACCTGGGTGGCTCAGTTGGTTGGGCAACTGCCTTCGGCTCAGATCATGATCCTGGAGTTCCAGGATCGAGTCCCACATTGGGCTCCCATCTCTGGGGAGTCCGCTTCTGACCTTCTCTGACCTTCTCTCCTCTCATGCTCTCTCTCACTTTCTCTCTCTCTCTCTCTCAAATAAAAAAAAAAAAAGAATAGCCCCTGGCCCCTGTGCCGGAGTCCTGCTCCAGCGGTGGGGCAGGCGGGGCTGGGGGGGATCCCTCAGGAAGGAGAGGGCGGCGTCGGCGAGTGAGGAGACGCAGACACACGGTCAAGGTGCAAGCATCTTCTCCTGGGATCTCAGGGGACCTTTATTTAGACCTCAAGATCTTACATTGTTTCCCATATGTCCTTTGTTTACAGCTCAACGAGTCTGATTTAGAACATACCAACAATAGATATAGATCTTTTCCTTTCAGTTTCTTCTCTGCATTCCATAGTTTGACCTTCGTAAGTTTCCTCTTGTGCTCACTAATGGGTACAAGCGGTGCACGAGCTGATAGACCAAGTCGTAATAAGAACGTAAAGTATAAAGTATATGAGGTGTTGGACAAAGAGAGCGTTGGTGGTTTTACACGATCTTTAAACAATCTGATTAAAGCTTAACCTTATACCAACTCCACAACTATTTTTCACGAAGACTAATAATCAGCCTCTAATAGCATACAATAATAACATTTGATTCTGGTAGAGTATTATTCCAATGCCTGATTTCCTCTAAGCAAGCTCTCCCGGGGATAAGGCACCCAGGCGGTGACCTTCTCTGTATTCTTTCCCAGAGGGACACAGAGAATGCTCTGACCATTTTTCCATGACTCTTAAACCATTTCTCTATGACCGCAGCACAAACGCCTGCGTGATCATAAATGCCTGTGTAAGGTAGGGGAGGGGTGCTTGGCCTCATTGTTCATTCTTCTGCAATAGTCATCATGGATGTTAGCATAAAGCTTATTTCCCTTAAGCCCATACATTAAGCCCACAATTTCAAGAAAAGCCATAAACAAAATGAAAGGAAGTAGCAGGGACCAGCTCTGGATTCTCCTGACTTTCAGGATTGTCCCTCATACTCGGACTTTGTCAGACAGCATGAGTAGCTTGGTCTGCGTCACCCCTGGCCCCTGGCTCGGCCACACAATGAGAAGGCAGGGCCACCCAGGTAGACTGAAGTGCCACCTGCTTCCTACCCTGGGGCTCCAGGCACACCCATTCTGAGACACGTTCAGCTTCTGTGAGTGTTCGTTATCTAATATTATGTTGTCTATGTGGCCATCTAGAAATCCTAGCAAGAATGCCATGGCAGCGGGGCACCTGGGTGGCTCAGTTGGTTGAGCGTCTGCCTTCAGCTCAGGTCATGATCCCAGGGTCCTGGGATCGAGTCCCACATTGGGCTCCCTGTTCAGCGGGAAGCCTGCTTCTCCCTCTCCCACTCCCCCTGCTTATGTTCCCTCTCTCACTGTGTGTGTCTCTCTCTATCAAATAAATAAAATAAAATAAAACAAAAAGAATGTCATGGCAGAATGGGCCCCGCAAGAGCAGGTCAAGCATGGGACAGTTTTCCTGCCTGTCCTTCAGGCTCTCTTCTAATGTAGAAGAGAATTTGATTATCTCAAAGGTTCCTCTGGCGCTTGTGGAGTTCTAAAGCCTGTATGTTTATTGAATAAGGACCCAAAGGAAGAAAGCCAGGAAGCAGAGTTCTGAGAGAGGAAGAGTGAATTCTGATCTCTTTGGGGTTGTCCCATCTGTATCCTGAGCCCAAGAGGAGAGCCGATTTCCCTTCCCTCAGCTTTTGGCCTCCTGTGCCTACAGTGTTCCTTTACTGGAGATGGGAAACGTGAATGTGAACTGAGGGATTGCACTCCTCCCGACAGGGGATCCCATATGTTCCGTCCACGGTTCATTCTGGATGTTGTCTTCAGCTGGGGTATGGGATCTCAACTTGTAGAGACAGGAGGATCCAACTTTCTGCCCTATGCTCAAATCGCTTTCTCATATGGCATGGAGTCTGAGCCCCCTCGAACTTTCTGAGAAGAGGAAGTGATGGGCTGAGTCCTGGGGGAAATGGGATGATCCTGATCGGGCACCTAATATTGAAGTCTTGCCTCAGTGGGGATAGAAGCGAGACCCACGCGTGTTCCTGTCTGCTGGGTTCAATCTCACTCTGGGTCTAAGAGCCCTCGCCCACCTGTAGTCCTTCTAATTCCCTTAAGGTTAATTACACGGTGTTCTAACGGCTTGAAATTCCCCCCAACAGACTGAAATAGCCTGGAGATAAAGGGATTCTGTGTTGCTCATCACTCTTCATCAGTGCTTAGTGCCAAACTTGGAACACGGTAGGGTTCCAGAAAAGCACTTGTTATAGGAACTAATGGTTTTCAGGTCAGTGTATTCCACTAACACTTAGCCATCACTGACTGACAGCAAAGATGGGTCTTTCTTATAGGGCAGCTGGTCTTGGGTACTGGTCTTTCGTGGGCTATGACTTCCTAAGGACCCTATGTATGGGGCATGTAGCTTTTCTAGAATACCTCTTCTTTAAATCCCAACCTAAAGGGAGAGCAATGTTGCCCATTTTGTAACAGTTTTCTAGAAGAATGGACAGTGTGCTGGGAGAGAATGAAACCATGAGAATAGAATAGACCCACTCTAATTTAGCTCGTTACTTGCCTAATGTTTATTTAGCACCTACTTTGTGACAAATAGTGCTGGGCATTATACCCGGAGATCGAACCACAGTGCCTGACCCCAGGGAGCTCGAGTACTATTCAGGAGAAGTGGACGTGGGGAAAAAGATCTATATGCACTGATCAAGGACTGGAGAAACTGCTCTGGAAGCCCAGAAGAGGAATTTACTTTGATAGATCGGTCGAAGAAGCATTGAGAGAAGAATGAAATGCAGTTGGATATTGAAGACAGAATAGAAACCACCAGGCAGGGAGGAAAGGAAAGGTATTTCAAGCATAAGATTGAATGTGTTAGGGCGCCTGGGTGGCTCAGTCGGTTAAGCATCCAACTCTTGGTTGCGGCTCAGGTCATGATCTCCCAGTAGTGGGTTCGAGACCTGCGACAGGCTCTGCGTTCAGTGCAGAGTTTGCTTCAAATTCTCTCTCCCGCTCCCTCCCGCTGACTCTCTCTCTCTCTCTCTCAAATAAATAAATAAATAAATAAATAAATAAATAAATAAATAAACAAACAAAAGCCCCGAGACACAGAGGAGGACAACAGATCCAGAAGAGACAAGCAGATGTCTAGCAGTGCAGATTGGATAAGCAGGGTAGAGGAAGTGCAATAAAATGAGGCAGCTGAGTTCCGCTGTCAGTTCCTGGAATGTTTGGGATTGTTGCCTTCCCCTCCCTTCCCTGCTTTCTCTTTCACCGCCACCTCCCAATTGATGCGCCGCACCAGGGTATTCCAACCCCCCCCCCCGTGGGAACTGCATCTCAGACAGGCAAGATGGTACTCCTCCCTTAGACATCTTCTCCTCCGCACGGCTGTGTTAGACTCGCTGCAGAAGCAGTTTTAGTGTTATTCAGTAGAAAGATACACCTGGGCAGGAATAGGAATGGTTCAAGGTCACTTGTAGGAATGGCTTCCCTCAAAAACTAGGGCATTCTCTTTCTCAAAGCTTCTCTCAGTCATGAAATCTTTTCCAGACAGCTAGCAGAAGACCTTCCATGCAGAACCCAACCGAATAGACAGCCATTGGTTGTCCCAACAGGATCCATTCCTTTCCCCCCTTTCAAGAGCCCCGGATTGCTAGTGGAGAACCATGTGACTGCAGGGGGACAGGGTCGCCCCTGGTCCCTGGGGGCGGTGCAAAAACCGAGACTCAGTCAATAAGCAAGTTTGGGCCAAAGGACTTATTGTGAGTGGGCATGTGATCTACACTGGTCTTCAGGCATTTGGAAGAAAATTCTAGCCCAAATGAGGTCTCTCTCTGGATGATGTGTATATACTTGAGACCTGGGGCTGAAGCAGCCATTTCATAACCATGAACATGAACAGCAGGAGGACGAATCCTTCCCAGGGGAAAAAAAGGCAGTGTGAGAGAATCCCAGAGAGATGAAGCCAGCGTCTCTATATTTGACCAACTCTGGAAAAACGCCATCATTTCGATCTCCAGTGTGGTCAGCCAATAAATTACTTAAATTTCTTAGGTAGCTTGTGGTGGGGCTTCTGTGACACCCGATTTAGAAAACTATTTGATGATATAGTTGAATTAGACACACTGTAATAAAGATGATACTTTTTTTGTTATTCCCAAGGAGGAATTGCTATTTAAAAGGAGTGAACTGCATTCCGAATTCTTAGTTTCAGACCTTCATAATTTGATGTTCTCTCTTCCACATTATACATGTGCACAGATAAAATATCACAAATATAACAACTCCCTATTTAAGCATGACAATATTAATAGAAAGAATATTTGTTAAAATTGCGATATTTTTCCTTTTTATGCTATGGCACAAAATAATACAAACCACATTAAAAATACAAGAAAAAAAATTTTAAAAAATAAAAATACAAGAAAATGTGAAATCTGAAGACCCTCTTCTAAAGAAATCATTAGCCTTTACACAGTCACTGGAGATTAAAGCAATCTGTTTATTTTTTCATTCAGACAGTTCGTGGTTGTACTCTAATTTCTCAGTGACCTTACATAATAATAGATATTTATAACCTCAATATTACACTAGTCTAAGATGGAATATTATGCCCAGAATTATATAAGAGTAGTATTAAATTTCATATTAAAAATTATTAGAAAATGCTCAGAATGATAAAATAATCTCATAGGTATATATAATATTTCGATATTTTCTAGATTTCAAAAGGAGCAAATACACAAAAAGGAAAAGTCAGTCCATATAAAAAAAAGAAAAGAGAAAGTCAAATCTATAAAACGTGAAGGTAATCTCCAAGAAGCCACAAGATCAATTTATAAAGCCAGTTACTTTAATTACAGCAGATTTTAGTTGTGAACCCTCAGTCACGTTATCTGCATTCCTTCCCGAGAACTTAAAAGCTATGGTGAATTACAAATTTGGGCTATTTTGGTCTTAGGGCAAAAAAAACGTGAATTTCTACACAGATTAAAGAGTCCCAAACTTGTACCTCAAATTTTGTATCATCAGGAAACTATTATTGCTGCAGAAAGACAATCTTTCATTGCCTAAAAACATTTGAAACTCACTGTTCCTATAAAAGGTACCGTCCCGCTTTCTCAGCTCCCCCCAGGTTCCTCGGGAGAGCTGCCATACTCCCTATGTGCTCCCGTCACGGTCCCTTCATTCCTCAACCCTCTGCCATGGGGCTCCTGTGTCACTTCTCCATTCAGCCTGCCTTGCCAACCACCTGCCAGTTGTCCCAGAAATCAGGGGGCGATGCTCCTCCATCCTGGGTCCCCACCTGCTTCGGTGGGGGCCTTCACCCACTTTCCTTTCCCGCGGTCGCCCGTGTCTGGGATTCGCCAGCCCCGCTGCCACTCCCCTCCCTGGACAACGGAAGCCATCAGTGGGCCAGAGAACGTGTCTAGCATCTAAGGCTGGTGAGCCCATCTCTGCTGCCTCACGCCTTGGCACCTCCTTGGACTTTGAGGCTCCTCGGTCCATCTGCCAGCGGGACAGCTTTTCCTGAGTTGTCCACGGACCCCTCCCACCCCCGCTGTGCAAAATGGAGCCCAGCCCCTGTCTGGGTACCTGGCGGCCACTCCCGACCTGTGGGCTAGAAACCAGGCAGCCTGTCGGCCAGGGAAGCCAAGTGACTGTGAAGGAGGAGGAGAGGCAGGGCGAGGCGGGCCGGTGATTTGCAGCGAGACGACACCATGGGGGACCCGACAGTGTCTGGTGTTGGGGGGGCAAGAGCCCGTGGGCAGGGGGGAGGTGAAGAGGGGACCTGGGAGGAGACGGGAGAATGCTGCGTGCTCCTCAGGAGCGCATGCGGAGGGAGAGAGGCCCAGAGAGAGAGGGTCAAGGATGGCCAAGGACGGGGACAGACAGGACAGGGGACACCTGCACCAGCAAGGGAAGAACAGCTAGCGGGGCTTCCATGCCCATCCCTCTCCTTGATATCGATTACAGAAATCTTGACCTTTACAGCAAAAGCTTGAAATCTTCAGGGCTCCTACGTGGAAATGTGCAGACAGGCAGTGATGGGAGCAGTCCAGCTCGGTGTGGTTGTGGCGCCATCCATCTGGAAAAGAAGGACGTGCATGCTCAGGGTGCAGCAGTTGGAGCTCCAAGGAAGAGGACTTTCCCAGGGATGCCCAGCCTGGCCTCCAGACCAGGGGGGGGTGCACCCGCCTCCCAGCAAAGGTCCGGCACACTGGAGCGCCCCTCCACAGCATCAAGGGACAGCCCCCAGCTCAAGCCAGTAGAGCCTGGCGCGAGAGCATTACCTCTCTCCGTGAAAATGAAGAAATCTCTGGTTCTGCACCCAGGACCTTGTTCCATGGTACAATTGCCCGTGCCCCTCAAACAATGACCTCTCTTAAAATTGTTGCAGACCATGCATAATGTGGCTGGGCCTATGGAAAAGAGACAGGAAGGCTAATCCCAGGGTTGAATGGAGGCAGACTACGGTGTGCTAGGATACCGGTAGGACCAAAGAGCTCAAGGGGAAACCATGACCCTAAACACTTCCTCAAGGCTTGGAAATGTTCCCCCATTGGATTATGTCCATTGATTCTTTAAGGATACGGGCCTTTGACACAGGGATCTTGATTCCATTGAAAATAAAGCAAAAGTTATCCCCTTAGTTATGGTGTCCTTATGCAGAACACAATGAGAGCATCTACATACAGCTGCCTGAGGCCAGGAATCTATTAGAAATTGACAGGACAAAAAAAAAAAAAAGAAAAGAAATTGACAGGACATAAGGACTGTAGGGCTCGAAGGTGCGAATGCAATCTTACAAAATTTCCTACCGTACTTCCCCTAAAAGTCATTTGATGCACAAACACACCTACGTGGAAATAGTTCGTGTGCTTTGGAAATACTGGTTCAGCATAAGCCCTTCAGTGACCTGTTCCTACAAGAACACTACCCCACGCTGCTTCTCTATAGACAGTTTCGAGCTACCGTTGGCTCTGCTGCTTAGGGCTGGCCCACCCAGCCCCAAAGCCCTCAAGGGAGAAGAGCCCTTGGCCCCAGCCTGCCCCAAGAGAGTGACTGACTCCACTCAGAGATCTTAGGAAGGGACCTGGGAGTGTCGGGGTGAGGACAGCAGGCAGAGACCTTAAACCCTCGGT
>CM052815.1:74963517-74974008 GCA_028533885.1 Nasua narica
CACCTGCTGCTTGGTCACATCTGCTGGGCCCCTCGGTAGTTCCTGCCCTTGACTCTCTGGACATCCCACTGTGCCAGGTCCAAGACGGGGACTTGTCCCGTGGGCAGGGCTTTGCTAACATACCCACTTCCCCTGGGTCCCGTGTCCCGTCGGACCACCTCCCCACCAATCCCATGGCCCAAGCCGGTCTTCAGCCGGGCGGACACCCTGCTTCAGGGCTCAGGATGCATCCATCATAGGCGTGGGCCGTACCTCCTGCCGCCCTTCCCCCTCCCTGTGTTGTCCTCATAGTTAGGACGGGGCTCTCTGCTAACTAAAAATTCTGCATGACATTTGTTAAAGATAGTAAGGTAGAGCTTATTCAAGGGGACAATTATAAGAGGGTTCCGTCGTAGGGGAAAGAGATAGGACTCAGGGCTGAATCCAAGAAGATCAAACAGAGATTTCTAGCCAAGAAGCCGACTGGGGTCTGTAAGGCAAAACCACCGAGAAGACACATGAGGTCTGTGAGAATTCTTGCTGGGGCGACAAGAGTCTTGCTGAAGGCAGGGCAGGGTGATAGGATTCGGAAGGCTAACGGTGAGGTATTCGATCAGACCTCAAGGTGAAGGTGTACACAAGGTGAAGGTTAAGCCTGAAAATAAGAGG
The DNA here is from genome assembly GCA_028533885.1 of Nasua narica. Classification (NCBI taxonomy): domain Eukaryota; kingdom Metazoa; phylum Chordata; class Mammalia; order Carnivora; family Procyonidae; genus Nasua; species Nasua narica. The sequence goes on from CM052815.1 coordinate 74,964,166, forward strand.
CCAAGGACAGGGCCCAAAGTCAGGAACTAGTCAGAAAGAGTTCTCAGGGGAGCTTTACTCAAGTTTGGTGGAAGTAAGGGGTTGTCGTGACCTCTCGGTACTAAATCGGTGTTGGGGATACGAGAATGGTTAGAGTAGCAAGCATTTATTTAGTATTTTCTATAAACCAGGATCTACATCTGTTGCCACCCTACAATGTGATTATTTAAGATAAATCTTCAGCCTGTCATAAATACATAAAATGTACAGCAAATACGATCCAAATGACAAAATAAAAGCCGAGCGGCTAGGTTCTTTTATAAAGAATAAAACAATCCCTACTATGTTCAGCTGTCTGATTTTGCTGCCCCCTAAAAACACGGACTCACGTTCGCCAAGATGAAGTGATTTCAGAGACACAGACTCTCCCTTACTGCTCCAGGACCTGGAGGGGAAGGCTCAGAATTTTACAAGCACTCTTCATCCGTGAGGCGGGCGGGACACACTAAGCAACTCGGGTGCAAAATATTTTTCTGACTTTTTAATTCCCCTTTTCTACTTACATCTGCTCGGGTGTCTTCAGCTCACTCATTGCGCCTGATAAAAATAGCCAACCCTCCTCCAGGGTATTCATGCCCGGAGATCCAGCCAAGGGAAGGAGAAAAGTCATGGAGCAAGATACCATTCTGCAAACAGGGCACTAGAGAAAATGGCCCAGGCAGCCATGGCAGCTGCTGTCTGCCCTCTGTCCTCTTCCATCTAGGAAGCCATTCCCAGCAGAACCTTGATAGTCATGTTCCCCAGCAAATGAGAAGCAGCCAGCCTAATGCGTGGGACGGAGCTAGCACTCAGGAAATACTTCTGAGTAAACAAGGACGAGAGCAAACGGATGAAAGCATGAGTAGCTGCCCGCCCAGAAAGCAATTGCAGGACAGAAAGGCCAGAACCCAACTCCCCACACATACCCCCGCCCCGAGACTGAGAGCCGGCTGTGTCCCACACTTGGAGAGCAGAGCTAGAATGCATGAGAACTCCCCTTTACCACATTCCCCAAACAGAGTAGCTTTGCTGAGTAACTCAAGGTCACCCGCCTGCCAGCGGGTGGTGGAACTCAAGGGGAGCCCACAGTTCCCCAAATCTGACATCACCCCCATCCTAACCGTGCAAGAAAAAGCCTATTGAACGTTTGAAGCCTCGTTCCAGCATTTAAAAATTTGAAGGCCAGAGGAGCCTGGGGGGCTCAGTCTGTTAAGCGTCTGCCTTCGGCTTAGGTCATGATCTCAGGGTCCTGGGATCGAGCCCCGCAGAGAGCCTCTCCGCTCAGTGAGGGGCCTGCTTCCCCCTCTCTCTCTGCCTGCCTCTCTGCCTACTTAATTAATAAATTAATTTTTAAAATCTTAAAAAAAATCGGTACTAGGAAATATCACAAGCTGAGAGTTCGTGACGCCTGATCTCCGCCTATGCGGGCAGCAGTCATGACTTCAGCCCCCCGCCCGCGCGCTGACACACGCGCTGACACACACGCCCCTCCGCGGGGACACGCCCTTCCCCTCCCCCACCAGCACGCAAAGGCCACAGCCACCTCGCCTCTCCCAAAGGCAGGCCCGGTCCCTGACCCACCAGCTCCCACCACGTCCTTGCTCGACCCCGGGAACCTGCTGCCACCGTCCCTACCAACCACAGATCGCAGCCGCAGGAACAGGAATGTTACGGCCTGCCCCCCGCCCCCCGCCCCTGGCCCCCTACGCATCCCCAAATTACCACTGGGAACACGCGTCTTCTTCCCACGTGTCTCTTATGGATTCCGGGTACTTTCATCCCTGAGGCGCAGTGCAGTCCGATGGAAGGGCCGCTTATCCTCGAACGTTGACTATAAAACCCATATGGATAAACCTCCTGGACTCAGCCCCTAAATCTCTCCTGTCCGGCTCGTCCTTCCCCCCCCCAGCACCCTCCCCCACCGCCAGCACTTTCCTCTCCACCACCGACGGGGACCACAGACGCACACCGGCCATTCTCCACTCATCGGTCACGGCTCAGCAGCCAGGATTCTGTGTCCTGTGCATGTGGGCTTGGGGAGGGGAAGAAGGCGTAGGTGGTGCGGAGGGGTAGGCATCCGGGGCAGAAAGCACTGAGGAAATCAGACTTTGAGCCTTTGTGTCCCTTTCTCAGATGACATCACTGTAAACTTTCTTTCTGACATATACTCAGAAAGCTAGACTAATAATCAAAACAGTACGTCACTGGCATGAAAACAGACACATAGGCCAATGGAGCAGAGAAAGGGCTAGAATCCACCCAGGCAGTCAAGTAAACTTTCCCAAGGGTGCCAAGAATACATAATAGAAAGAAGATAGTTTCTTCGATAAACAGTGATGGGAAAACTGGACATCCACCTGCAAAAGAATGAAATTTGACCCTGATCTTACACAAAAATACACAAAAGTCATCTCGAAATAAATTAAAGACCTAAACATAAGCCCTAAAACTGTGGAACTCCCAGAAGAAAGCGTAGGGGGAAAGCTCCCTGCCATTGATCTTGACAATGATTTTTTTGGATTTGACACCAAAACACATGGAACAAAAGCAAAAATGAATGTGTGGGACTACATCATACTAAAAAGGATGGAGAGGAAGCACTCAACAAAATGAAAAATCACCTTAGGAGGGACGCCTGGGTGGCTCAGTGGGTTAAGCAGCTGCCTTTGGCTCGGGTCATGATCTCAGGGTCCTGGATTCAAGTCTCACCAGGCCCCCTGCTCAGTGGGGAGCCCGCTTCTCCCTCTGCCTCTGCTGCTCCCCCTGCGTGTGCTCGCTCTCTCTCCTCCGACGAATAAATAAATAAAATCTTTTTTAAAAGATGTGAGTATCAATGATCAATTATTACATTAAAGAAGCTATTGGAAAATTACCCACCATGGAAATAATAAATAAATAAATAAAAATCTAAAAAAAAAAAAAAAAGATGTGAGTATGTCTTTCAGGCAAAGACTAACCTTTTTAGCATATTTTTCTTTTCCCCCACGGGATCATGACCTGAGCCGAACCAACGCCTAACAGGATGAGCCACCTCGGGGCCCCCATATCCTGTTGTTTTTTTAAAAAAAGCCCCCTGATCCTTCATTCTCTCCAGACTCCAGTCAGCTCTCTAATTCTTTTTCATTTTATTTTGTTTTTTCAGGGTTGCAAGATTCACTGTTTATGCACCACACCCAGTGCTCCATGCAATACGTGCTGCCCCCCATTACCCATCGCCAGGCTCTCTAAATGTTGTTTCAAATTTCTTGCAAGTGTTGGCTACACTCACTCTCCACTTGCACTCTGTGTATTCACTCCTCAGTGATAATCTGACTCATGCTCCCACTTAGTCAACAGACCTACCCTGGCCAAGGTCACCCATAGTCACTAGGTCGCCAGATTTAATGGCCGCTCATGCGTCCTTACAGGGCTGGACCTCTCTGTGTCCTTGGGCATTGTGTGCCTGACAGTGTTTCTCAGAACTCTTGACTGCTAGACACTTGACTGGTCTAGTCACTGCTTCCATGTTTCTCTTCCCATCTGCCTGACCAGCACCCCTTGATGATGGCAGTCTCCCTCACCCAAATCTTTATCTTTGGTGTTCCTTAGTATTCCTTTTGTCTCTACCCACTTTATTACTAAAATCACTCTCCATTTCCCATGATTGTAACTACATGGGCACGTGGGGTATGTATTTACTTTTCCAACTCTGTCGTCTCCAGCCCTGAAATCGACACGGATTTTCACGTCTCTCTAGCCATTCCACGGAGCCTGAAGCCCTTCCAGATTGCGGCTTCCATTGGATCTGCCGTGTTCCTGGGGGCTTTCAGACAAGTTGTCCTGGGCTACCAGATTCAAACACCCCGGGTTTCAGATGAAGAAGAGCAGGAGAGGCACAGGAGGGAAAAGGAGAGAAGCAATCAAACCTTGAAGAACGGATGAGTCCAGATTCGCCCGAGGATGTGGCTGAGAGATCACACATTGTACAGGCTCTGACTGGTGGCGCTGAGGTCTCACCAGAAGACGGAGGAGGCAGGCTGGAGCCCCTGCTCGTCTCAGAGCTAATAAACTCACTACCTAAGGAACACACAGCGAACTTGCTATTGAAATGCAGCTTTGTGGTGAGCGCTTTTCCATTTCTCCTTGCAACCAGATTGCTGCCCCTAGCAATGATTCTGTGGGAAAGGTGGAATGATTCCCATATACGCCTTTGAAGGCAAGACAGCTGTCCCCAAACATTAAGATACCTCGAATTTATCCTGTCTTTAGAATTGAGAGAATGAGCAGTGGGGGAGGGGCAGAGGGAGAGAGAGAAACAGACTGCCCACGGAGCAGAGAGCCTGACATGGGACTCGATCCCAGGACCCTGAGATCATGACCTGCCCCAAAAGCAGACGCTACCCAGTCACCCCTCATCTACTCTTTCTTATAAAACAGCTTCCCACAAACTCACATAAAAACCCACCCAAGGAGATAGTTATCACTCCTACCCCACAGGGATTAATTTACCCTGTGTCTTCTAAGAGCAACCCAAGTTCCAGGGAAAGGCAATGTAAGGTCTCAGAGGTCCCGGCACCGACCATTCATCTCCCAGATGTCAGTGAGTCGCAAACCCTTTCCAGCTCACTCTAGCTGAGCAGGAGGAGGAGGCTGACTCCCTTCCCTGCTAGCTCTTCCCATACTACTCCCCAAGCTTCCCTGGCGCTTCCAGAATCAGAGATGGACAACATGAAATGTGCGGAGGGCTGTCACTCCTGCCAGGAACGGGAATTCACAAGGCAGGCCAATCACACCCCAGGATCACCCAACATCAACCCAGGGGAAGGAAACTGGAGGGTTCTCTGCTCGCACTCGAGGAGACGAAGGGCAGAAATAGCTCTGCGGCCAGGTGGCCACTACCTGACCTCAGGCCAGTGTCAGGCTAGAGCACCGGGCTCCGGAGGCTGCCCCTGCACGAGGGCGTCGGGGGGCCTTGAACAAACAGCCCCCTGCTCTGATGGTTCTTGGTGGGGCAAGGCAGAGGGGGGCTGAGAGTAGGGTTCCTGGCCCCCCCCCCGATCCCTCCCCTGAAGGAGATGAGCTGGGAGGGAGTCTGAGAGGATAGGCTGGAGCAAGATCTAAGCTGGTCTAAGACAAATCAGGAGTCTAAAGCCTCCTCTGGGGCCTTGATCTTGGCCTTCAAAGAACAGATGACATTCGGGGCGCCTGGGCGGCTCAGTGGGTTAAAGCCTCTACCTTCCGCTCAGGTCATGATCTCAGGGTCCTGGGATCGAACCCCACATGGGGCTCTCTGCTCAACAGGGAGCCTGCCTCCCCCTCTCTCTCTGCCTGCCTCTCTGCCTCCTTGTGATCTCTCTTTCTCTGTCAAATAAATAAATAAAATCTTTAAAAAAAAAAAAAAAAGAACAGTTGACATTCAATATCCACACTCCATGCATGATCCTACTCTTATAAAACTCGTGTTTAAAACTTACGTATACGTACCTGTACATATGGCCAGATATGTACGCATCCACATCATGAGAAGCCTTTTATGATTTACCCAAAATTTAGTGGGGCTCATTTCAATAATGCTTAAAAATTTTACAACAGTTTTAGACCTAGAGAAAAGCTGCAAAGACAATATGCAATTTCCCGCCCTGTTTTTTCCCCTGCTGTTAACAGTTTACATCATCTTGATACTTTAATCACAATTCATGAAAAAGTATCAACTCATTATTACTAACCAAACTCCATGTTGTGTTCAGATTTCCTGGGCTTCCTGCCTAATGTCTTGTTTCTCGTCCAAAATACCTCATCTCTTTCCTTCCTCGTGCCTCTTCGTCTCCTCTGGGCTGGGACAGTATTTCAGAATGTCCCCATGTTTTGTAGCATTGATCATTTTGAACATGAGCACACAGATATTTGCAGGACGCCCCTCAGCTTGAGTATGTCTGAGTGTGTCTGATGAGAGTTAAGATACGGTGGCGGGAGAATCACAGAGGTGAAGGGCAGTTCTCGTCCCATCCTATCAAAGGCGTAAGTTATGACCCCGGCGTATTCCTGTGGGTTTCACCTTGACCCTCCTGGCTGAGTCCTGGGTGCCAGGCTACCCCACCGGAAGGCTGCATTTTTTCCCTTTCCTTATGGTATCCTTTGAAAACAAGTCACTAAGTGTAACCCATTACGTCTGCTTTTAACTTTGCTGTTAACTTCTCTGTATTTTTCAGACATTATACAGTAGTCAGGATTTACCTTGTTCATGAGTGTGTGGCTAATAAGGCAACTTTTCAAAGAAAAAGAAGGCTCTTTGCTGGTCCAGCCTCTTTCACCCTGACCCATCCATAGCTCTCTTTAGTACCGCAGGACCCAACTAGATGAGCTTAATGTAGACTGGGATGCTTGAGTGGGATTTTTATGACTGTGGATGCTTATGGGGTTGTTCCTGATGTTTTCAAATTCAAGGACAAGGCTATGTCCCACAATGACTGATCCAACTGGCTGTACCTTTTATCTCCTCCATTTGAGGAGAGACAAAAAAAAAAAAGTCCATTGAAAATATTCACATTCATTATTCTGAAAATAAAAGTCAGTACTGAAAAGATATTCTTAGGAGTTCCAAAAAATCTTAGCTAAATAGAAATCACACAAAATTAATTTGTATTTATTGGTTTATAAGAGAAACAAAACAATCCTCTTTATTTTAATTTATGAACGAAAATTATAAGGAATTTAACAAGGATAATCATCTCCATTTTTGCATCACAGATGGTTAGGGGAAGAGAATGAAGGGAAGAGATAAGGACAAAGGAAGTGTAATATAAAGGGAAAAAGAAAAACAGGTCAAAAGAGTGGGGAAAATACATACAGAAGCAGTGATAGAGGTTTTAAAATATTCACTGATAAGATAGTGACAAATATTCCTATAATAATAATAATAGCAGAAGCATTTTACACTAAAGGGAAGATACAAATCTTTTTTTTTCCCTAAGAATGTATGAAACTCACTGTTCTTGTAAAAGGTACCGTCCCGCTTTCTCAGCTCCCCCCAGGTTCCTCAGGAGAGCTGCCATACTCCCTATGTGCTCCCGTCACGGTCCCTTCATTCCTCAACCCTCTGCCATGGGGCTCCCGTGTCACTTCTCCATTCAGCCTGCCCGGCCAACCACCTGCCAGTTGTCCCAGAAATCAGGGGGCGATGCTCCTCCATCCTGGGTCCCCACCTGCTTCGGTGGTGGCCTTCACCCACTTTCCTTTCCCGCGGTCGCCCGTGTCTGGGATTCGCCAGCCCCGCTGCCACTCCCCTCCCTGGACAACGGAAGCCATCAGTGGGCCAGAGAACGTGTCTAGCATCTAAGGCTGGTGAGCCCGTCTCTGCTGCCTCACGCCTTGGCACCTCCTTGGACTTTGAGGCTCCTCGGTCCATCCGCCAGCGGGACAGCTTTCCTGAGTTGTCCAGGACCCCTCCCACCCCCGCTGTGCAAAATGGAGCCCAGCCCCTGTCTGGGTACCTGGCGGCCACTCCCGACGTGTGGGCTAGAAACCAGGCAGCCTGTCGGCCAGGGAAGCCAAGTGACTGTGAAGGAGGAGGAGAGGCAGGGAGAGGCAGGGCGAGGCGGGCCGGTGATTTGCAGCGAGACGACACCATGGGGGACCCGACAGTGTCTGGTGTTGGGGGGCAGGAGCCCGTGGGCAGGGGGGAGGTGAAGAGGGGACCTGGGAGGAGACGGGAGAATGCTGCGTGCTCCTCAGGAGCGCATGCGGAGGGAGAGAGGCCCAGAGAGAGAGGGTCAAGGATGGCCAAGGACGGGGACAGACAGGACAGGGGACACCTGCACCAGCAAGGGAAGAACAGCTAGCGGGGCTTCCAATACAGCGATTTCCCTTTATATTTATTGCAGAAATCTTGACCTTCACAGCAAAAGCTTGAAACCTTCAGGTCCCCACGCACCAGCTGCCAGGACTTACACTCATTGGAGCAGTCCAGCTCAGTGTGGTTGTAACGGAATCCATCTGGAAGAGAAGGATGCTCCTACTCAGGCTCAGAGAGCAGCAGTTAGAGCTCAGAGAAAGAGGACTTTCCCCAACCACGCCCAGCCTGGCCTCCGGGCTGGGAGTGGGGGTAGGGGTGAAGGGAAGGGGGGACACATCAGCCTCCCCTTCCGAACATGGTGTCAAGAGGCAGGCGGCTGCTCAAGCTCGTAGAGCCTGGTTCAATGTCATTACCTCTTATATTGAAATAGAATATATCCCTGGTTCGGCATCCTGGGCCTTCCTCCACGGTGCAGTTGCCTTTGCCTGCCTTGCATTTGCCTTTTCTAAAAAGACTGCAGACCATACACGTTGTGGCTGGAGCTGTGGAGAAACCGACATGAGCCCCGGGGCGGGGGGAAGGAACTCAGCCCGAGGTGCGCTGGGACACCTTGGGACCCAGGAGTTTAGAGACACCGCGTGACTCTAACTACTTCTCCCACACGTAATTTGGGGCAGGAAATATCCCCACTAGGTTGCTTCCATTAGATATTTAGGGAAAAGGGGTCTTCCATATAGTGATCTCAAAATCTGCTAAGGATACATCATTGGATATATACTTCACGAGTGAATTGCATAGTATGGGAATTACATCACACTAAAACAGTTTACCAAAACTAACCCTGAACAAAATTTAAGGCGTTACCTGCCACGTGAGGTGAGAGATACTAGCAAGTGAGAAAGAAAGAAAACCACATGAGTTCTAACCAGGCAAGTGAAATTTCCAACCTTGCACCAAACAACACTAAGTGATTATCTTTCTTTAATTTTTGTTCCCTAGGAGCCCGGCTGAGGGCCCCGCCCCACCTGGTACCCGCTCTGTGCTCACAAAAAAAAAAAAAAAAGGGGGCGCCTGGGTGGCTCGGTTGGTTAAGCGTCTGCCTTTGGCTCAGGTCATGATCCCAGGGTCCTGCAATCGAGCCCCGCATCGGGCTCTCTGCTCAGCAGGGAGCCTGCCTCTCCCTCTCCCTCTGCCTGCCGCTCCCCCTGCTTGTGCTCTCTCCCATTCTCTCTCTCTTTCTCTGTCAAATAAATAAATTTTTTTAAAAATCTAAAAGAGGTTACTATGTGAAGGGTCTCCTCTCAGCTGTGGAGTCATTGTGTAGAAGGAAACCAGAGAACCTACCAGCAGCCACCCGGCGCCAAGGGCTCTGGGGGAAATGGGCGAGCATAAGGACTACACTGGCTTGAAGGTGAGGAGGAAGATTTTAGTCTTCAAAGATTTCCTGGCTGAGCACCAAGTTCATCCAGAGTGCATACATGTCTAAGTGAAATGGTGCTGTGAAAATAATTGGTTCGAAACAAGCCCTCTAATTATGTCCTCTGGCTACATCACAGCCCCCAAGCTGCTTCTCTATAGACAGTCTTGAGCTACCTTTGGCTCTGCTGCTTAGGGCTGGCCCACCCAGCCCCAAAGCCCTCAAGGGAGAAGAGCCCTTGGCCCCAGCCTGCCCCAAGGGAGTGACTGAATCCACTTGAGATCTTAGGAAGGGACCTGGGAGAGTCGGGGTGAGGACAGCAGGCAGAGACCTTAAACCCTCGGTGGGCACATCACCCGAGAACCTCCTTCTTAACCTCGTTTCCTCCCAACCAGGTCCGACCCCCCTCCTGGGGCTGCTCCTTCACCCCTGCCCAGCTGGCCCAGGGCCTCACCCACTCCTTGGAAGAACACAAAAGGGAGGACTGCCAGCAGCAGGAGCATGAGCAGGAACTTGGCCATCTCCGTCTGGCAGGGCAGCGAGATGCACAGGCTGGCTGGAGCAGGGAGCAGAGTGACCGGGAAGGGCTAGCACAGATTGTTCTAGAACCTGGACTTGGCTGCTCCCACGCTGTGGG
>CM052815.1:74974508-75036021 GCA_028533885.1 Nasua narica
GGGGAGCCTGCTTCCCTCCTCTCTCTCTGCCTGCCTCTCTGCCTACTTGTGATCTCTCTCTGTCAAATAAATAAAATCTTTAAAAATAAATAAATATAAATAAAACAGATCCAGGTGAAACATAGTTTTGTATTTAAACTAATTTAAGTTTGTTGGTTTTATTTTTCTTAATTTTTATTTTTTTAAAGATTTATTTATTTATTAGGAAAGAGAGCAAGTGAGAGAGAGCATGAGAAGGGAGAAGGTCAGAGTGAGAAGCAGACTCCCCATGGAGCTGGGAGCTCGACACAGGACTCAATCCCGGGACCCCGGGATCATGACCTGAACCGAAGGCAGCCGCTCAACCAACTGAGCCACCCAGGTGCCCCAAGTTTGTTGGTTTTAATGAAGATAAATATGTCTTTATTTTTTTTTTTTTAAGATTTTATTTATTTACTTGACAGAGAGAGAGAGATCACAAGTAGGCAGAGAGAGAGGGGGAAGCAGGCTGCCCGCTGAGCAGGGACTCTGATGTGCGGGGCTCAATCCCAGGACCCTGAGATCAGGGAGGCAGAGGCTTTAACAAGGGAGCAAGCTCCCTGCTGAGCAGAGAGCCCAATGCGGGGCTCCATCCCAGGACCCTGAGATCATGACCTGAGCCGAAGGCAGAGGCTTTAAGCCACTGAGCCACCCAGGCACTCCTTTCACTGATATTTTAAGAGAAAGTTTCCTTAGCCTGGAAAAGCAAATATTAGAGAACCAGCAATGTTTTAAAGAAGAGTCTTAAACTATAATCATCCTCAGTTTAGTTAGTTCTGGAAATTATTACCAATTTCCGTTTTATGATCTGAAAGATACTAAATACCTGTATTTAGTATCAGTACGGAAGGCAGGACTGGTCAAAGCACACAGACAGTGGTAGAAGATGGGGCTAAAAAAAACCCAGTGACGTACCCCTGCCCTCTGCCCCCTGCCCGAAACAAAATATGTTCATGGTGAAAAATGTGGGAGACACAAAGAAGGCATGCAAAAAACAAATTGTCCGTTAAATCTTATTACCCAGAGATAAAAATCTGTTAATATCATGGTTTGTGTATCTTCTTAGTGTAGTTTTATATGTATATTTTGAATCACAGTCTTTAATACATACTTTAATACATACAGTCTTCAATCCATCAAAAAAAAAAGTCCCTTTTATGAATCCCAACGAAGGTGTCTTAACAATTATCCATAGAAACCTTGAGACAAAAAAAAAAAAAAAAGAAACCTTGAGACAATTAACAATCATTTAAGTCATCTTTTTTGCTAACAAATTGCAACAGACATAACCTGAGCTTATTTGACCTTCAGCAAACCTACATAGAATAAAAATTTCACGCTTAAAGCCGATAAATTTAAAGGCACATTTTTCAGGATGCCTCGGTGGCTCAGGTGGTTAAGCTCAGGTCATGATCCTGGAGTCCCAGGATTGAGTCCTGTTATCGGGGTCCCTGCTCAGCAGAGAGTCTGGTTCTCCCTCAGACCTTCCCCCTCTCATGCTCCCTCTCTCAAACAAATAAATAAAATCTTTTTTAAAAAAATAAAGGATGCCTGGGTGGCTCAGTGGGTTAAAGCCTCTGCCTTCGGCTCAGGTCATGATCTCAGGGTGCTGGGATGGAGCCCCGCATCGGGCTCTCTGCTCAGCGGGGAGCTTGCTTCCCCATCTCCCTCTGCCTGCCTCCGCGTACTTGTGATCTTCTCCTCTCTGTCAAGTAAATAAATAAAATCTTAAAAAACAAACAAAAAAAAACCCCCCACATCAGTGATATACAGAAATAATAAGACAATTATTCCTCTGTGAACAGGTTGAAGCCTTTAACTTTTCTCTCTACCTGAACCCTCTGAAATTCAGAAGATCTCAGTGAGTGAGTGTTCTTTCTTCCACAGCAATTACAGTCATTTGCATAAGTTCGATGAGAATCTGTTCTCCTTGTAACAGGACACCACTGGAAACATGACCAAGACTTGGACTGGAATGTCGTATTTGAGAGAGACAAGCATAGACTCAGATATGATCAAAGAGCTTTAAGGAACTAAAGTTGCCTTTATGAAACCTGGAGCCGTAAAGGCCCTTGGAACTGTTGGTTTGAGACTTTGCTTACGTACAGTGTTCCCAGTTGCCTCACCAGGTGAGTAAAGAATGTCACTCCCTGGCAGGTGCAGGAACCTCAGGATACTTTGGGGACCTCAGGAAGAGGAATTCACCCAAATCTTACTGGTATTTCAGGCAAGCACTTCAGTCTGGCCATCACTTGGCTTGGCTTCTGCCCTGGGGAGGCTACTAAAAGTTCGACATAGAGATTCCTTGTTAATAGTTCCAGCAAAGCAGATTCTGAAAGAGCTGTATGATCAAGCGCTATTCTTGCTGAGCTTATGTAAATAATTAGGGCAACTTTGTTAAAATTGGACTCGTTTTATAAATAAATTAGTCCTGATTTGGCTATCTCTGATTAAAAATGAGGGTTATTGTAGAGAGAAAATATTTCAATAACATGTATTTGTAGTTACTAGATTTTAAGCATTGAGATTCAAGAAAACTGGAATGAAGATTGCCCCAAAACAACCAGTAGGGTTAAATCGTTTTGAGTTACTATATGAAAAACCTTTTCTCACTGGACACCTATCAGTAGATCCTCCCTAAACCTGATCTGATAGTCACTAGCAACCCACCCCACATAAACCCAGGAGACACGGTTTCTTTAAAGGATTGGAAGTCTAACACAGTAGAGGATTTAACTCCAAAATGGAGAGTCCCTGCTGGGTCATATTAGGTACCCCCACTGCAGTAAAATTAAAGGGACACTCCTCATGGGCTCATATATCTAGAATAAAACCTGTAACTCCCTCACCGGAGACCAGTTGAGCAAACTAACATGCCTTCTTATTCCTGGGAATCAATGGCAGACCTCAAAGTTCTCTTCAAAGGACAATAAAGGACTGGAAGAACATTTCAGTCAACTACCAAAGGTCTCTTTGTTTAGGTTTCTCTTTCCCATAATATTAATCTTAATTTGTTGTCTTTTCCCGTGTCTCCCGGCCTAGCACTAAGACTCCTTCAGTGTCATAACCTCCAGCTAACAGAGGGTCCTTTCTACTCAAGAATGGGCGTGTATTGTGGTAACCTAATGAGATATTTAGTCTGTGTGCCAGGGGCTAATATCCCCGTGTCATCTAGCTTGAATTGGCTGCCTCAGCCTTTGGTAACTCCCGTATAAAAACTCCCCAACTGGGGCGCCTGGGTGGCTCAGTTGGTTGGGCGACTGCCTTCGGCTCGGGTCATGATCCCGGAGTCCCAGGATCGAGTCCCATATCGGACTCCTGGCTCTGCGGGAAGTCTGCTTCTCCCTCTGACCTTCTCCCCTCTCATTCTCAATCTCTCGCTCTCTAATAAATAAATTAAAAAATCTTTAAAAAAAGAAAAAAACTCCTCAACTGACCAACATCGACCCAGAAGTAGAGACAGCTCTACACCCCTATTCAGCCGGGAAGAAGTTACGGAAGATAAGACCTTCCACCTTCCACCTCAGCAACCTTAAAGACTTAAGAGTCAAATCGTTTGGGGGTGGGGTACGCGGTGGGAAACCAAGGCAGAACGAAATGGTGATAGATAAAATTACCTGTCCATATAACCTGTAGCCCTTTGACAACTACTTGAGGCAGGCAGAGTCAAATGTTCCTCCAGGAAGCTCTCAGCTATCATAATGTTAATGCCTTGCTAGAGGGAAAAACAATCTTAGTTTGACAATAGCAAGCCCTCCTGTATCCTGTGTCTTCTTTAGCATATGAAAATCCTTTTGGGGGGTGCCTGGGTGGCTCAGTGGGTTAAAGCTTCTGCCTTTGGCTCAGGTCTTGATCTCAGGGTCCTGGGATTGAGTCCCCGGGGCTCTCGGCTCAGCAGGGAGCCTGCTCCCCACCCACCCCCCGCCCCCTCTGCCTGCCTCTCTGCCTACTTGTGATCTCTCTCTCTCTCTGTCAAATAAATAAAATCTTTAAAAAAAAATCCTTTTGGAACTTCCCTTATCTTTACTTCTCCCCACCCCAAAGTGTAGGATCAGTAGCCCCTCACAATCCCTGACAGCAGGGAGCAGCAAGGAGCTGAGGACAGCAGCCACTCTTTTCTGCCCTCGGGTCCTGTCCCCGTGCTTGAACAAAACCGCCTTTTTGCACCAAAGACGTCTCAAGAATTTTTTCTTGGCCGTGAGCTCTGGACCCCAAAACACTACTCCAAAAACTCATCACCAAGAGCAGCCACATTAATACTCGAGGATGAGAAGACAGGATTCCTACTGCCAGAGACAGCTCCTTCGGACGCAGAAGGTCCCCGGGCCCTGTTGTGCATTGTGCACAGGAATGGACATGTCTCAGCAAAAATAATTTTCTGTAATCTACTCATAAGGGTTTTACTAAATGATTCTTCTGGGACTCCCATTTAGTCTTTTATTTATTTATTTATTTAATTTTATTTTTTCAGTGTTCCAAGATTCACTGTTCATGCACCACACCCAGCGCTCCATGCAATACGTGCCCTCCTCAATACCCACCGCCAGGCTCTAACCCCCCACCCCCTTCCCTCTAAAACCCTCAGTTTGTTGCTCAGAGTCCACAGTCTCTCCTGGTTCATCACCCCCTCCGGTTTCCCCCTATTACCCCCGGATTCCTTTCCTTCTGCCAATGTCCTCCACGTTTTTCCTTATGCTCCACACGTAAGTGAAACCATATGATAATTGACTCTCTCTGCTTGACTTATTTCACTCAACACAATCTCTTCCAGTCCTGTCCATGTTGATGCAAAAGTTGGGTATTCATCCTTCCTGATGGAAGTATAATATTCCATTGTATAGATGGCCCACATCTTCTTTATCCATTCATCTGTTGAAGGGCATCTTGGCTCTTTCCACAGTTTGGCTATTGTGGCCATTGCTGCTACGAACATTGGGGTACATGTGGCCCTTCTTTTCACTGCATCTGTATCTTTGGGATAAATACCCAGTAGTACAATGTAGTCTTAATCCTAGAAATCTCTGGATTGGGATGGGAGCCCCGCTGTTTAGGCCAGCCCCAGGGGATTCTTTCCTTTCTACTCCTTGAAGGTAATGCCTGACCCTCTTTCCAGGTTTCCAAGCTCCCTGAGGCCAGGGACTGCCCCTGGCTGCCCTGCCCCAGTCCTTCCTGCAGTGGAAAAGATGGATGGGACCCCTGTTACCCTGTGGGGTGCCCAGGGACTCAACATTGTGCCTGAACTGGGGGTCGGAACAGATAATGACAGAAACCTAGGATAGGAGAGCACGCATCGTTTTTATAAATTTATTAATATAGTTAACATAATACACTTGGAAAAAAGCGAGTAAACCTTAATTGCTTTCTTAGTAAAAACTACATAAAGCTTGACAAAATCATCACAGCACATGGAGGTACCAGAAAGCAGCCAACCCTCTTCCCAGCACTGCCAAGGACGCATAAAGGAGGCTTCCTTAGGCTGTAGCAAGAATTTAGGTGTTTACCCAAAAATTATGTGCTTTTTTTTTTCTTTTTCGGATTAAGAAACCTTGTTCAGATGCTATCGGGGAGTGGTTAAGGATGAAGGAGTAGAGGCCAGAATGAGCTTGTCATTCAGCTCTGGTCTCAGCAGACAGCGTCTCCCCAGATCCTGATCTGCACCACCCCAGGTGACCCGCAGCCCCCGCACCCACTGACGCCTCTGAAATCTCTGCCTTATGTCTTCCCTCTTTCCTGAATGCAGGGAACCAAATAACTTGGGATCCTCCCAGCCAGCCCCGTGTTGTGACTCTGGGACGCTCTTCTCTGTTCTATGACATCAACATAAGCATGGGTCGGCACTGTGGTAAGCGAAGGAGGTATTTAGTCTGTATGCCAATGGCTAATATCCCTCCCTGCCCTCAGTTATAAGAAGGTGGCCTGGTTCCCTGTCAGAGTCCCAGGGGGTGAGAGGAGGAGTGGCCGTGGGTGCATACAGGGAAGGCAGAGTCCTGGGCACCAGGGTTCCAACCTTTGGGAGAAGACTGTTTGGCTCAGCTCATCTTTTTAAACCAGGCTGCAAACATTACCAGGGCTGACCTAGTGTGTTCTTCGCTTCGCTTCAGGCTGCTACAGACTGGAGCTGCCCTTTATCTGGGATGGCAGAGGTGGGCAGAGGAAAGACACAGGGACTGAGCACCCCTCTGGACATCTTAGCTCCTGAACACGTCTGGTCCCACAGCAAATTCTCCATCAGTCCGTGTTTTTTTTATACAATGTGCTCAGATACTCACAGGTTTGACTCTAAAGTGCCAGACCACTGGACACAGAAGTTTCCAAAGTAGAGCCTAAGGAAAGCCAGCCTGGGTGGGATTAGGATACAGTCCCGTAATGCTAACCTTAAGAAAAAGAGGGAGGAAAAAGTTGGAGGCTGAGGTTTAAGGAGAGACCATTCAGGGTTTAGGTCTCACCTTCCAATACTGTGACTCCTAGGTAGGGGCGAGGCAGCAATATTCCAGAAAGTTCCAAGAACCGCAAAAAAAAGGTGCTGCCAAACTTTAAACAACCGGTGGGTGTTATACACAGTTCCTCCCCCTTTCCATGAATTTCCACTGCTTCTGTCAACAAAAGTCTGACTCAGTATGATCCCCAGCTGTTTCTCCAGACTCTCCACATGGAGAAAAATGATCAACAACTTGCTCCTTCATGCATTTCTCCATTCCACAACAGCCCAGTCTCAGACCCACAAATCCTAGCTTTGTCCAACACAAACCAAGTAGGGTAGGCCTCTCTCGGCCACTTTTGACCCCTGGCGATCTCGCTTTCTCCAGCTGACCCACAGTTTTTAGCCAGCCCAGTCTTTGAGCTCTCTATCAACTTTCCTCTACGAAGCAGAGAGAGGCCCAGAAATTCATCCATTCCTTCATTCACAAAGCATTTATTAAGTATGTATTATGCGGCAAAACTGCCGTGAGGTCCTACAGTGGGGAGGTACTACAGTGATCAAGATAGGGAAAGAGAGACAGACAGGGACCCTGCTTTCAAGGAGCTTAGAGACAAATGGAAGAGATAAATATTAAGCACGCATAATTGTAAGAGTGATAAAAATGCATCTATTCTGAATCTAGCGTTCAGTACTACATGTAACAAAGTGGTTCAAGGGAGGTGGGCAGGGAAGACGTAGGAGGTGAGGGCCAGAGCTCTCTGCCGCCCAACCCCCAACATTTCTAGTTTTCCACCAGCTGGATGCCTCGCTGCATCCACAGCCTACCCCCTTGAGAGAAATTACAGCTCAAGGCACAGCTTTCAACAATCCCTTGTTGATCCCTTTTCTGGGCCCATAGCATGTATTTGCCATTTGTTTCCTGTCAAAACCAACATGTTACCATAGCCTGGTTGAGAGCAGGAGCCGTAAAAGATAGGACACCCAAGAGAAGCTTTGTCCTATCAAGACCCAACCAGTGTCAAAACCACAGCAGGAAAGGAAGAAGCAGCAATATAGAATAAATATTTTTATCTCAATCTGTGTGTGTGTGTGTGTTGCCCCCTCTAATCTTCCACTGGCTAAATCCAGTCTGAGGCCAGACAGAATCAGCATTCAGGTGATCAGGTCAATAGAGATTAGCCTACAGGGTCAAAAAAAAAAAAAAAGGGCAGATTCAAAGAGCCAAACACAAAATAATCAGCCAATCATACCTCACTGTCAAGACCATTTCAAAAAGAGAAGCGCGTTTAAAATTTATTACAAAAAGAATATGTTATTTTGGTAATGGGATTTTTTTTTTTTTTTTAAGATAAGGCCAAGAGCCCAAATACACCCTGTTCTACACGGTAAGTTAGCCTTCACTGGCACTGCTTGCCCTGAGTTGTTAGAGAGCCATCCTGCATGAGAACCTCAGAGCTCAACCCATTGTGAGGCACATGGGTGGTCTCCGAGGTTCTAGAATTCCCAGGAGCTGTAACTTGGCATTGGGAGCTTCTGCTCATAGTTTTCCTTCACAGCTCTTGGGTGCCCTACACCAGTCTCCTCTTTCCCAAAATCCAGATGAAGAAGTTTCTCTTACTAATGAGTCTTTATCTGATTGGATGTGCCAGAGGTGAGTCCCCTGTGTTGGCTCTGGGAGACTTCTTTCAGGTCCTTTAGCCCTTGAAGAAGGAAGACCAGAATATTAGTTATCTAAACCAATCTGACTCAGATTCAGGACTAGCTAGACCAGTTCAGGTCTGAGAGTTCCCAAGCCAGTTGATCCCTCCTAGGAATGGCTTTGCCATCAGAGAAGCCCGCTGGCTGGGCAGTCTCATTCCTACTACTTCTTTAAGCCACTCACCATTTGTACCTGATGCTCTGTGAGATGAGAAAACAGGTCGAAGGGCTTTCTGAAAGTCCAGTGAAGGTTTGTCCCAATGAACTGAGTGCAAGGGATCCTTACGTAGTTAATGTAGCAAGGAAAGATATAAGGAGATGGGAATGTGATGTATACCCAGAGAGCCATCTCAGAAAACAGCAGGGCTAAGGGCCAGAGACCTTACAAGCCTCTCCGTCATGGCCAGGTTCTACCCATCCAGTTGTCTGTATTTCCTCTTTCAGGGTTCTCATTCATGGTGGGCTGTGTTCCCTCATTCCTCCTAGAGGAGAAGAGACAGGCCATGAGCTCTGAACTGTCGGCTAGATGACAAAGTGTTTTCCATAATGTTGGTTGTCTGAGATTTTGTTTTTCGCTCTCTTAGACTTTCAAAGCTGACTCAGAGATGTAGATACATAGCTACCAGATGGCAGTGTATGCCCGCCACATGGCAAAGCAGTGAGTCGTCAACTCTAAGAATGACTAAGAAATGAGTGTGCTTTTTCAAGCCTCCTTTCTACATCAGAAATCTCTCTACTAAAACTTCTGTTAACTGTTAAATAATAAGTCAAACAGATAATATTCTGTACCAACTTTTAAAAATAAAAACCTCCCCAAAGCCTTTCCAAACCTTCCCTTCCCTTCATCAACATATTCTAATCCTAGTCTTTTAGAAAGTCATTGATTATAAGGATTGTGAATCATCCAGAATACATATATCTATTGCAGGAGTCTTACAGATAAGGCTAATTTAGAGCCCTAGCCTACCTCGTCCTCAAGAGATCGTGTCATTCCTCTCAACTTTTGACTGGGACTAAGAACTCAGTCCTTTTGTAGTCTATCCACCCTCCTCTGGGCTACTCAGTATAATCACAGAGTAATAATCAAATTGTTTGGTGCTACATCCAATAAAATGAAAAGTACTACCTAAAGAATATTTGTCTAATAGTCATTGGTGAGATGAATTAAAAGTAGAAGGGACTGGCCAGAAGAGAAGGACTGGCTAAGAGGTTTTTTTTTTTAAGTCCCAGTGGAAAGTGGGGAGGAGAGAAAAACTAAATTAATTGAACACTTAAGCAATAAACTAGACACTTTACAATTTATCTTACTGAAAATCCATGCAACTACATGAAGTGGGTATAAATGGTACATTACAAGGAATCTCAATTAAGAAATAAATAAGCAAAGAATGTTTTTTTATCTTAATAATTGATCCCATCTTTGAGTCTCCAACCTGCATGGATAGGGGACTGATCTAAGAAAGAACTTGAATTTGCCAAATAAAAATGTCTTAAATCCTGTCTGGTCATTTTTATGAGTTCATTAGATATTTGTCACCTCTGGTTTAAAATTTATCCTGTCCAAAGGGTAAAACCTTCTTTCAATTTCAGCTAGAATTACTTAGCTATTGAACCGAGTTACTTTCTCTTTCCCTTTTGTATTTTCATCCTTCCTGCCTTTCACCTAGAGAGAAACTGGGGGGAGGGGTGGTGGTAGACTTCTAATAATGTGATTGATGGCACATTGATTTCCTGATGCTGGCTTTGTTGGGGAGGCACACGATTTTCCCTTCCTGTGCTTTTGGTACATGGGCGAGTGGGCCCCCTGTACATTTCTTAATAATGTGGATCTTACAGATGCCTGGGTGGCTCAGTTGGTTAAGTGTCTGCCTTTGGCTCAGGTCAAGATCCTGGGGTGCTGGGATCAAGTCCCACATCAGGCTCCTTGCTCAGAGGGGAGCCTGCTTCTCCCTCTGCCTGCTGCTCCCCCTGCTTGGGCGCGCTCTCCCTCTCTCTCTATCTGATAAATAAATAAAATCTTTAAAAAAAAAATAGCGTGGATCTTAAAATTCTTCCTTTAAATGCCGGAGGTTAATGTGTTTCATTAACACCTCTGTCCTTCATGGTCTTTTGAGTAATTAGTTGATTTCCTCCAACATCTGCAATATCTTCAGATCCCTGACCAGGTCCCCAGGAAACCCAGGAATTGCACGTTAGCCTTACTGCATAAGCAAAGCAGTCCTTATCCCCTTCTTTCTCTCACCTTCTCCATCTCTCTTCTGTTCCTTCCCCACCCCAGGAGCATCAGGCCAGCCTGATGAGCCTCCTGGCTCTATGGATCATCAAGCTTCAGTTCAGCAATTTTCAGGTGAGTACTTTTCACTTGGAAACCCTTCAGACGGTGAGGCTTTATATGAGACTTCTGCAGGCGAGAGCACTTTAGGTGAGCGTGCTTCAGGTGAACACACTTCAGGTGAGCACTCTTCAGGTGAACACACTTCAGGTGAGCACTCTTCAGGTGAACACACTTCAGGTGAGCATGCTACAGGTGAACACACTTCAAGTGAGCATGCTGCAAGCGAGCACACTTCCGGTGAACAAGCTGCAGGTGAACAGAGTTCTGGTGAAAAGTCTTCAGGTGAACAGGCTTCCGGCGAACAGTCTTCAGGTGAAAAGGCTTCCGGTGAACAGTCTTCCGGTGAAAAGCCTTCAGGTGAACAGGCTTCAGGTGAACAGGTTTCAGCTGAAAAGCCTTCAGGTGAACAAGCTTCCAGCGAGAAGCCTTCCGGTGAACAGGCTTCAAGTGAACAAGCTTCCAGTGAACAGACTTCGAGTGAACAAGCTTCCGGTGAAAAACCACTGGGTGACCAGCCTTCAGGCATTCCACCATCCAGCACGTTTTCAGGTGAGGCACATTTTCGGGTGAGGTACATCTGGATGGGTCCTCGTCCTTGACTTCAGGGGAGAAATGGGCAACACATCAAGAAGCCCAATTTTAAGGAGAGCGTATTTAGGAGAGTCTTTAAGAAAGACTAGTTCACAAACACTTCACAGGCCGTTGTCTCAAAGACACTCTTTCCATCTCTTTACAATGATACCAGGAGGCAGGATATAGGTTTTATGGAGCCCTGAAGGCTAAACAATTTTGAGGGCCCTTTAAAAAAGTAAAAGAACACAAATACAAAATGCCAGCAGTCCCTCCAACTTTACGTAAGAAATTATGAATACATATGCCCACTGCTCCCTTGGAAGGGGCTCTTGGGACACTAACCTTCACGAGTTTCATGCTAAATCTGCCTCAACAAACGATGTTAGAATGCCTCGCAAACTCTGGGAAGAGATGACTAGCCCTGGAGCTGGTGGCTCCGTTTTGTTTGAATGTGGAAAATAAAGCATGATCACACTTTGGTCTGTTAGATTCATAAAGAAGTGCCCAGCACAACTGCAATTCTTTGGCTCTTACTAAAACGGAGTTGTTCAAGAGAGGAAAGCAAGACCCAGAGTTTGATCCCTCAAGATATTACCAGACTTATAAGCACTTCACAGTTCCTCCCGTTGCATAAGTAGTAGTATTCCAACTTCAGATGAGAGAGGTGGAGCTAAAAACACATAGCTAGAAAGTAGCTTGGATTCAAACTTAAGTTGGTCTGACTCTAAAACCCACAGCTTTCCTATTTATTCATGCTCCCTTACCTAGGGAATTGGCAATGGAGAAAGAGGCAAAATGGGAGCATTTCAAAAAGAATGCCCTTTGTAACAAATTGACATTGCTGAAGGTCAACTTGAAAATGGAGGATGACCATTCTTTACAGAGTTTGCAATATTAGAGCATTCTTTTTTTTTTTTAAAGATTTTTATTTATTCATTTAACAGAGAGAGAACACAAGCAGGCAGAGAGGCAGGCAGAGGCAGAGAGAGGAGCAGGCTCCCTGTGGAGCAAGGAGCCCGATGCGGGACTCGATCCCAAGACGCTGGGATCATGACCTGAGCCAAAGGCAGTCACTCAACCAACTGAGCCACCCAGGCGTCCCAATATTAGAGCATTCTAACATGGCTGTTAATCAGTCAGTTCTTACTCTAAGTGGGCCTTGTGGGTGACCGTATGATGGGAGAGTAAAAAGGGGAGCCAGTCGTGTGATTAAAGCTCTACTTTGCTCCTATGGAGTTAGATATGGCAGAAGCCAGTGGGGATATGAACTGGAGTAAACATCAGTATTATAGAGAGAAATTTGGGATTCTTCAGCAATGAAAATTATATATGAAGCAGTTAAAATGAAGGAATTTCCTCTCGTCCAGAAGAGAAACTATGCTCTATCAGATATAGGGCCCTCAAATGTCCAACAAGAACCAATCGAATGTATTATATCCAGGCTACTTACTGCCCATCATCCCTCTCCTTGTGACTCATGGCTCTATGCCTGGTCCATCAGGAAATTTCATCAGGTTTATCTCAAATTTGCAGGCCCAATATTAAATTGCCACACATGCTCATATATGAATGATCAAGGAAAATGTCTTCGTGGAGAGGGAGTCTGCTCCACTCAGAATTCCCAGCAGTGCATGTTAAAGAAGATCTTTGAAGGTATGTGGGGACTTCATAATACAGTCTTTGCCAGAGAAACACATTAACTTGAGTACTCTTCGGAGCAGCAGGGGTGGTGGCAGGAGCCTGAGGAGGGGTCAAGATGTGATTCCCCAGAAACTTGGAGATTCAGGAGAACTTTATCCCAAATTAAGAGCAGAATTCTAGCTACTGATAGGGAGGTAACGGTCCTTCCCAGCAGGTCTATGATGTCTTAAAAGGACACAGGGACTCTGGCTGTCTCTTCCTACAAAAGAAATGTAGGAGTTGTACCTTGAGATGTTGAGACATTGACCATAATTCAGGACTGGGTCTGTCTTGTTCATGGCTCTGTATTCACTTAGCACTTAGCACAATGTTTAGTATGTGGTGGGCATTTAGTAAATACTGAATAAATGAACAAACATTTTCTAATGTTCACAGGTTGCCAGACCTGTCCCGCTATATCCCCATACTCTCTACCCTTATACTCACTCCTTATCCCCAAAATAAAGGATCTTGATGACTGCCATCCTGTGAACCACATTGTCTGACTTCCCTTGTGGTTTGTCTAGTCCCTCAATAGAGGCAGTGACAGATGTGGGGAAGGGTCCAGAAAAGACAGAAGAAAGGAGAGGGGGAGGAAGAATACATAAGCTGGAGGTCTTGGTCATGCCTGCATGGAGACACTGGGGACCATGGATGAAGGCACAGGTCAGAGGAGGAAGCCTTCTGCTCACTACATTCTGTCTCTGCTTCTTTCAGGTGGAAAACTCCAATTCATGGTTCAGGGGTGTGAGAACATGTGCCCATCTATGAACCTCTTCTCCCATGGAACCAGGATGCAAATTATATGCTGTCGGAACCAATCTTTTTGCAACAAGATCTAGAAGCCTGTGCCCTTGCTTCCTGCCCTGACTCAGGCAGCAATAATCCTCCATCATCCTACAGGGCTCGATTTATATTTTGTTTCTTCCCCAGTCAATAACTAATCACATCTGCCTCCGCCTGAGTGTCAGACAGGATGTTCACATATCTCCCCTTCCTCTCTTTTATCCATGCCCTGTTATCCATTCTTCTCTGTCATCTGTCTTCCCTTACCCCATCTCTCCACATTCTTTTCTTTCTCAATAAATTCTGCATGGTCAAGAATACAGCCTGGAGACGGACTTCTTTTCCCATCAGCCAGTTGCAGGGTCAGCCTGAGCTTGCTTCCGCTCTGCACACTAAAGTGGATGCATTTTAAATCACTCCACATTCATCAAAGTGGTGGGGCCCCCAGGGCAGACACAAAGAGAAATGCAGGGTAGCTTAAATAATACTACGGTATCTTCTCTGACCCCCTCCGTGTCCATCCTAACAGAAACCCCACCCCCTTCTACTATCCCGCGATGGTGTCCAAAACTCACCCCTTCTTTGGCTCTTGAGTTTTGTCTTCGAGTCTACTCTTAACATAATTATAACAATAAAATGACTCTTTTTTTATTTGCTATATAAAACGTAGTAGGTCATACTGTTTAAATCTTTTTCTCAAACAATGTTACCAGATCTTCTCAGTATAGAGCAGCAGGTGGAGATACTTTAATAGTCTCTCTCTCTCACCTTGTATTAGTGTTCTATTCTTTCATGCGTTTTCACACACATGGTCTCATCTGATCCTCAGGAAAGAGCCCAGTAGGACAGACAGGAAAGATGGCATCATCCTTGGTTTACAAATATATAAAAATTTATTAGTACACCATGTTGTTCCAAACTGGCCGTGGTTATAGAGTTACTTTGAGCCAGGGCCAGATTTCAAAACCAAATCTGCATGATTTCAATTTGAGTTGTTTCCACCACATGATAAATACTAGGCAGAATGGTTCTTTCAAGACCAAAATCAATCCTCTCTTCCAACACAAGCACATCTCCTTTTAGCCACTGTCCTCCCACACCTCTATTTAAAACCTCCTGAGATCAGCTGGGTGGTCTTAACAGTGTCTCGTGCAGAGCAAAAGCCTTCAATTTGGATAAAATCCAGTTTTTTCTTTTATGGACAGGGCTTTCGATTTCATGCTTAAGAACTCTTGGAATACTACATCAAGAAACATTTTACGGGTACCTGGTAGCTCAGTCAATTAAGTGTCTGCCTTCGGTTCAGGTCCCACAGTCCTGCTCCTCGCTCAGCGGGGAGTCTGCTTCTCCTTTTCCCTCTGCCCCTCCCCCCTGCTGGTGCTGACCCTAATAAATAAAAATCTTAAAAAAAAAAAAAAAGCAGATTTTACTGTTTGTGAAATTTAAAAAATTATACACACACACATACATATGGATTTAAGTATGTGCTATTTGCTTAAAACCAAATGGGCTGGGCACTGGCTTTGGATATGTATTTCCATGAAGACAATAATCATTGTGAAGAGAGTGTTAACTAGCAGTTACAGAATATATACTCTATGCCATGTGATGCATTTAACAGTTTTGTTAATATGTTCTCTCTTAATCCTGAAAACAATTTTATGCAATTATTAAGATTACAAGATCCTAAGCAAGACAAATTGGAGAGTTTTGTCACAAGCCAAAATTTAATGCTGGTGGTCCAGAGACTTCTTCAGGTTCTTTTTCAAATTTCTGAGTGAAAATTATTTTAGGGGCGCCTGGGTGGCTCAGTGGGTTAAAGCCTCTGCCTTTGGCTCAGGTCATGATCTCAGGGTCCTGGGATGGAGCCCCGCATTGGGCTCTCTGCTCAACGAGGAGCCTGCTTCCCCCCCCCTCTCTGCCTACTTGTGATCTGTCAAATAAACAAATCTTTAAAAAAATTTTTTTTGGATACACACTACTATCCCTTGATCAACTGGCATTCAAAAACAAAGGCCCAAACCCTGGAACTAAAATTCCAAAAAAGGAACACCTGGGTACCTCAGTCATTGGGTGTCTGCCTCCTGCTCGGGTCATGATCCCAGGGTCCTGGGATCAAGCCCCACATCGGGCTCCCTGCTTGGCAGGAAGCCTGCTTCTCCCTCTCCCACTCCCCCTGCTTGTGTTCCCTCTCTTGCTGTGTGTCTGTCAGAAAAATAAAATCTTAAAAAAAAAAAAAAAGACAAGTAAGTGAACAGGGCAGAAATACATTTCCGTCACCACCTTCTCTTTCAGGCTGGGGACTTCTGCCTCCTCTGTTAAGCCAATTTGCTCATGTATCCGCTATCCTATACAGGGATGTGATTGATTCGCAGCTTGGTAGCAAGAACTAAATTCCTTTTACCAGACAGCTACCCAAATACACATGGTCATCGTGTTCCTCCTGTGCCAAATAAGAGATCATCTAAGCCAGAAAAAACACCATAACCTCAACGTCCCCACTCAGCAGGAAGCAGCCAGATGACTCATGTTGTCCTCAACAACCCAATCCCTCATTTTTTTTTTTAAGATTTTATTTATTTGACAGAGAGAGACAGCAAGAGAGGGAACACAAGAAGGGGAAGTGGGAGAGGGAGAAGCAGGCTTCCTGTTGAGCAGGGAGCCCGATGTGGGGCTCAATTCCAGGACCCTGGGTCATGACCTGAGCCAAAGGCAGACGCTTAACCACTGAGCCACCCATGCGCTCCCCCCCCCCCATTTCTTTTTTTAAGGAAAACGGACTAAAATGTTAGCCAAAAACATGCCATTTTCTACCAGCCACCGCCTCAGACTGGACTAGAAAATTACCACCTAGACCTGGGGCCCAGAGTACATCCTGTTTGACAAAAAACAGTTTAAATCGAAAGCAGTCTTCCTTAGCAACTCTAGCAATAGCTAGTTGCAAAAATTTTTCCCACCCCAAGACCTGCAATACTCACTTCCTCAGCTGGAACCTATAACTACCCATAAGCCTGGAAGCGAGGAGGGCTCCAGTCTTAGGTGGTGACGCCCTCTGCTGGCTTCGGTTGCCACAGTAAAACTTCCGTTTGCCATAGAGCTATGGTCTCCTCCTCTCCATCACCCCTCACCGCGGGAGTTAACGTAACACAACCCAGCAACTGCACTATTAGGTATTTACCCAAAGGACACAAAAATACTGATTCAAAAGGATACATGCACCCCAATGTTTATAGTAGCATTATCAAATAGCTAAAATTATGGACAGAGCCCAAACATCTATCAACTGATGAATGGAGTAAGATGTGGTGTGTGCCTTCTCCCCTCTGGCAACCACCAGTTTCTTCTATCTTCTATATTTTTCAGTCTGTTTCCGGGCTTAATTTTTTTACATTCCACATATAAGTGTAATTATATATTTGTCTTCCTCTTACTTCATTTAGCGCAATACCCATAAAAGGTCCATTCATATTGTCATGAATAGAAAATTTTCCTTTTTTATGGTTGAGTAATATTCTAACACACACACACCCCTTATCTCTTTTATCCATTCATGTATCAATAGACATTACTTGCTGCCATAGCTTCTTGACTATTGTAAATAATGCTACAATAAACATAAGAGGAATATATTTTTTTAATTAGTATTTTTAGGTTTGTTTGGGGTTTTTTTGGTAAATACCCTAAAGGGAATTACTGGATTATATGGTATTCCTATTTTTAATTTTTTGATGAACCTCCATATTCAAAGGAAAAATATATTAAAAACAGCCAGAGAAAAATGAAGCCTTATGTATAGGGAGAAAACAATTAGAACTCCACTTTTGCACAGGATTTAAAAGATAAATGCATAACTTTTAGAAATAATATAGGAAAAATCTTTGAGACCTAAGTCTAGACAAAGGATTGTTAGACTCTGTGTCTAACAGATCCCAAAAAAGTCATTCATAAAATGAAAAATTAATAACTGGACTTCATTGAAATTTAAAACTTTTGCTGTTTTCAGAGGATGAAAAGGCAAGCTACAGAATGGAGAGCGTATTTGCAAACCACATATCCAACAAGGAACTAGTATCTAGGACATATAAAGAAGTTCCCAAACCCAATATAAAAACTTCCAATTAAAATATGAATGAGATGGGATGCCTAGGTGGCTCAGTTGTTAAGTGTGTGCCTTTGGCTCAGGTCATGATCCCACGGTCCTGGGATCAAGTCCCGTGTCTAGCTCCCTGCTTTGCAGGGAGTCTGCTTCTCCCTCTGCCCCTCCCTCCACTCATTCTCTCGATCTCTCTCAAATAAATAAATAAAATCGTTTTTTAAAAAATGTCCTGTAAAAAGTAAGAACTGGAAATCTGAACACTGAATGGATATCAGCAGGAAAAGGATAATCTTTTCAATTAATCAATGTTAAACTGGATAGCCAAGTGGGGGAAAAAATGAATCTTGACCTCTCTCCTCACATTATACACAAAATCCACTTTCAGGTGGACTGTAGATCTAAACATGAAAGCCAAAACTATAAAGCTTTTAGGAAATAATAGATAAGAAAATCTTCATGACCTTGAAGTAGATAATGAGTCCTTAATGGGAAACAGAGCTAGCCAAGAGAGATCTTAACAGAACTACATTAAAATCACAAACCTCTGTGAAATGTGAAACAATAAGCCACAGAATGGGACAGTGTACATGCTACACATGCAACTGAAAAAGAACTAGTATGCTGAACATATAAAGAACTGAAATCATTAAGAAAAAGATGAGGAAAAGACTGGGAGAGGCACATCGTAAGATACTCCACCTTATTTAAACTTAGGAATGAGCAAATTAATACCAAATATTACACACCAATAACTTTGCAAAAATTAGAATGATAACATCAAATGGAGGGGAAAGTCTGAAATACTAAAAACACATATTCTGCTGCTAAGAAAATCCTGATATTTTAATAGATCATTCCAAAGTGTTTTTCAGCAATTGCATCCTCTTTTCATGGCCGTATAAATGGGTACAATCATTTTTGAAACAGTTTGCCATTATTCTACTCAAATTGGAGATATACATGTCCTAAAATCTATCCATTCCACTCTTAGGTATACACCATTAGTCTCCAGGACCTAGAGAAATTCACAGGCATATACAACAATGTTCTTAGCAGGACTGTTTTGTTTTTTTTTTTAAAGATTTTATTTATTTATTTGACACAGAGAGAGATCACAAGCAGGCAGAGAGGCAGGCAGGGGGGCGGGGGAAGGAAACAGGCCCACCGCTGAGCAGAGAGCCCGATGCGGGGCTCCATCCCAGGACCCTGAGGTCCTGACCTGAGCCGAAGGCAGAGGCTTTAACCCACTGAGCCACTCGGGCGCCCCGGTAGGAGTGTTAATAATACTGTCAAACTGTAGGGTCGCCTGGGTGGCTCAGTGGGTTAAAGTCTCTGCCTTCGGCTCAGGTCATGATCTCAGGGTCCTGGGATTGAGCCCCGCATCGGGCTCTCTGCTCGGCGGGGGGCCTGTTTCAGCCTCTCTGCCTACTTGTGATCTCTCTCTCTCTGTTAGTTAGTTAGTTAGTTAGTTAGTTAGTTAAATAAATAAATAAATAAATAAATAAATAAATAAATAAATAAATCTTAAAAAAAAATACTGTCAAACTGTAAAATAATCCAAACATCCATTAGCAGTAGAGAGAATACACAGTAGTGGTATGTTCATAAATGGCATCCTATACAGTAATTAAAATCAATGAATTCGATACATGTAAGCTATTCATGCTAATGAAAATTAAAAAGCAACACATAAAAATTACATACAGCATAATTTCATTTATATGAAGTTCTAGAACAGGCAAACTAAACTGTATCACTTAAAGTTGCATCAATAGGGGCACCTGGGTGGCTCAGTAGGTTAAGCGTCTGCCTTTGGCTCAGGTTGTGGTCCTGGGTCCTGGGACTGAGCCCCGCATTGGACTCCTTGCTCAGCGGGGTGTCTACTTCTCCTTCTGCCTCTACCCTGCTTGTGCTCACTCTCATGCTCTCTCTCTCAAATAAATATTTTTAAAAAAATAAAAATAAAGATGCATAGGGCGCCTGGGTGGCTCAGTTGGTTGGGCGACTGCCTTCGGCTTGGGTCATGATCCCAGAGTCCCGGGATCGAGTCCCATATCGGACTCCCGGCTCTGCGGGAGGTCTGCTTCTCCCTCTGACCTTCTCCCCTCCCATTCTCAGTCTCTCTCTAATAAATAAATAAAATCTTTAAAAAATAAATAAATAAAGATGCATAAATAGCTGAAAATACTAAAGAAAACCAAGGAGAGGATTATTATAAATTTTATGATTACTCCTGGGGGAAAGGAGTGGGTTCTGACTGGGAAGGGGTATAAAGGAAGGCTTGTGAGGGTCAGAAATGATCTTTCTTCAACTGATTTTGGTTGAACAGATTAGCTTTACAACTGCTTGTTAAACCATACACACTTTATGTATTTATATTTATCTCAACAATCATACCCACTTCACACACCACACTATATATATACACAATGTAGCACACGTTGACCATCTATCAAAATTTTAGCTGTTATCTCTGGGTAATAATTCCACTCCCTTCATTTTTACATTCTGCAAATTTTCATCAATAAGCAAACGTTACTTTTCATAGTGGGAGTAAACACATTCTCTCAACAGCATAATGAACACTGCAGAAAAATTGTGGCAGCTTATGTTTATTGAATGCCTTTTCTGCAACACGGTCTACTGTACTCTTTATACACATTTAACTCATTTAAGATTAAAAACAACTCAAAAATGTAGTTATTATCAGTCTCTTTAGAGAGGTGGTTGCCAATGCTCACATAATTATAAATGTGAGAGTTAATCTAAGTCTGAACGGAACTTCCTCCCCATTCTTACACAAATTTCAATAGCTGAGAAAGTTTACTATTCATCTATTCACCTTTCCCTTACAATATTCTGTAGCATTTTCTTCATCTGATATTTCATTCGTTCATTTATTCAACAAATATATATTTAGGACCTACTATATTCCAGGTACTGTTCCACATACAAGATATACAAAGAGGCAGGAAGGGGGCGAAAAAGATATACAAACGGGAGAAGAAATGAAGTCTAAGTTTATGTTTTGGTGGGGGAGACAGACAAATAATTTCAGATAGTAATCAGTTCTATGAAGAAAACAAAATAGTAGGAAAGTGATTGGGGATAGTAAAAACATTTGGGCTGAGATATGAATGCTAAATAAGCCATGTGAACTACTGGAAGGGGTTCCAAGTGGCGGTAGCTGTAACATAAAAGCCCCGAAAGGGGTATGAGCTTGGGCGTGCTTCATGAATAGAAATAGAAGTAGAAGTAGAAGGCTACTCCGCCTGTCGTATGATGAACAAAAAGGACAGATGGTGTATCTTGCAGTCCAAGCAAAGAATTTAGATTCCATTTTCGATACAGTGGGAAATCACTGAGATTTTTAAGCAAGGCAGTGTCAGAGTATAATTTATCTTTAAAAAAAAAAAATCAAGTTAGGACCTATGTCAAGAAAAGACCTTGAGGGGCTCCTGGGTGGCTCAGTGGGTTGGGCCTCTGCCTTCAGCTCAGGTCATGATCTCGGGGTCCTGGGATCGAGCCCCACGTTGGGCTCCCTGCTCAGTAGGGAGCCTGCTTCCCCTTCTCTCTCTGCCTGCCTCTCTGCCTACTTGTGATCTCTTTGTCAAATAAATCTTAAAAAAAAAAAAGGAAGAAAACACTTGGAGGGAGAGAGGGTTGGGAAATGGCAAGAGTGGAAGTGGGAAGACAATAGTTTTTAGTAAGAAATCCAGGGAGGAGATGGAGGAACTTGAACTAGAATGGCAGCAATCAAAATGGACAGAAGTCTTCAGCTCCCAGATATATTCTAAGGATAGATCGCATCAATGGAGTGTCTATTTCTTCATTAAACAACTATCCATTGCATGCTGTAATACATCAGGTACTGTTCTAGGTGCTGGGGACACAGAACTGAACACAACATACAGGATCCCTGACCTCAAGGAGCTTATATATCATATACTGCAATGAGGGAAATAGACATTTAATAGGTAAATAAAAATATCTTATAATGTCAGTAAGTGTTACAATGAAAAATAAAGAATGATAGAAGTAGGGTAATATTTTAGATAAATCAAGGGAAGGCTTTGCATAATGGATGACACTTAAAGTGAAGCACAAGCCACACAAATGTTTGGGAGTAAAGCACTCCAGGGAGAGGGAACAGCAAAGGAAAGATCTTGAAATAAGAATATGTGCAAAGCAAATGCACTTAGGGCAGGGTAAGTAAGTAAGAGAGTGGCAGAGCAGGCCCAGGTGCTGGTAAGAGGGCACATTCCATAAACCCAGGCAGTAAAAGAGAACATTTTGAATATTGTTTGAAGTGTGATAAAAAGCCATGAGAATTGAGAACAGGGGACGGATCCTTGATTCACATTTTAGAAAGGTCATTCGGACTGCCTTTTTGACTGTTGAAGGATAAGTAATATGAAAAGAAAGGTAACAGTGCTTCACCTAGAGTGCTTCTAGTAGAGGTGTGAAGTAGGATAGGTTGTGGATAAATTTGCTAAACTGAACAGGATTTGCTGAATTAAATGTACAGTAGGAAAACCAAGTCAAGGAAGATTCCTGGGGTTTTGGCTTAAGGAACCGGAGAGCTGAATGTAGGATTACTGGGATTAGGAGAAACTAGGGAGGAACAGGTTGGAAGACACGGACCAAAAGCTGGTTTGGGTTATATGTTCACTATTAGTCAAATGGAAATGTCAGCATGGCTGCATCTTTAAAGTCAAATGCTCACAGGAGAGGCCAAAGCCCGAGATAACTTTGTTTTTGAGAGTTACTAATGAATTTTCAAGAACAAAATTTTTCATATTTGAGAATTTACTGGCTCAATTCTTAGGAGTCACCTATCACTTCAAATTTATTTCTCCTATGGATATACAGCAGTTAACACAATTTCTCAGTATACACTAATAAGCGATAAACTCTAACAATAAAATTTCACAAGTTCTTAGCTTCAGACTAAGATGATTAATTTTATAAATTACCAGGAAAAAGGAATACAGGTCCCAACCTAATACATCCAAAAGTTAATATAAACTTTATCAGAAGAACAAAGTCTTAGTAAATCTAAGAGTAAAAGAACTAAGAATCAGATCTATTTCTATCACAGCTTCCTTACTTCTCCCTCCTCTTTTATTCCCTATTACCTAGAAGTTTGGTCATCAAGAAGTCCACAGAGTTAGCTATTCATTTTCAAAATAGAATTTATTTCTGTAATAAAGAATTAAAATATGGCTGTGAAAGTAGAAAATAATATAGAAAAATATTTAAAATGTGCAATAGTAATTTTAGAGTAAAGGTAGTTAAGCACTAGGGTCCATGCTCAACATCTACTTGAAAGACCAACCAATATTTTATATATTATTAACTACAATGGAGAAAACATACCTACTTGCAATTTTAATTAACAGTTATAATTCAAAAACAGATTTATAAACCTGGTAAGGCCCTTGTGAAAATATAAGTACAAATCTTAAGGATATATTTTTTGAAGTCAGCTTCACTTTATAGACTGAAAAATTTACTGTCCAAACGTCACAGGACTGCTTTATTACTAATCCACCCAAATAATTAAATCAACATGGAGGAAACACCTACTTTTTGGATGAAACCAAATGTTTTGTTAATAATACAACAAGAATATCATCTTTCATTACACTGGTAAGCTCACGTATCCCCAAAGCTTGGTTTCCATCACATGGGTCTTTAGACACCAAACACAGGATGAAGAAATATCTAATGAATTCTATCCATCTGTTCCCCAAATCTTTACTTACAATGAAGAGATAGGTATTGTTTGTATGAAGAACATACAAAAAGAACTGGAAAATGTTTGGCTAGAGGGAAGACAACTCTTCAGAGACTATTGTTTGCAGTTTGCAGAATAGGATAATCTTCTCTAGG
Organism: Nasua narica; assembly: GCA_028533885.1. Lineage (NCBI taxonomy): Eukaryota > Metazoa > Chordata > Mammalia > Carnivora > Procyonidae > Nasua > Nasua narica. Next base: position 74,998,011 of record CM052815.1, read on the forward strand.
AAGAATAATGTCAACATAGCAGCACTATAGTCACCAGGAACCAATGGGTCTCTCATGTGGCAGGAAGCCAAACCTTCTGGCTGCTCACGACATCACTCAGCTTCCCTTTAATCTTCAGGAAGTGTCTCTTGAATTCTAATCCATCACCCTATATTGGGAATAATATCCAAAAATAATATCAAAAAAAGAGACTGCCATAAAATCCAACTCTCTTTAGTGGTAAGAAAAGACAATCATCCTCAGCTATGTCCAGCTACAATTCTCACCAGGCCCTCTTACGAAGACCAAATATCCTAGAAGAAATGGCTACATACGTAATTCCAACTTGCTTTTGGGCCTATCACCGTTCCCAACACACTGGGCTCAGAGAGCAGAAACATCACGCCTTGTCTATTTAAAGCATTGCTATCTATGTATCTAAGTCACCATTTTCCATTGGCACTGGAGGTTTGTAAACTAAAATTAAGCTATGAAACTACACTGGAGTCTTGCCAAAATACTGTGGCAACAAAGCCAGTGATTCAGTTATGAGAAGAATTTTATTACACTAGGATCTTAATAATTTAATTCCATACTAAGCATCTAGACAATGGTAATGCAGCAAATTTCCTATTTTAGAATGTGAACTATTTCTCCAACCTCCTTTAGGAGACATATACAATCTCTCAGAAAACAGAGAAAATGCTATTTTGGTCTTATATACCTAGGCCAAACTATAACCTCAGAATCAGTAATTCCTAAAGAAATAACCAGAAATGTGAACAAGACTCTATGTATATATATATATATATCACAGACTTACTTAAGACAGATAAATGCTCATTAGTTATATTGTACATTTTGACAAACATATAATTGTTATTAAAAGATATATTTGGATTAAGTAAGAAGTTTAGAATGCTTTAAAATGTTTAGGGTAATTACTGTTAGACAGTATAATTTAGGATTATTTTTATTTTTACTTATTTACATTTTCTACAAAAAACTTGTATAAGGAAAATGTCATTTGAAAAAACTGTTTTAGAAGGATAATGAGAAAACAAATCTTCAGAACATTGAATGAAAAAGAGCAAGTCACCACATATTTATAAACACCATGTATATAGAAATATAATGCCATTTTAAAAAAATCTCTACATATAAGAGCATTTACATGTAACACTTACTAAAGAAGTAGTAAGATAAGTACCATAATGAAATACAATATAAAATAGGTCTCTTCTCTCTGGATGGTAAGATTAAACTTGATTCTTATTTTCTCCTTTTGTATGTTTTCATTTTTTTTAGGTTTCTACAATGAACATGTAATACTTCTTTAATAACCACAGAAGAGTTAAAAAAAAAAAAAGTGTTGTCATACATACCTTAGAAAGCCGAAAGTCAACCAAGATCTTCTCATCCATTTCCACCAAATTCACTTTGAAAATCAGTTTATTGTTTCTCCTATCAGTTGTTGATACAGTAACCTAAGGCAATAAAAATAAGTTTAGCCCCCCAAAAACAAATAAATAAGTTTAGCCCAAATTACAAAAACATTTGTAATACTTCTCATTTCAAGGAATGACTGAAAAATACACTGGTATACCACAATTGTGCCATGGTGAAATCTCATGTTCTGGGAAAGTACAAGATGCTTCACACGTACACTGCTGGTGGGAATGTACAATTGTGCAGCTGCTTTGGAAAACCACTTGGAAGCTCCTCAAAAAGTTAAACAGAGTTACTATATGCCTTACCAATTCCGTTAGCAGGTATATACCTAAGAAATTGGACATGTACTGTTATGGGTTGAATTGTGTCCCCTCAAAATTCATATGTTGAAACCCTAACCCCTCAGAATGTGACTGTATTTGAAGAGTGGGCGTTTAGAGACGTAACTGAGTTAAAATGAAACCACTAAGTGGGCCCTGATCCAATATGACTGCTATATTTGTGAGAAAAAAAAAATTAGGATACAGCGAGAGCTAGATACCAGATACACATGCGCAAGGAGGAAAGGCCAGGCGAGGAAGCAGCAAGAGGACAGCTATCTGAAATCCAGAAGAGAGGGCTCAGAAGAAACCAAACCTGCCAGCACCTTGATCTTGGACTTCCGTCTCTCAAATTGTGAAAAAATTTCTGCTGTTTAAGCACCCACTCTATGGTATTTTGTTATGACAGCCCTAGCAGAGTTCATACAAAAACTTGTACGAAAACGATTGTAGCAACATTACTCATAATAGCCAAAAAGTAGAAACATTCCAAATGTCCATCAACAGGTAAGTGGTTAAATAAAATGTAGGCTTCTATCCACATAATGGAAGATTATTCTCCCATAAAAAGGAATGAAGTACTGATAAATGTAAACAACACGGATTAAACTTGAAAACATTATGCTAAGTAAAAGAAGACACATAAAAGTCCATTTATATGATATTATATAATTCCATTTATATGAAACATACAGAATAGGCAGTCTATAGAAACAGAAAGTAAATCAGTGGCTGCCAGGAAATGAAGGGAGGAAAGAATGAGGAGTGGCTGCTAATTGGTATAGAGTTTATTTTCGGGGCAATGGGATGTTCTGTAATTAAATGACGATGGTAGCACAATCTTGTGAATATACCAGAACCACTAAATTATACACTTTAAGATGGTTAAAGTGACAATTTTTAGGTTACATGAATTTCATCTCAATAAACCTTCTGATTAAAAAAAAAAAAGTAAACTACCTACGCAAGTGAGAGGAAAACCAGGCTGACCTCAGATTTCTGCATAGTAATAATTTCCTCTAAGTTTTAATTTTGAAAGCTTATAAATCTATAAAAAATACCCTGAAAGAATCTACAATAAATAACTATATACCCTTCATTGGTCTTATCAACGTAGATAAGTATGTTTACTTGATTTTTTTTATGTGATTGTCTTTTTTTTTTTTTAAGTTTTCAACCAAGCTACTGAAGACAAAGCACTTCCCTTCAACATGTTTCTCCTATGAACAAAGACATTCTCCTATAAACCATAGTATTATGAAATCTGGCACTAATACAAAAATATTATTTAACACAAAACCATATTCAAATTTCCCCAATAGTCCCAGTAACATCCTCTATAGCTTAGGATATCCATGATTTAGGGGTGCTTGGGTGGCTCAGTGGTTTCATTAAGTCTCTGTCTTTGGCTCAGGTCATGATCTCGGGGTCCTGGGATCGAGCCCCACATTGGGCTCTCTGCTCAGCGGGGAACCTGCTTCCCCCTCTCTCTCTGCCTTCTTCTCTGCCTACTTGTGATCTCTCTCTCTCTCTGTCAAATAAATAATTTTTTAAAGTCTTTTTAAAAATAAATAAATCCATAATTTAGTGAAAGATCATGCCTTACATTACTTTTCAGGCCTCTTTAATATGTAATATTCACCCCTAGTTGTTTTTTATGACATTAGGTGTTTGAAAAGCCTAAAGACATTAGAATTTCAATGTTACAAATATGCTATAATAATATAAACAAAAATTGGTAGGTGGGAGCAGGGGAGATGGAAGAAATATGGGATTGTTAATGTATTCATCTTTCATAGAAGGGAATCTTTCCTACTGTTATAATTTAAGTATATATAATTTTTAAAAACATGACTTGCCTCTAGTTATTTTTAGTAACTTAAAGAAGACTTTCAATATTATTTCTTAAAGTAAAGAACATTTTACCTAAGTCTTTTCAATTTCAATTGTTTCTTTTTCTTTTTAAGGTTTTTTTTTTTTGTCAGAGAGAAAGAGAGGAGGAGAGAGAGAGATGGGGAGCAGAAGCAGGGCAAGTGGCAGTCAGAGAGAGAAACAGGCTCCCTGCTGAGCAAGAAGCCTGATGTGGGATTTGATCCCAGCACCCTGGGATCATGACCTGAGCCAAAGGTAGACGCCTAACTGACTGAGTCACCCAGGCATCCCACTATTGTTTTCCAAAAATATACTGATAATGATCATATTTTACTTAAATATTGACATTTTTCTTCAGGAAAATCTATGAAACATACCTGATTCATACAACTCTTTTTCCATTGATAGCCCAATTTCTCACAAGTCTCTTTCAGGCATTGATAAGATTTGTCTGCATCCAATTTGGTAAAAAACCTTGTCATCCTTTTAACCAAGCGCTGCCAAGGGTTCTACATGTCAAACAGAGGAAACCTGAATAAATCTGGTATCATCAAAAGCAGGCATATCATAGCTATTTGGTCTGAAAATTCTTTTCTGTGACTTAAGATTCTTATACAGGAAAGCATCTAATTCTCTCTTCCTTGTTAAAAAAATATGTATATGCTAAAGTGTTAATACTATATTTCTAAGATTTATACATTAAAAAAAGGCTTTATGACAAAAACTAGAGGTTTTTCATCACTTATTTGAAAAAACTAAATTCCCTTACCTGTGAGGATCCTGGGGTGCCAAGTAATTGACTATTCAGGAGCATATGATCAGGACATGTGGGTTGGGAAAAACTGATCCCTTGTACCAGTTTATCAATATATGAAGGGCTGGTGTCCCATAACGAAAGACCTGTCCGTGGTTCTGGCTGGGAACTGGAATACTTCACATTTTCTTCACTAGGGCATTAAGATGGGAAAAAAATATATCTTCAGATAAAACCAATCAGGCCTTTCTGATATCACCTTACCATTCTCACACTGATAGAAATTATATTCATTATTAAGAAAAAACATATACATGTATTATTTCTTACGGGAATATTATATTCAACAACTATTTGATCTTAATTAATCTTACCTAGAGGCACTGTTCACTGGAGAGAAGTCCAAATTGGATTGAATGTGCTTAGAAAATCCAGTAGGAGACTCTGATACACCACCTGAAGTGACTCGGGGCCTCTTTGCCCCTAAAAAAAAAAAAAATGTACATCATGTACATGTCGTACATGATTACATAAGAAATGTGGTCATTATAAACTTAGGAGGAGTCACTTGTCAAATTACACATTTCACAAATCCAAATACTTATAAGTGTGTTCCAAGTGTGGGATTTTATATTAAGGCCATAGTTTTAACAGTACCATTTATAGTAACAGACAATGGTCTATGAAGACAAAGAGACCCAGCTAAAAAATGAGAACATTTTAAAATAAACATTATGTATTTACTCTATCCAACATTCTTTGCTGCCCTGACAAAGGTACCAAGAATAATTATTATACAGAAAACGATGCTACTATAAATTCATGGTTACTACCCTTAGCTGGATCCTCAACAGGGACAGTGGGTCCTATGTTTCTCTAGTCAGTTTCCTCTCCCTTTCTCCAAATGATTACTTGGAAACTTCTATACTCTTGTCAAATTCCCACAACTACCCATCCTTCCCTCCCTTCCATGCTACTATCCAATACCCATCCCTCTACTTGTATGTGAGCCCCATGCCCTCCTTTTTCTTCAGGGATCTTGATGCTCCTTCATTCCTTCTCTCTTAGACCTTCAGCCTTTTCCTCTCAACTGGAACTGTCCCCAAACCATTTAAACACACTTATATTTAGCCAAACATTTTATTTATTAATTCATTCACCCAAATATTTTATTAAGGCTACTATGCATCAGGCAGTAAGATGAAAGAAACAGCATGCTGGTATGCTGATGAGAAAGGAGAGAAAGAAAAATTAATGATGCAGGAGGAAGACAAAAGAATTGCTAGACAGACAACATCCCTGAGTAAGCAAAAGAGAACTGGGCCAAAGTTGGCTTATATCGGGAGCAGACAATTTATTCACAGTAACTGAGGTGAAAGCATAGTATATGAGCACAGAGGCAGCTGGTCAAGTGAGTAGAGATGGTAAAGAGAGCTTGTGGAAGCTCCCTTATGACTGTTTCTATTTCTCAGTGAAACAGTAAGTACTGTCACCAGCTGAGAGTGTGGATGGGGAAGGAGGTAACAGAAGCTGAAGAAAAAAAAAGGTATAAAAATGTGATTTAGAAGAGTGAGATTGTGAAAGAAGTAGAGAATGAATTTAGTTGCCTGGCAGAATTAAGGGCTCACTTGAGATTAGTGATCCTGAATTTAAAGTAAACACTGTTACGTATTTTGGTCCAAATACATTCAGCTGTGTAGGTGTAAGTGTAGACTAGGCAGAAGACTGGATTAAACTTGGGTTGGGTTTTGACCAGTAAGCATGATGAAGAGAAAATAGGACCAGAAAGAAAATGTAAAGAAGTCATGACTAACCTTCAGATTTAAAGTAGTGAGGATAGAACTGAGGACCGAGTGAGGAAGCAGACAAGAGACAGTGAAAAGGAAGTAGAATTAGTGGGTTGCATATCTAAGGAGGGCCAGAGGATTGCTGGAGTCAGGGTACTAGAGGAGGCAACCAGAAAAAAATATGCCAGTAGTCAAAGCAGGATACTTGAAGAGAAGATCACTAGAGGAGAGAAGGTCAAGGAAACATGAGATCAGGATATTGGAAGGATCATCCAAATGAATATTTAAATCACCAAGAACCACAACAAAATATACATCAACAGTCGTGTTGGAGAGAGTGACAATGTAGCAGGAATTTTCACTGGGGGTCCAGAAGCTGATTGTAACAACGATGGAATTGTGGGTGGTAATCTGATAGTAAGAGATTCAAAATGAAGTGGGGGAGAAATGTGGGAGAAAGTGGCAAGGATGTCTGCCCACCCCATGTATCAAGGGTAGGAGCATGTGGGAAAGAAAACATCTACCACTGGAGAGGAAGCCTGTGTTCTCAGGGGAGAGTTGGATTCCTATTAGAACAGAGTGAAAGGTAAAAGACGCATTCAGAGAAGAGTTAAAAACTCCTCATTCATCTCCAGCCATTGTCCTCTCTCTTCCCATTCACACAGGCAGACTGCTTGAATGAGCTGTCCACACTCGGCTTCATCATCTTTTAGACAATAATCACTGTACTTGACAATTACTCCCAGCTCGCCACCAAACCTGTTCCTTCCACAACCATGAATAACTACTGGGCAAACTTTTAGGCTTCATGCTATTAACTCACTTAACAGTATTTGCTACTATCATGCATTTTCTTCTCTCAGCCTCAATTCCTCCGTATTCTACTGATGTTCCTCCCATCTCTTTATTTTTCTCTGTTTGGCTGGCCTCTGCCTACCACTTAAATGTTGGCATTTAAAGTTTCATATACTCAGTTTCATCTACCAGTTTAAAGTACCATCCCTTTGCAGAAAACACCTAAATATCAACATCTCAAGTCTGGTCCTATCTCCTGAGTTACACACATACACACATCCCCTTATTAGACAGTTTTACTTCTCAAATTCAGCATGTCCAAAATCAAATAAAATTTCCCCCCAAGTCTGTTCTTCTTGAGTTATATCCCAGTAAATGGTACCATCATTTTCTGAGTTGGTCAACCCAAAAAGGAGTTATCCTGGATTCCTCATCCTCCTTCATTTTCTACATATAAACAATCACCAGTCCTATCAATTCTAATTGGTAAATTTCTTTGGAATCTACTTCTCCCTTCCAATCCCATTGCCACTAACCTCATTCAAGGTACCATCTTCTCACATCTAGGATCAAAAATGTCAAAAACAATGAAAAAAAAAAAAGTAGCCAGAAAGATCTTCTAAAACCAAATATATGATCATGTATTTCCTGGCTTAAAATCTCTCAAAAGCTTCCTCAATGGCCTTAAGTTTAAAGCCCAAAATCCTTAATGTGGTTTACAAGGTCCCCCTCCACAATTTGGTCACTATCTATCTAGATTTCTACCTTCATCTCAAACCTCTCTCCCTTCTTTATTTGCTCATTTCCTCAATAAACTACAATGTAAAACACGGTGACACCATAATGAACAAGCCAAACATGGTCCATGCCATACTGGCCTTCTTTCAAGTTCCTCAAATGTACTCAAAGTTCCTTCCAAATTCCAAGACTCTCCAGATACTGCTTCCTCTGTTCAGAATCTGCCACTCACCTTACTAGTACTCATCTGGCTAGCTCTCCTTTAATCTTTAGACCTTAGATTTAATGTGATTTCCTCTGGAAGATAAGTTTTCTCTGTTACTTAAGACTTAGTCACACTTAGCTATAGTACTCTGACTTTCCACTTTATTAATAAAGTTCAAAATTATTTTTTGTATTTGTTTTCCCTACTAGACATTAAAACCAACCTACATGAGGACAGAGACCACAGATACCTTATGTTACTGACTTGTAATACTGACTGCAAGTGTCTTGTCTTTCGCAGAGAAAAATACTTGTATTTTTCAGGGTATTACCTTTCTTGAGTGGTTTGTTATACCATCTATCTTTTTTGATGTCTGGGATGGTAATCCTTACCGATGGATTCTCAACTAGGATTTTATGTAGCAAAGCTGAAAATAAAATATTAACACAACATTTACAAAAGAGTCATGCAGATTAGAAACTTGTGCTGTGGAACATATTCTCTACTAGTCTCCTTATATCCAAATATTTCTGGGCAAGAGAAAGAAAAACCGACTACATTATTGCTTTAATTTCATGTAGTTGCTCTTTGCTACATTCTCAGATCTAATTCTTGGTTGTCTGCAAATAAGAACAAGAGCCAGGTGGAAATGTTTCTCCCCATGTGACAACATAAAAAAAAAAAGATACAAAAACCCTCATCAATTTTTAATACCAAACTTTGGTACGGCATGTTCCATATCGTATGGTATGGTATGGTATGTTCCAATATGGCATGTTACGTCCTCATCCACAGTTTTATAAGGAAAATTTACTTTCTAATAACTTTTTAAGAGACAATAATGTAAGCACCTATCATCCTAAAGTATCTTAATTATCTTGATAAAAAATTCATACATCTCCAAATCAAAATTATTTTCTAATGCACCAAGGTTTAAATGAAAAACTGAAACTACAAAAACACAGGGAATTTTTTTCTAAAGTTAGAGGTAGAGAAGACCTTTCCAAACATAACAATACAGTCAGAAAACCACAAAGCACAAAAATAACAGATTTAAATAAAAATATAAAACTTCTGCATGCAAAAATAGCATACGCAAAATAAAAATGCATGGCAAATTGTGAAAAATATTTGTAACAAATGCAAAGATCTAATGACATCAGTGCTTTTAAAAAAAATCATATAAAGTATTAAGAAAATCTCCCTAGCACAAGTGAGTAAAACAGATCATCCACCAAAATGGACAAAAAGCTGGAATGGCTGTACCATCTCATTGGTATTAAATTTAAAATAAAAATAAGAAACAGTGAATACAGGGGTACCTAGGTGGCTCAGTTTGTTAAGACTCTTAGTTTCCTCTAAGTTCATGATCTCAGAGTCCTGAGATTGGGCCCAATGCTGGGTCCATGCTCAGTACAGAGGCTGTGGAAGGCACTCTCTACCCTTCCCCACTGCACACATGCACCATGTGTGCTCTCTCTCTAAAATAAATAAATCTTTGGGGTGCCTGGATGGCTTGGTCAGTTAAGCATCTGCCTTCGGCTTTGGTCATGATGAGCCACGTCAGGCTCCCTGCTCAGTGGCAAGTCTGCTTCTCCCTCTGCCTGTTGCTCTCCCTACTTGCGGTTGTGTGCTCTATCAAATAAATAAATGAAATCTTTCAAAATAAATAAAATCTTTTAAAAAATTTAAAAATATTAACTAATGAGATTGTGATGAAATGGTACAAACTTTCTAAGTAAAAATTTGGCCAAGTAAGCTATGATAATTAAAAACTGCCTACATCCCCAACACTTCTGGATTTGTTTTTTAATTAAATGATTTAAAGGTATGTGCATTACATGGATGATCACCATATGTCTTTTGTAAGTGAAAAATTAAAAAAATATACACATCTCTAAAAAAAGTGAATTGGATGAATACAGTAAACATACCCACATAGCAAAATTCCATCACAGCCTTTAAACACAATGATGTAGACCTACATTTATAGTCATGGAAAAATGTCCATGACTACAGCATTAAGGCAAAAAAAAAAAAAAAAAAGGTTATAAGATAGCACATTTGGTGTGATCTCATTTTCTGTAAAAACATACATACTTATAATAATATACATATATTACAAATTGTTATACATCTTTACAACAAAGTGTAGAACTACATATCAAAATACTAAAAGAAGCTATTTCTGAGTGCTGGGATTATATGGTTGGTTTTTTTAAAAAAATATTATTTTCTAATCTGCTTGCAAGGATCATAGATTACTTACATGATTATTTAAAAGTTAAAAGAAAAAAATATATAAGAAAAAATTCAATCACTAGGCTTCATTATCTAAGAAATCAGTACTTTCAAATCAACATAACCCCAGTTACCTAAAGGAGCTGAATCGATTTTTTTCCAAGGGTTGAGGTATGTTTTTTTTTCTTTCCAATCAGAATATTCCTGACAACTGTCACTAGGCTGGTCCCACGGCAATTCTAAAAAAGAAACAGGTCCTGGTTTTCTGAGTATTCACATTACCATATAGTAAAGATTTTAAAGGAAAATAGTCAATGATACAAAACCTTTAAAAGTTTCTGCCAAATTAATTCAATATGGTTTTCAAACTAAGAATGCCAACTCACAGAAATTTGAGAGGCATTTCAAAGATAAACCACTTCTGCTCTACTGTTTCCAAAATTACTCACATGAATCTTAAAGAGACTGCTATTGTGATACTTCATTTAATAGCTATATACACCTCATTTTAAAAAGCTTTGGGGTTCAAAGTTCCAACTTAGTTATAAATAAGTTTATTATTAAAATACTATCACATAAAGGATGCCTGGGTGGCTCAGTTGGGTAAGCATCTGGCTTCAGCTCGGGTCACGACCGCAGAGTCCTGGGATCTAGTCCCAGGACTCAATAGGGCTCCTTGCTCAGCGGGGTGTCTCCTTCTCCCTCTCCCACTCCTCTGCTTGTGCTCTCTCTGACAAATAAAGAAAATCTTTAAAACATAAAAAAATAAAATACTATCATATAAATACAGATTCCCTTGGCTTGTTTAATTTATTTTAGTATAACAAACCTGGCTTTCCATAGTACAGGAGTTTCATCATCATTAAAGAACTCTTACCTCCAGCCAACATTGCCGTAAGTACTATTCCACAGGACCAAACATCAACTGGTTCTGCGTGAAATTCTTTTCTCTTTAGAAGTTCTGGAGCAACATAAGGTAAAGTACCGCACATCTTGTTCAATAACCGTTCACGATTATTATGCCGAAACACTGTTGCCAAGCCAAAGTCAGAGATTTTGAGGTTATCTAAACCAAAGGAAAATTGAATGGCACTGGATAAAAATGTTTTATAGATATACTTAAAAGAATTACGTTTTATTGGAGAATCACTGGTGTTACTTAAAGTGTGTAGCACTTTTCTACCTTAAAATGGCAAAAAAGAAATTTTTTTAAAGATTTTAGTTATTAGAGAGCGCACAAGCCAGAGAGCACAAGTTAGGGAAGGGGTAGAGGGAGAGGAAGAAGCAGGCTCCCCACTGAGCTCTATCCCAGGATCCTGGGATCATGGCATGAGCAAAGGCAGACGCTTAACCAACTGAGCCACCCAGGCACCCCAAAAAAGAAATTTTAAAAAAGAAAAAATTAAAGATATCATCACATAACTAAAACTAGAAAAAGGCCTCATCGCTTCTATTAACTTAAGAGAAAAATCATCAGTACACAAAACAGTTTGGACCAGGTTAAAGAAAGAAACTGGAGTCCAAAAGGGTTGCCCTTCTGGGAAAAGGACACTCTAGTTGTGGCTGAAAGCAGAGCCAAGACCTTCATCAACTTGTACAGAGGGCAGGAAGGAGACACCAATAACATGACAGGCACAACTTTCTCAGCAGCGAACAAACCCAGCTGGCAGGAAGAAAATATGTAAAGATGTGCCAAAGCTAAAGATCCACAAACCACTAGAACTTGTTGTCAAAATGGCTAAGTTTAGAAAAGAAGAAGGAACTCTACACAGAAAAAACAAACCAGAAGAGCACATTTCCTCTAACTTCCCATCTTTAACACATGCAAAACTACAGGCAGAACTTTCAACTTATTCTGTCCTTAGTGACTATTCGCCATAACTGAGTGACACTGTGCTAGCCAATGCAGGTAAATAAATGACTGAAGATTACAAATAGACAAGCATTGCAAAAGTTCTAAAAATACAAAGCATTATAAGATCTTATAACAGGGACTCTACTCTACTCTTAGGAGGGAGGGAAGTCCCCCTATTACCAAGGTGTCCAATGGTACAACTTTTTTAAAGGGCAATCTGGCAATCTGGAAATTTGAAATAGTCACTCTTTGAACTAGCAGTTCCCATTTCCAGGACCACAAACACAGAAATATTCCCGAAAATTCACAAACATAAGGATATTTCTAGCAATATTATCTGTAAATAGCTTATATATCCATCAATAAAGAAATGGTAAAATCTGGGGCGCCTGGGTGGCTCAGTGGGTTAAAGCCTCTGCCTTCGGCTCAGGTCATGATCTCAGGGTCCTGGGATGGAGCCCCACATCAGGCTCTCTGCTCAGTGGGGAGCTTGCTTCCCCTCTCTCTGCCAAATAAATAAATAAAATCTTAAAAAAAAAAATGGTAAAATCTTATTGCACATGTATACAATGAAAACTGCATTGAAAAAAAAAAAGGTGCCTGGGTGGCTCAGTCCGTTGAGCATCCAAATGTTGGCTGTGTCTCAGGTCACGATCTTGAGGTCTTGGGATCAAGCCCTGTGCCCAGCTCCGCACTCAGTACAGAATCTGTTTGTCCCTCTCCCTCTGCTCCTCCCCCTGCTTTCTCTCTCTGGAATAAATAAAATCATTAAAAAAAAAAAAAAAACAACTATCTGTAGTGCTGACATGGAACAGGGTATAAGTGAGAAAAAAAAAGGCAAGTGCCACAGCAAAAATCCACTATAACACGACCCAATTTTTATATTGGGCCTGTGCACAAATTTATAGAACAGACATTGCTATTCTACCTCTTTAAATCTAGAAACAATTTTAATGTCCTAAAATAGGGGTTTGCTTCTTTGAAAATCAAGTATATCCGCACAACATAATATGTAAGACTGACAATATTTACCTGCATTTGAATTGGGAGGCAGCTCTGTAGTTATCCTTTTAATAGCTATACATGACACAATCTTGACAAACCACTGAGATTAATAAAGAGTGGCAGGTTACCAGTGAAAATGCTAATGGATAACTATAACACTCCTTGAATTTTGTTGTTTCCCTGTATCTGCAACATAATACTCAGTTTAAAGAGCTACATATAATAAATTCTAAATAGAGGAGTCTGATTATCTCTGAGAAAAAGGGAATACATTTGTGAAGGAACACAAAGGACTTGGACTCTAACCGTAATGTTTTCTTTTTAAAAAAGACTACTGTTAAATATTGAATAGGAACAAAATATTTATATAATATGGAGGATATAAGGAATATAATGAACATCCACTTATCCAATACTCAATTTAAGATCATTCTATTTCCTGGGACGCCTAGGTGGCTCAGTGGGTTGAAGCCTCTGCCTTCGGCTTGGGTCATGATCTCAGGGTCCTGGAATCGAGCCCCACATCGGGCTCTCTGCTCAGCAGGGAGCCTGCTTCCTCCTCTCTCTCTGCCTGCCTCTCTGCCTACTTGTGATCTCTCTCTGTCAAATAAATAAAATGAAATCTTTAAATAAAAAAAAACCCAAACATTCTATTTCTTTTTTTTTTTTTAAGATTTTATTTATTTATTTATTTATTCGACAGGGAGAAATAGGTCACAAGTAGGCAGAGAGGCCAGCAGAGGGAGAAGGGGAAGCAAGCTCCCTGCTGAGCAGAGAGCCAGATGTGGGGCTCAATCCCATGACCTGAGATCATGACCTGAGCCAAGGGCAGAGGCATAACCCACTGAGCTACTCAGGCGCCCCAAAACATTCTATTTCTTTTGAAATCCCCAGTAATTACTTCCCTCAATATATTCCCTTCCCTACCTTCTCAGAAGTGACCACCATTCTGATTTTTGTTTTAACATGCTCTTTTTTTCTTTGTGATTTTCCCCATATTTGTATCATTAAACACTGGCCAACTTACCCATGGCCGTACACCTACTATGAGGTGGCCTAGATTAACCCTGGGTTCAAATGACTCTAAATCCTGAGCTCTTAACACTATGTTGTACTGCCTCTCACACTTAGAGACAAGCAATCTTTTTTTCCCCAGAGGGTTTTATGTAGCTTGAAATCCACATTTACTAAAAAAAAAAAAAAAAAAATTTAATTTGTATTTGTAGATGAGGAAGGGGATGAATTGACTGTACTACCATCAAAGATAGCTACTAGCATTCAGGGGCGCCTGGGTGGCTCAGTTGGTTATGCCAAGTCTGGCTATCTGCTCAGTGGGGAGTCTTCTCTCTGTCCCTCCACCTACTACTCCCCCTGCTGGTGCTCTCTCAGTCAAATAAATAAATAAAATCTTTAAAAAAAGATAATAATCATAACACACATAGAAACAACCCAGGGAACAGAAAAACGGATTAACTGTAAAGAATGCAGAAGAGGAAAAACAATTTTTTAAAAAGGCTATTAGTATTCAAAAAGTTATAGAAATACGATGAAAAATGGAAAATAAAGGAATTCTCCAACTGTGCTCTCACTTCTTGGGACTCATCAATTATTCAGTTCCCTTTCCCCATACACCAAATTTTTTGAGTATCTAAAATTTTGCTATGTGCTTTATAAAGAAACTTGCAGAAGCCTAAATAACCAAAGTAGGATCTTAGGCAGCTAGGTAGATGGCTTAATAAATGTTATCTAAAAGATATTCATCAAAAATTAAGAGTGGTTATAACTGACTGATGGGTTTCTAGTGATTTTTTTTGCTTTCTTCTTTATACATTCCATCTAACTTCATGATTAACTTTAATTTTTTTTTTAACTTTAATTTTTATCAAGAAAAAAAAAACCCAGGTTTTTAGTTTGGAAACAAAGTTTTCATATTCCAGATATTATACATATTCACAGCTCCATTACTTATTAAATAAACTGGCTTTCCTTAACTCATCTCCTTGTATGAAGGTCAATTAGAGTTCAGGAAAATGCTAGGAGGCTGATAAAGTACAGTGACTTGTTGTGGTGCACAATACTGCCAAAACCACTAAACCTTAGGGTTGGACATGATCTTAAAAATACTTTGGTCCAACTGGCCAAGCAATGTTTAAGTTCTCTTTATAATATCCCTGATAATTAATAATCCAGCATTTGAGTCTCACATTACAAACTTCCCACATTCCAAAGCTACCTATTCAATTTTTGGATAGATCCAACAATGAGATCTACACTCGCACTAACCCAATCGAGTTTCCCCTGGGCTCCTTCAATTATTCCTTATTTTTACAGTTTGTGGCCCTTCCAACCAGTTTGGTCGCTCTCCTGTAAAAGCACTTCGCAGGTCTATATGCCTTTTATGATAGTGTCACAGGATACCCATTATTTCCAGTATGGCCTCACCAAAGCAGTGTTGGGACTGCTATCTTCCTCATTCTCAACATTATCACCTTAGACTTCTCATGACTACATCTCAAAGATGACTAATATGAAGTCTGCTGTCTAGTAAAAGTCTTTTTTAACCTGTTTTGCTGCCAAAGATAATGCCATTCAAATGTACTTATCCTGGACTTCAGATATTTCTGTACTGGAAAACAACCTATTAAACCTGACTCACCTCTCTGGCCTGCTGTATTCATTCATTCCATAAATATTTTTGAAAACCTACTATTTGCGAGTCACTATCCCAATGCATTAAATGAGCATTAAACAAAAAAGACAAAAATCACTGCCTCATGCTGCTGACGTTTGTCATTTTTTTTTTTTAAAGAGAGAGCGAGAGCACAAGCTAAAGAGGGGGAGGGGAAGAGGAAAAAAATCTCAAGCAGACTCTCCATTGAGCACAGAGCCTTCTGTGGGGCTCAATCCTACGACCCTAAGATAATGACCTGAGCTGAAACCAAGAGTGGGATGCTCAACCAAATGAGCCACACAGCCACCCCTCTGTCATCTTTTTTGATCCTGACTCAATAAGCTAATACTTTCACTATCCATCCCTCTCAGTTTTTTATGACATCCATGAAATATACCTGAACTCTTTGCCTCTCCATCCAAGTCACAGATTAAAAAGAACAAACAGGGTGGAGCTAAATGGCAGAGCAGGAGGACCCTAGGCTTGCTTCATCCTTTGAACACAGCTAGATAAAATATCAAATCATTCTGAATACCCAGAAATCAATCTGGACTGATAGAACAAACTGCACAATTAGAAGGAGAGAAGAGGCCACACTCTGGAAGGTAGGAGGTATGGAGATGTGATTTAGGGGAGAAGAGGACTGTGGGTGCTACAGAGAGGAAAGAGCCCTGGTCACAGAGAGAGGTGAGAGAGAAGAGCACATAGGAGATCGCGCAAGGAAAACACTTCCCCAAAGCCACTAACTGGGAAAAACGAGAAGGGTTGATTTTTGTGAGTTCTTACAACCAGCGAGACCAAAAGATTGGAGTTTTAGAGGTGTGCAGCACGGTTGGTGAGGGCACTGGTGAGGGCACCGCAGTGCTCCTAGGGAGGAGGGCAGAAAACCTGGGAGCAGATGGTGCGATCTGAGAATTCCTGGAACACACTGCAAGACAGTTCCCCCTTCTCAGGGCACATCTGGGAGAGCTGGCATTGCCTCTCTAGGAACAAAAAAGCCAGAGTGCACCATTTCCCTCCTCTGCCCCTCAGTGTAGGTGCTGAGACACTTGCTGAGGGCATCTAACGTGGACACTGGCCCTTTGCTGTGCTTTATTTCAAACTGCATGCCCTGCACTTTGGTGTGACTGCCCTTATGGGACAAACCTGCATCAGTTCCAGCACAGTGAGACTCTACCGCAGAGGACCAGCATAGGTCCATGCCATGCCAGGTCCCTATGGTTTGGAGTTTAAAAACTCAGCCAGCCTACCTGAGACAGAACACTGCACGGGCACACTGCAGTGCCAGCGGGCAGACAGCCTGGACATAGAGAAGGTGAGGGAAGAGATCTAAGGGATGCCTGGGACACATGCTCTTCTGGGAGGGCTTACTGGACAGTGGCGGGTATGAACTCCCCTCTCCAGGGACGAGGGAGGGGGCTGAACTGCTTACACCAAGCCTCACCCACTCTGTGTTCTGAAGGTGCCGCTTTTCTCAAACAAGTGTGCCTGAGAACCAGTGCAGCAAACTCTTCCCTCAGAAGACCAGCACAAATCCCCCACATACACCAAGTCTACTGACTAGAGTGTTCTACAGAGCTTCAGCACTAATGGAAATAGCATCAAGTCTCTTTTAACAAGCAGACCCGAACACACCTAGTTAAAACTCAACACACTGGCCAAGGTCCAAATACTCCCCACAACAGGCAAGGAGAAACTCTGCAGAGGACTGATCCAAGGGAAAGAGCAGCCAAAATACAGCCAAAGAGTACTTAGAACATACATCAGAGACACTTCCTGAAGCACCAGGCCCTGGAAAGTGCAGGACCTCTTCTTTATGAAGTCATTAATCTTAGGAGCAAGGAACATAATGGCCTTTCCTAACACAAAGGAAAAGAGAGACCTAGACAAAATGGAGGAATTCATTCCAAAAGAAAGAACAAGAAAAGGTCACAGCCAGGGAACTAATTGAAACAGATATAAATAATATGCCTGATCCAGAACTTTTTTCTTTTTAAGATTTTATTTATTTATTTGACAGAGAGAGAGATCACAAGCAGGCAGAGAGGCAGGCAGAGAGAGAGAGGAGAAAGCAGGCTCCCTGCTGAGCAGAAAGCCCGATGTGGGGCTCGATGAGGGGCTCAATCCCAGGACCCTGAGACCAGGACTTGAGCTGAAGGCAGAGGCTTTAACCCACTGAGCCACCCAGGCGCCCCATGCCTGATCCAGAACTTAAAGCAACAATCATAAGAATACTAGCTGGACTTGAGAAAAGCACAGAAGACACAAGAGAGTCTCTTACCTCAGAGATAAAACATCTAAAAACTAGTCAGGCCAAAATGAAAAACGTAATAATTGAGATTTGAAACCAACTGGATGTAATGACCACAGGAATGGAAGAATCAGAGGAATGAATGAGTGATACAAAAGATAAAATTATGGAAATCAATGAAGCTGAAAAGAAGAGGGAAAGAAAAATATTAGATCACAAATGTAGACATAGGGAACTCAGTGACTCCATCAAACATAATAACATTTGTATCGTAGAAGTCCCAGAAGAAGAGAGTTAAAAGGGGACAGAAGGTTTACGTGAGGTAATAATAGCTGAAAATTTCCCTAATCTGGGGAAGGAAACAGATACCCAGATCCAGGAGGCACAGAGAACTCTCATCAAAATCAATAACAGCAGGTCAATACAACATAACATAGTTAAATTTGCAAAATATAGAGGTAAGGGAAAAAAATCCTAAAAGCAGCAAGATAAAAGAAATCCCTAACTTACAAGGGAAGACAAGGTTAGCAGCAGATCTCTCCACAGACATTTAGCAGGCCAGAAGTAACATGATATATTCAACATACTAAATGGGAAAAATATGTAGTCAAGAATACTTTAGGCAGCAAGGCTGTCATTCAGAATAGGAGGAGAGATAGAGAGTTTCCCAAACAAAAACTAAAGGAGTTTATGACCACTAAACCAGCCCTGCAATAAATAGTAAAGGGGACTCTTTGAGTGAGAAAGAAAGACCAAAAACAATAAAGAATAGAAAGGAACAGAGAAAATCTCCAGAAACAACAACTTTACAGGTAATACAATGGAACTAAATTCATATCTATCAATAGTTACTCTGAATGTAAATGGACTAAATGCTCCAATCAAAAAACATAGGGTGTCAAAATGGATAAAAAAGACAGAATGGATATGCTGCCTACGAGACTCATTTTACACCTAAAGACACCTACAGATTGAAATTGAAGGGATAGGGGCGCCTAGGTGGCTCAGTGGTTAAGCATCTGCCTTTAGCTCAGATCATGATCCCAGGGTCCTGGGATTGAGCCCTGCATAGGGCTCGCAGCTCAGAAAGAAGCCTGCTTCTCCCTCTCTCTCTGTCCCCTCGCTTGTGTTCCCTCTATTGCTATGTCTCTGTCAAATAAATAAATAAAAAGAAAGAAACTGAAGGGATAGAAAACCATTTATCATGTTAATGGAAGTAAAAAAAAAAAAAAGCCGAAGTAGTAATACTTATGTCAGACAAAGGAGATTTTGTTTTATTTATTTTTTTTAAAGATTTTATTTATTTATTTGACAGAGAGAAATCACAAGTAGGCAGAGAGGCAGGCAGAGAGAGAGGAGGAAGCAGGCTCCCTGCTGAGCAGAGAGCCTGATGCGGGGCTTGATCCCAGAACCCTGAGATCATGACCTGAGCAGAAGGCAGAGGCCTTAACCCACTGAGCCACTCAGGCACCCGTTTTATTTATTTTTTAAAGTAAGCTCCACACCCATCCTGGAGACCAACACAGGGCTTGAACTCACAGCCCTGAGATCAAAACCTGAGCTAAGATCAAGAGTCAGATGCTTAACCAAGTGAGCCACCCAGGTGCCCCAAGCCGAATGAGATTTTAAGCCAAAGACTGTAACAAGAGATGAAGAAGGGCACCATCATAATAAAGGGGTCTATCCAACAAGAGGACATAACAAGTATAAGTATTTATGCCCCCAACTTGAGAGCACTCAATATATAAAACAATAACAAACAGGAACTCATTGATAATAATACAGTAATATAGCAAGGGACTTTAACACCCTACTTAAAGCAATATACAGATCAACAAAGTAGAAAATCAACAGGGAAACAATGGTTTTGAATGACACACTGGCCCAAATGGACTTAACAGATATATTCAGAACATTTCATCTTAAAGCAGCAGAATACACATTGCTTTCAAGTACATATGGGACATTCTCCAGAACAGACTACATACTGGGTGACAAATCAGGTCCAACAAGTACCAAAAAACTGAGATCACACCATATATATTATCTGACCGCAACACTTTGAAATTTGAAGTCAACCACAGAAAAAATTTGGAAAGACCACAAATACATGGAGATTAAAAAATATTCTACTAAAGAATGAATGGGGGTGCCTGGGTGGCTCAGTTGTTAAGCGTCTGCCTTCGGCTCAGGTCATGATCCCAGGGTCCCAGGATCAAGGCCCAGATGGGGCCCCCCTGCTCAGTGGAAAGCCTGCTTCTCCTTCTCCCACTCCCCCTGCTCGTGTTTCTGCTATCACTGTCTCTCTCTCTCCCTCAAATAAATAAATAAATAAATAAATCTTAAAAAAAAAAAAAAAAAAGAATAAATGGACCAACCAGGAGATTAAAGAATAAAAAACAAGGGTGCCTGCGTGCCTCAGTCGGTTGGGCGTCTGCCTTCGGCTCAAGTCAAGTCATGGTTCCAGAGTTCCGGGATCCAAGTCCCACCTCAGGCGTCCTGTGGGGAGTCTGCATCTCCCTCTGCTCCCCATCTTGCTCTCATGCTCTCTCTCTCACTCTCTCTCAAATAAATAAATAAAATCTTAAAAAAAAAAGAATTAAAAAAACACATGGAAACAAATGATAACGTAAACATGAAAAAGCCTTCGGGTTGCAGCAAAAGCAGTCATAAGAGGGAAGTATATAGCAATATAGGCCTATCTCGAAAAGCAAGAAAAATTTCAAATAAGCAACCTAAACTTACACCTAAAGGAGCTAGAAAAAGAACAAATGAAGCCTAAAGCCAGCCTAAGAAGGGAAATAAAAAAGATTAAAGAAATAAATGATACAGAAACAAAAAAACCCCAGCAGAACAGATCAATGAAAACAGGAGCTGGTTCTTCGAAAGAATAAATTTAATAGGGGCGCCTGGGTGGCTCAGTGGGTTAAGCCTCTGCCTTTAGCTCAGGTTGTGATCTCAGGGTCCTGGGATCGAGCCCGGCGTCGGGCTCTCTGCTCAGCAGGGAACTTGCTTCCCCCTCTCTGCCTGCCTGCCTGCTTGTGATCTTTCTCTCTGTCAAATAAATAAATAAAATCTTTAAAAAAGAAAAAAAAGAAAATTAATAAACACCTAGCCAGACTTACCAAAAAGAGGAGAGAAAGGATCCAAATAAATAATGAGAATGAGAGAAGACAGATCACAACCAACACCACAGAAATATAAAACAATTAGAATAGTATGAAAAATTATATGCCAACAAATTGGAAAATCTGGAAGAAATGGATAAATTCCTAGAAACATATAAACTATCAAACCAAACTGGAAGAAACAGAAAACTTAAACAGACCAATAACCAGCAAAGAAATTGAATCAATAATCAAAAATCTCCCAAAAAACAAAAGTCTGGGGCCAGATGGCTTCCCTGGGGAATTCTACCAAACATTTTTTTTTTTTTTTGAGAAAGAGAGAGAGATCACAAGTAGGCAGAGAGGCAGGAAGAGAGAGAAGGAAGCAGGCTCCCAGCCGCGTAGAGAGCCCGATGTGGGGCTCGATCCGGGGCTCGATCCCAGGACCCTGAGATCACAACCTGAGCCGAAGGCAGAGGCTTTAATCCACTGAGCCACCCAGGCGCCCCTCTACCAAACATTTAAAGGAAAGTTAATACCTATTCTTCCCAAACTGTTCCAAAAAACAGAAATGGAAGGAAAACTTCCAAACTCATTCTACAAGACCACCTTACTTTCATTCTAAAACCAGACAAAGACCCACTAAAAAAGAGAACTACAGGTCAATATCCCTGATGAACATGGATGCAAAAATTCTCAACAAGATACTAGCAAATCAAATCCAACAGTGCATCAAAAGAATCATTCACCACAATCAAGTCAGATTTATTCCTGGGTTGCTAGGGTGGTTCAGTATTCACAAATCAATCAACATAATACACCACACTAATAAAAGAAAGGATAAGAATGATATGATCCTCACAATAGATGCAGAAAAAGCATATGACAAAATACAGCATCCATTCTTGATAAAAATCCCCAACAAAGTAAGGATACAGGGAACATACTACAACATCATAAAAGCCATATTCAAAAGACCCACAGCTAATATTATCCTTAGTGTGGTAAAATTGAGAACTTTTCCTCTTCAGTCAGGAACAAGAGAAGGATGGCCACTCCCACTGTTATTTAACATAGTACTGGAAATTCTAGCCTCAACAATCAGACAACAAAAAGAAATAAAGGCATCCAAATTAACAAGGAAGAAGTCAAACTTTCAGTATTTGCACATGACATGATACTCTATGTAGAAAACCCAGAAGACTCCACCAAAAAATTGCTAGAACAGATACACAAATTCAGTAAAGTTGCAGGATACAAAATCAATGCACAGAAATCTGTTGGATTTCTATACACCAATAAAGCAGCAACAGAAAGAGAAATCAAGGAATCAATTGTACCAAAAACCATAAGATACCTAGGAGTAAAACTAACCAAAGAGGTAAAAGATCTGTACTCTGAAAACTAAAGAACACTTATAAAAGAAATTGAAGAGGACATGAAGAAATGGAAAAACATTCCATGCTCATGGATTGGAAGAACAAATATTGTTAAAATGTCTATTACCATCCAAAGCAATCTACACATTTAATGGAATCCCTACCAAAATAACACAGGAATTTTTTACACAGCTAGAATAAATAATCCTAAAATTTGTATGGAACCACAAAAGGCCCTGAATAGTCAAAGCAATCTTGAAAAAGAAAAGCAAAGCTGGAGGCATCACAATTCTAGACTTTAACCTGTATTACAAAGCTGTAATCATTAAGACTGGCACATGGTACTGGCACAAAAACAGATACATAAATCAATGGAATGGAATAGAAAATTTAGAAATGGATCCACAACTATTGGGTCAACTAATCTTCAACAAGCAGGAAAGAATATCCAATGGAAAAGAGATGGTCTCTTCAACAAATGGTGTCGGGAAAATTGGACAGCAACATGCAAAAGAATGAAACTAGGGGTACTGGGGTAGCATAGCCCATTAAACATCCAACTCTTAGTTTCGGTTCAGGTCGTGATATCTCTGCACTCAGTGCAGAGTCTGCTTGAGTTTCTCTCTCCCTCTCCATCTGCCTCTCCCCACCTCACACTCTCTCTCTCTCTCTATTAAAAAAAAAAAACAAAAAACGAAAATGGACTACTTTCTTACAGTATACACAAAAATAAATTCAAAATAGATGAAACAGCAGGGGCACCTGGTGGGTCAGTCAGTTAAGCCTGTTAATAACTGGAATTTAAACAAAAACTTGAAACAAGCTAACTAACTAAATAAAAAGAACAAACAGGATAAGGCTAAAGTCCAGGGTACTCCAACGGAAACTTTCTTTTATTGATTCATTGAAAAGGCGTTGAAGACTATTTGTACAGCTATTCATTTAGTGAGTTACCCTTGCATCTAGGTTAGATTTCTCTATCTCATCCACAACTATATTAGGAAGTACTTGTGAAGTCTAAATATACTGAGCCTCTCAAACTTCCTCAACTTTTCAGATTTTCTGCCCTAAACTTCAATAATGCAAAAGCTTCAAACCTGCCTTGTTTTGATTAAAATAAATTAGGCAGGGACATCTGGGTGGCTCAGTCAGTTGAGTGGCTGTTCAGGTCATGATCCCAAGCTCTCTGGATCAAGTCCTGCATCAGGCTCCTTGCTCAGCAGGGAGCCTGCTTCTCCCTCTGCCTGCCACTCCCCCTGCTTGTTCTCTCTCTCTCTCTCTCTCTCATTCCCTCTAGCAAAAAAATAAATAAAATCTAAAAAATCTTTTTAAATAAAACAAAACAATTTATGCAGCAGTGACAAAAAGCTAAACTTACCCCTTTCATCCAATAGGAGATTTTCTGGCTTAATATCCCTGTGAGTTATCCCAATACCATGCAGATAAACCTAAAAGAGAAACAGAAGGAAACACACCAAAATTTGGTTACTTACTTCATGCATAATAATTTTAAGCAAAAGGAAAAGAGACAACTGTACCTACCACCCCTGCCATGAGTTGATGGAAGAACCTCTGAGCATCTTGTTCAGGCATGCCTATGTCTGGCTCTATAAGAATTAATTATGAAAGTTAGTTTGTCAGGTAAACATCATCAGGCATCAACCACATAGGAGACTAGAAATAGTCTCCTAATTCTAAGGTTAGACTTTTGTGATGGTACTCTGGTAAACAGAATCTTACGATAACAGTTAAAAGACTCTGGTGTCCACTAACTCATACAATACTTATTAACTCACATTTCCCCCATCTGTTATGTGGCAAAAATAAATTAACATCACAGAAAGTTACAGAGAGAAACAAGCTACCCAAATGAGGAACGGAAGCCATACCTTGAAAGCCTCTGCTTATCTTACACTAACCATCATTACACTAACCATTATTTGGTATCTCTCAAATTCCCCCTAATTTCTTCTAAATGCTATGACAATATCTTCCCCACCCCTGAAATGTAATTGCCAAAGTGTAAGC
Organism: Nasua narica; assembly: GCA_028533885.1. Taxonomy (NCBI): domain Eukaryota; kingdom Metazoa; phylum Chordata; class Mammalia; order Carnivora; family Procyonidae; genus Nasua; species Nasua narica. Next base: position 75,022,450 of record CM052815.1, read on the forward strand.
CTGGCAAACATAAGCTAATTTCACCAAATACTTAACAACAAAATGAAACTGCATACAATTGCTCATACTACAAAGCCATGAATGTCTGCAAAGTTCCTTCAGGAAATACAGTTTTATTAAGAAATGTTCTATTGTCAGTTATCTTTTTTATTTAGATCTCCCTCTTTACCTCTTGGTTTCTTTTACACTGAACTCTCTCCTGAGATACATACTAAAGATTCTAATAATCGGTTTTTAAATATGAACACAATCACTTTAAGTAAATCCATATTATTAGTATTATTAATATGAATAATAAATTAATAATATAAGTTTATGATATGTTAATAATATCAATATTATTAAAAGATAGACATATCTTATGTACTTCTCAGTGTTCTGCAATATCAAGTCTTCGAATCTACATAGAACATGGAAGTAGCAAATACAGAATGATCTAATATAGGCAAAGCAATTCTAGAAAATTCTCAAGTTAATTTCACTTAAATAAATGAAGAAATATAACAACATACTATTATTTTGGCTCTGTAAATGTATATAATGATTTCATGTAACTGGAATGTCTATAAAGAAAAATCACTGGGCGCCTGGGTGGCTCAGTTGGTTAAGCAACTGCCTTCGGCTAAGGTCATGATCCCGGGGTCCTGGGATCGAGTCCCGCATCGGGCTCCCGGCTCCACAGGGAGTCTGCTTCTCCCTCTGACCTTCTCCCCTCTCATGCTCTCTCTCACTGTCTCTATCTCAAATAAATAAACTCTTTAAAAAAAAAAAAAGAAAGAAAGAAAAATCACTGTATAGGTAAATAATACATTGCACTACTGATACTTCAACATGAGATTAGTTTTTCATTCTTAAACTCTACAAAACAGCAATCCTAAGCAAAATCACATACACAATTCGGGGAAAACGTTTTCCTTGATGATTCCATATATGCTTTAAAGTGTTAATATAACTTGCAAAAACAAGAAAACTTACTCCAATTTCACTGTTGCATAAGCAGTTCTGAATGGACAATGACCAAACAGCACGCCCAAGATTAAAAAACAAATTCAGAAACTTATTTAGTAGAATAATTATCATAAAGCTTATTTTCCTACCTATTCTGTCAAAAAGTTCTCCTCCACTACAGTACTCCAGAAATAGATACTGGATGTTGCCTTCTCTCCTGTGACCATAGAATTTCACCACATTCTCATGATTTAACATTTTATTGATACAGATCTCTTTCTTAATATTTTCTGGACAGTCTATGGCACGCTTCATGTCTACAATCTTGACTGCAACTGCTTCTTCAGTTCTTCTATTCACAGCAAGTTGAACCCTAAAAAGGAAAAGGAAGCTATTTGAATTCCATTTGTTTAAAAACTTCAAAAGATTAAATATGACTCAATGAACAATTTTACCTTCATTTCTCTACCCAGTAGAAACCAAGGAAATGGTTTCTGCCATGTTCTCAATAGATACTACTCCTTTCTGAAATGTGAAGTATGATGACTAATGCTCTAAAGAAGTCGTTATGTTGTACATCCAAAGGTTATTTAATAGGGGCGCCTGAGTGACTCAGTGGGTTAAAGCCTCTGCTTTCGGCTCAGGTCATGATCTAAGGGTCCTGGGATCAAGCCCTGCATAGGGCTCTCTGTTCGGCAGGGAGCCTGCTTCCCCTTCTCTCTCTGCCTGCCTCTCTGTCAAATAAATAAATAAAATTTTTCAAAAATAACAAAGGTTATTTAATATACACTTGAAAAAATAGGGGCACCTGGGTGGCTCAGTCGGTTAAGCTGCTGCCTTCTGCTCAGGTTGTAATCCTAGGATCCTGAGATAAGAGTCCTGCATCGGGCTCCCTGCTCAGTGGGGAGTCTGCTTCTCCCTCTCCCTCTGCCTGCCTGCCTGTGGCTTTGCCCTGCTTGTGCTCTCTCTCTCTCTCTCTCTCTCTGTGTCAAATAAATAAATAATCAAAAAAAGAAAAGAAAAAAGAAACTGAAATGGAGTAACAGTAATTCCATGCCACGTCCCATATACACAGGCTCTATTCATTTAATTTTAATAAGACTACCTAAGATTTCTTAATCTCATACTACATATGTCTGCAGTAACTGTTCTAAGGGGTATGTACTATTATTTTCATCTTAGAACTGAGAAAACAGGGGCGCCTGGGTGACTCAGGTCATGATCCCAGAGTCCTGGGATCACCCTGCACTGAGCTCTCTGCTCAGCAGGGAGCCTGCTTCCCTCCCTTCTCTCTGTCTGCCTCTCTGCCTACTTGTGATCCCTCTCTCTCTATTAAATAAATAAATAAAATCTTAAAAAAAAAAAAAAAAAAGAACTGAGAAAACAGAGGCACACATTTAAGAAGTTGGCCTAAGAACACAAACCAATGTGTCAGTATATGATGAGTGGAGATTTGAAACCAGGCAGTCTGACTCCAGAGTCTGTTCATTTGCTCATTTAACCACTATGCTTAAACCCCAGGAAGGAGTATGTGGGAGGGGAAGCTGACTTCACAGGTCTCCTCCAGCTCTTTACAGAGAAAATGTAAAAAAAAAAAAAAAAAAAATGGGGGGGGGGATTAATCCTTACAAAAGATTGTGCATGTAGTTCCCAAAATATCTGAAGACTTCAAGCGCAAAGATCTGCTCTCTAAGACGCCACTGTATTAGAATAAACAATTCCAAAACGACGACTATGTGCTGGAGACGAGAGAGAGCAAAGTAAAGCAAGGGGGAAGGCAGGGTAAAAGGACTCGAACTCACTCGCCATAGGCACCTTCTCCCAGGGTTTGCACCAAGTCCCAGTCTTCCACAAAGGGCACTGCCATGACTCCACGACGGACCACGGCTGTAAAAGGCAGGAACCCAGAAACCACCGGGGTGAGGATAAGCTTCAACCACCTGCCAGGATTCCTCAATATAACCAACAGTTTGATTTCCCCTTCCGCCTCACCCGTATTTTCTCCAAGGCTTTAAACCACAAGCAAGTATTCTAAATTCTGGCATTCTGTGGTGTAAATCGCCGCCCCCATTCCCACGCAGCACGAAGCAGAAACTGCCTTCCTGAGGCCTCTGAGGGAAAGCAGCGGCTCGGCTGAGGAGCTGGGGACCCAAATGCTTCGAAGGGAATGACTGGGGACGGGCAAGGGCTGAGCCGGGTTGAGGGGCAGCGAGCTGGCGGCGAGGGACAGGGTTTAACATCGCCGCCGGCAGCCCCTCCTTCCCCGGTGCTCAGCTCCAATTCCCACCCCCACGCCGTCCCGAAGGCCGGGAGGAGCCTGGGGCGGGGCCAAAGTGCCCCAAAAAGCGGAAGGAAGGGCAGGCAGGCACTCGAGACCGCCGGCGTCCAGACCTCCGGGGTCCCCAGCCCACAGAGGGGTAGTCTCTCCAATCATCCCACAACGGGGTCCCCCTGGTCCCACAGTCCTCCACCCTCCGAAACCGTCCCTCAGCGGGAGTCTCTCCGATCCCCTTCGCTAGGCACCGATAACTTTGTCTCGCCATGCCCCTCCCAATTAACGTAGACCCCGAACTCCTTCTACAGGCTCCTTTGCCACTACCGGCCGCCCCTCCTCACCAGGCCGTCCTTTGGCCGCCACCACAGGAATCCAAATGCTGCGCTTTTCCCGCCAAAATTCTGCTGGCGTCACGCAGTCGCAAACGCGCGCCCCCTTGCCGTAAAGGAGAGCGCGCGTCCCTTCGTCCCGCTGCCTTAAAGGGTGGCCATGATGGGCTTCCGGGGCCGGAGGTTGCCACGGATGCGTAAACTGGGCACCCCCGGATTAGTTTGGAATCGAAGGCACATCCAGACTAGAGAGATTTAAGAACTGTCCAGCGCATCAGCGCGAAGGATCTCTGGGCCCAACCGCGAGTAGGTATCCGGTGCGCGGCCCGCAGTCGGGGCGGGGGAGGCCCTCCCGCTCCGGGGAGGAGCCGAAGGCCCCTCGGACGCCGGCACACGCACTGTGCGCTGCGGGGTCCTCGTGTCCCCTCCCCGCCGCTCTGTACCTGCACACCCCCCTGCCTGGCCCTCTGAGCCCTTGTCTAGCGGCCTGGCAGCATTGTGCGAATCGTTCTCAGAAACTTTAAAATGCGTACTCTGAAACTTTAAAATGCGGTACGGCTCGAGCTGGAAAGCTAGAACAGCTGTTGCGAACCGATCCTGTGAAAAATGTAAGAATGTAGCGGGACCGAGAAGCACTCAAAAAAGACTGCCAAAACTGGCTGCGCTGCAGTGTGGGTGGAAGGCATCCAGCTGAAGCAAGCTATTCTTTTGCGGTGTGAGGGCGTGTCAGGATAACTAGTTTTGCCTTGTCTCCAGGCTCCCAAACCACACCTTATTCCAAGCCTTTTGAGGGAACAGCATCTCCATAGCCGAGTCCTATCCGCTGATTCTTAGTAAGAAACAGATAGGTGGGGGCCCCTGGATGGCTCAGTGGGTTAAAGCCTCTGCCTTCGGCTCAGGTCATGATCTCAGGGTCGTGGGATCGAGCCCCGCGTGGGGCTCTCTGCTCGGCAGGGAGCCTGCTTCCCTCTCTCTCTGCCTACTTGTGGTATCTCTCTAATAAATAAATAAAATCTTTAAAAAAAGATCATCTCCATTAAACTCTCCAGCCCTTAAAATTGGGCCACATACCTTGAGTATAAAGCTCTTGATTATGATACTAGTAACAGAGTAAAATGAGTGTACATGTTACCAAAAAAGCACACGTTTGTTTTGAAGCAAAGTTAGGGACAAAAAAAGCAAAGCCAGAGCACCTCAGAGTGCTTACTGGAGAAGTTATTAACCATGATGTCAACACTAGGGTTCATGTAGTAAAGTAAAACTTCCAGGTCATTTACTCTGTTTTCTCTCATTTTCGCACTGTGCTGCAAAGAATATGAATATGAAGAAAGGAAAAGGAGAGCCTGCACAGTTCTTATGTCTGAGTAGAATGAAGGTATCTTAGCCTGAAAAAAGAATAAGGTAAACAGATTTCGGGCAGAACACCAGTTGAAAGATAGCATGTGAGATCGCCAGAGAGAAAAAGAAAAAAAAGACAGCATGTGAGAAAATCAGTGCACACAATAGCCTCTCTTCCCTTCTCAAACCTTACTAGAATAGTAAATATTTAAAAAGCGATTTAATAATAAAAGTAGTAAATCTGTAAAAGTCAATAACCCACAAGAATGGAGTATGAAAAACCAAATTTGGAAATTGAGAAGTTTCAGATGAATGAGAATTTAAAAGATGAATCTTAAAGCCAGCAATAGGAAAGGAAACTTGATTTACATCACAGAACTCCCAAAAGGCTCAGGTTGGATGACTGACTCTAGGTAACTGAATGTGGAGATGAAGGTGGGGCTAAAAAGAGGGTAGGCTGAGAGACTATGTAAGAAGTCTAAAGAACCAGGGAACCCCTCCCTCCTTTGTGTACCAAGAAACTGCTCCTCCCAAAGTTGGTATAAGACTTGAGAGGGTAAACCCTAGTCTTACTGGAGAGCATCAGGCATAGTTAAAGGCTTAATTACCTTACTGCAAACAAAGGTATTAAGTTTAGGTGCTGAAAGCTGAACCATGAAGCCTTCTAGCCCCCACCTTACTCCCAGAAACCTGCCAGCTGGGCTTGTATCCCTAGGAGAATATACAAGCCTTCTTGAGGAAATCTTACCTATATAAAAGATCTAAAAATACCAGTATCAGGGATTTCCTATGTAAACAATTATATAACAACAGAAATATATTCCTATGTAACAATATGAAACTCAGCCAGATCACAGGAGAAAGGCCCACGTTTAGTGAGCCCCACCCCAAACAGACCTTCCAATCCACTTTTTGGGCCCCACTGTCTAAGAGCAGACAACCAATATGAAAAGGTCTTTAATATGAAAGATATTAAGACAAGGGAATTTTTTTTTTAAAAGCTTTTGGACGTAAAAAAGTGACAGCAGAAAACAAGGAAACTAAATAGGTTAGAAAAAAAAAGTTTAGAAAATGTCCCAGAAGGAGAGATAAAGATGGAAAACCGAAGAGTAAATATAGACTATCAGGAGACTAACCCAGTAAGTCCAACATCCAAGTAACTTAATTTTCAGGAGAAGCTAGGGGAATACATAATTAAGGAAATTTCCCAGAACTGAAGAACTTGATTTTCCATAATTTAAAGTACCCAGCACAATGGATGACCCATTCCCAAGTGCATCACTGGTAAAATTTCAAAACATTACATAGAGAGGATCTTAATAGGCCTGGGGTGGGAGTTAGAGGAATGTACACATACAAAAAAATTAAGAATCAGAATAGCACTGCAAGGGTGCTGGGGTGACTTGGTTAAGTATCTGCCTTCAGCTCAGGTCATGATCCCAGGGTCCCCACATCAGGCTCCCTGCTCAGCAGAAAAGCACTCAGCTTTTCCCTCTCCCTCTGTCCCCTGGCTCATGCTCTCTATCTCAAATAAATAAGTAAAATATTTTTAAAAAGAAACAAAGAATAGCACTGCACTTCTCAACAACATTTAGAAGACAGAAAACAGTGGACCAATATCTTCAAAACAATTCTAAGAAAAAGTTATTCCCAACCTGGAACTCTGTACATAGCTAACCTATCAACTGAGTGTGATAAGATATTGCAAGATCTCAAGAAATTTACCTCCCACACATTTTTTGCTCAGAAAGGTAGGTAGAGGTGATAAGAAGGAAGTTAGGAGATTAACACAATATGACAGTGAAAGGATACACCAACCCAACAGGTTAGGTAGCAAATCTAGAATGTAAACCAGTCCAAACTGGAACACACCAAAACAGAAGACGCTCTAAGAATGAATACCTAACAAGTCTGAACACACTGAAAGTATGATGGTAGAAATGAAGGAGCGTTTGGGGAGAAACGAGCATCAAGTACAAAATACAAATGGAAAAGAAAAAAACAAACCAACAACCCTTCCCTCAAAAAGTTATGCCAGAAAAAAAAGGAGTAACCACATGGTCTAGTTGTGGAAAACCATAAAGTAAGAACTACTGATCTAATCTAAATCGTAACTATGACAGAAGCCTAAGATGGTAAGAATATGTGTGTCCATGAGAATCACAGACTGGTGAAAAAGCTACACCCTCAACTTCCAAGACACCAGATGATACCTAAAATTGAAAACCAACACATAGCAAAATAAAGCACACTATTTAATGATATGGAAGCAATATGAGAATCAGCATAGTTGAAAGTGGTTGTCTCTGGGGGGTGGAAAAGTGTTGCTGCTTTTTTAGAACTATGTGATTTTTCTTACACTAAGGGCATTAGAACAATGAAAGTGAAAAGTAAGTTTTTAAAAACCATCGCTTCATGTAGGCTAGAAGGCAAGAAAATTAAAACTCTAAAGACTAACAACTACAGTGATTATCCCGTATATGCTTCTGAGGAAATCACTAACAATTTTTACCTGCTATTGCTCATATTGGTTAAAAAAAAAAAAAAAAAGGTCAGAATAACCTCTTCCACTAGGAAGAAGCTCTATTATAAATCAAGTAATATATTTACATACAGTAAATAAAATCTTACACCAATCAGTCTCACCCACAGGTCAAGCACTTAGTATATAAATTGGTTTGGAAGGTTAAGTTTCTTGGGTATGTAAGAATACCTGAGCGTACCCTTTAGGGGCACCATTATAACTTATCTAAAAATCATGTAATTGCTCCTGTTTCTTAAACAGGTAACACCCGCCAGTTATTTTTAATAACTAAGGGTTTATATACATCACTGATATATGTCTTATGTTGTAAAATACATACAGTGCCCTGCTGTACTGAATATAAGGCTATTTGTCCTGACATTGAATATTGATGGAACTACTGTGCTTTGAGTTAAAATTTTTTTTAAGTTTCTCTTCCCCTTTACTGCAGTAAGGCCAGCACTAGCCCTAGATACTTGCTAATTGCAATTCCTCCCCCTTCTAATTTGTAGCTTATTTGGCAAGGGCTTCAAAACCGGATCACTGAATTTATTAGCGGTCTATAGTAACAACATGGGCCACATATTTAGCTGAGACTAAGAGAGAAAGAAGCTCACCCTTAAATAATCACAAGAGTTTTAGCATATAAGCTAAAGGAAACGAGCAAAGAGACATTTACTGTATCAGGGACAAGAGTACTGAAAAGCTGGATTTCAAATAGAAATGTAGGATTATATTTCAGCTGATTCAAAAGCACCTGACCATCAAATTCTATACATTAATATTGGAGGAGTTTCATCTTCCCCATTGAGAAAATCTCACTGTCTGCCTTGAGTCTTCAAAATGCCGAATGATTTGAGTCCCACTTGATTTAATCTTGCTCAAAAACAAAACAAAAACAAAAAACCTGGCTAGTCCCAAAGAATACTGGTGAGATCAGGTGTGCTAGCCACCTTAAGTCCCTCATAAAAGCAAAGAGGGTGCCTGGGTGGCTCAGTTGGTTAAGCGACTGCCTTCGGCTCAGGTCATGATCCCAGAGTCCCGGGATCGAGTCCCATATCGGACTCCCGGCTTTGCTTCTCCCTCTGATCTTCTCTCCTCTCATTCTCAGTCTCTCTCTCTAATAAATAAATAAATAAATAATCTTTAAAAGCAAAGAGCCTCTAAGGACAAGAGATATTGAAACAGAGACATGATGGCAACACAGCTGATTTTCCTGCCCAGAAACTGTACTCCTCTGGTTCCACAAACATTTATTCATTTAATAAAAGTTTACTGAACACCCACTATATGCAAGGCATTGTGTTAGGTGCTGCAATTTTTGAAATGGCAAAACCGTACAAGTGGGATCTGAGCTAGTCCCTGACCGTGTTCCTGATTTGAGAGAGACAGAATGCCCCCATATGGCTCATTTAGGGAGCTAAAAGCATGGATGAGGTTTACTTTCTGTCCTTCTATCAGCCCAGCACAAATGTTTGCCTTTCTCAAATCAGTCATAAGTCAAAACAAATAAGGCACATTTAAAAAAAAAAGGTCCCCCCTTTAATTGACCAAAGTAAAGCCATGACATTTCATTTGGTAACCTGCTCAGAATTATAAAAATCATTCCGTTTGGCCCAGCCCATACTGCCCAGGGCAAAACTTTCAGACAATACTAATCTCATCGTGCTCTGTTGTTATAAACTGCATATTTAAAAAAAACATCTTCAGCGTCCTAAATGTGACGCTCAGTGCGAAGCATATCAGACAGAGGTGGACGTAACCTTTATGTCCGTGACAAGCCTCGATTATCCAGGTCCTTTACCTGCAACATAAAGATGTCATTTTAATATTTACAATCAAGTCAACTTGGAAGCGCTTCCCTGAGTCGGCTTCTGCTGCCCGATTTGGCTTTGTGACTAAAGGAGCACTAGTCTGAGACCAGCTGCTCTCTGCTTAGCCTTTTGGAGTACTTCTGAGGAGCAGCTTAAATGATCTACCTGCCAAATACCTCAAGGGTTCCCAATCTTTTCTTATGTAAGAGATATAACACACTTCCGTGTGACTCTATGCCATAATTATTCAATGGGAGAGAAGAAAATGTAGTGTACACGCACATATATACACATGCACGTACACACACACAACACACACATACTTTCTTTTTTTCCCCTCCAGGCCTGATAATCACGAAAACAGATCAAGTACAGCCCCAAATGGAAAAATTTTCACTGTAACCACAGCTAAAATGACAGCAGACTAGGGTGTCTACCGTTGAAGAATAATCTAAAACAAAAATAGTAACATTCTGAGTTGTAAGCTACTTGTCTGACTTTAGATATGTCCTTACATTAAAAATATGTGGCTCAATTTTAAGCACTAGAACCAATCCACAAACATGAGTTGCTTTCTCAGTGTAGCATCTGCTCACCTTATATATCCTGACTAGCCAATGTTCTGTGGTATATGCTTCCTCCAGGACATCAAGTTCAAAGTCTTTATTTCCAATCTCAGCATTCCGGACACGGTCAAAGCCTGGTGGACGCTCTAGAAAGGGACAAATAAGAGAAACACTTCTTTCTACAGTGCTGACTTCCTAAGGAAAGAGTAAATTAATTTGGTAAATCATCTACTAATTGGACTGTTATTTCTCAGCCTGAAGTGTGTTTAGAGAGTAGGTAGACATCAGGTAGTTAGGACAAATCAAGTGTTATCCTGATTCAAATCCTCTCCAAATTGATGCCTGGCAGAGTCCATGGAGGCTGTTTTCTAAAAGACAGGGGAATGATTTCCCAGCCCCTCCATTCCTGAGGACTGCTACCCACAAGCCTCTGTGTTACACTAGTAACCCTTCCATGGATCAGAGAAGAACCCATCAGAAGTCAAAGGCCTGCATCCACTTCAGGCATTGTCCCTAGTGCAGAACCAAGAGATTAAAATCAGAAGGAAAGACTTAACTTAATCAGATTATTCTCTAGGCATTTATTGAAAGAAATGAAAAGTCCTTTATATACTATGCCCTCTCTTCATTCCTCTCTCCACTGCAATACCTTTTACTGAGAGACAGTAAAATGTAGTGGGTAAAATCACAGAATCTAGAGCCAGAGTGCCTGAGTTTAACCTAACTCTGCCACTAGTCACTCCAGGACTTTGGGCAGGTTCCATGACTTTGACCTTATTTGTACGTCAAATTCCTCAAACATAAAGAGGAAATATTAGTATCTCTGTTTTGGGTTGTTGTAAGGATCAAACAAGTTAATAGATGTAAAGCCCTTAGAGCAGTGCCTGGCATATGAAAAAAACTATACTATTAGCATCACCGTTCTTACTGTTCTTATTAATGTTATTGTGAGTCACTCACTGGCTTCTGTGTAGACCTGTCCAAAGCGGTAGTAACACATCTTGTACATAAGGCAGTTGAGCAGCACTGGGGAACCCTCACGGTCCACACGGAATTCCCCAGTTGGAGTATAATAATCGTGTTCCTTAATATGTTTGCCTGTGTCTGTGCTCCCTCCAATCCGGACCATCCACAGAAACTTGTTGATGTCTACAAAAAAGTAGAAAGAAAACGGCTGTGTCACGAAGGTTGCTGGAACTAAATCACCTAATGAAAGCTATTATTTCTATTTTTTTTTAAAGTATAGTTGACATACAATATTACTTTTACCTATACAACATAGTGATGTGACATTTGAAAAAGCCACTATTTCTAAGAAAATCCCTCAAAATATTTTTCTAATGAGAAATGGCTAATCTTTTAAAATAGGAAGTACAAGGGGCGCCTGGGTGACTCCGTCGTTAAGCATCTGTCTTCGGCTCAGGTCATGATCCCAGGGTCCTGGGATCGAGCCCTGCATCGGGCTCCCTGCTCTAAGGGAAGCCTGCTTCTACCTCTCCCACTCCCCCTGCTTTTGCTATCTCTCTGTCAAATAAATAAATAAAATCTTAAATAAAATAAAATAATAAAATAAAATAATAAATAAAATAAAATAGATATACAATGGGGGGGCAAAATTTTTCCCTCAAAGTTTACAACATTTCCGGGGCGCCTGGGTGGCTCAGAGGTTAAAAGCCTCTGCCTTCAACTCAGGTCATGATCTCGGGGTCCTGAGATCGAGCCCCGCATCGGGCTCTCTGCTCAGCAGGGAGCCTGCTTCCTCCCCGCCACCTGCCTCTCTGTCTACTTGTGATCTCTCTCTCTCTCAGTCAAATAAATAAATAAAATCTTTAAAAAAAATTTTTAAAAAATTACAACATTTCCTATAGATTATTAGACTTCTAAAAGCTATTGGTCCAGATTTAAGTCACAATAGAAATTATTCACAGATAGTTGGTCTGAGCTGTCCAATATAGTAACTGTATATATTAGCCACATGTAGCTACTGCAACTTGAAAGATGGCTAGTCCTAGGACGCCTGGGTGGCTAAGTCAGTTAAGCATCTGCCTTCAGCTCAGGTCACGATCCTGAAATCCTGGGATCAAGCCGCATGTCAGGCTCCCTGCTCAGTGGGGAGTCTGCTTCTCCCTCTCCTAATACCCTGCACCTGCTTGGGTTCTGTCTCCCTCCCTCCCTCCCTCCCTCCTCTCTCTAATGAATAAATAAAATCTTAAAAAAAAAAAAAAAGGTGGCCAATCCAAATTAAGATGGACTGTTAAGTATAAAGTACACACCGGATTTCTAAGACTTAGTCCAAAAACAAACAAACAAAAAAACAAAACAAAGTGAGTAAAATATCTTGGTTAAGTAATTTTTTTTAGATATATTCACCTGAATTATTAAAATTCATTTCTTGTTTCTTTTTACTTATTTTCATGTGACTAATAGAAATTTAAAATAACGTATGTGGCTCCCATTGTATTTCTATCAGACAGCACAGACATAGAAAGTAGCAACTTTATCAGAGCTAACATGCTACCTTCTTGACCTACAGTTGCAAAGTTACAAACTTCCAAAACCTATCTATGAGAAGTCAACATTTCTATGTCAAACACACTACCAGCGACTCAGGTTATCTCTCTTAGAATGTCACTCTCTGTATCTTCTCCACAAGCCTTAGGGAAGTGGATGGTTAGTATAAAAAGTATTATTGATCTGTAGGAAAAAAGGTTGCTAATGCACTAAGGCAAAGGGCTCCAGGGGATATCGCAGTGCTTAAGAACACAGACTCTGGATCTAAACAGCCTGGGTTTAAATTTTAGCATTGCCAATTCTAGGTGGGTGACCTTGAATGAGCTACTTAACCTCTATTGAACTTGAGATAGAAAAATGAGAGTATGTACAACAAAAGGGTAACGAGTAAGAGCATGTACCACACTTAGTATCATTTGTCACAAAGTAAGCATCCCATATATAACACTGCTTTCCTCATGTAGTGTGGTGTCTGCATTCTTACCTCCATCTTACTAATGGAAAACAGAGACACAGAGACTTGCCTAGATCACATAGAGAAAAAGAACCAAAACAAAATTCCAGAGCATCAGCTGAACTATCCTGGAGTACTAGATTGTAGCTTCCTGAAAGTTATGTCTAAAGCAAAAACCTAAGAAGCTATAAAAATGGAAGAGTACATAGCAAAAGAAACCATTAGCAACATGAAAAGGCGACCTATGGGATGGGAGAAAATATTTGCAAACCATGTATTAACACAGGGGATCAACAGCCAACATATATAAGGAAATCATATAACCCAATAACAAAGCCCCCCAAATAATATGATTAAAAATGGGCAAAGGACCTTAATAGATAATTTTCCCAGAGATACTCAGATGGCCACCACATATATGAAAAAGTGCTCAACATCACTAATTACGGAACGACAAATCAAAACCACAGTGAGATATCACCTCATACCTGCTAGAAAAGACAAGAGATAACAAATGCTGCCAAGGGTGTGAAAAAACGGGAAACCTTGTACGCTACTGGTGGGCACGTAAACTGATACAACCACCATAGAAAACAGTATACCGGTTCTTCAAAAAATTAAAAATACAACTACAATATATATTTATCTCACACATGTAACATGGAATACCATTCACCCATAGGGGGAAAAAAAAATAAAAAGGAAATCCAGCCATTTGCAACAACATGGGTGCGCCCTGAGAGCATTATGCTAAGTGAAATAAATCAAATAGTGAAAGAAATACTGTATGATCTCACTTATATGTGGAATTAA
>CM052815.1:75045573-75115401 GCA_028533885.1 Nasua narica
AGTCACACCTCTAAAAGGTATGCAAGGATAATCAAAGGAAAACAATTATTACTTAAGTTAAAAAGCCAAAAAGCGATCACCTCTCTGGACTAAAGATGCCAGGAGCATAGATAATAAAGTTGGAATATCGCAAGGCAATCTGTGAGCTCAGAAGAGAGGAACAACAAAATATAACTCACACTCCAAAAAAGAGTAAGGACTTGTCTGTTGGAAGAGTCGAATTTGGAACAAGGGCAGCAAAGAGAAGGATGAAAAGGTTTCCAAACTAAACTCAAGTACCCAAGACCTCCTACTAGTTTATCACCTCTCAAGTATCTCCCTGACACCATACCACAAACTAAGAATAGCATCCAAAGAGCCAGGATCAGCAATGTAGAAATCTAGAAATAGAGTCAGTATTATGGAGTCTACTACAAAAGTGGTGTAATAATTTTTAAATACTGTTTAAAAAAAGGTCAACAGGGACGCCTGGGTGGCTCAGTTGGTTGAGCAACTGCCTTTGGCTCGGGTCATGATCCCAGCGTCTTGGGATCAGGTCCCGCATCGGGCTCCTTGCTCTGCAGGGAGCCTGCTCCTCTCTCTGCCTCTGCCTGCCTCTCTGCCTGCCTGTGTTCTCTCTGTTAAATGAATAAATAAAATCTTTAAAAAAAAAAAAAAAAAAAAAAGGTCAACAATACTTGCTAAATGTGCATTGCCAGTAGGAAAACTAACCATTTTGGAACACTTCCTATAGTTATATTTTTCCTCTCCCTTAGGTTGTGAGACCTTCAAAATCTAAAGCTCAGGGCGCCTGGGTGGCTAAGTTGGTTAGGCAACTGCCTTTGGCCCAGATCATGATCCTGGAGTCCTGGGACCAAGTCCCGCATCGGGCCCCCAGCTCCACGGGGAGTCTGCTTCTCCCTCTGACCTTCTCCCCTCTCATGCTCTCTCTCACTATCTCTCTCTCAAATAAATAAAATCTTAAAAAATTAAAAAAAAAATCTAAAGCTCACATTTTACATTTTAAATGCTTTTTTTTTCCCTTATGGAGAAATTTACATTTGACCTTCAAACATTCTAAGGACAAACAGTTGCTAATAAAAAGAAACCACATACTTCAGGAAGGGGTTAGAGTGAACCCAGTAATTCAGCCTAGCCGAAGCTGTCTTTAGTCTCTGGCTCCCTGCCCTTCTGAGGCCCTCGGTCCCCCACCCCCTAGCATCTACTAGAGGGGTTCGACAACATTCATTCCCAAGCCCATCAACCCAAATCCTTCACCTTGAGCTCTTTGGTAAGGTGGTAGGTGACGATGGTGGTGAAGGAAGAGAAGAGAGGGGCCAGGAACACACAGACATTCCGAATGTCGATGGTGATGTGGAAAAAATGGAGTACATGGTAGATTGCAGCAGAGGTGATCATTAGGCCTGTAACAGAAAGAAGAAACCCCATTAGGTTATCTTAGTAAGACAAAGTAGTTAAGGAAAGGAGAAAGAGAAAATCAAAGTATCAATAAAGTGTTAACACAGGTCCTGACAAACCACCAGAAATACTGACATAGAAACTGAGATAGGCCTATAAATTCCAGAATTTATGAAAATACACCCATCCCCATCTCTCCATACATGTTCTCATGTATATATAAAATCCATTTTTAGGAATCTGTAATCAGAATGAAGTTACAATTGTCACAAAATGAAGATATTAGAAATAAGGGAAACTGTTCCATAATAGAGAAATGCCTTATTTCTCTTAAAAAATTAAAAAAAAAAAAAAAAAAAAATCCTGTTCCTCTCACCTGGATAAATTGTTCCTCCAATGATTCGTCCCAAAGGGTACCAGGCCCGGTCATCAAACCAGTTATGGAATTTATAAAATCCCTCTTCAGCCAAGAACCGGGTAGTCCGATAATTAAAGTATCTATGGCAAGAAAGAAATGATGTGTGCCTCCTCCCCTTCATACTCAAAGACTTGTACTAATTTGCAGAGGATTTTGTTCCTCAGGTTTCACCACTGAGGAACTTACCATTACTCTAATAAAAATCAATTTGGTACCAAAAATTATGCCAAGTATGAAAATCATTTTACATTACCCTAAGTCCCCTCATGTCTAGCTCTATCCTTGTCTCAACTAAAGCACTGCTTCTCTAAGAAGGAAATGCCACTGGAAGCCTAACCAGCAGGATACTTCTTCACCAGCCTGACAATTAGGAAGCATCAGCGCCAGTCAGAGAATTCAAGCACCAAACAAAACAGCTGACATGTAGGCACCAATAAATATACCCCTTTCCAAGCGACAGGAACATATAAAAGAACATTTTGATACCACAAAGGAGGACACAAGGATAACTGCAAGTGATAGGCATCTCTGAAGATGTTGATATAACACCTACACACCTTACAATTTTTTTAATTCACTAAGTAACACAAACTTCTTAATGAGTGTTTAAACTTACAAGTCCTACTCATGTTATTTTTTCCCCAAATACGTTTATTTTTTCAGTGTTACAATATTAATTGTTCATGCGCCACACCCGGTGCTCCATGCAATACATGCCCTTCTCATGTTATTTAAAATAGTTCTGCATGTCACCTACATAACAGCATAAAAATATAAATTACACAAAAATATTTGAGGAGTGCATGTCTGCTCAGTTGGTAGAGCCTGTGACTCTTGATCGCAGGGTTGTAAGTTTGAGCCCCACGTTGGGTGTAGAGATTACTTAAAAATAAGATCTTTAGGGGCGCCTGGGTGGCTCAGTGGGTTAAAGCCTCTGCCTTCAGCTCAGGTCATGATCTCAGGGTCCTGGGATCGAGCCCTGCGTCAGGCTCTCTGCTCAGCAGGGAGCCTACTTCTCTCTCTCTGCCTGCCTCTCTGCCTATTTGCGATCTCTCTCCTCTCTGTCAAATAAATAAAAATAAAATCTTTTAAAAAAATAAATAAGCTCTTTAAAAAATTTTTTTGACATAAAATGCTTGGAGCTGGTGGCTCAGTGGGTTAAAGCCTCTGCCTTCGGCTCCGGTCACGATCTCAGGGTCCTGGGATCGAGCCCCGCATCGGGCTCTCTGCTCAGCAGGGAGCCTACTTCCTCCTCTCTCTCTGCCTGCCTCTCTGTCTACTTGTAATCTCTCTCTCTCTCTGTCAAATAAATAAATAAAATCTTAAAAAAAAAATGCTTGGAGTTATACATGGAAAGACACAATTCTTTAGGTCCAAGGTATGTAACCTCTTAAGTTTCTTATTTTAAAACAAATAAGTAAAAAAATATTTTAAAAAATAGAATTAAAATAAAAATAGAATAAAAATAAGAATGACCAACAGACACATGAAAAGAAGGGCAACATCACTCATCATCAGGGAAATGCAAATCAAAACCACAATGAGATGTCACCTTACACCTGTCAGAATGGCTAAAATAAAAAAGACAAGAAATAATAAGTATTGGTGAGGATATGGAGAAAAAGGAACCCTCATGCACTGCTGGTGGGAATGTAAATTGGTACAACCACTGTGGAAAACAGTACAGAGGTTCCTCAAAAATTAAAAACAGAAATACTATATGACCCAGTCATTACTCTGAGAATTTACCTAGAGAAAATGAAAACACTAATTTGAAAAGAAATATGCACCCATATGTTTACTGCAGCATTAGCTACAGTAGCCAAGATACAGAAGCAACCTAACAGTCCATCAAAAGATGAATAGATAAGGATGATGTGGTGTGTATATATACACACACATAAACATATACACATGATGGAATATTACCCAACCATGAAAAAGATGAGATTGTGCCATTTGCAGCAACATGGATAGACCTAGAGGGTATTATGCTGAAAGAAAGACCGGCTAACAAAGACAAATACCATACGACTTCACAATAATGAACAAACAAAAAGCAGAATCAGACCTGTAAAAACAGAGAACGAACTGATGGTTACCAGAGGGGCGGAGGTTGGGGGGATGGGCTAAATGGATGAAAAAGTATGGGAGACATAGGTTCCAATTATGGAATGAGTAAGTCACAGAATAAAAGGCACAACCTAAGAATATATTCAGTGAGGGATGCCTGGATGGCTCAGTGGGTTAAAGCCTCTGCCTTCAGCTCAGGTCCTGGTCTCAGGGTCCTGGGATCGAGCCCTGCATCAGGCTTTCTGCTCAGCAGGGAGCCTGCTTCCTCCTCTCTCTCTGCCTGCCTCTCTGCCTACTTGTGATCTCTCTCTCTCTCTGTCAAATAAATAAAATCTTTAAAAAAATTTTAAAAAAGAATATATTCAGTGATACTGTAATAACATTATATGGTGACAGATAATAGCTACATCTGTGCTGAACACACCATAACATATAAACTTGTCCAATCACTATGTTGTACACCTGAAACTAATGTAACACTGTGTACCAACTACATTCAAATAAAAATTTAATTTAAAAAGTAAAAATAGGGCGCCTGGGTGGCTCAGTTGGTTGAGCAACTGACTTCAACTCAGGTCGTGATCCCAGAGTCCTGGGATCGAGTCCCACATCGGGCTCCCAGCTCCACAGGGAGTCTGCTTCTTCTTCTAACCTTCTCTCCTCTCATGCTCTCTCTCACTTCCTCTGTCTCTCAAATAAATAAATAAAATCTTTAATAAATAAAACCTTTTAAAAAGCAAAAATAATTTTAAAAAAGGAAAAAATACAAATAAAAACAAAAATAAAAGGAATTTTTAATTATTAAAGGTAATGATGACTAACCACCTTTCCTGCCCATCCCTCTAACCCTATTTCCTTCTTGGTCAGTCAAGTTTTAGCAGCTGATGTAAGCAGAAGTAGCAGATGGCAGAAATCTCTATCCTTCTGTTTGTTGCTGATGAATGTTATTTTGGTTAACTGCCACAGAAACACAGGGATGAGGGTAGCAGGCAGTCAACATGTGTGAGAACTATGTCCTTTATCTATGGGCAGGCAGGGCAAGGCAGAGAAAGTATAAATTAGTGGGAAGAGGACTGGACTGTGGTCACAACCCAGGCCTCACTTTCCTGCTCCATGAAAGAAAGCATCGAATCACAAGATCTTTATAGTTCCTTCTAGGTCTATGGCTACAGAGCAGAGCCCTCGATTTGTAGCACTAACTGTAGACCAAGCTGAGCAGCCAGACTTCTCTTAGCCTAGCCAGATAATGAGTTTGAGAGACTTACTTGGTTAATTGCAACAGAAATGTCTCAAGAGGACGCAATTATGTCCTTTGGAAAAACTTGAGGGTTTTTGGCCCTAAATATATAGGGAGCACATCCCCAACACCGAGCGCTGATTAGAACTTGAAATTTGAAACCCATGAACCTGAAAGCTTTCCAAAGCAAACACTAGACCAAGCAAAAGTACTCACGGATCAAACTCATGGATGACGCTTTCAAATCTCAGGACGGCAAAAAGACGAGTGGAGAACGCTACAAAAACCAGAAAGTTAATATTTTAATGGTAGTCTGCCATGAAAAATAATAGATTAATGTATTATAGAGATAACAGTATTATCCAGCACAGAAATCACAGGAAATATAAAATGATCCCTAAAAAGGGGTGCCTGGCTGATTCAGTCAGTACAGCATGTGACTCCTGATCTTGGGGTCATGGGCTGAACCCCATGTTGGGGGCTGAGTTTACTCAAAAAAAAAGAAAAGAGAGAGAGAGAGAGAGAGACCCCTGAATAAAATATTTATCCATCTCTCCCACATAGTAGAAACAAAAGAATTTTACTCTTCCCTGACAATGACATGTACCTCATAGGTAAGACACATTTAACTACTTATTATCAAGGCATGTAACAATGCATTCACCTATTAATACTGCATTCAACTTACATAGTCATTTTTTTTTTATATGTTGACCTCCCCTCCCCACAACTAACCTTTACTTTGGAGCAAACTAAGAAGTAAGGCCAATCAAGACTATACTTATGACTCATCAAGAGCTAGAAAATTCAAAAAAAATATAATAAGTTCTGAAGAGATTTTCAGAAATACAAAGTAGGCAATTAGACTGAAGACAAATGTCTTTTACAAAATTCAGTGTCCAAGGGTCCCCAGTATATCGTTCAGCCCTGAGAAAACAGAATTAGCACAGCATGTTTCCCACTCTTTCTCAGATGATCTCTAGCCCTGACTTTTATAATCCCGTGTTTCTTGTATTGTCTTCATAAAGTTATATTGATGGATAACAGTAAAAAGAACGTATCACAATCTACTGAGAAGAACCAGGTATTTAAGAAAGCTTAAATTTTTTTTTCTTGATTTTTGATTTTTATTTTTCAAGATTTTCTCCTTTTTATCCCCAAACAAAGAGAGGTCCACATGCACACTCACATAACACAGCAGCCATTGACAGAATGAGAAGCTTCAGAAGTGTGTCCTGCTTCTCATAGGACAACCGCAAAAATCCCAGCTTAGTCATCTCGACATCAATGCGCAGCAATGGATGACGCTCAAATAGCTGAAATAGAAAAGTCAACAGTGTAGGATATTAAACACTTTCAACTTACCTAATTCATTTTCATATTTTATGGTGGCAAAAATCCATAAAGGAGACAGGGGCTAACAAACACACCAGAGAGGGTCAGAGCTAATACTAACACACAAGCCTTGCCTGAGGTATGACTGACCTGCAAGGAAGTAGGCATAAGTAGGGTCTACATGCCAAGACTCAAAAGGATTGACTGGAGTCTATCACCTTAATTCTGCTTCCTACTCCTTCACAGCTAACAAGTACATAATCACTACTGGCAACGGTGCGGTACAACAGGAGTAAAGAGCAAACATGAGAATAAAAAAAAAAAAGGTGGTTGGGGAAGAGATGCAAAGAAAATAGGAAAGATTGGAAATAGAGAAAAAAATAATTATAAGGAACAACAGGGAGGATGTTAGGAGAAGGAAAGGAAAGTGAACTGGGTGAAATCGGAGGAGGAGACGAACCATGAGAGACCACGGACTTTGAGAAACAAACTGAGGGTTTTAGAGGGGTGGGGGATGGATGAGCCGGGTGGTGGGAGCGCACTTCTACAGAGCACTGGGTGTGTACATGAACAATGAAACTTAAAACACTGAAAAAAATATAAATATTTGGTAAAATAAATAACTAAATAGAGAAAGCATTCTAGAAAAAAAGTAGGAATGTATGAAAGAAAGCAGGAAATGAATATTAAGTACAGAGGTGAAAGTAGAAATCAGAAAAATAAGACATGACCGAATATGCCTAATTTATGGCCCTATATTTCAGTAGCAACTAACTAGCTACAAGCTTCTTTCTGTTCCAAATCCCAATGGGGTCACAGGGTCAATTAAAAAGCATGACTAGGGTGTCTGGGTGGCTCAGTGGGTTAAAGCCTCTGCCTTAGGCTCAGGTCATGATCTCAGGGTCCTGGGATCAAGTCCTGCATTGGGCTCTGCTCAGTGGGGAGCCTGCTTCCCCCTCTCTCTCTGCCTACTTGTGATCTCTCTCTGTCAAGTAAATAAAAAAAATCTCTAAAAAATAAAAAATAAAGAGCATGACTGATCGCTAATGCAGGTAGTGATGCGCTCAAGAGGGAGAGATATGCATACATAGATCACTGCACTTTCAATTCCATATATCATGCTGCAACTACTGCTTAGATCTATAGCCACTGCCAACTGCCTATGTCAAGTTTGTCCATAATTGACACTGTTGATTTAAGCCACTGATCTTACTGACAGCTCACAGAACTAAATGACAATCTGAGGGCAAAAATAAATAAATTCTTCCTACTGGAGCAAGAAAAGCTCAGGGAAGAAAAAAAAATTAGATTAAAATGTTGAAGAAAGGAGGTTAGCTATTTCTGTTTAAGATAGTGCTACCTTAAGGGGCACCTGGGTGGCTCAGTTGGTTGAGCTGCCGCCTTCGGCTCAGGTCATGATCTCAGAGTCCTGGGATCGAGCCCCCCATCGGGCTCTCTGCTCAGCGGGGAGCCTGCTTCCTCCTCTGTCTCCGCCTGCCTCTCTGCCTACTTGTGATCTCTCTCTCTGTGTCAAATAAATAAATAAAATCTTTTTAAAAAATTAAAAAAAAAGACAGTGCTACCTTAAAAAAAAAGATAGTGCTACCTTCTTTTATTTTTCAGATTTTATTTACTTATTTATTTATTTGAAAGAGAGAGGGCATGAACGGGAGAGGGGGAGAAGCAGACTCCCCTGCTGAGCAGGGAGCCTGATGTAGGGCTTGATCTCAGGAACCGGGGATCATGACCTGAGCCAAAGGCAGATGCTTAACCCACTGCCACTCAGGCGCCCTGACAGTGCTACCTTCTTAAGCCATAAGCTGATCAAGGGCCAATGATAAAAAATATAGTAATAAAGGATATGCAACATTGTTCAAGACTGCAGGAGAAAAAAGGAAGCTGCATCCTTC
The DNA here is from genome assembly GCA_028533885.1 of Nasua narica. NCBI lineage: Eukaryota > Metazoa > Chordata > Mammalia > Carnivora > Procyonidae > Nasua > Nasua narica. The sequence continues at coordinate 75,053,945 of CM052815.1, forward strand.
CCAATCTTCCTCTCACTATTACTGGAGGGAAAAAGGGGGAAAAAGAACACCGGACTAGGTGGAAGGCATTGACAATCATACATTCCTAGCACCAACACCACCTTTTCCATCATTAACTGTCCCAGAGGGGCAGTTTTACATGTGTTTTTAAATTAAAACCCCAACGTTTTACCCTATCTTGCAATCAAAAATAAACATCTAACTTTAGGAAGTCAAGAATCCTGCCACACCCCGCAGGTTTGCATCTGTTTTTCTGCGATGCCTGAAACAGAAAAATGGTTACACCACTGAGTTGATAGGAGCCCCATGCCCAGAAGAGTCAGCGGAGGAAATGAGAGTACTAGAACCTCTACCTGTAAACTGAGTATGGGAACTGGTAATTTGAGCGAGGACCTTAACGGAGTTTTCCTAATGCGCTCTCTGGTCATTTTAGCAAATCGCTAAAGTAAATAAGAGCAGAGACACTTTTACACACTTAGCATCTGCTCTCCTCCGCGGTGCCTGAGAGCTGCGGCGTCCTAGTCCCACCCTCGTTCCAATTTCCAGGACTGCAACTTCCCCAGCCCGGCTTGCCCACACACTTTCTCGCACCCTCTCACTTTTTCACTCCCCCCTCATCCCTCACGCCCCCCTTCTGCTCACTTCTAGCGGGTCCCAACTCCCTGCCTCCCACCTTCACATAACACCTCTGACACGACCCATCGCGGGCACCCCACCACCCCAGCCTCCTAAGCGCCTTCCTCTCCGGGACTAGTCAGGATCCGATCTTTCGCACGCCCTCCTGGCCGTAAGCGCCCCATCCCGGACCTTCACATCCTTCCATTCCAGGGTGTCCCCACCCCACATCCCACGCCCCCTCCTCAGCAAGGCCCTAGACTCCGCTTCCCACACCCCACCTGCCGCCATTAGAGCCCCACCTCCTGCTCTCCGTTCAACGCCACCAACAACCTGGGCTGCACCTGCAGCTAATTCTCAAGTTATAGCCTAAGGCCTTCTCACCTGGCCAGCGTTCCTCAGGAATCCGCTCGGCTCCCTGTGCCATCCGTTCAGCGGCGCACCCAACCCTGGCCGCGGCCTGGTCCGCCTCCTGGACCGCTTCCCATTGGCTGGATCAGGTTGGATACCACACTTCGAAAAAGAGATAGGATTGAAGAACTGTCTGTCAGAGACAGAGGCGTGGACAAAGCCACGCTCCCGCTTCTTAACTGGACAATACAGATATCACTTAGCAGCCAGGAGGCGGGACTTCATGCTCCCGCCGAGCTGTGATAGGCTCGCTCATGAGAGCGAGAGCGCGGAAAGAACGTGCTCGGGGAAGTTTGGTTGAGAGCCGAGGAGTGACGTGTCGGTCTGCGGACCGAAAAGGAGTCGGCGGGGTGAAGGTGTGGCGGGTTTACCCCAGTCATGTGACCAGAAGCGGAAACTACGCGGAGCAATAAACCGAATCTACAAATCCCAAAAAGCTGGGCCAGGAGACTTCTCGTCTCAGTTTGGGAGAAAGTGCAGAAATTGACCGTTAGCTAACATAACGTTAAAGGAGAGGAGGGCCGACTATTCTACCTATCCTCGATGAAAACTCAAACGGTTTCTGGTCCAAACCGCTACATCTTGTACAGGATTTGTTTGAGAGCTCGCTCAAGAGCTGTTTTTGACAATTCCCCCGTAAACTGTGATAGACGAGAGAGCCTGGCTACGTTTCTCGAAGCTTATCCCTTTCTTAAGCCCCGGACTTCATAAGCGAGCATGCCTAGGCCTGAAGGGATCGTGGGGGTTAGGGTGGCAGGGTCTCCGCTGCCTGACTCGTGATCAACCACTGCCGCGGAGGCAGCCTTTCCAAGTGGTAGACAGGCTTTATCCGGAGACCCAACACGCAGCCTTGCTGTGCCTTGTCAGCTCACCCCTTTGTAATATCTGCCAGGGAAAGCTGCCCTAACCACTTTCTCTCTTCACTTTATCCCCTTAACCACACCCCCCACCCCCAAAAAAGCAATGCTGAGGGCGAAGGGCGAAGTTCAGCAGCCAATTCCATCGCCCCTCACACACACACACACACTGCAGTGGACAAAAGCTACTCTAAAGAAAATGGGAGCGTCGGTAACTGTTCAAAGTCAGTGCCAATGCCATTCATTTATCTTACTATTTACGGTACTATCAATGCAACCGAGGGAACGTACCGAAAGCACATTTAAATCTGTGCTTCAAAATCAGTGCTCTTCACAATTCACATGACCAGGTTGACCCTGGGACGTTATGATTCAACAGCTCTCTGCTTTTTTGTTTTGTTTTTACAATATGTTCAATGTAATTTTATTAACACAAGGAAACTAAAGCTCAACCTAAAGGAATGCAGAACTTCAGATAAATGTTTCTTGCAAAACAAAAATTAGGGGGTTTTTTTCTGTCAAAAAAGAAAAAGGAACTAAAATTGGATTCCTTTAAAGTTAAAAAAGAGGGGTGCCTGGGTGGCTCAGTGGGTTAAGGCCTCTGACTTTGGTTCGGGTCGTGATCTCAGAGTCCTGGGATCGAGCCCCGCATCGGGCTCTCTGCTCGGCAGGGAGCCTGCTTCCTCCTCACTCTCTGTCTGCCTCTCTGCCTCCCTCTCTGCCTACTTGTGATTTCTCTCTGTCAAATAAATAAATAAAATCTTTAAAAAAAAAGTTAAAAAAGATATATGCTGTTTAGGAAACATAAGATCTTGGGTTTTCATTAAATTTTTTAAAAAATGATTGAACACGTTTCTTAAAGGGAAATTCCTTTTTAAGTTTCCAGGTGGTAAAACTAAGTCAATTGTTTCAAAAGTCAAAATATACTACTAAAGAACAAAGTTTAAAACAAGCTGATTTTTTAAAGATTTTATTTATTTATTTGACAGAGATAGAGAACACATAAGCAAGGAGAGCTGTAGAAGGAGAGGGAGAAGCAGACTCCCCGCTGAGCAGGAAGGCTCTGGTGGGGCTCGATCCCAGGATCTTGGGATCACCACCTTAGCCAAAGGCAGACACTTAACTGGACTGAGCCACCCAGGCACCCCCTGAAGCCGATTTTTAGGCTGATCCTTTAACATCAGTTGATAGGGAAAGTCTTATCTATAATGTAAGTTTGGACAGCAAAGTCATGGGGGGAAATTACTGTAAACCCAGAGATTATATATGAATTCAGCGTATTAGTTAATTCTTCTCCCTCCTGCTTTACTGGACCAAGTGTTTTGAGTTGGTTCTTTCCGAAACACTATTTTTACTATTCCATCAATTGCTTAGAATAATGCTATTTTTGCTTGCTTTGTAGGAGTCAGGTCATTACTGCCGAGCTCATGGTCTTTCCTGAAGTGGCTACTTACCTCTTTTACATCATTAATCAAAAGAACACATGCCTTCATCTCATCTGAGGCACACCAGAGTAACAGCTTTATTTTCTTCTTGAAGATTCCTCCCCAGAATCTACCTTTCCAAGTGTGCTGCAAAGCTACCAAGTTACCTTTTTAATGCACTTTATTTCACTGTTTCATGTTTGGTTGGGTGCTTTTTGTTTTAATTAGTCATCTTATTTCTTGGATTTATTTTTCCCTTTGGTAGATTTCTTTTTTTTTTTAAGATTTTATTTATTGAGAGAGAGAGAGAGAATGGGAGAGAGGAAGAGGTCAGATGGAGAAGCAGGGACTCGATCCAGTGACTCCAGGATCATGACCTGAGCCAAAGGCAGTTGCTTAACAACTGAGCCACCCAGGCACTCCCTTTGGTAGGTTTCTCAAGTAACTTCAGAAGAGCTGAATGGAAAGCAAACAATGCCTTTGTTCTGCCCTTTAGAACACAGCTAGAATCAAATGGGGTCCCCATTTTGGGGACCCACACGTCTCCTATACACATGACCCCACACACAAAAAAAGCATCCTGTTAAGGCATTACAATTTTACCTTCTATTATCTAAAGTTGTTCTTGAGAAGTCTAATGCCCATGTGACTCACAGTCCTTTGTGAAGTAACCCATTTTTCTCTCTGATAAATGACTTTTCCTTAGAGATCCCATCTAGGTGTGTTTTCCTTTCATTTTTGCTCTCATTTTCATCTTTATTCTCTGCAGGCTTTCTATCTGAATACACCAATTTCATTATCAGTCCAGGAAACTTTCTTGGGTTTTATTCCTGTCTCCATGTTCCTGTTCTCATTTCGGAAGGTGCTATTTCGATGAATGTCAGACCTGATTCCTGGATATTTCCATGATTAACTTTTTCCATGTCTTGATCATTCTGCTCTATGTTCTGAGAAACTTCCTCAATTTTATCTTGCAATTCTCTAATTTACGCTCCTCAGTGTCACTTTCATACTTTATCATTTTGTTTTTTCTTCATGTATTCCTTCGTCCCTTTCCTTATTTCCTGCCAGTTCCCCACCTCCTCTCTGGTAACCATTTTTTTGTTCTCTATAGTTAAGAAGCTATCTTAGTTTGTCTTTTTTCTCTCATTTGTTTCTTAAATTCCACATGAGTGAGATCATATAGTATTTGTCTTTCTCTGACTTATTTCACTTAGCATCATATTCTCTAGCTCCATCTATGTCATTGCAAATGACAAGATTTCACTTTTTATGGCTGAATATTCCACTGTATAGATGTATGTATGTGTATACACACACACACACACACATCCATTCACCTTTCAAAGAACACCTGGGTTCTTCTAAAGTTTGGCTAATGTAAATAACGCTGCAATAAACCTAAGGGTGCCCGCATCCCTTTCAATTAGTAGTTTTGGGATAAATACCCAGCAATGCAATTCCTGGATCATAGGGTGGTTCTATTTTAAATTTTTTGAGGGGCCTCCATGCTGTTTTCCACAGTGGCTGTACCAGTTTGCATTCCCACCAACAGTGCATGAGGGTTCCTTTCTCTCTACATCCTCGCCAACACTAGTCTCTTGCGTTTTTTATTTTAGCTATTCTGATGTGTGACGTGATACCTCACTGTAGTTTTGATTTGCATTTCCCTGATTATGAGGGATGTTGAACACCTTTCCATGTGTCTCTTGGCCATCTGTAGGTCTTCTCTGGAGAAATATCTGTGCACATCTGTCACTTTTACGAGCCATTTCATTTACTTCCACAACTGCTTTATGTTCTAAGAGCTTTCCTTTCTGTACCCTTTTCACAACAATCTGTCTTACTTTACGGATGCAATAGTTTCCCAAATTTCTATAAAAGCGGTTATTAGAATTTTTAAAGTTCCTTTTGTTCTGGAATTAAATTTCCTCCAGGGTCATTTGGTATTTCTATTTGGAGAAAGCTTCAGAGATGATTCTGATGCTGGTGATCCAGAACTACTTAACTAAGATTTATCTCAATGATCAAATGGTCACTCTCTTCCCCACCAGTCTGAAAGCACTAAAAAACATTTAAACTTGAAATCACAGAATGAGTGCAAGAATAGGAGGCCGAATGTCCAGTAGCCTAACCTCTCACCCTACTGAGATTCCCTGAAATCCAATGTTTATCTAGCCTTGAGACCTATGGAAAATAGTAGCTATTTAAATGTGTTATTTTTAAAAATTTGCTTGACCACTTGTCACTCTCCCTCACTGTGCTGTGAGGTCCAAGAGGACACTGATCATCCTTCTGGTTCACTTTGAATCCCCAATGCTTTGCAAAGCGCCCAACAGAGAAAGCACTTAAATGTTACACGATGAAGTCATCCATTCCCCCACCTGATCCGTGACTGGCTTTATAGACTCACTTTACGTCCATCCAAAATACTTCACTGACGCATGGCTGTCACTGTTTAAAAGGCATGTTACGCCGACCTGAAGTCAGCTTCCTTTTAACTTCTGTGGGTCATATGGCATAGGAGGAATGTTAATGGGGGAGGAGGGAAAGGTCTATTCCATTGTACTACTGGGCTGATAACCTTTACCAGAGCAGTCTTGATGGAGGTAAACATGTGAATATAGAACTTGAATGCACTACTTCTCTAATCAGAAAATACAAGAGGATGGAGAACGAATAGTCAACAGACAACTGTAGTTGCCTTTTTATTCCCACACCTGTCATCCTTTTAAGGCGGTTCAAAAACCTCTAGCCACTGGCTGTCCTCTTCTGGGTTTGCTCCAGTTTGTCACAATTCCTCTTCAACTTTATCTTGGCTCCTAAGTGTAGAGCAATTAACAAGTCAGTACGTGAATCTGTCCACTTAAAAGTTTCTGATAAACTCAGCAAACGTACTCGGGTCTGAAGTATCCACTTTCCAATTTTTCAGATTGCTATCATGGACAACTGAGCTTTAGATGGGATACAGGGGCAGTGTTTTGAATCCCATATGCCTGTTCAAGCTGACGCCTATCCTTGAAAAGAACTTTTGTGAACAGGCTGCCACCAGTAGATTCTACTGGTGGCATGGTTAAAACTCAAGCTCTCTCATGTTTAGCAATACAATCTCCCTTTCAGTTACTGTTTGCCTCAAATTGCCATTGTGAACTTAGCAAGAATGGAGCCTGCTCTCCTTTTGCTCCTAATTTCCTATCCACTGACCTGGTGAAAAGGTAAGAGGAATTCACACTACTTTTGTGGACATCTCATCTGAGATGGTTGCCAGATCTTTACTGTAGATATGCCTAATCTATCCTTTGTACAGGCCTGGCCTTTCGATTACACTAATAAAATTTTGCAGATTCCTCACTTCCAACTTTGAGCATTTTTCTATAGCTAGGCACGGTGCCGGGTAAAAATCATGGGCCCTCACCCACTTAACCCCTCACCCTTCTAAACTAAGACCAGCTTAGTTGGTACAAACGCAATTTTCAGGCAGCTGAGATATGGGTTTGTTAACCAAATGTCTAATCGCTTCCCTAATGCAAATATTCAGTACACTGAAACCTGAAGGAGCTCTCTCCCTTTGTGAAGACACAGGGGACATACATACGGACTTTCAAACAATTCCCAATTCTATCCTAAGATGTAAACATGATTATAATCAAATGATCCACACTTCCTCAGGGAACATTTTTCAGGACTCATCTCTCAAAACGACAACCAAATTGTCCAAGCCGAAGTCGTTTGTGTTCCACTTAACCTTTTTAACGTTTCACAGGGTGATTTTTGAAAATGCAACCACTACACGCTTGTCGGAAACCAGCTCACATTTAATTGTGACATTTTAAAATTGGACAAGTGTTTTGACATCTGCCCCCCCCCCCATATTTAGTCTCTTTAAAATGACAGGAAAACACCAACCAGTCACAGGCTTAATGGGTTTAATAAGTTTACCCCTTCAGTTCCTATTTGAAGCACCCAATATTCCTTTGAAATACCAGACAGACCCGGCTGTGGCCAACGGTACACTTCAGACCTTCAGAGCTCCCAAGTTCAGGTCCTCTGAGCATTCGGTGATGCATGTCCCGAACCGGTCCCTCCCTTTAGCTGGGGAACTGTAAATGTACCAGTGAAAAAAAGCTTTTTCCCCTTCAAGGGGAAGAAAGAAAATCACTCCTCAAAACCCAGCAGATCTGGCTATGAGGTCTTTCCTCCTGTCCCATCTCTTCGGGCTTGTTTTTTTTTTTTTTTTGCAGTGGAGCAAGAGAGACCAAAACCTAACCTGAGTTACAAGAAACAACAGACAGTGATGGCTATAAAGGGAGTGACCCAGGAGCAAGTGGGATACTCCTTTACCTCCCACATCCAATATATGTGCTTCACAGAAAAACAAAAACAAAAACAGGTCCACAAAATACAACAGCTAGAATTACAAAATCCATTCATCCGAGGGTGGCGGAAGGCAGGATGGGGAGCTGGGAGGGTCGATGGCACGGGGACAAAAATAGTATTCCAATCAGTCCAGGCACGGGGGCTGGCAAGTGCTAGAAAAGAGCTACAGAAAAACCTGTGGTCCATTCAGACTCACCGGTGTTAAAAATCGACACACTGATGTCAGGAAGCTTCTGCCTTAGGCGCACCAGAGACAAAGAACCCAATTCCTCAGAGAGAAGGGAATACGCAGAGGGCCCTTGGCAGAATGGGTCCTGCCTTCCCCAGTAGAGGAGAGGACAAGGAAAAGAGCTCCTATGGCCTCCTTCCAATCCCACCCATCCCCTCTGGATGGCAGGCGACTCAGTGGCCTGCAGCAGCCTTTAGTTTGGCAGGAGATGGATGTGGTGAAGGGAATTTCTCTGCAGAAGTTGAGCTACTCAGTGCGGACTGCAGGTAGACCGTCTTGTGGAAAAGTCTGTTGCTTAAGAAAACCACCAAGGAGAAGAGGCGCAGCTGGAAAAGGCTGAAAGGCAAGAGACCCGACTTGTTAGATCCCCAGTTGATCGAACCTCATGTTTTAATTATTTGACAACATACCTGACTACATTGAACTTAAAATGACATAGAGGAAAAGTGATCAAAGAAGCACTATACAAATTATTAAACACATGGGTTAACAGGCAGCAGCGAAAAAAGGCGCTGGGGCCGGCTGCTGTTACGAGTGCAATGGAATCACTATTTGAAGTACGAAGGCTCAGGGGAAATAAAGTTACATTAAGAATGATTCTGATTGGAGAAGTACTTTTTTTTTTAAATTTCTTTTATTAACATATGTTATTCTTTCAGGGCTAACAGGTCTGTGATTCATCGGTCTAATTCACAGCACTCATCCTAGCTCATACCCTCCCCAATCCCCATCACCCAGCCACCCCATCCCTCCCACCCCCCTGCCCTCCAGCAACCCTCAGTTTATTTTCTGAGATTAAGAGTACCTATGGTTTATCCCCCTCTCTGGTTTTGTCTTGTTTCGTTTATCCCTCTCTTCCCCGATGATCTTCTGTCTTGTTTCTCAAATTCCTCATATCAGTGACATCACATGATAATTGTCTTTCTGACTTATTTCTCTTACCGTAATATCCTCTAGTTCCATCCAAGTCACCACAGATGGCAAGATTTCAGTTTTTTGATGGGCGAGCTGCATAATATCCCAGTGTGTGTGTATGTCTGTGTGCATATATAAATATATACATGCATACATAGATACATATACACCAGATCCTCTTTATCCATTCATCTGTTGATGGACATCTAGGCTCTGTCCTAGAGCCTAGATAGTTTCACTATTGTGGACATTGCTGCTATAAATATTGGGGTTCATGTGCCCCTTTAGATCACTACATTTGTATCTTTGGGGTAAACACCCAGTAATGCGATTGCTGGGTCATAGGGTAGCTCTATTTTCAACTTTGAGGAACCTCCATACTGTTTTCCAGAGTGGCTGTAGCAGCTTGCAGTCCCACCTGGAGAAGTACTTTTCTATGGCTGTTTGTAAACCTCCAGCTATGTCTGAAGATATCTTATACTATATGTGCTTCATTTTCAAGAGTTTCAAGGGAAAGCCAATTACACCCGAGACTGCCATTACACTAAGCACTACTGAGTAGCAAGAGCAAGCAAACACCCGAAACAGATCTGAAATTTCTAATACATGTATCCTCACTAACTTAACCAAACTGATCAAAGATTAGACTTTTTTTTAAGTGGCAAAACTTTAGGAGTGCTATTATTATTGCTAGAGATCAACTTTTTATAATTTTTTAATTGTTTCAAGAGAGAGAGCATGTACATACAAATGAACAAGTGCTCGAGTAGCAGGGGAAGGTTAGGGGAAAAGGGAGAGAATCTCACGAAGGCTCCCTGCTCAGCATGGGGCCCGATCTCACGACACTGAGATCGTGATTTGAACTAAAATCAAAAGTCAGATACTCACCCGGCTGTGCCACCCAAGCACCCCGCTAAAGATTCATTTTAAAATACTTTGTTTCGGGGCACCTTAACCAGTTGGTTAAGCATCTGCCTTTGGCTCAGATCATGATCTCAGGGTCCTGGGATCTCAGGGTCCATGCAGGCTCCTTGTTCAGTGGGAAGTCTGCTTCTCCCTCTCCCTATCCCCCTGCTCATGCTCTTGCTCAAATAAATATCAAGAAATACTTTTACTATTACTATTAGTAAACTCTTGTAGCCAGATCACATGATCCACTCTAAAAAGTTGGGCCATTCTTATAAAAATGGGTTTCACTACAGGTGTTTACAGTGCCTTATATTCAGTGAACTGTTGAATTTTAAGAATATGTATAACAGCATCATTTTTAAAAATATATGTGCATATATGCCTGGAAAAAATTGGGAGATATATTCCAAGTGTTTTTCTCTCATCATAGTGTATATTAATGCTTTCCTACAATGTAAGAGATTTTTTTTTTAAGTCTCATTCCTATAATAGTAACATTATAGCCGTGATCATTTACATAGAGATAGCTTACTACACTTTAGCTGATACTGGCTAGTACTTACTATGCTTTGCCAGGGGTCTTTGCTTCATTGGCGCTGATAATGAATAGAGGAAATAGGATAGAGAAGAGGCAGCCACTGTAAACAGAAGAGAAATAGTCACCTTCATGACAGCCATGACTTTGGAGAAGAGATTAGGAGCCCAGAGTGCCCTTGCCTCCAGAGCTAACATCATAGCTTGATGAAACCATAATCCATCAGACACATCTTCAAAAAAATTTTTTTGTTTTCCTAAGCACTGGTTATGGTAAATACGGCCCCAGGAGGCAACATAAAAGAATATGGCATTTAGGATCATGCAGGCTAGATTTTAATGCTAATTGACAAATATTTGACTATCTGTCAAAAAGAAAAAAGTCTACAGACCTTCCCATGGCCAAATAAGAATGGAAAATGCCTATCATAAACCCAGGTATATGGAAGATGCTCCCTACACTATTTTACTAGCCCCCGTCAAGTCCCTCTGCCCAAACTACCTGATAATGTATGAGGACTGCATTGCTGTGAGGAAAGCCAAGGGCAGGCCAAATCCAAAGTAGTAAGGCCAATTCCTTTCTATGTTTGACAACCGCTGGTGCATTTCAATTCCTAAAACAAGACAGCCAGGACAATTAGTAATTAGATTGCTCACTTCCTTTTACTCAAATGACTGAATATGGTAAACTAATTATGTGGGGTTTGAGTTTTTAGGTACACATCTGTCATTTCAAACAGTTAAAACATGTCAGTTGGAATTGTCCAAAATACGATATAAGGCTTCTGTGCGAAGTTTTTCAATTCAATAATCACAATTTCAAAGCTGCTAGGAATTATGAATTATATTAGCATCCTTTGTCACGACCAGTCTCGAACAAATTAAGGTATCAAATAAAAGACAGCCAATCTCTAGAAATCAATTAGCCTCTTCCAACCACGGACACCTGTACAGATATGCCAAGGTCTTTAAAACTTCCCTCAGAGAATATGAAAGCACTGACACCAAATTAACTTCTCCAATTTAGGAAAACGTGTGCTCCTTTATGCCACCGTATGGCTCAGTCAGAGCTATATCGCATTAAGCACCATCGAGTTAGTAATGTTCCGTTGCCGTATCCCCCAGCATCAAAGATCCCCCTAAGCCAAGTATAAATTCCTTCTTGTCAAAGAGGCTACTTCTTTCCAAAGACGGTTTACCAAGGGCCTAAATATTGAACAGTTCAAGAAGTCTGCTTGGCTGCATTTCCAAACCGGACCTCCTACTTCTTAGTTTCTTTAGATGGACTCACCTTTATTGAACCAACGGTATTCAAAGCAGTATAGTGAGTAGAGAAGGGACATATGGAGAAGACTAACCAGCTGACCAACGAGGTGGATGGGAAAGAGACTCACAAACATCCCCTAAAGAACAAATACGGAGAATCTTAATCCGGGAGCTTCCGAGACCTAACACTCTTCACCCCACCACTATGAGTCATCACCCCGCCTGTTTTAACAGCCTCAGAAGCGCCTCAAGTTGCTCAACAGCAGGAGTGGAGAATGCCCATGGGCAGAGAAAAGAAGGTAAATTCATGTTGCTTAATATTTATTTATTTATTTATATTTTATTTCTTTGACACACGGAGAGAGATCACAAATAGGCAGAGAGGCAGGCAGAGAGAGGAGAAAGCAGGCTCCCTGCCGAGGAGAAAGCCCGATGCAGGGCTCGATCCCAGGACCCTGAGATCATGACCTGAGCCGAAGGCAGAGGCTTTAACCCACTGAGCCACCCAGGCGCCCCCATGTTGCTTATTATTTTAACCATTTTGTAAATTTCCTAGTTGTTTCTGTGAAAAAAATGATTTAAAAATCATTACCTCCCATAAAGCTTATCTGCCCCAGTATAAAGGCAGTAACACCCTAGCTTTGTGAAGCGCCCTCTAGTGAACCGTTCTTCAAAACTTGCCCAGGTCCCCAAAAGGCCAGTCTCACCTGGATGAGGAAAAGCGCCTGCAGCAAAAGGTTGAAGAGCATGTCAGCAATTATTTTGCTGACACTAGGGAATGGGTGTGGCTTCCTCCCTGATACCTCAAATGCCAGGTCAGCTATGTCCTGTAACAGAGAAAGTAGCTCACCAAAACATGAGTAAGATGGCTTCACCATCCATCCCCAAAGCCACTGATCTCCCATGAGATCTGCCAGGTAACAAAAGCTGGACATTTGCCGAGAGACTTCTATGACCTGAGACAAAATTCCATTTTACAAGAGCACAAAGATCATGAGCAAGGCAGGTTAAAGCTATGAACTTACTCCCTGCACGGCCACCAACCACAGGCTGAAGCCTGCCACCCATCAACCCACCACCCATCAACCCGTCATGCTGCAGAACCCAGACTCCATCCCGCCATGGACCTACTTGAAACCAAATGGCATTTACAACTTTGCTAAGCACAAACAGAGGGAGCACCCAGAGAGCACTGAAAATGGACGTAAGGAAGAATTCCAGCCACGACCAAACATCTCCATGTAGTGATGGATCTCCTGAGAAGGGGGGAAAGAAAAGAGCTGTCAGTTTAACTGAAGAAATGAAAAACAAAAAAAGACCAAATAATGGAACCTCTAGTTGACGACTCTCCCCCCACTTCCGGCTCCCCCCACCCCAAGCTATGTTTCTTGCCAGTGCATCACCATACCGACTTCAAACAGGTTTCCTCTTCGGACACACACTAGTCTCTAGCCACAGCTCCAATTCAGGGAAGCCATCTGTAGTGGCTGAGATGTCACAGTGCTCCAACAGCACACGCAGGAAACTAGCTGGGTTTCAATCCCAGCTCTGCTACTTACCACGGTTTTACCTCAGTAACTAATTTCTCTTTCCTTACCCATAAAAAAGGTATCTGTCACAGAACCCACTCAAAGGGTTGTAGAGAGGCTTGAGCTAAAAACATCTAAAGCTCCTGGTACACAGAAGTGTTCAATAAACAGAGGGAGACAGGGAAATACCTCCCACCCCCAGCCCAGGCAGAAGGCATGCAGCAATGGATATACTTACCAATAATTTGGGCTGTCACTGACTGTAGTACAGGAATAAACACTCGATAAAACAAGAGGAGACTTAACTAAAGGAAAGAAGTAATAAAGTAAACATTAAAAGCTCGTCTTTAAAAGAAGAGCTCCAAGTTTCAGTGTCATTACTTTCCAGATAGAGGTTCCTATCTATCTAATCTATCTATTTGACAGTGAGAGAGAGACACAATGAGAGAGGGAACACAAGCAGGGGGAGTGGGAGGAGGAGGAGCAGACTTCCTGCCAAGCAGGGAGTCCGAGGTGGGGCTCGATCCCAGGACTCTGGGATCATGACCTGAACCCAAAAGCAGACACTTAACGAATGAGCCATCAGGCACCCTTAGAAGTGCCTTTTAAAAGAAGCCTGAAGAGGCACCAAAACTGAGACCCATTTCTATCTCCCAATATACTCCCCACTATGGTACAAACCCGACATTGCCTGTGAAAATAGTGAGAATCTTGAGTACATAAACATTTTAAATAGTGTTCAGACCAAAATACAGACACATACTAAATACGTAGTAATATTTTCTCAAACATCTGGAAACATCTGTGAAGTGTTTAGATCAAGATAACTTGAATTAGGGGCACCTCGGTGGCTCAGTGGGTTAAAGCCTCTGCCTTTGGCTCAGGTCGTGATCTCAGGGTCCTGGGATGGAGCCTGGGCTCTCTGTTCAGCAGCAAGCCTGCTCCCCCCGCCCCCTCTGCCTGCCTCTCTGCCTACTTGTGATCTCTCTCTCTCTCTGTCAAATAAATCTTAAAAAAAAAAAAAAAAAAAAAAGGATAACTTGAATTACACTGAATTCCAAGTCAAAAAAAAAAAAAAAAAATTTAACTACCCATTCTCTAAAGTACTCAAATTTCCCTTAAGTTTGTGTTAGCTCTTCATCAACTCTAGACAACTTTTTCTGGGTTTTAATAGTAATCAATTCTAATAGATTGATAAGACCAGATGCAAGGATAACCTTGCCCTTGTCCTTCTGCCCTTCCCTTCTGATCTCCTCCCATAGTCTCTCTCAGCCAAAATGTCCAATGTCAAGAGAAATTCTTAACATTAAAACTGGTGAAATAGGGGCGCCTGGCTGGCTCAGTGGGTTAAGCCTCTGCCTTCAGTTCAGGTCACGATCCCAGGGTCCTGGGATTGAGCTCCTTGTCAGGCTCTCTGCCTGCCTCTCTACCTACTTGTGATCTCTCTCTGTCAAATAAATAAATAAATAAATAAAATCTTTAAAAAAAAAACCTGGTGAAATAATTTTTTTTTTCCCCAAGATTTTTATTTATTTGACAGAAAGAGACACAGCGAGAGAAGGAACACAAGCAGGGGGAGTACGGAGAGGGGGAAGCAGGCTTCTGGCCAAGTAGAGAGCCCAACCCGGGGCTCAATCCCAGGACCCTGGGATCATGACCTGAGCCAAAGGCAGATGCCTAACAACTGAGCCACCCTAAAAATAAAGGTGTAGAGGCGCCTGGGTGGCTCAGTCAGTTAAGTGTCTGACTCCTGATTTTGGCTCAGGTCATGGTTTCAGGGTCATGGGATCAAGACCTGTGTCGGGCTCCACACTGGGCATGAAGCCTGCCTGAGATTCTCTCTCCCTTTCCCTCTGCCTCTCAGCACCCCTACCCCACTTGTGTTCTCTCAAAAAGTAAAACAGGGGTGCCTGTGTGGCTCAGTGGGTTGAAACCTCTGCCTTCGGCTCGGGTAGTGATCTCGGGGTCCTGGGATCGAGCCCCGCATCGGGCTCTCCGCTCAGTGGGGAGCCTGCTTCCCTCTCTCTCTGCCTGCCTCTCTGCCTACTTGTGGTCTCTCTCTCTGTCAAATAAATAAATAAAATCTTTAAAAAAAATAAATGAATAAAATCTTTAAAAAAAAAAGGTAAAACAAATAAAATTAAAGGTGTATATTTAGGGCTATCCCTGACATTTACATACAAGTGTTCTTTGTGTGGGAATAAAATCACTGCTGGGGCACAGACTCCTCAGTTACGGTCCTAAGCATGTATCACCACGTGAAAGCTACTTGTCTCGGTTTCGAGACAGGGGCTGAGAACTATTAACAATAGCAACAATCTGAAGATAAGGCACCTGGCATTTGAGGAAAAGAACTTACCCAGAATACTCCACCATTCCAAGCACAGCACTGGAAAATTCTACTAACAATACGTGGCTCACTGGAAAAGACCACATGTATTTAGCTCATAAGGTACATGGGCTCTTTCCATAACATCAGTCACTCTCCACCTTAGACCTTTCGTTGATTACCATTATTTTTCTAGCACCTGTTATTTTCCCAATGTTCTCCTAGTGTCAATGAGAAAAGGCTAAAAATATTTGTAGAGAAGCAGCCTTTTTCTTTTTTTTTCCCCCGTGGTTCTCAATTCATCATTCTGTCTTTTTAAAACACCATAGCAAGCATGATTGCTACACCCTACTGTAACTCAATGTGGAGAAAAAAAAAGTTACCTGTAATATTTTTTTTTTGGAAAAAAATACAAGAAGCAAATAATGGATACTGAAACTCCCAAGTGACTATACAGGGTCTTAATTCTATACTAAGCACCAGTCATTTCCTGAAGTCCCTCCCCTCTCAGACATTTTCCGACATCAGCCCCCACTCCTTACCTCTCTTGCTTCCTTTCTATACTTTGGGCTCTCCTCTGTGCCAGGACACTGCTTGCCCTTCTTCGACGCTGCTCCTCTCTCTTTTGCTGAATCCGAGCATCTAGCTTTGAGATGGTACAAATTCCCCAGATGGAGTCTTTGATTCCCTGTGGACAAGGGTATTATTATTTTTTTTTAACATTCATTCATTCATTCATTTGACAGAGAGAGAGAGGGAGAGAGGGAACACAAGCAGAGGGAGTGAGAGAGAGAAGCAGGCTCCCCACTGGGAGCAGGGAGCCCAATATGGGGCTCGATCCTAGGACTCTTGACCTGAGCCGAAGGCAGACGCTTAAAGACTGAGCCACCCAGGCGCCCCAAGGCTATTATTTTAAAGAGGAAGGATTATGGATCAGAGATTTTCCTAAGTTACATACAGAAAAGTGATGTAACAGGGGAAACCACTGAACTTATTTTTGCCACATGGCTTAAAGGCAGTTCAAAATTTACAGCAGTTTTAAGAATAGAACTTCCAAATATCCTTTCTCCAGATTTACCAAGTAATAATAAAGGTGGTAAATTAATTTATTATTTAGACGTATATATACACATTTCCCCCATATGAGAATGTGTATTCTTTTTTTTTAAGATTTTATTTATTTGACAGAGAGAGAGCACAAGCAGCGGGAGCAGCAGGCAGAGGGAGAAAGGGCTCCTAGCTGAATAGGGGAGTCCAATGCTGGTCTCCATCCCAGGACCCTGGGATCATCACCTGAGCTAAAGGCAGATGCTTAACCAACTGAGCCACCCAAGCACCCCCAGAATGTGTATTCCTAACAGTGATATTCTTTTCTATAACCACGAGTTATTGATTGCAGAAATTTAATACTGAAATACTTTAATCCCTATACTCCAGTTTCTCCATTTGTCCCGACAATGCCCTCTATAGAATGTTTACTCTGCACATGACAAAAATCAGAGTCACATTCTACATTTACTTGTCGTATCTCCTTAGCCTTCTTTAATTAGAAACAGCTCCTCGGGGGTGCCTGGGTGGCTCAGTGGGTTAAAGCCTTTGCCTTCGGCTCAGGTCATGATCTCAGGGTCCTGGGATCGAGCCCCGCATCGGGCTCTCTGCTCAGCGGGAAGCCTGCTTCCCCCTCTCTCTGCCTGCCTCTCTACTTGTGATCTCTCTCTCTCCGTCAAATAAATAAAATCTTAAAAAAAAAAAAAAAAAGGAACAGCTTCTCAGCCTGTCTTTCTTCTTCAGGTACAGAGGCTAGTTATTTCATGGTTCCCTCAACTTAGGTTTTCTCCTGATTAGACCCAGGCTACCCCATTCGTGGCAGGAGTATCGCAGAAGAGCTGATGTGCCCTTCCAGATATTAGATGCAGAGAAAGACATCTGTCTGCCCTTGCTGGCGATGTTATTTTACATATTCAGTCAAGGTGCTGTCCAGCTTCTCCACTGTATGGTTGCAAATTTCTCCTCTTGCAACTAATAAGCCAGCAGCAACAGACACTGCTACGACCAGGCAAATATCCTGCTCATTAAGTTTCTCTCCCTGAGATTTAGCACCTATTGCCAATTCTTGCCCAAACCCAGCCTGAGTAACATGGTTGCAAAACAGTGGTTTTCTAATCCCTCCACACTTAACACTACCGAAAGTCCAGTTATTGCCTGCTGCTATACTCTTTCAATTTTAATCAAATACCTCTAGTATACCCTATACCCTATACTAAACTCCAGAGATACAAGGACAAATTAAACACTGGTCTCTAGAAAGGACTGGGGGCTGGACCACTGTTGGGGAAAGACAAAGAAATCATTATTGTAAGATGTAAACAACTGAAGGATGAGAGCATGCCACATAAGACAGAAACACAGCAGTATAGCTGGAGAAAAGAATGGCCTTAACGACTTTATGAAGGGAGAGAGGATTGGGACGCCTGAGTGGCTCAGTGGGTTAAAGCCTCTGCGCCTTTGCCTTAGGTCATGATCTCATGATCTCCTGGGATGGAGCCCTGCATCAGGCTCTCTGCTCAGCAGGGAGCCTGCTTCCCCCCTCTCTCTCTGCCTGCCTCTCTGCCTACTTGTGATTTCTGTCAAATAAATAAATAAAATCTTTGAAAAAAAAAAGAGAGGATTAAGTCTAGAAAGACAGTGACAGAGGCACTTGCCTGCCATGCTGAAAAGAGTTCCAATAGTGGAAAAGTTAGTGCTACAAACCCCAGAACTGCCCATCGCCCAGTTCCAAAAACTACATTCATCCATCCATCCACCCACATACTAAGCATCCTCAACGAGCTAGACATTGGTCATATGAAAATGCTCAAGAAACGTGTAACTGACCAGGAAAAGTATACAACCAAAAAACAACAACAAAAATAGTTTAAAATATGCGTCACAACAGATTTGTCCAAAGTAGACTGGCAGCACTGGGATATTCAACCTCACAAAGGTTTGAGGTTTTTCTGTTCAAACCTCACAGAACAGAGACATTCTGGGGGCACCTGGGTGGCTCAGTGGGTTGGGGCCTCTGCCTTCGGCTCAGGTCATGATCTCAGGGTCCTGGGATCGAGCCCCGCATCGGGCTCTCTGCTCGGCAGGGAGCCTGCTTTCCCCTCTCTCTGCCTGCCTCTCTGCCTACTTGTGATCTTTCTCTGTATCAAATAAATAAATAAAATCTTTAAAAAAAAAAAAAAGAAATTCTGGATGAAAAGGCCAATCTGGTTTCAAGAATGGCATTTTTGGGGTGCCTGGGGGGCTGAGTCGTTAAGCATCTGCCTTCAGCTCAGGTCATGATCCCAGGGTCCTGGGATCGAGCCCCGCATCAGGCTCCCTGCTCGGTGGGAAGCCTGCTTCTCCCTCTTCCACTCCCTCTGCTTGTGTTTCCTCTCTCACTGTGTCTCTGTCAAATAAATAAAAATCTTAAAAAAAAAAAAAAAGGAAGGGCATTTTTACCTATTGTTATTAGCTATGAAAAAATTTGGAGCTGGGGCACCTGGGTGGCTCATTTGGTTGAGCAACTGCCTTCGGCTCAGGTCATGATCCTTGAGTTTCGGGATCGAGTCCCACATCGGGCTCCCAGCTCCATGGGGAGTCTGCTTCTTCCTCTAGCCTTCTCTCCTCTCATGCTCTCTCTCACTTTCTCTGTCTCTCAAATAAATAAATAAATAAAATCTTTTAAAAAAAAATTGGAGCTAACTGCCAGGATATAGGAAAATGAGAACGGACCAAGTGGGTACATACTAACTACTGATAGCATATATTGGCACAGAGTGCACCTGATCTTTTTATCTACAAGTAGTTTTATTTTGCTTTGAACTTCTAAATCTTCCACAAATTGTTTAAACATTTAAGGGACTGAAGTTCAAATGGCTGAGGGCGTATTTGCTACGACGACGACAGGATCCCCACCTCTGAGATGCTTAGTCTACTGGGGCAGACACACATTTACAGCACATTGTAGAACTGATCCAGGGTTGAAATTTTATAGCACAAGAATGGCAAGATGAGGTAAAGGTATTAAAAGTGGATTTCGGGGTACCTGAATGGCTCAGTTGGTTAAGCGTCTGCCTTTGGCTCAGGTCATGATCCCGGAGTCCTGGGATCAACCCCCCACATCGGGCTCCCTGCTCAGCGGGCAGTATGGTTCGCCCTCTGCCCCTCCCCCTGCTCATGTTCCCTCTCCCTCTCTCAAAAAGATAAAAACCTTAAAAAAATTAAAAAGTAGATCTCATTGCATGAAGTGTCTTTGACTCTTCTAAGATACTCCTTTCAATTCCCCCTTTTTTATTTAAAGGTAATAAACTTTTAGGCATTCCCATTGAGGAAGGATCCCCTGTTCCCAAGGATACGGCTACAGGGGCTACAACTAGGGTGTAAGCCTCAGACACCCACTATGATGGAATTTTCTGCTATTGGTTAATTTGGGTTACTAAGTCCTAAACAGATCTTTATGGGATATTTTCCTAGAGCATCATCATCAGCACCATGTAGAACGGGGGGAAGTAGATTCTGTAATGTAAATAGGAATAAAGTAGTTCAGGTAATAGTCTATCAATGTTCATTGTTTAATTTTTACCAGCAGACCATGGTTACATAAAATAATGCTGGTGAAGGATATAGAGCAACTCTTTGTACTATTCTGCAACTTTTCCGTTAAGTCTAAAATTATTCCGAAATAGAAAGTGTTTTGAAAAAAAGCTCTGGTGTCAAACTAACCAGGGTTCCAATACTGGAGACACTCACTAGAGAACTTTCCCAAGCTTCTGGAAGATGCAAGATAATATTTCATCTCCCGAGTGGTGCAGATGAGAATGAAAACCTGGAGGTGAGGGACCCAACAAATGTAACAAAAATTCCCCCCCAAAACCTGAAGGATTTCCTAGTCAGTTCCTGCAGCAAAAACATCAAGAGATGACACAACGATGTACTACTCACCCTGGCAAGGTCCTGGAGAAACGTTTTGACACTGTCGGCCATCTCTTCACCACCCAAACTACCAGCTACACAGAGGAGAGGGAAGCGTCTCAAAATCTTTCATCATGAAGGACCTGGAAACAGATGGAGCATAAGGGGGCAACAAATAGGTATCTTACAGGTAAGTCACTTCACGTATATCTCCGCCTAAGGACGTTTGCCGCATACTTACATCTCTATGGGGAGTACAGCAGATTTGGGCACTCCCATAGATAGCAGCACACGGAACTAAGTGACTGTACAGGTGTAACTGCTGAAACCTGAAAGCAATACAATTTTTAAGTCACTTCCCACCCTCTCACTTTTACATGGGGGTAAATGTGCTCTTGAACCAGGAGTCTCCTCCTCTCTTGGCCTCGATGTCCCTAACTATCCCTCCTACACATCCCAAATACCTGGGGATTTGGAAATGAGTGATAATTACATTTCAGTATCCTCGTCAGCAGTAGTTATACTTGACGTAGAACCTCAAACGCCTGAATGAAAATACAAGAGCAAGATGAAAGTTCTGGCACAAACTACTAAATGTGCACCTCACACATAGGGTCCTCTGGCACACAGGTAAGCTTGAGGTACAATGTGAAATCAACCACCTAGACTTCCAAATAGGCCTCCCCATGCTTTCCAAGTTTAAATATATACATATATATGCAATTTTAATAAGCATGCAAGAAACAGTGGAATATAAACTAGGTCAAAAAGTTCGTGTATAGGGACGCCTGGGTGGCTCAGTTGCTTGGGCAGCTGCCTTTGGCTCAACTCATGATCCCAGCGTCTTGGGATGGAGTCCCGCATCGGGCTCCTTGCTCCACAGGGAGCCTGCTCCTCTCTCTGCCTCTGCCTGCCTCTCTGCTGCTTGTGTTCTCTCTCTGTTAAATAAATAAATAAAATCTTAAAAAAAAAAAAAAAGTTCGTGTATAAACATTCCTTAAAACACTCAGGTATTTCTCAGGTAAAGGAGAAACCTAGCCCCAAAAATGATGACAGAGTTTCACAGACATCTCGTATAAAAACTCCTAATTTCAAAACATAAGCACATTTTCCCCTCACCCATATAACCACTTCAAACTGTACCTTGACCCAACTGGACTACTGCCACCCAGAACCAGAAGAGCAGGGACTAAAGCAGTAGAAAGACAACTTGCACAACATCGTATGTACCATCTGCTCCTAAGGTCCAAACCTATTACTTCAGATACAGAAGTTTCTGGGGTTCTGAAACTCCTGTGAATACTCCCACTTAGAAACAAAAACACCTCAGGGTGACAGGGTAACTCAATCTCAGGTGACTAGTAACTACTCAACACACCACACTAGTCTCTGAAGACTATCACGGATTCACTCTTAACCAGCGACTGCCTCCTCTGTAAATTAAGGATATTAAAATTCTTCACAGGTCTTTTGAATAGATAGGTGTTACAACAGAAAAACAGTAACTTCTATATAAACCCAATCCCACTAAAGTCGGGGTGCCTGGATGGCTCAGTTGCTAAGCGTCTGCCTTTGACTCAGGTCATGATCCGAGCATCCTGGGATCGAGTCCCGCATCTGACTCCCTTCTCTGGCGGGAAGCCTGCTTCTCCCTCTCCCATTCCCCTCTGCTTGTGTTCCCTCTGTCTCTCCCTCTCTCTGTCAAATAAATAAACAAAATCTTAAAAAAAAAAAAGAAAAAAAAAGACTGAGCTAGCTTGGGAGTTAAAGGAAACCAATCCTCAGTCTGGATTTCTCACAGGACCTGGACAAGGAGCTCAGCAGTTCTAGACCAGCAGAACAGCTGTTAACTGAATCGTGGCCATTAACACCTGGCTTCCGCATGTACAAGGGGCAGGTCACCTACTGACCACAAGCAGCCATCGAAAGACAAGTCACTTCAATTCTGCATAGAGACCCCAGCAGCCTTCCTTCACGGATACTTGATGAACTGCCGGGTTTGACAAGAAGCTGAGACATGGGGAAAAATAGGACTTGCCACCATTAAAATCACACAGGGGGGAACTTTACAACTGAGCTGGAAGGAAATAAGATGCATCTGGTTCTCATCACTTTACAGATGGAGGAACGGAGTCTCCGAAGTTAAATGCTTGCCCAAGATTACAGCAAATGAATGGCTACTGCGAACTTCAAAACCATGGTGTTCTAACCCTCAATCGGGATTTCTCCTTACTCAAGCTTTGCAATGAGTTTGTTTAACCCGAGCATCTCATGGACAACTTCTCTTGAACCTGGAAATACAGGTGGCCTTTAGATCCCTCATAGTCATCAGAACTTGTTAAGCATCTTGAGGCACAATCCTGTCCTTTCATTTCTAAGCCGCCCAACCCAAGTCCGGAAAGCAGGAAGCTGTTCTAGCCCACACCAGGTGTAGAAAGGATGAGCATCCTCGCTTCTCTCGAGGGCTCCACGAACTGCTTCAAGTCAGCTCGGACCCGTCTCCGCCGTAGCTCCCTGCCAATTTCGACCGGAAACAGTCTCCCCCCGCAACCCAGCCGTGCACGAGGTACGGAGCACGCTCACCTCCGGTCACACGCAGAACTAAACATACACGCGCCGCACCTGGGGCAGCGTCTCGCGTGGGGCTGCGGGCTGC
The DNA here is from genome assembly GCA_028533885.1 of Nasua narica. NCBI lineage: Eukaryota > Metazoa > Chordata > Mammalia > Carnivora > Procyonidae > Nasua > Nasua narica. The sequence goes on from CM052815.1 coordinate 75,076,934, forward strand.
GTCCCGCGCCCCGGCCTCGCCCAGCTCGGCTCCAGCCAGAACCTTCCTGCTAGGGGTCCCCTCCCGAAGCCCCTGCTCGGAACCACGAACCCCCGCGCTCGGGCCCTCCCTGCCCTCGCACGCCCTCACCGCCCCAGCCTCGCAGGGCCCCAGCCGCGCGCCGGCTACGCGGGGCCAGTGGCCTTGGTTCGGCAAGTCTGCACCTACCCGGCCGCTCCACCGCCGCGGCTCCGGCCCGCCCGGCCCCTCGTCCACCACGGACCCACTGGGCTCCTCTTGGACCCTCCGCGCCCGGCCGCCAGCTCCCGCCCGGGCGCTCCCAGGGCCGGGGCCGCTGCGCCCGCACTGGGCATGCCCGGGCCGCACGGGGCCGCTGGGAAGTCGGGCGGGCGCCGAGCCGAGAGGAGCCGAACCGCGCAGCGCCGCGCCGCGCAGCCCCGGGTGGGGTGGAGGGGGCGGGGTCGCAGCGGCGGAGGGGGCGGGGCCAGGCGGGGCGGCGGAGCCTGGGAAATGCAGTCCGTAATCCGACCCCGCCCTTCCCACGCGGCGTCGGGGACGCCCAGGACCGCCCCGCGCGCTTCCTGGACCGCCTCCCTCATTCGGTCCATCCCGATCCCTCATCTTGTTTTTTTGCGCTGCGGGTTTACGCCTGCAGGGTTACTTGTCCTTCTAAAACCCTAGGAAGCCCAACAGGAGATCAAAATACAGAAGTCACCTTGCTTTTTCTGGTTGGAGGTTTTCTGTAACCAAAGGGTACTATGCAACGACGGGCTTAAGTCAAGATCATGAAGAACAGGACACGCCGCCATGCAGTTCGGCTGCATTAGGTGTGTACTCTGACGGCAAAGTGATGGTTGAGATTAAAATTCTAAAAATGAACAGAAATAAAGCCTTTTCATTTCCATCCCCACCAGTCCATTTTTACCCCAGGGACGACAACTCCTTGGCATCCACATTAAGCCTCACATAGAACTTTTTCTTTTCTATTCCCAGCCTCTTACATCTCACTTACCATTTATTTTCTTTTCACTTCCTATTTTCCCTTACCTCTGTGATTAGAACTGCTAGTGCTAGGACCACCTATAGCATCAGATTTTTACCTCAAGAAGCTGTTTAGAGCAACCTCCTATTTGTGGGACAGGAAGCCTGGGTGTCAATGACTCACTCAAGATCATTGACAGAGCAAATGTCCAGACCTCCTGACTCTTCCAGTTAAGTGGGCGAGGAGTTGTTGTTGACCTCTTCTCCCTGGCCCAACATCCAGCCTCATGCCAAAATAAACCAGCACCCAACCTGGCGACTGCAGAAAACTAGCCTTCGAAGAAGAGGATCAATGGAAATGGTCAAGATCAGAGAAGGGAAATGAAGCATTCAGAATAGAAACCCTGAGGTAAAGGACCAACCTAGAATTTATATGTAAATTCCTGGAGAGGTTTGGTGGGGGAGGGAGGCAGGAATAAGCCTCCCACGCCCTAAGAGGAAAGCAGCCCTAAAAGGAGCCAAGGAGTGGCTCCCCTTGTAGGAGCCCTCCACCCTTATCCCACTTGATAGATGACAAAAACCTAGTTGGATGACAGGCGTCGGGAAGGTTAATCAGATTAAAACAGGCCTCCAACAAGTCCATAAAAACCCCTAGATTTAGAAAGCTGTTGGCCTCGGTCTCAGGTCCCCTCCCTCTTCCAGAGCTTGGTACTATCACTTTACCATCACTCAATAATAAGCTTTGCTTTCCTGGCCACTACTCAGTCTAGTCTACCTCTTCATTCTTCAAAGTGGTGACCAAGAACCAAGAACCGCGGGCACTAAAGGAAAGGAAATCCTGTAACACTAATTGCTTTTTCACTCTAGCACTGAAATCATTACAAAGAGGAGACATTCCTATGCACTCCTTTTGCCCTCATTCAAGTAAAGATCTTAAATTGTTTATTACATAAAACGGCTTTTTTTTCTTTCCGAATTTTATTTAGGCTGAAGTGAGCAATCCAGCCTCTGAGGCTTAGATATCGTGTTATAAAGAGATTTAAGTGATTTAATCCTAGATCGAGTATTGTAACTATCATTTACAATAGTAGCCATTCTTCAAAACTCTTATCCTTTCACAAAAGTGTGAATTTAGAATTTAATACATAGTAATCTCTAATTTGCTTGATGGAAAGAAACCTTACAAATCTCAATGCATATAATACGATTCAGAATTAAAAAATAATATTAGGGCGCCTGGATGGCTCAATGGGTTAAGCCTCTGCCTTCAGCTCAGGTCGTGATCTTAGGGTCCTGGAATCAAGCCCCACATGGGGCTCTCTGCTCAGCGGGGAGTCTGCTTCCCCCTCTCTCTCTGCCTGCCTCTGTCTACTTGTGATCTCTCTCTCTCTCTGTCAAATAAATAAATAAAATATTTAAAAATTAATATTTTATTTTTTAAAAAAGATTTTATTTATTTATTAGAGAGACAGAGAAAGTGAGAGAGAGCATGAGAGGAGAGAAGGTTAGAGGAAGAAGCAGACTCCCCGTGGAGCCGGGAGCCTGATGTGGGACTCGATCCCGGAACTCAAGGATCATGACCTGAGCCGAAGGCAGTTGCTCAACCAACTGACCCATCCAGGCGCCCTAAAAATTAATATTTTAAAGAGCTCTCACAAACTCATGAAAGATAGATGCAACCTATGAGACCAATAGGAGACGGTGTTATTTTCCTAATTTTACAAACGAAGACGCTGTATGGCAAAGCACTAAACTCGCACAACTTGACCTCCAGTTTAGCTGTGAGCCTTAGTTTCTGAATCTGTAACACAAGGTCACTAAAATAAATGGTATCTATGCAAAGGTTCCTTCTAACTGCATGTGCCATGATTTAGTGAACTGGTGACAATATCAGATTTAGAGGCTAGATCTCCCAGTTACCAGTCTTAGAGTCTTCCAGGGAGAGAGATACTACGATTTATTAAGCATCAAACATGTACCATCCCTTTCAAGCTTACTATTTCACAACAACCACTTAAGTGAGGTAACAAAATAAAATAAAAAACAAAAACCCAGCCCAGTTTGTGGGACTCCCAGTGCCATGCCCCTTTCTTCACAATACCTGCCTCTGTGTGGATCACTACAAGGCCTCCTAGTTAAATTTAGGCTGTTTATTGTCATCACTAAAGTAGTGTTCAACATTTTAATGTGAAAATGAATCACCTAGAGACTTTGCTAAGTAGAGTCTGTCATTCAGTCTATCTGGGAGCAGGCTGGGAGTCTGCATTTCTAAGAAGCTTCCGGGTGATCACTATACACATTTATCAAGTGCCTGTTATCTATCTACCTACCTTGGTTAAGTGTTTGGAATACCTCATGTCCTCAGCATGCTTCTCTCCAGCTGGAAAACAGACGAGGTAATGCAATGTGTAAAAAACAAACTCTTTTTTTTTAAAGATTTTATTTATTTATTTGCCAGAGAGAGAGAGATCACAAGCAGGCAGAGAGAGGGGGGGAAGCAGGCTCCCTGCTGAGCAGAGAGCCCGATGTGGGGCTTGATCCCAGGACTCTGAGATCCTGACCTGAGCCAAAGGCAGAGCCTTTAGCCCACTGAGACACCCAGTCACCTCTTAAAAAACAAAGTCTTGAGGGGCAATGTGAGTTAGCAAAGAGAAGGATGAGGAAGGACTTCTGCACCGAGGAAGCAGCATATTTAGAGCACGGTCATTTGTTCATTGAGGCTGGAGCTGAGAATGGGAGGAGAAACGGCAAGAGAGAAACTCCCTATTTATCAAATGGTTTCTATTTGCCAGATGCTTTTCAAATAATAGGATTTAGTGATAAGCAAGACAGACAAGATGTCTGCCTTAATGGGATGGAGTAAGTAGGATGGCATAAAACAGAATAAGATCATCGTGATAAATGATGGGGAAAAAAACCTCGGAAACATCCATGAAAAGGCTGGCAGGCTGGCAGCCCCTGGCTATGTGGAGAGTAGGAAGGGAAGGCATGTTAAGGAGCTGACTTTGTGTTGGGAACTGAATGCAGAGGAGACAGCCGTGTAAAGATCAGGGGTAAACAAGGGAAGCCAAGTACACAACCCTATGGCAAAAACTTGGTTGGTATGTTCCAGGAACAAAAACAAAACAGTGTGGCTGCAAATATGTCAAAGTCATATTTGGCTTCCTCTCCTTTACCGCTCACATCCCATCAATTCACGAAAAACAGTTGACCTGGAACAATGCAGGCATTATGGGTGCTGCCCTCCACCACCCCTGCACACAGTCCAAAATCCACATAAAACCTTTGATTCTCCCAGAATTTAACCACTAATAGCCTCCTGTTGACTGGAAATCTTACTGATTACATGAGTGGTCTATTAACACATATTTTGTATGTTATGTGTATTCTATACTGCATCGTAATTAAGTTGGAGAAAAGAAAATGCTAAGAAAATCATAATGAAGAAAAAATACATTTACAGTATACTGTATTTATCAAAGAAAATCCACGCATTTTTAAGTGGACCCTCCTGGCTCAAGGGTCAACTGTAGTTTTGATTCTCCCCCCTAAAAATCTCTCAAATCCACCCCTGAATCTATCTATACAGACACCACCATTGCTTTTCACCTGAATTCATATAAAAGTCTTCCTGCCTCCAGTCAGTTCCCTCAACCCATCCCCCACATAGCAGACAGAGAGAGCTTTTAGAAAATGGAAATATGATTATTCTTCTCCCTGCTTACGACTCTTCAATGGCTCCTATTCCCATCAGGACAGAGTCTAAACTATTTATGTGTATTATGGTTTATAAAGACTCTGGGGACCTGTGCCTACATACCTCTTTTACCATATGTCTCTCTGTACTCTGTATTTCAGTCGTAATTCCTAAAAAACACCATGTTTCTCTCTCTTCATATGGCATTGCGTCTGCCTCCCTCAGCACCCTCCGTGCACACACACCTTCCTCAGGAAGAGTCCTCCTCACCATGCACACACACCTTCCTCAGGAAGAGTCCTCCTCACTAACTGGGAAGGGTTTCACCATCTCTGTGAAACCCTTCCCAGTTAGCCTCCAGTTCTTCCTCTGAGCTTCTGGAGCACCGGGAACTCCTCTTATCAAAGTAAGCAAAGTACTCACCTTGCTAAATTATAATTACATATGTAATTATTGGTCTCCCCCAAAATGGAGGGAAGACCATTACTGCATTGTTCTTTTTCATAATCTTCAATGGCTAGCATGATGTCTAGCATGGAGTAGGTACTCAACTCTTTGTTGAAAGAACCAGTGAATCAATGAATAGAAGTTGAAATAGGCAGTTAGATCATAGCTTTCTACGTCAGCCCATGAACTTTGGACACTGTCTTGGTGGCAGCAAGGAGCCAGTGAGGAACTGGAAGGAAAATGAAATGATCATAGTTGCATTTATGAAAGGCCACTCTGGTGACAAGAAGACACATGGATTTGAAGTGAATGAAATTAGCAGTAGTGAATGTGGAGGACAGAGGCCGGTTGTTTCCATTATCCAAGGGCAGAATGATGAAAGCCGGAATCTGCAGAAAATAGTTTGGAGACAAGAAAAAAGCAACTTAAGGACTTGGCGATTGGGCCAGGAGGTAGAGAGAAGGGCTCCAGAACGGCTCTTAGGTTTCTAGAGGGTTTCAAATGATGGGTAAAAAAGATCATGACCTAAAATTGGAAATGCAGAAGAGGTAGGAATCGTGGAGGAAGATAAATTCAGTTTTATGCATGTTGAATTCCAGGTGCCTCCCACATACACAAGTGGAGATATTTCAGTACGTAACTGGATCTGGACTCAAGAGAGATCTGGGTAACAAGGCAGATTTGGGAGTCATTGGCCTGCAGGGGGTGGTTGAAATGATGGAAATAGAAGAGATCATCCACGGAAATGCACAGAAATGAGGCAGCATTGGGACGCATGGATGGCTCAGTCCATGGAGCATGTGAGTCTTGATCTCTGAGTTCTGAGTTCAAGCCCCACGTTGGGTCTAGAGATTACTTAAAAAATAAAATCTTTTATTTATTTTTCTTATTTTTATTTTTAAAAATATTTTATTTATTTATTTCACAGCAAGATAGCGAGAGAGAAAATACAAGCAGGGGGAGTGGGAGAGGGAGAAGCAGGCCTCCTGCGGAGCAGGGAGCATGATGCGGGGCTCAATCCCAGGACCCTGGGATCATGACCTGAGTCGAAGGCAGATGCTAAACAACTGAGCCACCCCGGCACCCCTAAAATAAAACGTTGTTTTTTTTTTAAGATTTTATTTATTTACTTGTCAGGTGAGGGGGGCAGAAAAGAGAGAGAGAGTGCACGGGCACAAGCAGGGGAAGCAGCAGAGGCAGAGGGAGAAGCTGGCTCCCTGCTGAGCAAGCAGCTGGATGAGGGATTCGATCCCAGGGTCCTGGGATCATGACCTGAGCCAAAGGCAGATGCTTAACCCAATGAGCCACCCAGGCATGCCCCGAAAAATAAAATCTTAAAAAAAAAAAAAAAAGAAAATGAAGCAGCATAAACTAAAACCATGAGTATAATAATTTTTAATGAGTTCTGTGAGTCCTTCTAGAAAATCATTGAAACTAGGAGAGGTCCTGGGGACTCCTGAACTTGAAAGTGGTGTCAGAAATAAGGGTGTTCTTATATACTGCGTTCGCTCTAACTTCACAGTTTACCAATGTGAAAATGAAAGGCATACACAGGAATATCTATAGCAGCACTGTTCCCAACTGCCAAATTCTGGAAACAACCACAACAGGCATCAACAGTAAATGGATTTAAAATTTTTAGCATATTTATAGAGTACTGTATGAATGAAAATGGATCAGTCTCATAAATATTAAATTAAGCAGAAGAACCCAAACTCAAGAGAATGCATACTATACAGTTCTACTTATCTAAAGGCAAAAAGCAGATAAAGCTAGGGCGCCTGGGTGGCTTAGTGGTTTGAAGCCTCTGTCTTCGGCTCAGGTCATGATCTCAGGGTCCTGGGATCCAGCCCCACATCGAGCTCTCTGAGCCTGCTTCCCGTTCTCTCTCTGCCTGCCTCGCTGCCTACTTGTGATCTCTCTCTCTCTCTGTCAAACAAATAAATAAAATCTTAAAAAAAAAAAACAAAACAGATGAAGCTAACCAAAATGATAGAAATCATCTTAATGCTTATATTTAGGAAGAAGAACAAGAAAGGATATGAAGAGGACATCTGGGTTGCTGGTCATGTTCTATTTATTGATCTGGGCAGGAGTTAACCTGGATGGGTTCACTTAGAAAACTTATGGAGCTCTGAACTTAATTTGTGTTTTTTCCTGTACGTATGTTACACTTCAGTTTAAAAATTTGCATTAACAAAACCTTAAATGTGAAAGAGTATCAGGTAACTAGAACAAAAAAAAAGGCTTTTCTTTTTTAAGCTGGAAGAGAATTGTTTTTTTATAAGGAGAAAGAGCCAGGTACAAAGGAAAGTTGAAGAAACCTGAAGGAGAAGGTATGGGAAGATTCTTTTCTTTTCTTTTCTTTTTTAAATATAAGATTTCATTTCTTTGAGAGAGTGAGCATGAGCCGTGGGGAGGAGGGTGGAGGGAGAGGGAGAAGTAGACTCCGCATTGAGCAGGGAGCCGGACCCTTTGACCCTGGTCATGACCTGAGCTGAAGGCAGGCATTTAACTGACTAAGCCACCCAGGCGCCCTGAGAGAAAGATTTTTGGAGAGATTTGAGAGCAGATAAAATCAAAAGTTGTGGTGGAGCCTTGTCTATTTCTTAAGGCAAGGTATGGGAAATTTACTAGAAGTATACATTTTAAAGAGTCACACTAGAGATTTTGATTCAGTGTATCAGGGATGGAATCCAAAAACTTGCATTTAAACCAGCCCTTCAGGGTGTTTGTAGCACAGGAATTGTTGGACTTAAGCCAGAGAATTACTGCCCAGAGGTAGTGATAAGGGCAGAAAGGGCACAGTACTGGGTATCAAAGGATTTTTGCATGTTTCTTGATTTGCCACTTTGCTTTCCATCAGGAGAGATTTGTATCTTTTGCTTGTTTGTTTTTGTGTCCACGGGTCCACAGGTCATATTCCATGCAAACCTCTGGGCAAGGTTTTTTTGGTTTTGCTTTTGTTTTTTAAAGAGTTGCTGAGTTGTTTTTTTTTTGTTGTTGTTGTTGTTGTTTAAGATTTTATTTATTTATTTGACAGAGAGAGAGAGAACACAAGCAGGCAGAGCAGCAGACAGAGGGAGAGGAGAAGCAGGCTCCCGGCTGAGCAGAGAGCTGGACATGGGGCTCGACGTCAGGACCCTGGGATCATGACCCAGATGATTAACTGACTAAGCCTACTTAGCGAGTCTACTACTTAACTGACTGAGCCACCTAGGCGTCCCACCTCTGGGCAAGGTTATTCCATTTCTGCAAGCTTCACTTGCTTCATCTGTAATGATATTATCTACTGCAGAGTAATTAAGAATTGAATTAAATTATGTGGAAGGGACACTTCCTCTTCTGGCCAAGAAGTAGTAGCAGTAACCCTCCCATACGAAACCACTACAGAAAAAGACACTCTACACACAACGATTTTCAGATGTTGGACATCAGGAAAGCAGGACAGTGATCCCTGAGCGCGGGGGAACAAATGAGATGAACTACTATTGATTCACCTTATTATCTGAAGGCTGTAACACAGAGACTGGAAACCTGGTTGAACCCACCTGGAGTTGGGGATCCCGGGAGGCACAGGTGACTATAGAGTTCACAGGGCAGAGCTCTAGAGAGGGAAGAGAACAAAGAGGGGGACAGAGGCTCCAGGGAGCTGTAGAGAGGCTCCTCATGGTTCAGCTGAACACACGTAGCCCATAAATAGAAGAAAGAGCCACCCAGAAGGACTTGAGGAAATAATCCCTGAACCTCACAAAGAGCTAGGAATACTTCACGTTCTCACCAACCAGAGGGGAAAGAACTTGATAATTAAAGGACATAAGGTAGGATAATGCACAGAAAGGTATTGTCTCAGCAGTTGGGAAAAACCAGCCCTTACTAAAGACTGCACTAGTCCTATCTAACAAAACCTAAAAGCCTTCTTCATCCTTGAAAGTACCAATGTGTCCCAAGTAAGTTTACTCTATCCCAGAAAAAAGCTCAAGAATATGTATAGGAACACAAAAATATCCAACTCCCCACAAGGAAACCTTCATACTGTTTGGTAATTATAAAAAATGACCAGACGTGCAAAGATGCAGGAAAATGTAATGCATCATGAAGAGAATACCCAATCAATTGCAACAGATCCTTAAATGACACAAATGATAGAATAAATAAGAACACCAAGAAGAAATATTGTGATTGTAGCATGGGCACTAGGGTGGCTCAGTTGGTTAAGCATCTGACTCTTGATTTCAGCGTAGGTTATGATCTCGGGATTGTAAAATCAAGCCCCGTTTTTGGGCTCCACGTTCAGCAAGGAGTCTGCTTGGGAATCTTTCTCTCCCTCTGCCCCTTCCCCTGCTAATGCATGTGTGCATGCACACTCACACTTTCCCCTCTCATGCATGTATGCATGCACACTCACACTCACACTTTCAAATAAATAAATAAATAAATAAATAAATAAAATCTTTAAAAAAAAGAAGGCAGAGAAGAAACTGAGCAGATTAAATAGATGCATGAACATATTAAGAAAGAACCAGATCAAACTTCTAGAGATTTAAACTACAAAGTCTGAGAGGGAAAATACATTTAATAGAATTACACAGCAGATTAGGCACTACAAAAGAAAGACTGATGAATTCAAAGACATAAGAATAGAAAGTGTCCAAAATGAAATGGAGAAAACGTGAATTTCAAGGCATCTAAAGAGTACTAAAGGAGACTGAGATGAGGCGGGGAAGAATGGCTTAAAATGGCCACATTTGATGAGAGCTATAAGCACACAGATCTAAGATACTCAACCACAAGAAACAGGAAGAACGCTACACACACCAGGGTGTGTCATAATCAAATTGCTTAAAACCAGTGATAAAGAGAAAATCTTAAAAGCTGTCAGAGAGAAAAGAAATATTATGCTTAGAGGATCAAAAATAAGAATGGCAGAAACAATGCAAGCCATATGAGAACAGAGTGACATCTTTCACATAGTCAAAGGAAATAATTGCCGAACTGAAATTCTATGCCCAGCAAAATACTTTTTTTAAAAAAATATTTTATTTTATTTATTTGTCAGAAAAAGAGAGAGCACAAGCAGGGGGGGAGGCAGGCAGAGGGAGAGGGAGAAGCAGGCTCCCCGCTGAGCAGGGAGCCCCAATGGGGGCTCAATCCCAGGATGCTGGGATCATGACCTGAGCCAAAGGGAGATGCTTAAGCGACTGAGCCACCCAGGCGTCCCCAGCAAAATACTTTTTGAAATAAATGTGATATAAAAGAACTGATACAGGGACTCAAAGAAATATAGGTACAAAAATGTTCAAAGCAGCACTATTCAATATAGTCAAAAGGTGGAAACAGATTAAATGTGCATCAGTGGATGAATAGATAAAGTGTGATATATACGTACAATGTATTCAGTCATAAGAAGGAATGAAGTATTGGGGCGCCTGGGTGGCTCAGTGGGTTAAGCCTCCACCTTCAGCTCAGGTCATGATCTCATGGTCCTAGATCAAGCCCCGAATCAGGCTCTCTGCTCAGCGGGGAGCCTGCTTCCCCTTCTCCTTCTGCCTGTCTCTCTGCCTACTTGTGATCTTTATCTGTCAAATAAATAAACAAAATCTTTAAAAAAAAAAAAAGAAGGAAGGAAAGAAGTATCGATACATGCTACAGCTGGATAAACTTCAAAAGCATTGTGCTAAGAGAAAAAAGATAGTTACAAAAGGTCACATATTGCAATAATTTCCCTTTATATGAAATATCCATAAAGACAGAATGCAGGTTGGTGGTTGTCAGGGGCTGGAGAAAGGAAGAATTAGGAGAAGCTACTTAATGGGTACAGTCTTTTATTTTGGAGAGATGGAAATATTTTGGAACTATATAGAGGTAGCAGACATGTGATATCATGAATGTACACTTAACTGTATGCCACTTAACTGTATGCTTTAAAATGATTTTTATGCTATGGGAATTTCACCCCAATACTTATTTTTAAAGGTGAAATAAAAACTTTCAGAGATAGAATAGGTACAAGATTCATCACCAGAAGACTGCACTATAAGAAATATTAAAGAAAGTTCTTTAAGAAGAAGGAAAATTGGGACACCAGGGTGGCTCTGTCAGTTAAGCATCTGCCTTCAGTTCGGGTCATGATCCTAGGGTCTGGGGATCTAGTCCCACCTCGGGCTCCTTGCTCAGCAGGAAATCCCTCAGAATCTCTCTGCCTGCTCTGCCTCTTCTGCCTGCAGCTCTCCATGCTTCTGCTTTCTCTCTGACAAAATAAAATCTTAAAAAAAAAAAAAGAAGGAAAATTATACCAGATAGAAACTCAGATTTTACACAGAGGAATGAATAGCTCTAAGAAGAGCATATATCTGTATAAAAGATTTAACACAATTTTTTTATATCTCGTTCAAAGATAATGAGCTGCTTAATGCAAAAATAATAATATATTGGAGATTCATACCATGTGTAGAAGTAAAATGTATGACGATACTACAAAGCCCAGGAAAAGACAAATGAACATATATTCTTTTTAAGCTTCTTAAAATATGCATGAACACAATATTACATACAATACAATATAGGTTGAATGTGGTAAGTTAAAGATGTAGACTATAAACCCTCAAACAATCTGTAAAATAAGGAATAAGAGTTATAGTTAACAAGACAACAAGGAGTATAAAATGGAATCATTAAAGAGACTCAGTTAATCGAAAGGAAGGTAGAAAGGGGGGTAGAGACAGATGGGACAAATAAAAAATAAGATGTTAGATTAAAATCTAGTCATATCAATAATTCCATTAAATGTAAATGGTCTAAACACCCCAATTAAATGTATGAATCTAATGAGAAAAATGCCTCTTTGGCCATCGTTGGAATCTGGTAATCTAAGAGTTGGCCACAGGGTCCATAGATAGATAGTAGGAAGGAGCCCAAATTCAGTTGACAAAAATCCCCTACACAAATAAATCAGTGAAAATGTATTTCAGCCATTGAATGATGTTATGAACAATAGATTATAATGTCCTATCAGGCAGCAACTTACAAATTAAATAGTAGAAATTGTATTCACTTGAACAAAATAAATTCTTTTTTTTTTTAAAGATTTTATTTATTTGCGCTCGAGAGAGCACAACTGGAGAGGGGTCAGGAGCAGAGTGAGAGGGACAAGCAGACTCCCCGCTGAGCTCAGAGCCCCATACAGACCTCAATCCCAAGACCCTGAGAACATGACCTGAGCCTTAACTGACTGAGCCACCCAGGTGCCCTTGAACTAAAATAAATTTCTGATCATCATAACTACTATTCCCTGCTGGATTCCTATGTAGTAAGAACTGCGCTTATATTTTATTTTATATTTAAAAAAATTTTTTTTAAAGATTTTATTTATTTATTAGAGAGAGAGAGACTAAGAATGAGAGGGGAGAAGGTCAGAGGGAGAAGCAGACCTCCTGCAGAGCCGGGAGTCCGATATGGGACTCGATTCCGGGACTCCGGGATCATGACCCGAGCCGAAGGCAGTCGCTTAACCAACTGAGCCACCCAGGCGCCCCATATTTTTAAAATTTTTTAAAGTAAGCTCTATGTCGGGGTGCCTGGGTGGCTCAGTGGGTTAAGCCTCTGCCTTTGACTCAGGTCATGATCTCAGGGTCCTAGGGCGCCTGGGTGGCTCAGTGGGTTAAAGCCTCTGCCTTCGGCTCAGCTCATGATCTCAGGGTCCTGGGATCGAGCCCCGCATTGGGCTCTCTGCCCCACAGAGAGTCTGCTTCCCCCTATCTCTGTCTGCCTCTCTGCCTATTTGTGATCTATCTCTGTCAAATAAATAAAAATAAATCTTTAAAGTAAGCTCTACGTCTAAGGTGAGGCTTGAACTCACTACCCAGAGATCAAGAGCAACATGTTCCAGGACTGAGCCCCCCAACTGCCCCTGGGCTTGTATTTTAATTTAAACCTCATGGCAATTCTATAAGAATGATATGTTATAAAAAAAAATGGTATGTTATCAATCATTACTGTCTCAATTAACAGATAAGGAACTAAGATTTAGGTTGATTAAGTAATTGCCCAAGGACAGACAGATAAGAAGTGGTGAGACTCTTCCAAACACAGATCCACAGATCCACGTTATTCCAAGGTTTGTACATTTAACCATCTTCTATATTGTCTTAGAAAATTAAAGAGAGAGACTTCTGCTTCCAGATGGTCAGTGATCCCAAATTATTTATCAAGGATCTGCTTTGGACCCAGGCCTGACTCAAGTGCCAAGAACACTCAGGTGACTAGTCCCTGCTTTCAGGGGGTTCACACGGAGACATCTGCTAATACAGGAAACATTTGTATGTAAGTAATTACAACAACATGAGAGTGCAATCTGAGCCTGAATAAAGGACAGCTCACAAGGAAGCTCTATTGCTTGGCTGGAGGTATCAGGGAAGGCTTTCTGAAAGAAGTGATATTACTGTTGAGTCTTGAAGGGTTGATGAAATGTCTTCGGGCCTAAGAGAAGAATCACCATTTTGGTTTAGGATGAGGAACCCGTAAAGTAACCACAAGCACAGAACCCACAGGATGGGGAATGGGAAGGAGAGGCTAGCAAGTGGGAGCAAAGATCATTATGGAAGGTGGTAAGGAGGGACCCCTGGGTGGCTCGGTCAGTTAAGCATCGGGTCATGATCCTGGGGTCTTGGGATTGAGTCCTGGGTGGGGCTCCTAGCTCATCAGGGAGCCTACTTCTCCCTCTGCCTATTGCTTTCCCTGCTTGTGCTCTCTCTCTCTCTAACAAATAATAAAATCTTAAAAATAAATAAACAGGGACACCTGGGTGGCTCAGTTGGTTAAGTGTTGCCTTCAGTCCAGGCACGATCCCAGGGTTCTAGAATGGAGTCCCACATTGGTCTCCCTGCTGAGTAGAGAGTTTGCTTCTTCCTCTCCCTCTGCCGCTCCCCCTGCTTGTACTCTCTCACTCTCTGACAAAATAAAGAAACTGCTATGGAGGTTTCGCTTTTTGTTTTTATTATTTTTTTTAATCAGTTACATCTAATTGAGTTCATTTTATTTTATCTCTCATTTCACTTCCATCACTGGTCTGGGCAAGGCCTTGCTTGTTTGTTTACATTTCTGCATTCCCCTATATCACCAATCTCCTCTCCCCTCTCCCCATCCTTTCCTACATGGATGTTCCATGTGTTCGATATCATTTTATTTGACTATGTTCTTGTAAAACATGAATCGTTTTATATGTCCATAATTTTAATTTACGTAAATGATGTGTGATAGATGGCAACCTGCTTCTAATTTTTTTTTCATTCAGCATTGCTTTTGAGGATCACACCAAGATGATATGGACATCTGATTTCTTTTCTTTCCTTTCCTTTCCTTTCCTTTCCTTTCCTTTCCTTTCCTTTCCTTTCCTTTCCTTTCCTTTCCTTTCCTTTCTTTTCCTTTTTTTTAAAGATTTTATTTATTTGACAGAGAGACACAGTGAGAGAGGGAACACAAGCAAGTGGAGTGGGAGAGGGTGAAGCAGGCTCCCCGCCGAATAGGGAGTCAGAGGCGGGGCTCAATTCCAGGACCCTGGGATCACAACCTGAGCCGAAGGCTGACGCTTAACGACTGAGCCACCCAGGTGCCCCACTTTTCTTTTTCTAACTAATTTTTTTTAAGATTTTATTTATTTATTTATTTATTTGAAAGGGAGAGACACATTGAGAGAGGGAATGCAAGCAGGAGTGGGAGAGAGGGGAAGCAGGCTCCCCGCCGAGCAGAGACCCCCGATGAGAGGCTGGATCCCAAGACCCTGGGATCATGACCTGAGCCAAAGGCAGACACTCAACAAATGAGCCACCCTGGTGCCCCTTGGACATCTGATTCTTTATGTATCAGTGATTAAGGAGACAGTTTTGTCTTGACTTTTTTCTGAAGACCCAGAGGAACCATTCAAACATGGCTTGTAAAGTCAAATATCTAGAGGCCTCCAGAAGCCAGCTGAGCAGCATGGACGGGGTGGAGGAAGTTTTTACTTGGCCCTGGGGAGTTGCTGCTACCTGGTGGCAATGCAGAAAATGTTGCTAGATGATAAAATTCTTCAAGAGGCCAGAAATCAGGATTTCCATGTGAAATCTTCTGATTTTTTAAATATTGGAAAAACTGAAAGATTCAGCCACACACTGCCATTTCTTGACTTTTACATTAAAACATTTGGATCAGGGGTGCCTGGCTGCCTCAGTGGGTAGAACATGCGTCTCTTGAGCTCAAGGTTGTAAGTTCAGGCCTCATGTTGGGGGTGGAGATTCCTCAAGAATAAAATCTTTAGAAAAAACAAAACATTTGAGTCAATGAAAGAATGAGATCAGCTTTGTGTTTCAGAAATTAAGGGGAGGATGGAACAGAGTAAATGGTAGGAGATTCTACCTAGTGTAGGTACCTAGAGTAGTGCTTCCCAGAGGCTGGGAGCAGGGGAAAATGGGGGACATTGTTACACAGGGATGAAGTTTCAATTTGGGATGATGAAAAAGTTCTGGAGATGGAATAGCGGTGAAAGTTGTAACTAATGTGAATGTATTTAATGCCAAACTGTACGCTTAAATATGGCGGATATGCTGTTTAATTTTATGTATATTTTACTGAGCTCACGCATGCGTGTGTGCACACCACACAGACACAGACACAGACACACACACACACACACACACACACACACACACACACACGCACCGACTCTCAAACCAGCCCTTTGGGATAGTAGCGCAAAGCTGAGTTTAGTATGGAGAAACACACCACCAGGGGCGCCTGGGTGGCTCAGTCAGTTAAGCATCCATCTGACTGTTGGTTTCTGCTCAGATCAGAGTCTCAGGGGCATAGGATCGAGCCTCATATGGGGCTCTCTGCCCAGCAGTCTGCTTGAGATTCTTTCCCCTCCCCGCACTCGCTCTTTGGCTGAGACTCAAGGGACAAGGGAAGTTAGAATGTACTGAGAATTTGAAGTTTGATTTCAAGTAATTTTGTCAGTACTGGAGACTTGGTTGAAGATAAGATTGAGTAAGAATCATGATACAACAGTCTAGGACTGGTGGAAAAGCAAGGCGAGAATGTGAGAGGAGGGATTTAGAGAATTAAAAAAATATGTAACAGGGGTGCCTGGGTGGCTCAGCGGGTTAAAGCCTCTGCCTTCAGCTCAGGTCATGATCTCAGGGTCCTGGGGTCAAGCCCGCATCGGTCTCTCTGCTCAGCAGGGAGCCTGCTTCCCTCCTCTCTCCCTCTTCCTGCTTCTCTGCCTATTTGTGATCTCTCTCTGTCAAATAAATAAATAAAATCTTTAAAAATACATACATACATAAAATCTTAAAAAAAATATGTAACAACTTTTTTTTAAAGATTTTATTTATTTATTCGTGAGAGAGAGCATGAGAGAGGAAAAGTCAGCGGGAGAAGCAGACTCCCCGCTGAGCAAGGAGCCCAATGCGGGACTCGATCCCAGGACTCCAAGATCACGACCTGAGCCGAAGGCAGTTGCTTAACCAACTGAGCCACCCAGGCGCCCCTGTAACAACTATTTTGATATATAATTCCCACCTTGTACAATTCGTCCATTTAAAGTGTACAATTCAATGGCTTTTAGCACAGTTTTTGCAACGTGTAACCGTCCCTCAGAATAATATGCTGCTGAAATATAACTGAGGAGTTGTGCTGGTCATGTGAGCATGCTTAAAGATAACCTTGAGAAAAACATGTACCGGCAGCAGGCCTCAGGTGGAGGGGATGGTATATGTTCCTGAAGCCGAGCAGCTGGGGACACCCAGCTCGCTTAGGGCAGAACACCGCCTGCTTCTCTTTTTGGTTATCTCCCCTGCCTCTGAGAGAGCTGGCCAATGGGGTTCTCCAGTTAAGTGCTAAGTGCGCTTCCTCTACAATGAATTCCTCGCTGATTGACCAGGCACACCCTTCTCTTCTAGTTTATAAGACTCGTGATCAACGTATGACTCACATTCCTTCTCATTTACCTACAAACAATGTGTAATCTTCTCCTTTGTTGGTTGTATCTAATAAATATGGGATTAAGGAGTTGTTCAGGGCGGCCGTCTTCTCAAATGCCAACCCCTGCTCCCAATCTCTCATGAAGCTAACTTGTTTGTGCCTCATTCTTCTCCCACGCGCCCTCAGGAAGTGGCTGCAACGGTCATCACAATCAATTTTAAAACTTAGGCTGGTGGGGCCAGGGACGCCAAGAGCGGACAAGATGGCCACCGAGTTTCACAAGATGGTGGCTCAGGACTTTCCACCGTGGGGCTTCCTGTCTCAGAGACTTCCCAGATCACCCCACAATGGCAACGAATAATCTGACTGGCCGACCTTGCATTCCTTTTTTCTGTATAATGAGCTGACAATTGATTGGTGTATTTTGTATCCCTCATATACATAAACCGCAGCCAATCAGATACCCAGCAAACCTCCACACCTTAGGGCCCCTAATTAAAAATCCCTCAGCCCTACCCCTGGGCATGACTTCCTTGGCCTTGTCCTAAGTGGGAGCAAGGAACCCTGCCCGAGAGTGCTTCCATTAAAGTTTGCCTCCATTCTACTCGCCTGGCTCCCCTTTTCCACTGCGGATTCAAACCTGACAAAAACATTTTCACTACCTGTAAAATAAACCCCATACGCATTAGCAGTCGTTCCCCATTACCCTCCCCAGCCCACCCCCACTAGGCAGATACAGATGCACTTTCTCTGTGTAAGTTTACCTATTCTCTTTGCCTGTGTTGGGAGGGAAAACTTTTCCTCTACCAAGTTCGGTTCAGTAATGGGGGCTTTGAAATAACCATAGATAGATGTACAGAAGAAAACAAGTTTGTTGTGTGTGTTTTTTTAAGATTTTATTTATTTGACTGAGAGAAAGATCACAAGCAGGCAGAGAGAGAAGGGGGGGAAGTGGGCTCTCGGAAGCAGGCTCCCTGCTGAGCAGAGAGCCCATGCGGGGCTCGATCCCAGGACCCCGGGATCACGACCTGAGCCAAAGGCAGAGCCACCCAGGCGCCCCAACAAGTTTTTTTTTTTCCCAACAAGTGTTTATTTGTAGGCTTGTGGGACCATTCAGCTGAAGAGGGTCTCTGAACAGCTCGAGATGGGAGTTTATATATCAATTTAATAGGGGAGAAGTATAGGGGAGGCAAAGGATTTCTATGTGAAGAACAAATGGTATGGTGGATTTTTTTTGTTCTCAGGAAAGACCCAAATGGGCTTTTAGGGAAGCAAAGGGCAAGTATGACAGTTTGTAATAAAGTTTCTTTATACAATTTCTCTTCCCCTTGTGAGTGGCCCATCTTCCTAGAAGTGAAGCACCGCGGGGGGGGGGGGGGGGGGATATTTACGGTAGTTTCACTCTTGGAAGTCTTTCTTTTAGTTAGATAAGGGAAATTTTGAAAAGGCTTCTTTCTGCATCTGCTGTATCTCAAAGTCTTTAGTTTAAAATACTCTTTGGGGCGCCTGGGTGGCTCAGTTGGTAAAGCGACTGCCTTCAGCTCAGGTCATGATCCCGGAGTCCCAGGATCCAGCAGGTCATGATCCCAGAGTCCCAGGATCGAGTCCCCTGTCGGGCTCCCAGCTCTGTGGGGAGTCTGCTTCTCCCTCTGACCTTCTCCCCTCTCATGCTCTCTCTCGCTCTCTCTCTGTCTCTCTCTCAAATAAATAAATAAAATCTTAAAAAAAAATTAAAAAATAAAATACTCTTTAAATGAACTCCAAGGTCTTAAAGCGGGTCTCCCTAACCATGCTGTTTTGGATAAAGGGAATCATACAATATGTGATGCTTTTTGACTTTTTTTGTTCTTATTTTGCAAAATGTTTCCAGGTCCACCTATGTTGTCAAAACGAAATGAAAGTGTGTAATTTCTTTTGATTGGTAAATAATGTGATTCAAAAGAATTATAGAGCACAAACCATCATTAATGCTTTCCACCGAAGGGTGGATGGGAAATTCATGTAATGTACAGTTGAGCCATTCACTTGGGCGGGACAGTCCAGGACTGTCCCAGTATGTAATGCCAACAAAGACAGTGAAATTGCAGTCTTGTGATGCTAAACGGGAAGAGAAGGTTTTGGTTCTCTGTGCTCAGGCTGCGTGTAGGAGTATAGAGTTTTGGTTCTTAGTACTTAGCTCATAAGCATAATGCAAGTAAAGTGCTTAAAACGGTGCCTGGCACTCAGTACTCAGTAAATGTAAGCTCTTAGGATCCCTAGACAAATTTCTTTTGATGTGATTACTGTTAGGTTGGCGGGCCAAGAGCGGACAAGATGGCCACCAAGTTTTACAAGATGGTGGCTCAGGACTTTCCACCATGGGGCTTCCTGTCTCAGAGACTTCCCAGATTACCCCACAATGGTGACAAACAATCTGACTGGTCGACCTTGCATTCCTTTTTCTGTATAATGAGCTGACAATTGATTGGTGTATTTTGTATCCCTCATACATAAACCACAGCCAATCAGATACCCAGCAAACCTCCACACCCTAAGGCCCCTAATTAAAAATCCCTCAGCCCTACTCCTGGGGGAGACTTCCTTGGCCCTGTCCTAACCAGGACCAAGGAATCTCGCCTGAGAGTGCCTCCATTAAAGCTCTCTGGAACCACTTGCTATGTCCGGGTCTTTCCATCGTCCTTCCTTTTTTCCATCGCTGAGACCTTACAATTACCAGAAGAATAGCTAAAAAATAAAGAAGGTTATGATGAAATCTTTAGTACAGTAAATGTTTACCCTCAATTTGCTGGGAAGTTTCATGATGCACTGGGAAAAGCCCCAACCAGAAACAGAAAGGCAGAAGTGTTTAAAAGGACAAATTTTGGAGCGCCTGTCTGGCTCAGTCAGGAAAGCATGTGATTCTTGATCTCGGGGTTGTGAGTTCAAGCCCCACCTGGGAAGTAGAGCTTACCTTTAAAAAAGAAAAAAAAGACAAATTTCTTCCACAGATTAAAAAACAACAACACACGCTAAAAATTTAACCAATTATTGATGTGGACACAGTAGAACTTTACAACCAGTTTAAAGAAGGCAAAGAAACACAAATTTATATGGAGTAAAGGAATGTCAAAATTAATTTACAAATGGATGATGATCTGACTTTTTTTCCCAAGGTTCAGGGAGGTGGGAACCTCCACTTGATAGGGTCAGTTTGCATGTCTATAGGAAAGAATTGCTTTGCATTTCTAAGAGCTACTTGCAATTTTCTAAATTGCAAAGTAGCTTAAGGGCAATGAGGGATTCAGAACAAGCCATCCCAAAGTGAGCTGCTTTGGTCTACTGATTATTTTGAACTGAAGAAGCTTGAGAAACTGCACATACAGGAAACGCTCTCTGACCTCTTCCTTCTACCTAAAACTGGTCAAAACATATCCCACGAGAAAGGTGCCCTCCCTTACCAGGAAGACATCTTGCCACCACAGACTGGAGTTGATGTTGAAATGGGTGGGTACACACAGACTTGCCAAAATAACCCTGATCTTCTAGCAGTTTCGCCCACATATTTCCTAGTGACTTTCCCACAATTTACTGCCCCTACTTCAGACCCCTTCGTCTTTTCACTTCACAAATTTATCATTTTTGTATTTCTGTATTTATTTAAAAGATTTTATTTATTTGTCAGAGAAAGAGAGAGAGCACAAGCAGGCAGAGGTAGAGAGAGAAGCAGGCTTCCCACTGAGGAAGAAGTCCAACGTGGGACTTGATCCCAGGACTCCAGGATCATGACCGGAGCGGGAAGGCAGCTGCTTAACTGACTGAGGCACCCGGGCGTCCCATATCATTTCTGTATTTAAAAAAATATATTCCTGACTGCTTCTTCTGGTCTTCATTTTCCTCGTGAAGACTCCTATGGGTGCACAAAAAATTATTAAATAAAATGTGTATGATTTTCTCCTGTTATTGGTCATTTAATTCACAGGCATAGACACAGAACCTAGCGGTAAATGAAAGCTTTTCTTTGCCTACAACGATGAAACCCTGAAGACAGATAATCCATAAGAGTATGCTCTAAAGATGACTGGTTTTCCATTGGAGACATCCAGTAAATCTTTTTCTTAGGCAAGGTGACAGGAATGATGTTTATTTCTGAAAGAGGACAGCTACCTCTGTGTTGACCTCAGTCTATACTTTCTAATTGACTAAGTTCTTCTTTCCAGCTTCTTTCTTTCTTTTTTTTTTTAAGATTTTATTTATTTATTTGACAGAGAGAGAGAGATCATAAGTAGGTGGAGAGGCAGACACAGAGAGAGGGGGAAGCAGGCTCCCCACCGAGCAGAGAGCCCGATATGGGGCTTGATCCCAGGACCCTGAGATCATGATCTGAGCCGAAGGCAGAGGCTTTAACCCACTGAACCACCCAGGCGCCCCTCCAGCTTATTTCTTAATTCAGTCAAAGGACCCTGTGTGCAAAGCATCCCCTGATGGGAACGAGACTGGCCCCTGAAGCAGTAACCACTGTCCTGACACCAGCAAGACCCCACGTGACTGCCCCCAAGACAACGACCGACCTGATCCTCACTGCCCACCTGCGCGTACCCGCCGACCCTTGTCCCACATTTTCCTTATATAAACCTGGATGTATTTTCAGCACTTTGGAGACAGTCTTTGTGACCTGAGCCAGCGGTCTTCCCAGGGCTGGCCTCACTGTGTGGATTTCTCAGCTGCTAGTGGTCAAATCTCTTCCCCACCTATGCCTGGCTGCATTATTGTTACCATTTCAGAAATGATGACATTGAAGCAAAAGAGAAATAAGTTGCCTGGGACAACACAGTGTAATGTTAAGGGTAATGTTAGGGACTTCCCTCTCAATGAATGCTTAGGAAAGTAGACTTCTTTACACACACACACAACTGCTTCACCTCGATGACTCAGGAATTAAAGAAGCAATACAACTACAGCAGAGTCAAAAATAAAGGTCTGGATGGAATTTGCTGAGCCCAAGAATTAGAACAAACTTTGAAGAATCCCACCTTAGTTAACCTGAGATTCAGCCAAGGGACCTGCCTTTGTTTGATTTTTCCTGTTAAGCTACAAGAGCTATTAGAATCCAGTAATCTGCTAAGACCTAGATGTTTCTTTTTTATTTTTTTCAGTTTTTAGAACAGCTTATCGAGGTATAATTCACATAGCATACATCGCCCCCGTTTAAAGTAGATAACTCAATGGTTTATAATAGATCACAGAATTGTACAGCCATCACTGCTAATTTTAGACAGTTTTTTGGCCCCCAAAATGAACCATATCCATTAGCCGTTTCTCCCCGTTTTCACTTCTCTAACCAACCCTAGGTAAACACTACTCTTTTCTTTTTTCTTTTCTTTTTTTAAAGGATTTTATTTATTTATTTGACAGAGAGAGAGATTACAAGTAGGCAGAGAGGCAGGCAGAGAGAGAGGGGGAAGCAGGCTCCCTGCTGAGCAGAGACCCCCCAATGTGGGGCTAGATCCCAGAACCCTGAGATCATGACCAGAGCTGAAGGCAGAGGCTTTAACCCACTGAGCCACCGAGGCGCCCCTACTCTTTTCTTTTTTTTAGAGATTTTATTTCTTTGACAGGGAGAGATAGAGAGCACAAGAGGGGGGTAGTGGGAGAGAGAGAGTAGAAGACTCCCCACTGAGCAGGGAGCCCGATACAGGGCTGGATCCCAGGACCCTGGAATCATGACCTGAGCCAAAGGCAGACGCTTGACAGACTGAGCCACCCAGGCTCCCCAAATACTAATCTTTCTATCTCTGTAGATGCCTATGCTGGATCTTTCATATAAATGGAATCATACAATAGGTAGCTTTTCATGCCTGCCTTCTTTCACTTAGCACAGCGTTTTCTTTTCTTTTCTTTTTTAGCACAGTGTTTTCAAGGTTCATTCACGTTAGAGCATGTATAGTACTTCATTCCTTTGTAGCTGAATAATATTCCATTGTGTGGATATATCACGTTTTGTTGGTCAATTCATCAGTTGATGGACTTTTTTGGCTTGTTTCCATTTTAGGCTATTACGAATAATGCTGTTATGAACGTTCCTGCGCACGTTTTATATGGACATATTTCGATTTCTCCTGGGTACATACCTAGGAGTGGGACTTCTGGAGCATATGGTAACTATGTTTGTTTGGGGTTTTTAATCGTAGTAAAACACATGTAACATAAGATTTATCGTGTCAACCTTTTTTTCAGTGTACAATTTGGTAGTGTCAAGTGTATTTACACTGCTGTGCAACCAATCTTCAGAACTTTTTCTTGTAAACTGAAACCTTATACTCATTAAATAACCATTCCCCATTTCTTTCTTCCACCAGCCCCTGGTAACCACCCCTTTACTTTCTGTTTCTGTGCATCTACTCTAGATACCTATAAATGAAATCATACGGTATTTGTCTTTTTTTTTTTTTAAAGATTTTATTTATTTATTTATTAGGAAAGAGAGAGAGTGAGAGAGAGCAGGTCAGAGTGAGAAGCGGACTCCCCATGGAGCTGGGAGCCCGATGTGGGACTCGATCCTGGGACTGCGGGATCATGACCTGAGCCGAAGGCAGTGGCTCAACCAACTGCGCCACCCAGGGGCCCCGGTATTTGTCTTTTTGTGACTGATTTATTTCACTCAGCAAATGTCTTCAAGGTGCATCCATGTGTGAAAATTAATGAAAGGAAGACTTCTTTATAACATGAATATACAGCCAACACTTTCTGGTAATTAAGAGCATGAACTTTACTTTCAAATGGACCTGAAATTACTTTGTATAAGTTATTCAAGATCTTGGAACCTCAGTTTCCCCATCTATAAAATGGGAAATAAAAAAATAGTATCGGGGCGCCTGGGTGGCTTAGTGGGTTAAAGCCTCTGCCCTCGGCTCAGGTTATGATCTCAGGGTCCTGGGATCGAGCCCCACATCGGGCTCTCTGCTCGGCGGGGAGCCTGCTTCCCCCTCTCTCTCTGCCTGCCTCTCTGCCTACTTGTGATCTCTCTCTCTGTCAAATAAATAAATAAAATCTTTAGAAAAAAATAGTATCTTCTTCACAGGAGGTATGTGAGGGTTAAATGAGATAATACAAGTAAAGCACACAGGACAGTGCATGGCATATGGTAGTTGCTCAAAAGAGTTGATTTCTTTCTTTTCATTGCCCTCAGATACTGTATTTACTCACTCCTTTGTTCACTTTCAAATAATACACCAGTGTATTATTTATTATATGTTATAATTGGAGGCATCACCAACTTGTGGTTAAGAGTTCAGATTCTAAAATTTAAATGTCATTGTTCAAATGTCAGCTATGCCAATTGTATGCTGTACGGCTTTGAGCACCTGTAAAATTAAAATAAAAGATAACTAATTAAAAAAAAAAAAAAGGAAACCTTGTTTCAAATGGAGTTGACAGGCCAGCAGGGGGAGCTCTCATGCCCCGTCACTCATTGTTAATTTGCAGGCCCAACAGGACGAGATGAACTTTGCCCATGGATAGATACTACCTCCCCCGCCAGCAACAGCCTGGCTAACGAGAGAGAGTCCCAGCTCAGCCAATGAAAAATCGCTACATTTCAGTCTTCCAGGTTACTCCGATGGACTTTTGGTTTATAACAACCCTTCCGACTTCCCCCTTTCCTATATAAAAGAGCCTTTCTACCCTTCGTTCTGCAGACTTGCCTATGGTTTTGCCAGAGCTTGCTCATTCCAGATGTCTCTTCTTTGATATTCGTGAAGAAACCCATTTTTTTTACTGGTAAAATGACTGATAGGTTTATATTTAAGATTAACACATGTTATATAGCATGTGTCAGAATTTCTTTCCTTTTTAAGGCTCAGAAAACTTCCATTGTATGTATAGTCCAGATTTTGTATATCCGTTCACCCATTGATGGACACTTGTGTTGTTTCCGCCTCTTGTCTGTTGTGAATAATGTTGCTGTGAACACGAATGTGTTCGGAAGGAAAAGAATTTTTCTCTCTCACGTTCTGTACCTGGAGAATGTGAATCAAATGGACAAAAGATAGATTAACAGGAGAAAGGGCACTTAGTTCCTGGGCATGGGAGGTCACAGAAAAGAAGTGAAAATCAAGGAAGCATTTAGATTTGAGAGGTTATATACTCTTTTAACAAAGGAAAGTGGGCTTCAAGGGACAATGTATTGTCGGGAAGTGACTAGGAAATATAGAGGGGAGCTAATGCAGAGAGAAAATTCACTATAGCAAAATCTAAATTAAATTGTATTTCAAAAAAGGTGTTCTACAACAACCCAGTAAGATAACCCAGTAACAACAAAAAAATGTATATTTTATTTATTATTGTTTTTTAAGATTTTATTTATTTATTTATTTATTTTTAAGATTTTATTTATTTATTTTTCAGAGAGAGAGAGCACAAGCAGATAGAGCAGCAGGAGGAAGAAGAAGCAGGCTCCCCGCTGAGCAAGGAGCCCAATGCAGGACTCGATCCCAGGACCCTGGGATCATGACCTGAGCCACAGCAGATGCTTAACCGACTGAGCCACCCAGGCATCCCAAGATTTTATTTTATTTTATTTTATTTTATTTTATTTTATTTTATTTTTAAAGATTTTATTTATTTATTTGAGATAGAGACAGTGAGAGAGAGCATGGGAAGGGAGAAGGTCAGAGGGAGAAGCAGACTCCCCGTGGAGCTGGCAGCCCGATGCAGGACTCGATCCCAGGACTCCGGGATCATGACCTGAGCCGAAGGCAGTTGCTTAACCAACTGAGCCACCCAGGTGCCCCCCAAGATTTTATTTTTAAATAGTCTCTACACCTAACCAGGGTTTGAACAAACAGCCCTAAGATCAAGAGTTGCACACTCTACCAACTGAGCCAGCCAGGTGCCCCCTCCCCCTGCAAAATGTATATTTTAAAATGAAATAAATATTTTGGTTTTGGAACTGTAGGTCATTTTTAAAAATTTTTCTTTATTTCTGAATTTTATATTAAAATGCATTTCTTTATATTTGGGAGAAAAGACACTTTGGTTAAAAAACAAAACAAAACAAAACAAAACAAAACAAAAACATGGCGTGACCTAAGATAGTCAAGCCAAGGAGGAACACCATAAGGAGAAAAGCAGATTTCCAGGCAAGACATCCAACTGAAGAGAGAGCAAAGCATGTTTTGCATTTTGCCATTTTCCT
Source organism: Nasua narica (assembly GCA_028533885.1). Classification (NCBI taxonomy): domain Eukaryota; kingdom Metazoa; phylum Chordata; class Mammalia; order Carnivora; family Procyonidae; genus Nasua; species Nasua narica. The sequence goes on from CM052815.1 coordinate 75,103,186, forward strand.
AGCTCGACAAAGAGCCCAGATGTATTAGTATATTTACATACTAACTTGATCTTCACAATGCCGTGTCTATTCAGTCCCCACACTAGGCCAAACAATGGTTTTGAACTAGTGCCAGGCATCTCTCTCTCTAAGTTTAGGAAAGAGAGAATTGGTGAGAAGGCAATGGGAATTGATCCAAGGTCCAGCCTGGAGACATAAGAGAGAAAGGAGATCTGTCCTCCAACAGTCCCTGGGCTGAATCCCCTTCAGTCTTTGTTTTTGCCCTGGGGGAATAATGGTCTCCCTTTCTCTTTGGGTAGACAGTCACTGGGAATGTCGAGCTCTTCTTAGTAACCATGGGAACCTTATTGGCATGGCAACCTGGCAGCCACAGTGGAAGGCAGCAAAGGGTGGAGGCATGGAAGTGGTGGGAGGTAGTCCTGCGGAAGAGGGGAGGGGGAAGCTGCCTTCCTTCTTGCTGAGGAGGGAAGAGGGGGAGGAAAGATGACCAGCTCTCTGAATGGCCTCAAGGAGAAACGCCTGATCAATGCAAAGCTCCCTCTATCAATCATCCAGTTCAGGGGGCTTCGGGTCAGACTCTATGCCAAACTGGACACCAGGAGCCAGACCTCTTGATGTGTGTGTCAGGAGCGCCAAGCAAGGAACAGGGACCGGGAGACACAGAGTAAAACATCTCACAACACGTGGGCAAATTCTGACATGAAGTTTTGATTGCAGGCAAAATACCACCCCGAGCTTTTGTAGGGCTCTGAGAGTCTAAGCACCTTTCATTAAAGAGGTCTCGGGGTGAGGAAACTTCCAAGCAGCATCTAAGGCAAGAGCTAACTATTCGATGAGGTTGAAAAAGGCAAAGAAGGTAGTAAAAACCAAACCAAACAAGATCCACTGGGGAGGAAGAACTTCTGAAGCGAAAGGAGTGCACGGCAGGTGGCTGGTAGGGCCCCACCTGTCCCTTTATCTGGGCTTAGCCAGAATCCCGGTTGTTCCAGATTTCTCTGATGGACAGGGTGTGAACTGCAGCTACCCTGGGCTTAGGAGTCACTCTGCCCTGCGCCTTACCTACCTGTGTCGGCCTCAAACAAATTACTCTGTTTCTCAGAGTCCGTTTCCTCTTCTCCCAAGACAGAAGATAATGGTACCTACTTTTTGAGACGTTGTGAAAATTAAATAACATTAAAAAAAGGTTTAATTAAAAAGTAATATTAGAGGTCCACGCCTGAAAAGCACCCAAACAATAGTCACAAGTCTTGTTACTCTGTTGGCTCTTTAGAAATGGCTCTGTAGGGGCGCCTGAGTGGCTCAGTGGGTTAAAGCCCCTGCCTTTGGCTGAGGTCATGATCTCAGGGTCCTGGGTTCGAGCCCTCCCCCCCCTCCATCTGGCTTTCTGCTCAGCGGGAAGCCTGCTTCCCTTTCTTTCTGCCTGCCTCTCTACCTAATTGTGATCTCTCTCTCTGTCAAGTAAATAAATAAGATCTTAAAAAAAAAAAAAGAAATGATTCTGTTTGGTTCTGTAGCATCACCTGAGATTCGAGCAAGATTTTCTCTAATGCTCCGGCTTTTTAAAAATAACAGCTTTATTGAGATGTAATCCCATGTCATAAAAGTCTCCCTTTTAAAATATACAATTCAGTGGATCTCAGTATGGTCACAGACTTGCACGGCCATCACATTATCTAATTTTAGTAGCTTTTCATCAAATGAGAGTAAAGAAACTATACGCTCATCAGCAATTACTCACCATTCCCCTTCCACAGAGCTCCTAGAAACCCCTCCTCTACTTTCCTTCTCTGTGGATTTATCGAGACATTTTATATATATGAAATCATGCAATGTATGGCTTTCTGTATCTGACTTCTTTCATTTAGCATAATGTTTCCAAGGTTCATCCATGTTACGGCCTGTGTCAGTACTCTGTTTCTTTTTTGGGGTGAATAATATTCTACGGTGGATAGACCACAATTTGTTTATTCATTCATCTGCAGGTAGACATTTGGGTTGTTCCCGCTGTCTTGGCTCTTATGAATGAAGTCACTACAAACATTCAAGTACAAGTTTTTGTGTGTATGTATTGATCAGGTTTTAGTTCATGGTTTATCAGGCCCCCTGGCCTACTATGATCAGATAAACAAATGGTAAATATGAAAGAGAGGCTGATGTCGTTACTTCTTTTAAAATTTCCTCTTGACTGTACCTTCCTTTGCACCTATTCTCCTTACTCTTTTTTTTTTTTTTTTTTTAAGATTTTATTTTAACAGAGAGAACACAACAGGCAGAGAGGCAGGCAGAGGCAGAGAGAGGAGCAGGCTCCCTGCCGAGCAAGGAGCCCGATGTGGGACTCGATCCCAGGACACCAGGATCATGACTTGAGCCGAAGGCAGCTGCTCAACCAACTGAGCCACCCAGGCGTCCCTATTCTCCTTACTCTTACACTCATCTCTCCTTGTAGAGTGTTCTAATCAGTCTTTTGCAAATATCCAGGTAAGGCACTCTGAGATGCTCATGAAAGATATTTTTCATCCCGACAAAAGATATTCCATAAGTTTGGAGAGGAGAGAAAGAGAGAGAAGAACAATGCTATATAAGCCAGACTTACTACTCGAGGACAATTAAAATATCAGTTAGAAACATTTAACTTGGGGCGCCTGAGTGGCTCAGTGGGTTAAGCCTCTGCCTTGGGCTCAGGTCATGATCTCAGGGTCCTGGGATCGAGCCCCGCATGGGGCGATCTGCTCAGCAGGGAACCTGCTTCCCCCTCTCTCTCTGCCTGCCTCTCTGCCTACTTGTGATCTCTCTCCGTCAGATAAATAAATAAAATCTTTAAAAAAAATTAAAAAAATATTCAAAAAAGAGAAACATTTAACTTTTTATTGAGAGAAGCTATACAAGAGTATGCAACTTAATTAATTCTCATACACATGCCCGTGGGCACACACAAACACACACACCCATCATTTACAATTTGCCTATCTCCACCAAAGTAAGGGTAGAGGTAGGGTTGCCAGATAAAATATGGAGATACAGAGCATCCAGTTAAATTTGAATTTCAGGCAAACAATGGATAGATTTTTAGTACAAGTCTATTCTATGCAATATTTGTAACATACTTCTTTAAAAAACTCTACTCGTTATTTATCTGAAATTCAAATTTAACTAGGTGTCTTATATTTTTCTTTGGTAAGTCTGGCAATGCTAGAAGAGGATATTAAAGAACATTCATTGGGTATAAATCATTCTCAGTCAACTGAAGTTGGGTTAGAGGAAATCCCTGAATAAAATGCAATTTGGAGTCAGTCTGTAGATTTAATTCACTTGGCTCTCTCCCTAGGGTTTTGTACAACTAAGCATTGTGCCATCTTGTTTCTCCCAACACCTCTGCGAAATTCTTAGGAGTCTACAAATGGACACACAAATGCAAGGGAATCTAAAGACATTCCAAGATCCCTCTGAATTTGGAGTCAATTTAAATCAAATGTTGTGATTGGTTTTGGAAGGAAAACGTAGAGTTTAGGTTGAGTACATTTAAGAGAAGGAAAAGATCTTACTTCAAACCTTTCTATTGTAGATGAGCAAAGAGAGGTCAGAAAACCTGTTATTCTCCTGAAGTCACAGAGGTAGCTAATGGCTAAGTCCACACTGAAATCCAAAACTCCTGACTCTCAGCTTATGCAGCTTTTCCCAGTTTGCCAACACCACACACCCTTCTGCTTCTCCTCCCTTCCCTTTAATTTTCTTCTCTTGTAATGTGGTCTAGATAATCTGATCAGCCATAATCATACAATTATATGAAACACTAGACTGAGAATTTTTCCTAGATCTTGCAAGTATGGAGAGCTGGATTATTTAATATGGATTAAATATTTTTCTGTTCTAAACAAGGTTTGCAAAAAGATTAAATAACATCATTAGATTATGGGGTAATCTTTTCTCTTCTGATAGATGATGAGTGAGTTTCCCTTGATGTATACATTTTTCATTTCCTTCATGTCCATTGGACCCAATGAACAAATACATTCTTAACCTGGAAAGAATCTGGATGTTTCTGAATATGGAAACCTACAAAATCAGCACATTTTGGATGATTATAGATTGCCAAGCTTCTCGAAGCTTCTTTATTTACATTTGCTCTATATCTAACGACTCTGTGCGTTTCTAAGTCAGTATTGGCCTCATTGACCTCTTTCCACGCGTTCCAGGGATCTGCTCGATATCCAACACTGGATTTTTCCTCTCACAGCTCCCCAAGACCTAGTTGCGATGCTGTGCCATGTCAAGAATTTTGCAGGATGTCATTTGGTCTGCATATTTGTGGGGAGCCATCTTGCTCATTACCAACCATCACTCTTCTTTGGGGTTGGTGTTCAACCCTGTGAAGCTCTCACCTTGTAGGATGTGACAACTAGAAAAGACTGGTTTATTTAAATCCTGACGACAAAGAATTTGTGAAAAAAGCCCAACAGCTGAAAGTGAGACTTTGGGGGTTCTTTGCTCCTTATTTCTACAGGGTGGGAAAAATGCTGGTGACTCAGAGTTGAGTCTTAAGGACAGCTGCGGCCTGGGGCGAAATTTGCAGAGCACGCTGGGCTCCGGGGGTTTGCTGGTGAAGTGATTTTTATGTGGCCAGACGAGTGCAGTGAAACGACAGTGTTCATCGGCATTTTCATTTCCTCAAGTTCATTTCTGAATCATCACATTTTTGAATACCGGTGCATCCTGGGGTAGCATAAAATAGAGATCATCTGAGATAGAGGGCGGGGGGGAGTTGGTCCTCAGAGGTTTATATATAAATGAGTCCCCCAAGCCTGCTTAGCCTGGTGGAAGCATGAAGAACCAAAAATTAATCTAAAGGTGAGCTCATGGACCGGAACCAGCTCGTGAGTGGCCTCCCGCCATGACACTGTGGTTGAATAGTAGGAGTCGAGAGTAGGACACAACAATAAGCCCATTCTGTCCCCATTCACCCAGGCACATGCTGATTCACGCTGATAAATCACTTGGTAGCTACCGAGAGGGGAAGATTAACGACTTCCCCTTTTTTTGACCACCGTAGATCTAAAAGCTTCCCCCACACCGGGGACCACATTTTCCTTTTCCAATTAAAATCTGTGGTTCTCCTTTCCTGAAATAGCCAAGTATTTTCTTTATAGGAAAAAAAAGATTGTCATCATATATACACTGGAGGGAATTTCCAATATCCTAAGGGACCTCATTCTTTATTTGCCAACTAGTTCTTGTATTTTGTCATTTTTCATCAAGTAACAGAGGTGACTCTTCTGGAATTTGTAATTATTCTTGGGGTTGATTTATTGTCAATTTTGATAGTGCTGCTTATTCTTTTTGAAAGTAATGTGTTCCTGTTCTTGGGGCTTGTGCTTCGTGGTGGAGAGTAATTACCTACCGACTAGATGGGTATGAATAGATTTTGAATCTTGGGAAATATTCCACTTCCCTTGTGGAAACAAATCAGGGAGTTTAATCAACCCTGGAGATTGAGGATGGAGATAAATACGGGCTGGAATTGAATGTTGGTGTCTGAGAGCTACCAGTGATGAAAAAAATCAAGCAGCCTTAAAACGTTAGCAGCTATGAGCTCATCTTTATTTGCTGGGCTGTGATTGACATAGGTTTTCAAAAAAGATTCAGCAGCTCATTTCCAGAATGCCACGGGAAACTGGCTTTTTCCAGAAGGGTCCTTCTAAGGAAAATCAAATAGAACGAGTACAATCCATATTCTGCTATCACTGAATTTCTAACGATAACAAGCTGTTTCTAGCCTAGAAAGCCATTAAAAGCACAAAAACCAAAAACCAAAAAGGAATGTGCTGCCCTGCAAGGTCAGGTTTCTCATCACAGGAGGTATCTAACATCACCCAGGAGGGTTACTGGTTTCTGAATCAGGTGGGAGGTTAGATTAGATGACCTTATTTTATTTTATTTTAGTTTTTTAAAGATTTTATTTATTTATTTGACAGAGAGAGAGATCACAAGTAGGCAGAGAGGCAGGCAGGGGGGGGGGGGGGAAGCAGGCTTCCTGCTGAGCAGAGAGCCCGATGCGGGGCTCAATCCCAGGACCCTGAGATCATCACCCGAGCGGAAGGCAGAGTCCCAACCCACTGAGTCACCCAGATGCCCCAAATCTGATGACCTTTAAATGCTCTATATCTTCCAAGATTCTCTGATTATATCAAGTAAATTAGGGACTAAAATAAGTTCAGTTCAGGAACTAAAATCAACCCCTAGAATGGTTTTAGTGTGATTCCAGCAATATTCTTTACCGTGTATTTCCCACAACCAGCAGTTTGAACCTATTTTTCTTACAAGGCACATGTATGCCTTTCCACATAACCCAAGCTTTGGTTCTGCTGGTTCTCTCTGTAGGAAACGCAGCCCTGTGCTAGCAGAACGTTCACTCACTCAAAGACCTAGGTCTAAGGTAGCCGTGCTCGACTCTGGTGATTTTGTGATTTTCCCCTCCAGGGGTCGGTCACTTGATGAAATCCGGAAGCATTTTTGGTTGTTACAACTTGGGGGGATGCTACTGGCACCTAGTGGTCAGGGAGGCTACTCAACACCCTGCAACACAGCCCAGCCTCCTACAGTGATCGCCCAAACTATCAACAGGGCTGAGCTGAAGAAAACCCGCTCCGAGGTTTTCAGGCAACACCCCCCTGCTCTTTTCCCCACCATCACATAGCAATCATAGAACTCTGTTTAAAACACTTACATCTGGGGCCCCTGGGTGGCGCAGTTGGTTGAGCGACTGCCTTCGGCTCAGGTCATGATCCCGGAGTCCTGGGATCGAGTCCCACATCGGGCTCCCAGCTCCATGGGGAGTCCGCTTCTCACTCTGACCTTCTCTCTCTCACTCTCTCTCTTTCCTCATAAATAAATAAATAAAATCTTAAAAAAAAAAAAAACACTTACATCTAGGGGCGCCTGGGTGGCTCAGTGGGTTAAAGCCTCTGCCTTCGGCTTAGGTCATGATCTCAGGGTCCTGGGTCCCACGTCTGGGTGGGGGGCTCCCTGTTCAGCCTGGAGTCTGCTTTTCCCTCTCCCTCTGCCCCTCTACCCACTGGTGCTTATGCTCTTGGGCGCGGGCTCTCTCTCTCAAATAAATAAATAAAATCTTTTAATGCCCCCACTTTATATCTTCTTTAAAGCACTGATCACTTTGTCTAATGGGAGTGTCATTTGTTGGAAACTCTCTTACGCTCTAAAAGCTCTTAGTATATACCAGTGAAATTGGACTTCCTCTGACTGGAGATGTGGGGAGGCGGGGACAGCTCTACCTATCCACCCTAAGGAAGATTTTTGAAGCTTTTATATAATATATAAGCAGCACTTAATGAGCACTTAGTAGCTGCTAGGTCTTGTGCCAAAGCTTTACACGGATTGCACATGGGTGGTTTTAATACAAGGTGAATGTTGAATTATTTCACATAATTCTTCTAGGATTCTGTATTAGTTTCTTGAGACCGCCTTAACAATGTCACCGAGTCACTGGATTTCAGGCCTGAACTAATCCAGTATAATCTCATTTTAACTAATTACATCTGCAAAGACCCTCTTTCCGAGTAAGGTCACATTCAGAAGTTTGGGGTTGCTAGGGTCTGAATTTTTGTATCCGCCTAAAATTCACAGTTTGGAAACCTAACGGCCAGTGTGATGATACTTGGTGTTGGGACCTTTGGGAAACCTCGCAGGTGAAGGGAAGCCCGCATGAATGGGATCAGTGCATTTATAAAAGTGGCCCAAGGGAGATCCCTAGCTCCTTCTACTTTGTCAGGAAGTGGCCATCTGCAACCCAGAAGAGAACCTTCCCTGGAAACCCTGCCAGGCTGGCACCATGATCTTGGACTTCTGGGCTCCATAACCACTACAAATAAATTTCCATTGTTTACAAACCACCCAGACTGTGGTACTCAGTTATAGCAGCCTGACCAGGCTAAGATATAGGTGGACATGAGTTTTGGGGGGACACTATCCAACCCACTGCAGTCTGCCCTCTAGTCCTCTTGTGCAAAATACATTCATTCCATCCCAACATCCCCAAGTCTTAACCCATTTCAACATGAACTCCAGATCTCATCAAAATATCCTCCGCTCAGAAAGTTCCAAATACGATCGTCTAAATCAGACATAGGTGAGATGGTGGGTGTGATACCCCCTGGGGCAAATTAGCCCTCCCCCTATGGGCCAGTAGAACTGGTTGGCTTCTAAAATACAAGGGTAGGACAGACAGAGAATAGACATTCCCACTTGGAAAGGGAGGAGGTGGATGGAGGAAAAGGACCAGTGGTTAAGCAAGCTTGAAACCCAGCGGGGCAAATTCCATGAGGTTTCAAGGCTTGAAAAGGATCCTCTGTGCCTCAGGGCACCATCGTCTGGCCCAGGGTGGGCACCCTGCCTTCAGAATCTTTCTTCCTTCTTCTTGGAGGATACCAGGGGTTTACGACCAAGTGCCTCTCTCTTATCAGCCTGTTTCCTGATTGTGGCTTTCAGAAGTCGAACCTTCATTTCATCCCATCCCTGATCCTTTCGGCCCAGGTTGGCTGTGTTTCTGTTGGGATGAAATTCTCAGAAACTTCACGTGCAACACAATGCGTAGGAGGGCAGGGGTCCAGGCCACCATTCCTCATTGCATTTTACCCTAAGCAGCAAGGCGATGCCAGGCCACATTTTTCACCCTTGAAAAAAATCTCAGCTAGCGGTACCTGGGTGGCTCAGTTAAGCATTGGACTCTTGATGTGGGCTCTGGTCATGATCTTAGGGTCCTGGGATGGAGCCTTGTGCTGGGTTCCCTGCTCAGCAGAGAGTCTGAGATTCTCTGTCCTTCTTCCTCTGGCCCTCCCCCTGCTAATGCACTCACTCACTCTCTCTCTCTAAGATAAATAAATAAATCTTCTAAAAACGTAAACAGAATGTGGTATATCCACCCTATGGAACATCATTCCATCTTAAAAAAGAATGAAATTCTGACCCGTGCTACAACAAGGATGAAACTCAAAAGCATATGCTAAGTGAAAGAACCCAGACACAAAAGGACAAGTGTAGAACAGTCAAATTCGTGGAGACAGAAAGTAGAGTGGTGGTTTCAGTGTGTGCAGGGACGAAGGACTGGAGATTTATTGTTTAATTTATACACAGTTTCACTTTGGGATGATAGAGGTGATAGTGACACTAATAATATAAACGTACTGGATTCTACATTTTTTTTTAAAGATTTTATTTATTCATTTAACAGAGAGAGAACACAAGCAGGCAGAGAGGTAGGCAGAGGCAGAGAGAGGAGCAGGCTCCCCGCAGAGCAAGGAGCCCGATGCGGGACTCGATCCCAAAACGCTGGGATCATGACCCGAGCCAAAGGCAGCTGCTCAACCGACTGAGCCACCCAGGCGTCCCTGGATTCTACATTTAAAAAATGGTTAAGATTCTAAATTTTATGTAGTGTGTACTTTACCACAATTAAGTGAACGAAATGTTTGCTGGAGGAATAACCTTGCTCATGTTTTGGGCATTCTCATTCCAGATGCCTAGAATATCAGTCGCCAGCTTCTAGTTCCTTCAAAGCCTCACAAAAATAAGAACAACAGAATTCCCTCATTGAATACTTACTATATGTCAGGTGCTATGCTAAGCATTTTGAGCGCATTATTTTATTTAATCTGCACAGCAACCTTGTGAGAGATGTTGAAATCCCCACTTTACAGGTGAGGAAACTGGTAAGGCTCTAAGCTGGTAAGTAACTTGTGCAAGGTCACCAGCTGATACATGGAACACGGGGGTTTGACCCTAAGTTTTCTGCAAAGCCCAAGCTCTTTATCACTTTGCTGTGCTTCCTTGAAAACCTCTCTCAAATCTGTGAATCCCATGCTTTGAAGATTAGGACAGAAGGTGGCCTCTGTCTGGTACAGTGTTCCCAAGCTTCTCCTAAGGAGGATACTGGCCAAGACTGTAGTGCCTTTTATTGTGCCTGAAAGTACTTTACATATATGAACTCTAATCCCACGACAGGCCTCAAAGGTGGGTGCTATTTATTTATCCTCATTTTACTGAAGAGGAAATGAGGCACGGAAGGTTAACTCGTCCAAGTCACAGAACTGGGTTAATATCCCAACAGAGTAGACTCAGGCCCCCCCCCTTTAAAATTTATATATTTATTTATTTTTAAAGATTTTATTTACTTGTTTATCAGAGAAAGAGACCACACACAAGCAGGGAGAACAGCAGGCAGAGGGAGAAGCAGGCTCCCTGCTGAGCAGGAAGCCCAATGTGGGACTTGATCCCAGGACCCTGAGATCATGACCTGAGCTGAAGGTAGACACTTAACTGACTGAGCCAGCCAGGCACCCAACCCTCCCCTTTTTTAAAGATTTATTTATTGGGGTGCCTGGGTGGCTCAGTGGGTTAAAGCCTCTGCCTTCGGCTTAGGTCATGATCTCAGGGGCCTGGGATGGAGTCCTGGGTGGGGCTCTCTGCTCAGCGGGGAGCCTGCTTCCCCTTCTCCCTCTGCCTGCCTCTCTGCCTGCTTGTGATCTCTCTCTCTCTGTCAAATAAATAAATAAATACAAATATTTAAAAACTATAAAAAAGAGATTTACTTATCTTAGAGAGAGTGAATGAGGGGAGGGCAGAAGGAGAGGGAGGGAGAGAGAATCTCAAGGCCAACTCCACGCCCAGCGAGGAGCCCAACTCAGGGCTCCATCCCAGGGCCCTGAGATCATGATCTGAGCCGAAATCAAGAGTTCTATCCTTAACTGACTGAGCCACTCAGGCACACCGACTCATGGACCTTTTAAACACCCCCCACCCCCCCCAGCTCTATCTGGTTGTTGCCACCTGAAGGGCAAAGTGACCAACTCTTCCTCTCCTCGGCATGGAACCATACTCCCTTGCTCCACCTTTGTCCTATGATTGAAATGTCTGTGGAATGAAGGCATAAATGAGCAAAAAAGGGCTCTTGCTGCATTCGGCTGAAGCTCTCAATTTCGCCCAGGGGTCCTTCCCCACACCTCTGCCAGTTTATCTGACTTCATCTCTAACTTGAAGACAATGTTTGGGTTCTCCAAGCAGACATGCTCATCGGGTGCCTTCCATCGATACCTGCAGATCTGGTGCTTTCTTTCAGTCTGCTTTCCTGAATTATTAGACTTTGTACTGACAGCATCTGTAAGCACAGACTTACGCATAGTGGACAAGATAAATGAATGAGGAGTCAATTTTCATAAGACCCCAGGGGCCTTCCTTATAATCCCCTGGTGGATTGTCCTCTATTACCTCAAGTCCTCCTGTGCTAGAAACCTCACTTAGCTTTATCAGCCGGGATTCAGCTCTCATCCGGCATCTTTGGGTGGTAAACGCCTTGATCACTTTTGCCTCGAGGTCTGAGCTGGGTTTGGGCTGCCAGGCATCCCTCAGCTTGCCGACCTCGGTCCCCAGTAGAGCAGAGTGAGTCAGAGCCCAAAAAAGTCCAGGGGAGTCTTTGGTGTGTCTGAGGGCATCCACCTGCCCATCCACTCAGCCACCTGCCTATGTTTTTATGGAGAATGTACAGTGTCAGGCGCTGAGGTATCCGTATTGGGAGTTATTGCACGCACACATCTTGGAGCTGCTGAATATTCATGAAAGAAGCAGAAAGTCCAATGTTAGAGGGGGGAGAAATAGTAAGTCATAAATATTAATAAAGGCAGGCCACATGCTGCAAGGAAGGCTCTGAATGCTAACGAGCAGATGACGTCGGGCCCGGCGCGTGCCAGCGGGCGGGTGCCCGAGCGCGGGCGCGCCCCCGAGGGCCCGGACACGAGCGCGGGGAGGGGGCGGAGGGGGCGGGGTGGAGGAGGGGAGCGGAGCCGGGCGCCGGCCGAGCTGCGGGGGGAGCGCTTGCTGGCTCGCCGCAGCCGCCGCCGCCACCGCCGCGCTGTGCTCCAGCCGCTCCCCGCGGCCCGTGGATGGGGGTGTCCCGCTGAGCCCCGCGACATCCGCCTCCCTCCGCCAGGACCCGCACAGGTGCCGTCGCGGGGGGCGACCTTAGCCCGACCGACCCACTGTCGTGGGTGGGGGTTGGACCGGGGTGGTGAAGGAGAGGCCCCGCGGCTGGGGCTTCTCCGCCAGCAGGTCCGGGGTGGGGGGCGCCGCAGCCCCGCGCCCTCAGCCCGTCCCATCCTGGAATCGGAACGGAAGAGCCCCGAGGCCGTCGCCCTCCTGCCCAGCCCTTCGCGG
>CM052815.1:75115901-75131791 GCA_028533885.1 Nasua narica
GGCTTCTCTCTGTGCAGCTAGGCAAAGCAGGGAGTGAAAATTTGTTACTGCAGCCCCAGGCTGCATCATTATGCTGCAAGGGAGAGGCTTCTGTGTTTCCTACTGGGTCTCCGTGACGCTTGGAGCCGTCTTTTCTTTTCCAAATTACACCATCTATCGGGAGCCAAAATAAACGGAGTAGATTGTAGGACATAATTCAACTATAGTCCTGCACGCTGTTCTCAGGAAGAGGGCAAGGTGACCCTTCCGCGGTTTTCTTTTTCTACCTTTCTTCCTGCTTTTTTAAAAAAATTGATTTGGGAAGTGTAGAGGCAGAGGATAAGCTCTGAATTGGATTAACCCTAGCTTTTCAGGGAGGAGGCCTCTGGGATGAGCTGGGTGTAAAGACAGGGCTGAGCTTGTCAGAGTAGGACGTTTCAGTGGGAGTGCAAATGCACCTCCCCAAGAGAGAAGAACACGAGAAAGTGAGCTAAAGGAAGGACAGAAGGGGCGCGGGTTCCAGAAGGGCGGCCAGCGCCAACCCAGAGGCCTTTCCTTGAGCCAGGCTCTCATGGAAGAGACCCCCTGCCACAGCCCAGGGTCTGTCTACAAACACTCGGCTCTCGGATGTTGAGTGACTTCCAATTTCCAGTGCAGGTTTTCAATTTTTGTTTCATCTCCAGGTGGTCGTTCATGCAGAGCTCCTTGGCTCCTGGGTCGGGAGTCGATAAACAGAAATCAGGCTACGTTGTGGATTGTTCAGATGACCGTGTTTCTGAAATCTAGAGCTGTGCTAGCCCATTCTTCTTTTATAATCATCTAGGTGAATCCATTTTCTCCAGAGGCTGCCTGGGCTGGGGATAGGTGCTTTCAGCATAACCCTCCTGTTGCCAACACCGCAAACTCAGTCTTTGTCTTAGCTTCTGGTTGGATTGCTCTCTGGTTGCTGGTTGATAGTAGGGACTGTGCCACTTCAAACTGGCCCCCCACTGGTATCACTTACTCTTTCCAGCTGCTCCCCCTTCCCTCTTAGAGAAGAGTACAAATTTAAAGGAAGTATAAATATCCGGAACATCAGCCCCTGAGCTGATGTGGGGCCAGTGTTCCAAGAAGATTTGACCAAATAAATCGAAAAAACGGTGATAAAATTTATTCAGCAATAGTTCTCCCATTTGATCAACATTTGGAGCATTGCACATAGACTATCATGGCAGGGGAAGTTTTTGTTTTGTTTTGTTTTGTTTTTAACCTGAAACACCCTCCCCCTACCTTTCCACGAAACCGAGTTACCCTTATTTTCCTAAAATCATTGACATCTATTGGACACCACATATGCCGCACATCATGCTTAGCACTTCCAAAGATTATCTTCATTACTCTACAAAATGACATTCAATTTTTTTAAAAGATTTTATTTATTTATTTGAGAGACAGAGAAAGTGAGAGAGAGCATGAGAGAAGGTTAGAGGAAGAAGCAGACTCCCCGTGGAGCCGGGAGCCCGATGTGGGACTCCATCCCGGAACTCAAGGATCATGACCTGAGCCGAAGGCAGTTGCTCAACCAACTGAGCCACCCAGGCGCCCAAAATGACATTCAATTTAAATACTATTTCATTTCATTAAAAAATATTTATCTATTTGAGAGAGAGAGCATGAGCAGGGGGGTAGCAGAGGGAGAGAATCTTTTTTTAATTTATTATATATATATATATTTTTTTTTTTTTTGAGAAGGAATCTTAAGCAGACTCCCCACTGAGCATGGAGCCTGATGTGGGGCTCTATCTCATGACCCTGAGATCACGATCTGAGCCCAAACCCAGAGTGGGATGTTTAACCAACTGAGCCACGCAGATGCCCTTAAATACTATTTAAACCTCATTTTATGGATGAAGAGACTGAGGCACAATTTTATCAGAGGCTGATAATTTGCTCAGGTCTCATACCTAAGATGTGATAGGATTATTAGGAGGGGAACCTGGAGTCCAGGCTCTTAAGCATCACAGAGTCCTACTCTAGTCCACACAGATCCCTCATCTATAAAGCCTTTCCTTGCTCCCTATTGTACTCTGTGACCTTTTCTCAGCTGACTTGGCACTCAGGGATTCTCAATCTTTTTTGTGCTACTGGCCCCTTTGGCAATGTAGAGAAACCTATGGGATTCTCCTCCAAATATGTTTTTAAGTGTATAAAATATAGTTATATTCAAAGACCCCTTTTAGGGGTCTGTAGACCCTTGATGAAGAACCCTTGACTGGGAATTAGTTGCATATTGCTTTATAGCTCTGTTGTCCAATATGGTAGCCACCAGCCACCTGCGGCTAGTCCAAATGGAAATGTATGGTGTACACACACTGGATTTCAAAGACTGAGTATGAAAAAAGAATGGAAACTGTCTCATTAACATTTTAAAATATAGATTACATTTTTTTTAAGATTTTATTTATTTATTTATTAGGAAAGAGAGAGAGTGAGAGAGAGAAGGTCAGAGTGAGAAGCGGACTCCCCATGGAGCCCGATGTGGGACTCGATCCCGGGACTCCGGGATCATGACCTGAGCCGAAGGCAGTCGCTCAACCAACTGCGCCACCCAGGGGCCCTAGATTACATTTTGAAATACAACCTTTTGGATATATTGGATCAAATAAAATACATTATCAAAATGTATTATTAAAATTAAGATTGTTGATTAATAAGTTATTGAAATTAACTTCCAAAGCTATTAGCTCTACACCAGCACCTTCATCGTCTAACAGATGAGAAAATCAGGACCCATGAAGCTTGTCACTTAGCCACACATTGGCAGGTGTCTTTGGTTCTTGAGCATATGTTCTTTCCAAGATATCATACTGCTTTTATATCTCTTTATTTTTATATCTTATCATGTTGCCTTTGCAAACCATAAATACTTAGAATGTGTTTTGTTGGGATGTGATGGTAGCTGGCTTAATCCCAGTATAATCCCAGTAAGAGCTGTCTTGGTCCTTGCCTGGCGTGACCTTTGCCTCACTCATCTAGAGTTTAAGTTTTATAGACAGAGACGGCACTTGCAGGGCACAACCCAAGGTTTTTGCTGTTTGGTTCTCCTCGGGTGGTGGTTCCAATTTCAGCGTCCAACTGGACCAGTAATCAGACACAGACAGGAGAGAAAAGTTTGGTTGCCTTTCCACGTTACGGGGAAGGAAGTGGAGTAGGTAGGGAAGGGTATGAGAGACAGTAATGCTGTGCTGCCTGAAACTGAAAGTGAGAAACTGTATGTGGGGGACAGATGATCGTTTCTCAGTGAGTGCACATTGACCGATTGCCTAGCTGCACAGCAGAGAGTGCGAGGAGCCGTGCGTGATGTCCAGAGGACGTCTGTGCCCTCGAGGGATCGAAATTAAAATTGGGGAAGGGCTTGGATATCCACATGGTTGGATACATCGAGGTCGAAGGCAGTATATGAAGAGGACCCAGAGCCGTGGAAAAGAACACAGGCCTGAGTGTGTGTTGCCTTTTGGGAGGGCGGGTGTGCCCAAGATGGTTTTGGAGGCCGGCCTTGGAGCACATGGGCAGTTAGCTGGGGGAGGGGGGGTCTCTCTCTTTCAGGATAACCAATCATGTGATCCATTCCTTTAGCCCCAGACAGAAGATCTGTATCTTAGAAAAGCTCAGGTGCTTGTTTAAAAGTCTCTATTGGTCTATGATTTATTGATGAGGGTAGTAATATCCAGATCCATGAATTCCTATCCAAAAGCCTTGGGGCCAGGCATTTTAGAAAGCAGTAATAGAGTGCGTATTCTGCATATCATCTCCTGGGGATTGGGGTAGCAATCACTGTAATTAAAAACATTAATATTTCTGCAGCAAAACACATTAAATGGGATAAATTAAAACCATAAGCAACTTTATATTCATGTAGATCAGCTTTAGTTGCCAAGTGAGGTCAGGTGAGGTTTTGCCACCAAATAAGTTATGAAAGACTTCTGGTTTTCAGAGCGCATGGTTAAGGATGTGGACCTATGGTAATAATAATAATAATAATGGGGCACCTGGGTGGCTCAGTGGGTTAAAGCCTCTGCCTTTGTCTCAGGTCATGGTCTCAGGGTCCTGGGATCGAGCCCCGCATCGGGCTCTCTGCTCAGCAGAGAGCCTGCTTTCCCCTCTCTCTGCCTGCCTCTCTGTCTACTTGTGATCTCTCTGTCAAATAAATAAATAAAATCTTAAAAAAAATAGATAATAATAATAATCCTACCCAGAGAAAGTATGGAACAACAATGATGTTTATTCTCTTCTAGGCACAGTTCTCAGCACTTACCTGGGTTTGCTCCCTGAACCCCTCAGACAATCCCTTGCAGATTATTATTTCTGTCTTGAGAAAAAAATGAAAGGAAGCCCAGAGAATTAAGGAACTTGTCAGGCTGCAAGTGGTAAGGCTCAGAACAGGATGCAAACCTAGGTAGTCCGGTCCCGGGGCTGCAGCTTAACCACTTTGCTTTGTCCTTTGGAGTGGGGAACTGGAAGCAGGCATGTCTCCAAAGTTTCCTCCACTTAGGTTGGTCACCCCGCTGGCTCTGTCTGAATGCCTCGCGTGCGTGCCAGTAAGCAGCAGCCAGGGGTGCCCGGCAAGTGGAATCTTCGTTCTCAGAAGGATCTAGAGCCAGGGACTATGCGGTCATGGCTCCTCAGCAGGGCTGGCACAAAAGCCCAGCCCCAGCTCACGTTACCTTGTCTATTTCTTCTAGATAAACGAGTCCTGAGAGTTGCCGTTGTCCTCTTGCCGGGCAAGGATGGAGGCCCCGCTGGTGAGTCTGGATGAAGAGTTCGAGGACCTTCGGTCCGGCTGCTCAGACGACCGGGAGGAGAAACCACAGTGTTTCTATGGCTCGTCTCCCCACCATCTAGAGGACCCCTCCCTCTCTGAGCTGGAGAATTTTTCTTCTGAAATAATCAGCTTCAAGTCCATGGAGGACCTCGTGAACGAATTTGATGAGAAGCTCAATGTCTGCTTTCGGAACTACAACGCCAAGACGGAGACCCTGGCTCCCGTGAAGAACCAGTTCCAGATCCAGGAGGAGGAGGAGACCTTGCAGGACGAGGAGTAAGAAGTCTTAATTGCCCTCTGTTGCTTCAGACACGAGCCCCGTAGACTGGGGCTCCTTGACATAGACCTGGTTTCTGTCCGTGGGTTCGTGGCAGACCACTGACGCTTTCCTCTAGTGGGGCAGGGCCCCGGGAATCGCCGACATTATGTCCCTGTACAGAGACCTGTAGAGCTTTCTTAAAACGGAAACTTTTTTTTTTTTTTTAATATTTTATTTATTTACTTGACAGAGAGAGAGATCACAAATAAGCAGAGAAGTAGGCAGAGGGAGAGGGGGAAGCAGGCTCCCCGCTCAGCAGAGAGCCGGCTGGGCTGTGGGGCTCGATCCCAGGACCCTGGGATCATGACCTGAGCCGAAGGCAGAGGCCCAACCCACTGAGCCACCAAGGCGCCCCTTAAAATGGAAACCTTAGAGGAATGGAAGATTTTTAGAAAATAGGTTTTCTTTGATACGAAATGGAATTTTAGGAACATGATCCATTTTAGGGTCTATCTTCAGTTTTCTCTCTTGCTTGCTTGCTTTTTTCTCCTTTCCAAAAATTTATTTTGCACAAGCTTTCTATGACTCTCTTTTTCCTCATTAAAGCACACTTTTTGCTTTGCTTGCATGTGGCACTGTTTCCCTTATTATTTCTGGTAGCGTTTATTACATACATTAATTAGAATTCTTAACCCTTAGAAGGCTTACCTTCTGGTGAAAACGAAGAAGTAAACAATGGTGAACTTGGTTCACCATGGTTATAATAGCATTCTTCAAATTTAGGCGAATTTAGGGATACATTTAGTAATTTCTGGAAGCACATGTTGCAGGATTTATGCCTTCGGTGCCCGCTGTTCTTGGTCACGCTGCTTTGAAGAATGACGAGGTAGACGGGGCAAAGGGGAGGGCAGCAAAGCGAGGTTTGTTGAGTGATTTTTACAAAGCTTCCAGAAGCAGGGGCTCGAGAGTGTTGCCTTTTTTTTTTTTTTTTTAAAGATTTTATTTATTTGAGAGACAGAGCACAAGCAGTGGGGAGGGGCAGAAGGAGAGGGAGAAGGAGACCCCCACTGAGCAGGGAACCCGTTGGGTCTTGATCCCAGGACCCCCGAAATCCTGATCTGCGTCGAAGGCAGACACTTAACCAACTGAGTCACCCAGGTACCCCTTCAGTTTTATGTCAGTAGTATTCCATCCGGATATTAGAAATAAGGACCAGAAGAAAAATTAATTATAAGAGTGGCAGATTCCAACCCTTCGCTTTGAGAAACAGCAGAATTATGAAAATCACCTGTTTATAAACCCTCCTCAGGACTGGAAAATCGTCTACAAATGTTTAGATATGTCCAAACCAGAAAGCATAGAAACTGAACCGAGAGCCCAGGGAATTACCTTGGGCTCAATAAAGGTGATAATTAGGTGACGTGGCTTTTGAGAATGCAGAGTCCCTGGGTCACTTACTAGCCACCTCCTGCGGTCTTAACTGTAGTCAAGAAAAGGGCTTTCGGGGGCGCCTGGGTGGCTCAGTGGTTAAGCCTCTGCCTTCGGCTCAGGTCATGATCTCAGGGTCCTGGGATCGAGCCCCACATCCCCCTCTCCCTCTGCCTGTCTCTCTGCCTACTTGTGATCTCTATCTCTCTGTCAAATAAATAAATAAAATCTTTAAAAATTCTTTAAATCTGTAAAATCTTTAAAAAAAAAGAAAAGGGCTTTGAGAAAAGTGCTATATGAGGAGTGACTAGAAAAAGAAAAAGGGGGTAATTTGGTACATAAATTAAAGAAGGGTGTTTGGGGCACTCAGTAAAAATAGGCCTGAATTCCCTATAAAGATAAAGTAGGTATCGGTTGTTCTTAAGGGATCACACAAGTAGTTGTAATGGAACTGTGGAGCAACTGGGTTTTGGTTTCTCTCTTTTCGTACTTAAGCTGGGGGAGGGGGACTGTTGCTATAAAGAAGCGGGGTAAAAGGGCGTGTCCTAGAGGAGGGAGCCTGGCCTGTGTGGGTGGTAGTTTCTGACCCGATGACCCTGTGAGTGTCCCGGGGCTCTGTGTCTGTCTGTTTCACCATTTTCTTTTTTTTTTTTAAGATTTTATTTATTTATTTGACACAGAGAGATCACATTAGGCAGAGAGGCAGGCAGAGAGAGAGGGGGAAGCAGGCTCCCTGCTGAGCAGAGATCGATCCTAAGACCCTGAGACCATGACCTGAGCCGAAGGTAGAGGCTTTAACCCACTGAGCCTCTCAGGCGCCCCGTCTGACTCACTATTAAACCCCCCTGTCTACTGTAGGGCTTGGTGTGTCGTAAGTAATCCAGGAATATTTTTTGAATGAAATACTGAATGTGAAATGGATTGGGTGAACAATAATGTCTCGCTTCATAGGTGAAGGTAATGCATTTCCAGATGCCCACCATTTCCTTCTCTTCTTTTTAATTAATGTTGGCCTGAAGTCACGTCAGAGAGAATGTTTTACTCTGGTGACCAGTACCGTAACTGTGAGCTCTGTGTCTCCATTCGGTTTTAAGTTTGAAAATGATTCTTCTTAAATTCTGAGCCTGTTATAATTTGTTCAACCCCTGTAAGTCTAAAAAGAATGGCTCTGGGGCTTTATTATACAGAGTATTTTTTTCACTGCCTGGTGCAATGAACTAGAAATACAAAGACTGTGAATTATAATTTTCTTACTCCTGCTAATTCACTGTGTGACCTTGGGATAGTCACTTAACTCTAGTCGACCGCGTGGGTCCTCATCTCTGAAACCTCCAGAGCTCAATCTTGATGAAGCGGGGCTAAGAACTTGGAAAGAACCTAACTCCTTATCTCACCCAGGCTGTGCCCTGACAATGACATTTTAAGATGCGTCCCATTCCTTTTGCTTCCAACAAATCATTTCTTCCCAATCTAACCACAACCCCCCCCTCCTGCTCCCCACTGTCTCATTAAGGATGAAAGCCCAGTGAACTGGTTCTTACTCTCTTCTAGCATATTAGCAGAGGCCGCTCAATGTTAATTACCGTCACATGGGGTTAGTGGTCCGTTCACCCTGATTTTTCTGACTTGCCTGCCTCATTGACTGCCTCAGTTAAAAGACCAAAGGTTGAATAGTTCCTTAGAGATAAGGTACAATTTGGGGATAGTGTAGAGGGAGGAAGCTGGGAACGGAGAATTAACACTGCGCTTTCTAGGCAGTCCATGTATGGAAGATACATGGAAGATATATCTTCTATGTGGAAGATAGTTTAGTCGGTTCCACAGGCACCTAGCTAAGCCCAGGCCATCTTTCCAACTTAAAATAAAAATCAGAGTTAAGTTGCACATTTTGCTTAGAGATACCTATCTAGACACTGTAAAATTATAAACTATACAATTATGAGGCAGTAAGGAGAAAGATAATTTAATATCTAATTTGGATATGATTCTCCTTAGCATAGCTTGTAATAAACTTGCCTAGGTTTGGTACTGGGATGGGTATTTCATCCACAAACGGACTGCAAGTGTTTCGGCTGGGTTAGAGCTAAATAATAGAAACATAAAACAAAAGCTGTGACATTCTTAGTCAAACTAACCTCTTTAAAGATAGCACGAGTCAAAAAGGGAGTGCAGTAATTCCCTTTAAAGTTTGGGTTTCTTTCCTTCTCATGTGGAACCATTTGGCCAATAGGGAGTCGGCTGAGATGTCAGCTCAGATTTGTCAGGGCTTGGAAGTAGTAGGCACTACAAGAGAGTTAAATTTCGAATAGCTATTTCCTGGTTGTAAGTTTAGAAACTTCCAGAATCTATTATTTGCACGTGTGTGATCATCCCTTCCTTTGTCATAAGAGATTGAACGCGGAGGCCAGAGACCCTTTAGGGACCTCAGCCCACTGCCTGCCTCACTGGGGTTGCAATCAGCTCTCTTCCAGGCCCCCTGGATACCGAGGGTCCAGACATGTGAGAACAATCACAGTTTCCTGTTCATCAGATAGAATTACCGGGTTAAAGGTGTTAAAAATAAAGCCCACGCGAGGTCGCGCCTGTCTGGATCAGTTGCAAGAGCATGCGACCCTTGAGCTCAGGGTTGTGAGTTCAAGCCCCATGCTGGGTGTAGAGATGACTTAAATAAGTAAAAACTTAAAATCAAATAAAGCCCACCCGGTAAATAAATACCCCGTAGTCAGCCATACTTGAGGGTGAAGACAAGTAAATACCGAACGCGCAGGATGGGGAAAGCCGATGGATAACTGAGTTTTAGGAAGGTTATTTCTCTTCTCAGAGGTTCAGTTTCCCCAGAGGGCAGAAGTAGTTTTGATTCTATTTAAGTCCTTGAAAGAATTTAAAAAGTTGTTCAAAGCCATTATGTGCATATAATAATTCCTAATATTAACTGCAAGACAAGTATTAACATACTCAAGGGGACACACACCTAAGGGAGGCTATTGGCTTGACCGGACAGAAGACACTGGCTGAGGAAGGAGCCAGCCTGAAGGGTAATAAGGTTGTCAAGGTGGAATTCTAATAAGCCCTTTAGGCTAGCTGCCCGTCATATTGTCAAGAATACGTACAAAGAGGAGTGTGTGTGTGTGTGCATGTGTGTGCGCGCACGTGTGCTTGTACGTGTGTGTGCGTGTGGCAGGACTCACGTAGCCTTGGCGGCCATATTGCTGGTAGACCTTTGTCTATGGGCCTTGTCCCAACCCATCCTGCTCAGTCCGTTCACACTCTGCCAGCGTCCGTTTCTGAATCCCCAGCCCTGTGCAGTGGAAGATAGTTTAGTCAGTTCCACAGGCACCTAGCTAAGCCCAGGCCATCAACCATGCACACGAAGAGCCTTTTCTGTCATCACAGGAACTGAGAGAGCAAATGGAAGGCGGGCGCCATGGCAGCATAATGACAGGAATTGAGGCAACCTGTTCAATCTTGGCTCTTTGATAACAGACCTAGGAGGTAACATTTGGAGTCTCCCTTCCCCGAGACAAGAGTAAGTAGTGGGGTGCTTCTCAGGGAAGCAGGATTTCACGGTCCATCTCGGGGTGCCTGTGAAAGGGAATATATTCATTCCCAAGGCCCTTGCTTGTGGGAGAATAGATAGCCTCTCTGGGGGAAGAAAGCCCTTCCCATTCTCTTCCTCACAGAAAGCTTTGTGTGTTTCCCTCCCACCACTGGCTCTTTGCTCCCCTGGCTGCCTGCCTGCTGCCAGTGTTCTGCCTTTGCCTTCCATTTAACCTTTGCTGGGGCAGGAGAGCTAGACAGGAAGCCATCATGCCCCCCCTGGGCCCCGGTCATCGCTCCTTTCGTAGTCGGATGAGAGCACCCTGTCCCAGGATAATGTAGTTAGAGGTCTTTCACGTACAGCCACTTTCTGAACTGTTGTTCTAGCTTCTGACTGGGAACTTGGTATATTATTATTTTTTTTGTATATTATTTTGATGCCCGTGCCAGTGCCAATCATAAAACTGGTTATGTGGTTAGGTATATAGGCTTGGTAGCCGTATTGCCCGGTTTCAGATCCCACCTCTGTCACCACTAGCTGTGTGAACTTAGAAGTTAACAGACTTTTCTGTTTCAGTTTTGTTTTTTTTTCCTCCTTAGGATCTATCTGCCTTATAGAGTTGTGAGGAATGAATGAATCGATCCACACAAAGGTTTAGAGGAGTACCTGGCTTATGGTCAGTGCCCATTAAAGTTTGGCTTTTATTATTGTTATGTAGGCACTGAATACGTGTGGGGGGGAAGGTATGAGAACAATTAGAGACCTAAGAGTCACTCTATCTCATTTACTTATTTATTTTTGTCTGAGATCTCTATTATGGAAATTCTTTTGAGTCACTCTATCTTAAAGGTTGTTTATGAACCTCAAAGGGTAAAGAGTACTTCAGAAAAAAGAAGAAAATTTGGACAAAACAGGAAAGATCAGGGTGTAGGGAATTGTCCCTAAAAATCTAGAATTGGAAGATGAAGTCCAGAATATTTCAGTGAAGGCTCACATGAGAAAAGTTGCCACTCCCTACATGATTTGACAGAGTCCCTACTTGTCGTTTTAAGAATGCACACAGTTTCAAGGTCATTGGCAAGTGTGCAGTTCATTAAAGATCCCAGCTTCTATCCAGCCTTGAAGAGGCACAAAAGGCTCCTGCCTATTTTGGGCTTTGCTGAATTTCATTTTTCCAGGTGCTTGCTGCAGGGACAAATCCGAAGGTCAATGCCCACACGCTTGTTGTCGATTCTTGCAGCAGAGAGTGTAACACAGCCATGCAAGGAGGAGTCACCCGCTGGCCTTCCAGTGGGTGTGGGGCTGGGAGTTTTGTCCTGGAGACAGCAAATCATGTTTGCCTCTTGGCTTTAGAGTGCTACTGAGACTTGGGTTTAGCATTAGGCTGGATTAATGAAGCTCTAATGGTGCCTGATAGAGATTGGATTATCACCCATGTTTAAGAAGCAGACGCTGAAATCCTGCTGAATGGATGTCTAATGAACACTCGATGAGTCCCCTCAAAGTGCTTTCTTGTAATTGTAGGAAAATAACGAATACGCGGATCACCCAAGCACGGCTAGGAACTTGTGTTTTCTTGAGTTCCTTCAAAGTGCTTCATGACCGGTTGTATGCCTTGTGCATGAGGAAAGTCTCTTTGCTTCTCTGCCCATGAATCATATATCATTCTGGATTTTACATATGTTAAGAGCACTCACCTGTCCAAATTGCAAATGTCTGTGCGCCTGTCTGTCCGGCATTTACCTTTTCAGCTTCTTACCCTGGATTTTGTCATGTTTTGATTGATCCATATGTATACTTAGTTTCTTATTTTTTTTAAACATTTTTTTAAAGATTTTTTATTTTTATTTATTTATTAGGAAAGAGAGAGAGTGAGAGAGAGCATGAGAAGGGAGAAGGTCAGAGCGAGAAGCGGACTCCCCATGGAGCTGGGAGCCCGATGTGGGACTCGATCCCGGGACTCCGGGATCATGACCTGAGCCGAAGGCAGCCGCTCAACCAACTGCGCCACCCAGGCGCCCTAGTTTCTTATTTTTAAATGGCTATTTCTTTATATGAGTCAATCTAAATAAAATGTACCTTCTTAGACCTTGTTTTCATAGGTATCAGTCATGTTTGACATGTGTAGGCACCTGAGGAAGATTGGAGAGAGCCCTCAGTTATCATTAGCTAATATTAGCCAATGCCACTGGCTGCCATGGCTGACATTATTTTAGGAGCTTGGTTTACTAATTTATATTAACCTCCCAGTGTTGTCTCATTTGTTTATTATTTTCATTTATTTTTATTTTTTTTAAAGAGTTTATTTATTTGTTTGACAGGAGAGAGATCACAAGTAGGCAGAGAGGCAGGCAGAGAGAGAGGGGAGAAGCAGGCTCCCTGCCGAGCAGAGAGCCCCATGCAGGGCTCGATCCCAGGACCCTGAGATCATGACCTGAGCCGAAGGCAGAGGCTTTAACCCACTGAGCCACCCAGGTGCCCCTATTATTTTTATTTTTTTAAAGATTTATTTATTTGTTTGACAGAGAGAGACACAGCGAGAGAGGGAACACAAGCAGGGGGAGTGGG
Source organism: Nasua narica (assembly GCA_028533885.1). Taxonomy (NCBI): domain Eukaryota; kingdom Metazoa; phylum Chordata; class Mammalia; order Carnivora; family Procyonidae; genus Nasua; species Nasua narica. The sequence goes on from CM052815.1 coordinate 75,128,475, forward strand.
AGAGGGAGAAGCTGGCTTCCCGTCGAGCAGGAAGCCCAATGTGGGGCTCAATCCCAGGACCCCGGGATCATGACCCCAGTGGAAGGCAGACACTTAATGACTGAGCCACCCAGGCGCCCCTCATTTGTTTATTTTCCTGTGTGCGAGAGTTTGTGACTTTAGGTAATTTACCCAACCCCCTCTTTCCCCCCCCCAAGAAACCTTTCTGAAATAAATGAATTAAATGACATGATTTGTAGGAAAGGGTTTCTTATAACGTACATATCTGAACTTTTGAAAGTAACATAATGAAGGGAGCCCCATCTTCCCTCCTAAAACCCGACTGTTAGAGGTGTATTGATTAATTTCTTTCCTATATTTGCTTTAGAGTGTCCATGACAGAGACTTACATTGCTAGAGGGTGGGATCGTGGCACCTGTGGGCTCGTTAGAGCATTTTGGGTACTAAGTAATCATGAATAGCATCGTATTTTCCCCTTAGCTACGTTAGATGTCAAGGAGTTAATTCTTGACCATGTAGATTGCAGGCCTCTAAAATTGAAATGCATCTGAACTTTACAATGGCCCTGATCTTAATGAGATTCAGCCAGAAAATCTGCCCTGATGTCTGTCTGTCTGTCACCTATCTATCCATCTACCTATCTATCTATCATCAATCATGACCTCCCTCTTTCTCTCTCAATCTTCTTCGCCCATAGGAAAGGAAAGGAAACATGGACATTTCTTGGGTTCGTGACACATGAACTATTTGGTTGAGGGGCAGATTTATTTTCAGGGGCAATTTATTTTTTTGCCAGAGGTGGTTTGATTGTAGACTCTACCGCGTGCATCTCAATGGTGAGAAAGCCCTCTTTTCTTAAGCACACACCTTTCATGCTGAAGCCCCTGGCCGGGGTCCATTCTCTTGGCTCCTTCTCTCCTGGTATTGCCTCTAATTCCTTTTTTTAAAGCGGCTTTGCTCTCCCATGCTGGAAGGCAGATGACCTCAGCCTGGTGCACACAGAAGCCCTCCTCTCACCCGTGGCCCAGCTCTTCCTTCCTCCAGGCGGGGCCAGGCCACAGATGTGCGCTAATGAGAGCTTCTCTTTGTTTACAGGGTGTGGGATGCTCTGACAGATAACTACGTCCCATCCCTCTCGGAAGACTGGAGGGACCCAAACGTGGAGGCTCTGAACGGCAACAGCTCTGACACGGAGGTACCTCTCTGGGGCCCTTGACTTAATAAAGCTTGAGACGATGTGGATTCCGGTTCGGGAAACATTCAGTAATTCAACAGTCTTCCCCATTAGGTCACGAAGCCCAGCAGGAGCTCCCAAACATTGCTGGGAAGGCAGGAGTTGTGGAGGAGGTGGAGAATAAGAGGAGGGGACATCCAGTGTGTACGAGATGATTCGAAAGGCTATCTGCAAAAAGTGTCGATGCAAATTACTCTTTGGTTGATCTGTGTCCTGCAATGTGCAAAATAAAGTGGTGTGAAGTTAGAGGACAGTGACTATGACACTTCTCTTTGTGCAAATAATAATGGTTTAAAAAAGTATATCAGATTTTCCGATCTGAAAATAAACAGTTCAGTCCCACCAAAAACAAGTTGGCAAATACTGATAAACTTGTGGCAAGATTTTTTACTTAATCAATCATTTATTTAGGAAAAAGTTTACATATTAGGATAAAGTAGAAGTTAACCTTGAACCTAATCACTTCCAACCAACCATTTTTTTGATCTTATGGGAGCCATGAGAACAAATCTCTAGAAGGAATTACCCTTGAGAATTTTAAGAGGGAGAAAAGCTCTGGTCCTTTGTTACCTCGCCCTGAATGAACTTGTGGCAAGGTCAAAGCCTGGCTAATGACCAGAGCTGGGGCCTAGACATTGGGGAGGTGGTCACTCACTGGGGAGTGGCCATTGAGACATTTCTAGACTCAGCCAAGAAGACATTTATACAGCTGAATCTGAGTCACATTCATGCTTACTGATGGCCAAGAAGAAAGTAGCCTCAAGGCTTCCGAATAAAGAGAATATACTTGCCTTGAGTTGATTTGCATGGGCTACGAGGAGTGACTTTTCAGAAGATCCAAATGGCCCTTCCTAGGTGAATCTACGTATAGAAAAGTAAAATCATTTAATGGCTCCGTCCTTCCTAAAGGCCGATTTCTGCCTTGCTTAGTTTTCTAGTTTCAGCTGTAAAGGAAATTTGACGATGTCTTATCAGGAAAGGCTTTCACAGCCCTGTGGGCTCAGCAAATGAAGGAAGGGGAGGTGGATCTCATCTTCCTAGGTCCTCCAGAATTGAGTCCAAGGGAAAGAGCGAGAGATACATTTCCCTTACTGGGCGATATTTCTACAAATCATTGCCCCAAATAACACTGCAAAGAGATCAGCAGCCGGCGGATTTGTTGAAAAGGCGGCTGCACATCCTTAACTCTTTTAATAATTAGCCATCCCAAATTCTCAAAACCCGAAGGTTTCATGGATAGGGCAGGTAAGGTGGTGACTTTGACACTAGGAGATTCGCGACAAGCCTACTCAGCACGGATATAGGAGGCTGCGTCCCAAGCCGCGTTTTGGCTCCCGACTGCTTGTTTTCTCTTTCAATGCTAATATGTATCCTTACCCCATATGCGAAGGACAAGGAGGGAACCGTGGAATAAATCTCATTACCGAAATGAAATCAGGTCCCTCATGGCGCAAAAGGCAGGTTTTGCTTCGTTATCTCTTTTGCCACCTTTCCAACTCATTTTGTGGGTTAAGCCGAAGGATGTATAAGATAGCCTGCCCTTCGGAAGGTCTCTAATTTATCCTCATTTGCAGATTTCCCTCAAGAGGGTTAATATTTCAGGGCAAGTTGAATGACCCCGAGAAGGATGATCTTGAGTTCCACTCCTTGTGAAATTTCTTCCATCCAACCCATGGGAAAATGACAGGGTAGCCAAAGTGGATGGATTAAGCCTGTTTTATTTCATCTCCTTTATTATCGGGATTCATTACAGTAGAAGGTCTTTTAACTGACCTTAGTTTAAATGATTTGCTAGATTAACCAGCGCTCTGTACTCCTGTAAGAAAGAGAGCGGCCGACCCCACTATCCTTGTCTTGCTGAATGCACACAGCTGGTAGGCTTCTTCCAGCAAGCGCTCGTAGCCCTTCTTCTGCTTAAGTGGTTCATGGCCAACAATCAGTTGTGTTTGTTCCCGAGCCTCTTTATGCTTCTTCTTGTGACCCTAAGCGATGTAATCAAACATTACAGAAACCGTTGGATTATGACAGCAAAGAGACTCATGTTTTGCTTTTTAAAAATCAAAGTAACATATGTACATAGTCT
>CM052815.1:75132291-75181277 GCA_028533885.1 Nasua narica
AGAATATACTAGAATGTCTTTATTCGCCTGCCGTAGACTTGATTGAGAGTTTGATTTGATTGTTATTTTAGGTTGCAAATTTTTTTTTTGACCTGGAATTCTGAAGGCATTGTTCTCTTATCTTCCAGCTTTCCCTCACTGTTGAGAAGCCCTCAAATCCATTCTGAGTCTCTTTTTGTATGTGACTCTCTTTTGATTCTTTCTGAAAGCGTTTAGGGTATTCTTTTTTCTTTCTCATTTGAAATTTCCCGTTGGTGTGCCTTATAGTGAAGTTTCCCCCCCATTCAGTCTACAGTCTACTCAGTGGGCCCTTCCAGCCTGGAACCTCATGACTAAATTGTGGCATGTTTTCCTGTGTTATTTCTCTGAAGATGAATTATTTCTGTTTTCTACCTCTATTGTGATGATTACGTATGTAGTTCTCTCCTTTATTATGTAAATGTGATATATGACACGAATTGATTCTCAAATACTAAGTCCACCTTGCATTCTTGAGATAAACCCAGCTTGGTCATGGTGGATTATTCTTTACTTTTATTTTATTGTGTGGTTTTCCATTTTTCTCATAGCTTTACTGAAGGATGGTTGGCATACAATAGATGGCATATATTAAAGTGTTCAATTTGATAAATTTTGACATATGTATACATACATCTGTGAAATCTCACCACAGTCAAGATATCGAGAATATCCGTTAACGACTCCCCTCGACACCCCCCCCCCAATCTCCAGGCAACCCATTTCTGTCGCTATAGTTTGCGTTTTCTACAATTTTGTGTAAATAGAGCCATGCAGCAAGTACTGTTTTTTTGGGGGGGGTTGGCTTTTAAAAATTCAGTATAATTATTTAGATATTCATCTATTTCGTTATTTATATCAACAGTTTGTTCCTTTTTATTGCTGAGGGCTGCCCTGTTACAGAGATCTACCACAACTGATTTACTCATTCACCTGTTGATGGACATTTGGGCTGTTTTTGAATATTGTAAATAAAGCTATTGTGAATATTTTTTTAATTAAAGATTTTATTTATTTATTTATTTATTTATTTATTTATTTATTTATTTATTTATCAGAGAGAGAGAGAGAGAGAGAGGGAGAGCACAAGCAGGGGGAGTGGCAGGCAGAGCAGGCAGAGGGAGAAGCAGGCTCCCTGCCGAGCAAGGAGCCCGATACGGGACTCGATCCCAGGACCCTGGGATCATGACCTGAGCCGAAGGCTGTGGCTTAACCGACTGAGCCCCCAGGCATCCCTATTGTGAATATTCTTGCTCTAAGTCTGTTTGTAGACGTATGTCTCCATTTCTCTTGGGTAGAAGACCATGAGTGGAATGTTAGGGTCATATGGTAAATGTATGTTTCACTTTTTAAGAATCTGCCAAACCGTTTTCCAGTTTGAGAGCTCCAGTTAGCCCTCGCCAACTCTTGTTATAGACAGCCTTTTACATGTAGATGTTTGAGTGGGTATATAGAATACCTTATTTGGGATAAATTGGCACTATTGAGCATCTTTTCATGTACTTATTTATTATCTGTGTATCTTCTTCAGTGAAGTGTGTGTTCAAATCTTTTGCCCACTTTCTTAATGGGTTGTGAGTGTTCTTGTTAAGTTGTTATTGTTCCTTATATTAAAAGGTAAAATGAGGCCTACTAAATGTTTAAGAATTTATGTAAGTAAGATCAAGTAAGACAGCACCAAACCCAAAGTGGTTAGGAGTGCTCCACCAATGGGAACTAGAGGAATGACTTTTATATAGGAAAGGTGGAAGGAAAGTATTTAATTTGCTATAGCTTAAATGGTGGTATTATTTGGGAAAGCCTAGTTGGCCGTGTGTGATTGGTTGTTCTCTGATTTGAATTCTTACCCTTGAGTCATTAGAGGCTTAGATTTTGATTGCCTTGGAAAGTTACTAAGGCATTAAAACCATCTCAGTCTTATGGCCTCCTTGTTTAATTAACTTAACACATGCATTTTAAACATGGTCCTTTGATATATTTTTTTAAGATTTTATTTATTTATTTGACACAGAGAGAGACATCACAAGTAGGCAGAGAGGCAGGCAGAGAGAGAGGGGGAAGCAAGCTCCCCGCTGAGCAAAGAGCCCAATGTGGGGCTCGATCCCAGGACCCCGAGATCATGACCCAAGCCAAAGGCAGAGGCTTTAACCCACTGAGCCACCCAAGCACCCCTGTCTGATATGTTGTTCGCACAACTTTTTGTCTGTGGATTGCCTTTTAATTTTTTTAACCTATTTTGAAGGTCAAATGTTTTTTAAATGTGATGAAGCCCTATTTGTTGATTTTTTTCTTTTTATAGTTTGTGCTTCATATGAGTATTTAAGTAGTCATTGAAATTTTTTTCATAAGACTTCTAGAAGTTGTATAGTTTTAGCTCATCTGTGGCTTATGATTCATTTCAAGTTAGTTTCTGTATATGGTGTGAGGTAAGGGTCAAAGTTCATTTGCGTGCGTGCGTGCGTGTGTGTGTGTGTGTGTGTGTGTGTGTGTGGTATCCAATTGTTCTCATACTACTAATTGGAAATATTATTCTTTCCCTATTAAGTTGTCTTGGCACCTTTAACGAAAATCAATTGACTATATATGTGTGGCTCTATTTCTGAATTCTTTATTCTGTTTCATTGATGGGTGTCTATCCCTATGCCAATACCATGCTGTCTTCATTACTATAGCTTTGTAATAAGTCTCAACATAAAGTAGTACAGCTTCTGACCTTTGAACAACACGGGTTTGAACTTCATGAGCCCACTTACATGTGGATTTTTTGGGGAAAAACAATAGTGTACTGTAAGTGTATTTTTTCTTCCTTATGATTTTCTTCATAACATTTTCTTCTCTCAAGCTTACTTCATTGTAAAAATACAGTAAAGAATACATATAAAATACCAAATATGTGTTAATCAACTGTCTATTTTATCAGTAAGGCTACTGTCAACATAACCAGTAGTTAAGTTTTGGAAGAGTCAGAAGTTATATGTGAATTTTTTTTAAGATTTTTATTTATTTATTTGACAGAGAGAGAGAGAGAGAGAGAGATCACAAGTAGGCAGAGAGGCAGGCAGAGAGAGGAGGGGAAGCAGGCTCCCTGCTGAGCAGAGAGCCCGATGCAGGGCTCTATCCCAGGACCCTAAGATAATGACCTGAGGCAAAGACAGAGGCTTAACCCACTGAGCCACCCAGGTGCCCCATATGTGAATTTTTGACAGTGCAGGGTATCCACACCCCTAACCCCTGCATTGTTCAAGGGTCAACTGTATAAGTCTTTCAACTTTGTTCTTTTTTTTTTCCAAAGTTGTTTTGGCTGTTTTTGGTCCTTTGCATTTCCATATAAATTTTGGAATCAGCTAACTAATTTCTCTAAGTTGCTGGAAATTCATCTTGTGACTGTGTTAAATCCATAGATCAATTTATGTACGTCGATCAATTTATTATGTTAATGTGGTGAATCACACAAATTGACTTTCAAATATTAAGCCAACCTTTCATTCTTTTTTTTTTAAGTCAACCTTTCATTCTTAAGATAAACCCCAATTAGTCATGATATAGTATTCGTTTTATATAATGTGGGATTTGATTTGCCAATATTTTGTTAAAGATTTTTGCATCTCTGTTCACAAGGAATCTTTTTCTGTAATTTTCTTGTAGTGTCATAACATGAATTGGGAATTTTCCCTCTAGTTTCTGAGAGTTTGTTTTAGATTCGTAGTATTTCTTCCTTACATGTTTGATAGACTACACCAGTGAAACCATCTGGACCAGGTGTTTTCTCTGTGGAAGGTTTTTGGTGATGCATTCAATTTCTTTAATAAATATAGGGGTGTTCAGATTTTCTGTTTCTTCCTTCAGTTGATTTTGGTAAATAGTGTTTTTCAGGGAATTTTTTCATTTACTCTGACTAATTGAAGTATTGACCACAAAGTTGTTTATGATATGCTCTTATTATTATTTTTTTAAAAAGATCTATTTATTTATTTATTTATTTATTTATTTATTTGACACAGAGAGAGAGAGATCACAAGCAGGGAGAGAGGCAGACAGAGAGAGAGGGGGGGAAGCAGGCTCCCTGCTGAGCATGGAGCCCGATCTGGGGCTCGATCCCAGGACCTTGAGATCATGACCTGAGCCAAAGGCAGAGGCTTTAACCCCCTGAGCCACCCAGGCGCCCCTCCTCTTTTTATTTTAATGTTAGTAAGATCCCATAGATCTTACTATAGTATAGTGATGTTCTCCTTTTTATTTCTGATCTGCTAATTTGTGTTTTCTTTCTCCTTCTCTCCTTCTCCTTCCCCTCTTCTCTCTTCAGTCTAGCAATGGGTTTATCACTTTTTTAGGGGGAGGGTTATCACTTTTATTAATCTCTCTGGAAAACCACTCTTGTTTTCTCTTTTTCCTCTGTTTGTTCATTTTCTAGTTTGTTGATTTCTTTCTTTAACTTCATTATTTCCTTCCATATAATTACTAGGGTTTTACTAAGCCACTTAAGGTGGGAGCTTAGATCAGATTTTAAACTTTGAAAATAATTGTCTTAGTCCATCTAGGCTGCTGTAACAAAATGCCACAGACAAGGTGGTTATAAACAACAAAAATTTATTTCTCATAGTTAAGGAGGCTGGAATCCAAGATCTGGGTGCCAGCATGACTAGATTCTGGTAAAGGCCCTCTTCTGGCTTGCAGACTATCAATTTCTGGCTGTGTTCTTATATAGTACAAGGGATCTCAGGAACTCTGTGGATCCGCTTTTATAAAGTGACAATCCCGGGCGCCTGGGTGGTTCAGTCAGTTAAGCATCTGCCTTCAGCTCAGGTCATGGTCCCAGGGTCCTGGGATTGAGCCCCCTGTCAGGCTCCCTGCTTGGCGGGAAGCCTACTTCTCCCTCTCCCACTCCCCCTGTTTGTTTTCCCTCTCTAGCTGTGTCTCTCTCTGTCAAATAATGAATAAAATCTTAAAAAAAAATAATAAGGTACCAATCCCATTTATGAGAGCTCTACCCTCATGACCTAAGCAAATCCCTGAGGCTCCACCTCTTAATACTATCACGTTGGGCATTAAGATATCAACAAATGAATTTTGGGAGGAACACAAACATTTAGACCAGCAATAATATAAATATCTTAAAATAATAAAACTTCCTTTAAGTGTTGCTTTACCTGAATCCCACAGTTCTGAGATGGTGTGTTTTTACTAACCTCTGTTTGAAATATTTTCTAATTTCTCTTGTGATTTCTTCTTTGACCTATGGATTATTTAGATGTATGTTACTTAATTTCAAAATGTTTGGGGATTTTATAGTTATAATTTTGTACTGATTTCAGATTTAATCTTTTCAGAGAACACAATCTGTAGAAATTCAATCTTTTAAAATATATTGGGATTGATACATAGCCCAGCATATGTTGTATCTTAGGAATGCACTAAGAATTTAGTAGAATTAATTCTGAAAAACAACAAGAAAAAGCTCTTAGAAATTAAAATTATGGTAGCAAAATTTATATTTTCAGTAGAAGAGTTGAAGTTAAGGCAGAGAAAATACATTGGAAAGAATGTATATTCTGTAATTATTGGTTGTAAAGTTCTGTAAAGCTCAACTAGATTAAGCTGGTTTATAGTTTTGTTGAATTCTTCTAGCTCTGAACTGATTTTTTTTGTCTGTTTATCCATGACAATTTATTTTTTTGTTTTAAGTGTTATTATTGAAGTATAGTTGACATACAATGTTAAATTAGTTCTCTTTTCAGGTGCACAACATAGTGAGTTGACAATTCTATATGTTATATGATGCTTAACCATGATAAGTGTAGTTACCATCTGTTGTCATACAATGTTATTACAATATTATTACTACTATTATTACTATATTCTCTTTGCTATACTTTTCATCGCCATCATTGATTGATCGATTGATTTTAAGTAAGCTCTATGCCAAACATGGGGCTTGAACTCACGACCCTGAGATCAAGGGTCACATGCTCTACCAACTGAACCAGCCAGGCGCCCCTTGATTTATTTATTTTATAACTGGAATTTTGTACCTCTTAACCCTCTTAAGCTATTTTGGTCATGCCTCTCCCCACCACCCTTCCTCTGGCAATCACCAGTTCGTTCTCTGTATTTATGAGTGTTCCTATTTTTGTTTGTTTTGTCTTTTAGATTACACATGTATGTGAAATCATAGTATTTGCCTTTCTCTGTCTGGCTTATTTCACTTAGCGTGATACCCTCTGGGTCCATCAACATTGTCACAAATGGCAAAATCTCATTCTTTTTTATGGTTGAGTAATACTCCATTATGTATAGATGTATATGTCATATCTTCTTTATCCATTCATCATCTATCAGTGGACACTTGGGCTGCTTTCCTATCTTGGCTGTTGTAAATAATGCTTCAATAAATGTAGGGGTGCGTATTTTTTTTGAATTAATGCTTTCATTTTCTTTGGGTAAATACCCTGTGGTGTAATTACTAGATTGTACCATGTTTCAATCAATCCTTTTACTTTTCACCTGTGTTTTCATATATAAAGTATGCCTTTTATAGATTGCATACAGCTGAGTCATTTATATTTAGTCTGACAATGATGACCTGTGCTTTTTGGTTTATTGAGTTTAGTTCATTTGCATAGTATTCTGACCTTTAGCATTTAAAATAACTTTAATAGTTTGTGTTTAGGGGTATGATCTTGCATTTCTATTTGTCCTATCTGGGTTTTTTTGTTGTTGTTGTTGCTCCTCTGTTCCACTTTCCTTGCCTTCTTGTAGGTTAATCAAATTTTTTTTTGGTATTTCATTTTTTTCTTCCATAAAATTTTATTTTTTAACATTTATTTATTTTTAAAAGATTTTATTTATTTATTTGACTGAGAGAGAGAGCGAGCACAAGCAGGGGGAGCAGCAGACGGAGGGAGAGGGAGAAGCAGGCTTTCCACAGAGCAGGGATCCAGTTGTGGAGCTCGATCCCAGGACTCTGGGATCATGACCTGAGCCGAAGGGAGACGCTTAACAGACCGAACCACCCAGGCGCTCTCTCTTCCTTTGGATTTTAGCTATACCTCTTTTGTCCTTGTTTTTTGTTTGTTTTGTTTTTGTTTTTTTTACTGACTGCTCTAAGGATTACACTCGGCTTTACTAAGTTATCATAGTCTATTTAGGATTTATATTATGCTACTTCGCATAAAATGTAAAACACTTTCAACAGTGTAAGTATATTCCTGTCATCCTCTGTGCTATTGTTGTCACATATTTTACTTCAATCCACATTACGTATCCCACAACCCGAGTTATGATTTTTGCTTTAGACAGTTAGTTGTCTTTTAAAGAATTAGGAGAAGGAAAAACGATTTTTTTCTATTTACCATTTCTGGTGTTATTTATTTCTTCCTGTAAATCAGATTTTTAATCATTTCTTTTCAGGCCAAAAAACTTTGTATAGTATTTCTTGTAGTGTTAGTTCACAGGTGACAGATTTCAGCTTTCATTTATTTCATGTTTTCCCTTCTTTCAATGATCACAGCCTTGCACTGTCTGTGGCACAGACAGTGTGCACTGTCCCTCAAAACAATTGGCTCTTAGATTTCGTCCAGATCTATATTTGTGTGTGGCAGGGTAAGTCTAGTACTAGCTACTCTTTTGTGGCAGAAAGAGGCCATCTCTTCTGTTTTTGCATTTTGGAATTACTTTTATTCAAGTGTTGGACTTAAACTGATCTTTTGCTTTTTCTCCCTTCCCATTTTCTATCTACTTATCTTCTTTTACTCTCTAGGTGATTTTCTGTGCCTTAACTTCAACTCTTCTACCGAAAATATAAATTTTGCTACCATAATTTTAATTTCTAAGAGCTTTTTCTTGTTGTTTTTCAGAATTAATTCTACTAAACAGGCCATGTTTCAAGGAAGCAATGTTTTCTTGGTATCCCCTCTGAGGGCCGTCATGATAGGAAGGAGTTTCTTCTGCCCTCTGTATTGCTTTTGATTTACCTTTCCTATGTATTTGTTTTAGTCCCTGTTTTTCATGTCAGGGATCGTCTGCAAAAATTTGACAATTCTTGGGCATATTTAAAAGTGAGGCTAAACTCAACAGTATTCTTCCTTTGAGTGCAGGGCTTGTCTCCTACTGGCCCCCACTGTAGTGATCAGTAAGGACCTGGTCATTTTGTTTGAAGACCCCAAATATTGGCATGTACGTCTTTTTCTCGTGCAGTAACAGAAATGTATTGACCACTCAGTGGAGTCCTCCAGTCTTTTGCTTGAGGAGGATAAGCCTGATTGCTGGCGTCCTTGGAGCCTAATCAGGGCAAGAAGCTGAGGGTCTCTGGTGAGTATGTAGACTTTCACTTAATCCCTCTGTTTTGGGCAAGATCCCTCACTCCAGCCTTCAGGTGGCCTGGTGTCTCTTGAGTCCAGGTCCCCTTAGTTCAACCTTTCCAAAGTGAAATCTCCACCACTTTTGTTGGTGAGAGGGTGGCAGTTGCCTTTCTTCATGGGAGAGGAGAAGAGACTTGGGGTCTCACTGCTCCTATGAAGAATCCTGGCAGATCCTTCCTCTTGCAGCCCCACCTCCCAGTGCCCCTGAAGGCTCCAATTCCAGAGTCCTTCAGCATTTTGGGGGTGAAAGCACATACTTTGGGAAGCGCTCTCCCACAGGGCTTACCCCTCTAGCGTGCTAGCTCAGCATCTAGCATCTCGTTTGCTGTTGTCTTTCCTCGGGTTTGTTTTGTCCCTGTAGGACATTCTCTTTTGGTCCTTTTGCTCTCATGTTAGTAGGGTTTCAGAAGGAAGAGGAGTGAAACGTGTGTGCTCAATCCCCTACGTATCTTCCTTCTGCTATTAAAAAAATGAAGGGCGCCTGGGTGGCTCAGTGGGTTAAGCATCTGCCTCCAGCTCATATCATGATCCTGGGGTCCTGGGATCGAACCCTGGCATCGGGCTCCCTGCTCAGCAGGGGGTCTGCTTCTCCCTCTCCCTGCATGCTCTCTCTCTCTCTCTCTCTCTCTCGCTCTTGCTCTCTCTCAGATAAATAAATAAAATCTAAAAAAAAAAAAATGAAAATGGGGCCCATTTAAAAAATGGTGTTCTGATGAGGATCACAGAAGAAAGACAATGTGGAACCTCTATTCAGAGGCGCGTCGTGGGGAAAAAGGCATTGACCTTACATAAGGAGCTTGGGGAAAAACAAGTATTTTCTTATATTTTTTAGGTCAAAATAGTATGCTCGAGCTACGTAGTATTATTATTATTTACACCTCTCCACATTTATCAGGTTTTTCAATTTATCGGTATTCTCTTCCTGACTTGCCTAAAAGATCGTCTCTTCTATCCCAGCCACTGTCATTAAGAGCAGGCGGTGGCCGTTGTCTTGGACTAGAGGAAATAAAGTCCAAGACAGCGAGTCCAGCCCTTCCGTTTTCCAGGTAACTGAGCAGCTAAGTTGTGTGTGGAGGTGGACTGACTATAGGAGGTGATCGTACGACCGTTCCTCTGGCTTTCGTTTGTTCGTTCACTCTTTCGAGAAACGTCGGTGGCCCCCACGCTGCTTGCTGTGCTCTGGTGCGTCTCGCTGTGGGGGTTCAGAGGCGTTGACTTACCCCCACACAGATGTTTCCCGGTTGGGTCCTTTCCTCGGGCTGGGTGCCTGTCTTGGATATTTTTTTTTTGAACTTGTTGAGCGAAGGTGAAAATGGATCTTTGTTCTCTCAATTTTGGTCAAGAAGGCAACCACCTGTGGGGAACAATTGTGATAAGGGGAGGGAAATACAAGGCAGCAGAGAGACTCCCTTTCTCGTGAATGGAATCATCCGGGTTGCTCGCACTGGTTAATGGTCGCTGTTGAACACAAGGACTCAGCGTCCTTTCAGTCCTCACACAGGCTACTGTGCGGCAAGATTTAGCGGCAGTTAGGCCCCAGGGAAGATTCCCTCATTTCTCGTCAAGCTTGAAGCTACCACATCCTTTGCGGAAAGCAAAAGGAAGAAACGGCTCGCCGAGGAGGGATGGCCAGACCTTTTCTGGCTCTATGTCTTCTCTGCTCCATTCTGGAAAGAAGTCTCTTGGAAGAATGATTTTTCTTGGAAGAGCCATAGTTCCCTTCTACGGGGTGGGACCGACTTGAGTTTCAGCCTACAGAGAAATTCAGCCCGAGATGACCTGGCCTGCAGGTTGTTTGTGGCTTTAGCCTTCCCATTGTCACACTACAGGCTAAGGGAACTCCTTGTGGCGATTTCTAGGTCTCTGTCATATATCAAGAATAAGAGTATACATACACTCTTCCACCTTCGTGCGTGCGCGTGTGTGTGTAAATCATAGACTCATAGCCATATACAAAAGTGCCACCATTTTTCAAAATTCTTTCTCTTTTCCTCTGTTAGTCCCCATCCAGCTTTATACTCTCTGCACAAGAAATTGTCAGGGTAAGGAAGGGCAGGTCAGGATTCTCTAAGTGGCATTTGTAAGACAAAAGGGCTCTTTGAGAAATAGGGTGGAACAGAGTATGCTGGGTCCTGGAGGAAATGTGGGAGGAGTCCTAGAGAAGGTGCGAGGGTGAGAGCCGGGAGACCAAGAGAGGGAGGAGGAAAGGCTTGGGACTCGGTGGGTGTGGTGAAAGCAGAGGTAGGGAATTGTCCCCATGTGGGAGAGGAAGGAGCCAGGGCTTCTTTAAGTACTTTGTGTTTGCTTCTCCCTTTATTTAACTTCTTAGTGGCACACTTCTGAGGTCAGAGGACGCGTGGGGTAGGTGCCGCTCCCACAGTTCTAGGAATTTAGGGTAACTTGTCAGCGATTATAGGTGATTTTCAGGTGTTTTTTCAGCCAAGCCTAACAAGGCAGACCTGTAGGCTTTGTGCCAGAGGCGGGGAGAGGAGAGACAGTTCTAAGAGGCATCCGTGCACTGCTTTTCAGGTTCAATAACACTTAAATGCCAAGAGGGGTCTATCCCTAGAAGCAGCACCCCCCCAATCCCCCCACCCGCCAGAACTCAGAGGGAAGACCCCGTGGTCTAGTTCAATGAAGCCCTATTAACAGTGAAAATTGGCCATGTCTCAGAAAACATAAACCTTTCATCTTCAGAATACACTCATTGTCAAAAAAAAAAAAAAAAAAAATTCTGGTGATAGACTAACACTCGCTTTAAAAGAATCCAAACAGAAAACGAGGAGCCTTGGTTTCCAGGGTGAGCCTGACTTCCAGCAGAGGCCTCTCTGGCCCCAGGAATGTCTGCCCCAGCCCTGTAGCCATGAACAAACTGGGGCTCCAGGAGCTTCGTTCTGCAGATTGGGGAGCGCGGAAGCCAGGAGGCTACTGCAGGTGGTAGGCCCGGCCGAGAGGAGCATATGGGTTCGCCTGCAGAAATAAATGTCACCATCTGGCACACAAGCCCCTCCGATGATCCCATTACCCCCCTGCCTTACCCCTTATCCAGGTGGAGCGCAGATGGCATTTAGGATACATTTGATTAATTTTGTAACGACAGAGTCCTGATTTTAAGCAAGTGTCTTTTGTTAGGTAGGGGTGTCTCCCAAGGTGGAGCTCAAAGACCAGGGGAGAAGTTTCTGAGGATAGCTTATCTCTGACAGGATTGCTTGGGATGGAACTGGGCGTCTTCTGTTGGAACAGCAGAAGCATAGCCCCGGGAAGGAGGCCCATCAGCACGCCGGCTCCCAACAAGCAAGTCAAAATTGACTCCTGGATGTGAAGTGTCTCTGCAGAAAGATTTCCTGGAGGCACTCCTCGCCAGCCCCCAAGCGACTTTCAGATCGGACTTCCAGACGTAGACAAAACGTAGACAAATAGTGGTTTATTTTGTGCAGGATTTGAACACAAATGCTAGACAGTGGCCGTTGGGGATATGGTCAGGAAAGCTAGAGGGGCTGTGAATGACTATCTTGTTGGATTGCACCATCTAGAATCTCCGTGGTTGCGAACTTCCAGAATCTTACTTGGCACTGTGGAATCTTGGAGGCACGGGGCACCTGTTTCGATATTGTTGTTGTTTCGCCTGTGCCTCAGTTCACGGGGCCGGGTTGCTCGGCGGCAGGTCCCCTGTAGGTTCGCTATGACCCTTCAGCAGCGTGACACCACGCCTCGATTCCAGTCCCAGGGTGGCCTTGCGTCCAGCTCTAAAAGCTTGACTCTTTGGACTGGAACAAGCCACCCCTTAAAATGCCTCATCCAGTACTCCCTGGAAACAACCCCCCAGACTGAAACTCCTTGTCTAAGTAAGAGAGGCTTCGCTGCGGGAATCGCCCGCGGTATCACGCACCTTGTTCACGCAGGGAACCACCGTCTATGGGCTGAAGAACAGTGCTCCTCCCTTTGAGTCCGATAGCTCTCGTTGGACTCGGGGAGGCCTGCCGTGCAGAAGGGCTGTGTTTGGAATTGGATGAAACTCTGGGCATCTCTTCAGATTCCCTCCCCACACAGCGGATGGCCGGAGGGGCCTCTCAGACTGTGTTGTATGTTCTAGAGACCAGACAGTAAAGAGAACCCTAGTTCTGCTGATGAATCAATCAGAATTCCCCCCCCCCTTCAGATCCATGAGAAAGAAGAGGAAGAGTTCAATGAGAAGAGTGAACATGATTCTGGTATCAATGAGGAGCCTCTACTCACAGCAGATCAGGTATGGATATTTCTCTTGGTTCTTGGGACTTTTTGTTCTTTGGATCAAGAAAAAGTCTTAAGTACATACTTGTCATGTCCGTTTAAAGCAAAAGACGACTATATGGGCTGATGGTTGCCTGGGTCGATGACTTCAAGTGTCTTTGGTAAGGGATTTCATTGCTCTCTAGGCCTCAGTTTACCTGCCTGCAGTAATTAGGAACAGAATTCCTGACACTTGGGTTGGGCGGGGCTCAGGTTTGATTATAGCCGTAGATAGGCCCCGAGTTGACTAGCTTCACTTCTTGCTAAGCCTCTGAGTGAATCTCATTAAGAGTCAAGACACTTAAATGAGGGTCCCAAAGACCTATTCTTGCAAAAATAGAAGTGACAGTTGAGGCTTTTGTGTGATGGGTGTTTTCTCATACTTCGTAGAGCACCCAAAATGTTGAGCTTTCCGAAAGGAGTCTTTTTTTTTTTTTTTTTAAGATTTCATTTATTTATTTGAGAGAAAGAGAGAGCATGAGAGGAGAGAAGGTTAGAGGAAGAAAGGAAGAAGCAGACTCCCTGTGGAGCTGGGAGCCCGACATGGGACTCGCTCCTGGAACTCAAGGATCATGACCTGAGCCGAAGGCAGTTGCTTAACCAACTGAGCCACCCAGGCGCCCCAAAAGGAGTCTTAGTGGACAGTTGTTTTTTTTTTTTTTTAAAAGGTAGTGCTTGACATTTGATTGAATTAGTTATATTTTGGCTTTAGTCACTTATTAGGAGGGAATCATCTTGGGTCTCTGGATTCTTTTTTCAACATTTTGGTCAACGAATATTTCTGGGCAACTTTTTGAGCAGGAACCATACACGTTTTTCACAGAGTAGTTCTGGAAAAGCTCCACCAGGAGCCTGCGGTGCCAGAAAGTGCTTTTAGGCCAAAGGAACTCTTTCATATCCGTGGCAGAAAGGTGGGATAGAAACAGGTGAGGATCAAGAGATTGAAGGGCGCCAGATGAAAAGAGAAGAGGGGCTGACAGTTCTTCTTGTGAATTGTAAGAGAAATACAACTCAGTGATCCAAGGTTGGCGGAAAAGTTCTCTGTGGGAGAAGGAGAAACCCAGCCATAAAAATTCTGAAGGGGGCTTGTTGTTTGCTTGCATTTTATAAACGGCTTTCAGGAAGCAAAGATTTAAGTCCCTTAAATTTGCTGAATGGAGGTGAGAAGGTGTGGGAATAGAATAGAAATTATTCTTAAGGCGGGCACCCTAAGTCCCCTTGTCCTTGGTCCCGCTGACGGGAAGAAGCCTGCCTCAGAGAGAACACGGCCCAGGGGCCTGGAGCCTGAACCCATCACAGAATCGAGGACAAACAAATGCATGAGTGACTAGACCCATCTACGGACGCCTTTCAGACTGTCTTTGTGTCTCCATTTTCTTTACGTGTCAGCAGTTAGCGAATGAGGCAGCTTTCCCGCCTTCCTCTGGCGATCCTCTGATTCAGCTCTCTCTTCTAGGAGCTGATCCCTAGTAAGAGTGGAGATTGCAACTGCGTTTCTTAGCTCTTTTCTGCTCTCCAGACCCCACCTTCCCTTTTGTTATTTTAGCCTCCTGTTTGGCATTTGTGGCTATGCAGCTTTAGCTCCTATCTAGGTGAATTCTGGAGAAATTTCCTCTACCTACAAAAAAAAAAAAAAAAAAAGCCTCCCCATTTTGAGTTGGTCTGGGAACAGCATAAGCATGGTAACAATTATTGGACAGGGTTTTGTGTTGAAGTTGGAGGGGGGGGATAAAGTGTTTTCCCACTTAGAAATAAAGCGCTCAGCACATTGAAATAAATGTTCCCTTCCAGGCAGCTCTGCTTTGGTTCCCGAAAGAGGAGTTCATTTCCGATAAAGCACTCATCTAAATGGCGTTCTTGGAAGAGAGTTCACATTTCAAGAGTGCTTTACATTAACGAAAGAGTGTCTGTAAGCCTTTGGTCAGATCTATTTTTATTATTATTCAATATTTATTAAATAACAATATTGCTTTAGGAATTTTATAGGCAGCAAATTAGAAACGTCCTAAAGTGACCAAAATCCGGGCCGGGGTGTCCCCCCAGCAGAGAACAGAGTTAGCACTCTCTTGCATACCTTCTTCAGGTGATTGAGGAGATCGAAGAAATGATGCAGAACTCCCCAGACCCTGAGGAAGAAGAGGAGGTCCTGGAAGAGGAGGATGAGGGAGAAACCTCTTCCCAGGCGGACTCGGTCCTCCTGCAGGAGATGCAGGCCTTGACCCAGACCTTCAACAACAACTGGTCCTTCGAAGGTGCGGGGCCTGGCGGGAGGGCTGGCCAGGATGAACCCTCCTGCCTGTCGGCCGGGCCGTGGGCACCTGCTTCCCACGTAGCTAGTTGGACCTCCAGTCTGGGGAGCTGGCAACCCCTTTCTTACTGGGCGTCAGGAGAGAAGTTAGCAAACTTCTGGGGTGGGGAGAAAGGTGATCGAGCAAAATCAAAATGGTAAAACTAACCAAAGAAGAAGACAAAAAAGGGGAATGAGCGGAAGAAATCGGAACCTACTGTCCAAAATGAGGCTACCATAAAATCAAAGAAAAAGGTAATAATCATGGTAGCTGATATTTTTGGAAAGCTCTCTATGTGCCACATCCAGTTCTAAGAATTTCTGTGCATCGTCTCATTTCATGCGCACCCCAACTCCGTGAGGATTGGGGTAGTCAAGGATGCTGAGAGGCTAGCCGGCAGGGACTTAGAAACATGGCAGAGAGAAGGCCGGCCGGCTGGCCGGGCGGGTGTCAAGGTCCAAACATGGGTGAAAATGGAGGCTGGTCTGGGGAACCGTGTCCTGAAAACGAGACTCTACGACTCTAAAGAGCAGAGGCCGGGCGAGGGCAAAAGCAGAAGGAATGCGCTCGCGATGACGGGGCAGATTTGCTGCGGAGCTCTGTTCAGGCCGTTCTCAGCCACACAAAGGCCCCAAACATAGCCACGCTCGCCGGAAGACTCGGGAAAACAGCTCAAGTGCACGGGGGCCTGGCAAGGGCAGAAGGAGGGGGACAGCTCCAAAGAGCAGAGTCAAGGGGGCGGTCGAACCGAGTCAGCAAATCCACAGGCAGAAACAGAACAGGGAAGTAAAATGGGTGCTGGGGCAGAAGCAAAAGATGTTAGAAAGGGACAGATTTGAAAAGATGCTCGCTCCCTGTCCCCCCTAATCTATTTCATTTTTTTTTTTTTTTTAAAGTAGGCTCCATGCCCCCGGTGGGGCTTGAACTTGTAACCTTGGGATGGAGAGTTGCAGGCTTTGCAGATAGAGCCCACCAGACGCACTCCCCACCCCCCCGCCCCTTCCGCCCAATCTATTTTAAATGAAGAAATCTGAGGGGACGAGAATTTAAGACAAAGTTACCTGTATCCCATTATCTCAGCTTCCCTTCCCTTTTCCCTGAGCGCGGGCTCGGTACCGGGCTCAGTACTGGCTAGTTTTCAGCCTGTGGTCCCAGTTGGCCGCGCGTTTCCCTCGTGTCTGAATTTCTGTGCTACCGCGCAGGACTGTGGCGTGAAGGGGGCCTCAGGCCCCTGTGCGGAATTTGCTGGTCCGCTAGATCTTGATCAGTTCTAGGTGTCTACCACCATTCTCCTGCTCTGCAGTACATGTGCCCAAAACCTCCTCTGAATGTTTTTGCCTCCTGATCCTTGACCCATTTCGCACCAGGAATATCAGAGACACAGAGGAAAACTAGGAAGAGGAAGAGGGATCAAAAAGTCACATGTCTGTCCATGCACATTTTTAAAATGATTTTATTTATTTATTTGTTAGAGAGAGAGAGAGAGCGCCCCCCCAAGGGGGGGGCGGCAGGCAGAGCAGGCAGAGGGAGAAGCAGCTCCCTATTGAGCAAGGAGCCCAGCATCACGGGGCTCCATCCCAGGACCCCGGAATCATGAGCTGAAGTCAAAGGCAGTTGCCTCACCGATGGACCCCCCCGAGGCGCCCCCGTCCAGGCACATTTTTGTGAATGGAGTCCGTGGGCTTCTGTGGGGGCTGTTTCTTCTTCCTCTTTTGTTATCCTGAGACTAGTGTTCATTTTGGCTGTTGTATAGGGGTCCCTTCCTTCCTGGGGATGCCCCTAAATTCCCAGTCCTGTAAAGAGGTGGGAGGGGTCCCCTTGGGAGGCGCGGCCCCAGGAACTGCCAGGTGGGCTCGGGCTTGGATTCAGCCGTCACCTGGGGGACGGTCTCCCCCACCTGCAGGCCTGAGGCACATGTCTGGGTCGGAGCTTACCGAGCTGCTGGACCAGGTGGAGGGCGCCATCCGGGACTTCTCGGAGGAGCTGGTGCAGCAGCTGGCCCGCCGGGACGAGCTGGAGTTCGAGAAGGAAGTGAAGAACTCCTTCATCACGGTGCTTATCGAGGTTCAGAACAAGCAGAAGGAGCAGCGAGAACTGATGAAGAAGAGGCGGAAAGAGAAAGGTCTGAGCCTGCAGAGCAGCCGGATAGAGAAGGGAAACCAGATGCCTCTCAAGGTACGTGAAGCACTGCGCGGGAAGATGAAGTGCGCCCTGCCTCCCAGCCCTCGCCGCGTCGGGCCCCCAGTGCCAAGCCTGCACAGGACCCGTAAGCAGACGTGGACTGAGCAGGGACTGTGAGCAGGACCCTGGGCAAACAGTCGGGCTGGAAAGAGAAAGAAGTCCCCTTTCTCCTTTCCTCCCCTTGAGGACCTCGTCTAGCTGGGGGACACTGGACGTGGACATTGGAAAATACTTGCGTGTGGCCTGTGCTCCCTGAGGCAAGACCTTAGAAAGAGGGGGTGAAGGCGGTTAGTATTGAGGGACCTAGGCTCAGCATCCCGGCTACTCGTCCTGACTGCTCTCTTTAGGACGTTGGGAGGGTATTTCAGGATTGGAACTTCTTTTTTTTTTTTTAATATTTTATTTATTTGAGAGAGAGAGAGAGAGAACATGAGATGGGAGAGGTCAGAGGGAGAAGCGGGCTCCCCGCTCAGCAGGGGGAGATGCGGGACTGGATCCCGGGACTCCTGGATCATGACCTGAGCCAAAGGGAGTTGCTTAACCAACTGAGCCACCCAGGCGCCCGGGATTGGAACTTCTGACGACTTGTCGTTAGACTGACACGATTCTTCAGACCAGTGGTTCTTGATCAGGGAAGCTCGGGAGAATGAATCCTCTAAGGAAATCGTTCAAAATACCCTGGCTGAGGCTCTGTCCCAGGCATCCTGAATTGGGCCGAGGCTTGAGCCTTTTGGAAAAGGCTTCCCAGATACACACAGTAGCTTTACTTACGTCTGCCCTCCCCAGTGGCCAGACACTTTGTTTTCCTCTGTAAGATGCTGTGTCATCGTCTGCCCCAGGCGTACGGTCCTGCTTCATTCTTCTCTGTCCGCACCCAGGCGGAAGGGAGGAAGCCAGGGGAGTGCAGGGGGGCCCTTTGCCCCGAGGGACTAAGATAAGAGTCTTTGAGACTCGACTGTAGGTTCTTGAAAAGCTCAGCCTTAAGTTTTGGCCCATTTGTTAGCCCAGGTGTTATCTGGGACGGGGTGGCAGGTCGGTGGGTTTGGGTAGCGTAGGGAGAACACCCAGGTCTCTGGGGAGCGATGACTGTGGAGCCGGAAGCATTGGTTCTTGAGCCACGCCCCCTCCTCTCCCCAGCGTTTCAGCATGGAGGGCATCTCCAACATTCTGCAGAGCGGCATCCGCCAGACCTTTGGCTCCTCCGGGACCGACAAACAGGTACCAGCCATTCCCGGGCTCCCAGGGTTCCTCCTGGACTCCTGCCACCCGCCCCCCCTGCAGAAGGGGGCCTGGTGATTCACTAGGCTAGTCCTGGCCCTCGGGCAAAGGGAGGTCTTAACATCTTCTTCCACTTTTTTTTTTTTTTTAATTAACTTATTTATTTGGGATAGAGTGAGAGAGAGCACGAGCACAAGCGGCAGGGGGTTGTGGGCAAGAGGGAGAAGCAGGAAGCCCTATGCGGGATTAGATCCCAGGACCCTGGGATCCTGACCTGAGCCAAAGGCAGATGCTTAACTGACTGAGCCACCCAGGCGCCCCATCATCTTCTTCCACCCTTAAGAAGGGACAGAGTCTTTTAAAGGGTGAACTGTTTTGTTTTGTTTTTTGTTTTTTGGGGGGTTTTTTGAGCTGTTGCCGAGCCCTCAGGTGCAAAGATGAGTAAGTCCCCGGTCGCCCCCACGGAAGCGCATAATCTGATAGGGCAGGCGCATAAACGGAAGAGCTTGAGGTTGTGGAGAGAGCGCACGTGCTGTGTACATGTTAGACATCTTTGGAGCTGAATCCTAAGGGTGAGAATTCTGGCCCTGCGGCGAGATTCTGGGAACGTCGGACCCAGTCCAGCGCTTTGCAGCCTTGAGAACTAAGATCTGGAGAGATTCGGTCTTCTATCCAGACCGCAGCGCTGGGGGCGGAACCAGGACCAGAAGAGAAGTCTCCTGGCGTTTGGGCTGCAGCTTTTCTCACTCAGTCCCCCAGGCTCACCCCAACCTTCAGGATCTCTCTGGCACCCCGTTCTTGGGCCCCAGACGAGCCTGTTGTAGAAGCACCTCATATCCAGCAGGGGGAGCAAACCCAACGTCCAAGACCAAGGGCGGGGTTGAGGTTCTCTCCCCCATCATTTTTGACAAGAGAGAGACCTTTCCGGTTTCATATTGCCCGGCCAAGCATACGAAAGTATAATCTCCCGTTAGAATGTTCTCTGAGCTGGGCCCGAAGGAAAAAAAGCTCCCCAGGATTCCTAAATAGCCAAGAGCTTCTAGTTTGTCTGAAGAATGTATTCGATGGGATGGAGGGCTGATATCGGAAAGTCTTACTTTTAGGGACTTTGGCCAGAGACGGGGGAGGGGGTCCCGAGGCAGGGGTGTGCGGAGCATCATGGGTGTCGCTGGGCATGTCAGCTTCCAGGGAGCGTGTCGGGGAGAGACGGTCACAGGCCCCGTGCGAACCGTCCCCGGGTCTCACCCGCGGAGGGACCACACTCGGGTCTCCAGCCCTGCCTGGCATGTTTGTATGTTTATCTCGTAGTATCTGAACACGGTCATCCCTTATGAGAAGAAGGCCTTGCCCCCGTCAGTGGAAGACCTCCAGATGCTGACAAACAGTGAGTTCCTCTCCTTCTCAGAGAGACGGGCCGCCCGCTCCTGCCCCGCCCTCCCCGCCAGGGGCAGCGTCAGCTCGGGCGGCGGAATGCGCTCCGTGTCCCTGCATCACTTCCCTCCTGCGCCGGGGCAAAGCTACCGTGCTCTGCAGTGGCACCCCCAGCTGTCTTGTCTCCCTGGTCCCCTGCAAAGGGCAGAGCCTTGCCAGGAAGGAGTGAGCTGGTGGAAGAGGTTGGGGGCGGGAGGGGGCCGTAGGGTGTGGCTCACCCCGCAGTGCTCCAAGCCTTGCCTTCTCTACCTCGTCTGTTCCCTGGGCAGCAACTTGCAGTTGCTTCGTACCCCCCCTCCCCCGCCCGTGGCCCGCAGCAGGGGGCTTGGTCGATGGGGCCAGCTGCCTTTTCACGGAGAAGCAAGGTTTCTTGGGTGGCAGGGCTGGGGGGCCAGAAAGAATAGTTTTCCTTGCAGGAAATGACGGCCTCTTCTCTGCTCTGGCTCTATTGTCAAAGATTAACAAACATCCTGAGCCGATGGGAGAAACCAGCGTGTGACAAAGAGCCCTTTGTAGGCAGAATCTCTTTATATACATCAAATGCAACAACCCCCAAAAGGCTGGGGGCGCATGGTATTAGCCATCAGTGTCAGCCTGATTCTTTTAGGAAGAGAGAAAGCGGAGGCCGAGACGGGGTGGCAGGCTCAGTGGGTCACAAGAATGTCCATCTCCCTGGCAACCGCGAACATCAGGGAGTGACTCTGGAGGGTCCGTCCCCCCAGTGGTGCCCTGTCTTTGCCTGGGAGGGATCGGCTTGAGCGTCAGGCTCGCGCAGGGGAGGGCAAGAGGAGCTTCCTCTGTTCAGCTGAGGAAGACAGACACCTGCTCCCCACCCGCGCCCCCGCCCCCCCCGCCCCCCCCATAAAGGTGACCAAACATTTTCATTGTTAAAACATTTTCATTGTTATCAGTCTGGGGAACCAAAGCAGACGGTTCTGGCAAACAGAAACCCTGCCCACGTCCATGGATACTGCGTCCTTGAGAATCTGGAATTTTCAATTCAAAGTGCATTGGCTTCCTCTTCACTCCTTTTAAACTCTTCTATTTGCATAAATATGCACTAAGATTTTTTTTTCCAAGGGAGCAGACAGAAACGAACTGACATTTATAGGTGTTTGTGTTTTCACAAGCAGTAAGCATTTGGAAAATAATTTGGACAGATTATGAAGGTTGATATATGTAAAGTACTCCATCATGGTTTTTTTTTTTTTTCTTGAAAAAAAGGAAGAGCTATAAATTTATTACAGATACCTATTCAGGAATTCAGTGTGAAATCCTTTCATTTTAGTTAAGAAACAGTGGGTTTATTTACACGTTTCAGGTTCGTTTAAAAAAAAATTTTTTTTTTCGTTTAAAAAATTTTAATTGGAGTGTATCCATCATTTAGAGTAGTTTGGAAATAACAGAACAGTGAACAAAAGAAAATAAATAATTCATTGTCCCCTCCACTGTGGTTACTATTTTGGTGTTTTCAGCCATAATGTTTTATGTCTTCTCCACATACTTGGGATTCTACTGGCTATAAAATTTTCTATCATGATTTTAGTCATATCATATAGTTAACATATAGTTAACATTCTTTTTATGGCTCTCTCTTCTATCATGTGGGTATACCACATTCCAATATTTTATTCCTTTTAAAAGAAAAAAAACCTGCCATGTTTCCTGAATGTGAATTCTGCTGCAGGTTATAAAAGCTTTCTTTTTTTTTTTGGTCTGTCCTCATATGGATCTGTGAAAGTCTCCTCTTTACTCCTGAACCAAGGACACAGGCCCTGGGCCAATTCTTGGGACCAGACAACTCCTCTACATTTTGGATTTTGGCAGTGAACTTAGACACATATTGGCTGGATGTAAGGGTTGTATTTTTATAGCTGTCTTCTTTTTTTTTTTTTTCGGATTTTATTTATTTATTTTATTTATTTGAGAGAGAGAGAGCGAGAGAGAGCATGCACCAGCAGTGGGAGGGGCCGAAACAGATGCCCCACTGAGCGGGGAGCTGGAGGTGGGGCTCGATCCCAGGACCCGGGATCATGACTTGAGTGGAAGGCAGATGCTTTACCAACTGAGCCACACAGGCGCCGCCCACAGCTGTCTTCTTGGCGCGGCATTTTGTGTGCCCATATTCAGTTGTAAAGTACTTCCAGTCTGTGAGGTTGACACGAATACGCATCTAAAACTGCAGAAGAAATAAAAGAAACCAACACCTGGAGGGCCCCAGTTTCAGGCTCTTACTTGCCTCGGGACCTAGCTACTAACTCACCCCACCACCAGGTCTGTTCTTCGCCCACTCTCAATTTTTGGAGTCGAGTTTCGTGACCCACAACCTGAAGCGAGGCAGAGCCATCAGTAGAGAGCAAGGCCATGGAACCAGATGGAGGTCCAGCCCCTATATTGTTGAGGCTACCTCCTCCTGGTGACTGGTGCCAGCTGACCTTTATTGCTTTCCCTGCTTGCAGAAAAGCAAAACGTACTCACTGAAAAAGACCAGACCTTGCAGAAATAGGATACAGAAAGGAACATCCCCTGTGGTCTCCCACCCAGAGAGAACCAGTCTTAACAGTTTCACGCACATTCTTCCAGATTCTTTAAATGAATATTAGCATTTATTTATTCATTTCAAAGTTACTCCATAATGTTCTGCAGCCTTCTTGTTTCACCGGTAAATATGGCTTATACCCATGGATCTGTCTCTCCTTTCACACAGAGGTCTATCAGACTACGTGGGATAGATACACTGTGGTTTATTTAGAGGATCTGTGATGAGGAGTGCCTGGCTGGCTCAGTGGGTTAAGCCTCTGCCTTCGGCTCAGGTCATGATCTCAGGGTTCTGGGATCGAGCCCACATCGGGCTCTCTGCTCAGCGGGGAGCCTGCTTCCCTCTCTCTCTCTGGCTGCCTCTCTGCCTACTTGTGATCTCTCTCTGTCAAGTAAATAAATAAAATCTTAAAAAAAAAAAAAAAAGGATCTGTGATGAAAAATCCCATTGGTGCACTCTTTCCTGCCCTCATTTTTTGATATTTTAAACAAAGTCCAACAACATTCTTTGAAGATTTTCTACAAAGCTGGGTTCCATAATATGAATTATGAATATGAGAGCGCCGCCTCATTTAATAACAGAAAAAACTATTTTCAAAACTTCTATACAAAAAGCCTTTAAGCTTTTGTAACTTCCCTCTTGTTTGCCTTATGTGTGTGTAAATCCTCAAGAGTCTCAATGAGGAATCTATGAGCTCCTTGAGGGTCCATAATTCTTTTGCATTTCCACAAATTTTAGCACTGTAGTGGGCACAAAATAGAAAAAAGATCATTTGTTAAGATTAGTTCATTTGTGATTAATAAAGAGGAACAATAATTTATAATTATAATAATTAGAGAAGATTTTCCAGTATCTACATGAATGGAATATCTTTAAAGAGTTTTGTTGCTGATTCAACAATGTGATGACTGTTATTCTTAACATTTAGATTACATCTGAAAGCTGATTCTTTTTTTAAATTGCTTTATTTCTTTTCATGCTTATTAAAGAGAGATACTTAGGAAATAATGTGGAGATTATAGATGAGCAAAAAAAAAAAAAAAGTAGAAGATAAAATAGAAAATACAGTTGATCGTGGCCAAAAGGCCGAGAAGCAATGATAAAATAGAAAATAAAGTCACCAACAGGCCATTCTGACTTTTGGGATGTATTCTACTCCATCAGCATGTGGAGTGCTGATGCTTGACAGAAGCTTCTAGACGTTTGCTCCATACTCAGTGAATGTCTGGTTTCCTTGAATCATTTCTCACTCTGGATTGGTGGGTTGTTTGGCTAGAAGTGAGCTTTATGCTGTGCTGGCGTCTTGGTTCATCTCTCTCTCTCTCTCTCTCTCTCCTTCCCTAGTTCTCTTTGCCATGAAGGAGGATAATGAGAAGGTGCCCACTTTGCTAACGGACTACATTTTAAAAGGTGAGCGCAGCCTCCGGGGCCCCCTAAACCTACTAGGCCTCCCGCTGAAGGTGGGGAACCCACTCTGTTCCTCAGCCTTCCCCGAGCTTGGCCAGCCCAGACTACACAGGGCGCGGGGCCAGGGGCCGCCGGTGGGCGAATGTGAGGCCCTCCCAGGGATGGGGTTTTGTCTTTGCATGTTACCAGGAGGCCAGAGAAGGAGCGTCCTTCTCCCTGGAGTCACCAGAGCGACTCACATTAGAGCAGCAGGACCAGCACAAGCCTGATTGTGAAAGTTCTGGAGAGTTCAGGCTATTTCGCGGGGGGTGGGGGTGGGGGGGGTGGGGGGGGAGAACAGAGCCTGGGGCTACCTTTACTGGTCTCTGCTGCTTGAAGTCATGCCTTGCTACATCCTTTCCCGACTTTTGTTTTATCTTTTATTAAGGAATTGTTAACATATATGATCTGAGCGACCGGACTAATGAGCTCTCCTGCTTCAGTGATCACGGATTCGTGGCTGATCTTTGTTCACTTACGCCCCTACCCAGCTTCTCCCCCCACCCATATTATTTTGAAGCAAGTCCCAACCATCCGGTTTTCTTTTCTTTTTTTTTTTTTTAAAGATTTTATTAATCTATTTGACAGAGAGGGAGAGATCACAAGCAGGCAGAGAGGCAGGCAGAGAGAGAGAGGGAAGCAGGCTCCCCGCCAAGCAGAGAGCCCGATGTAGGGCTCGATCCCAGGACCCTGAGATCACGACCTGAGCTGAAGGCAGAGGCTTTAACCCACTGAGCCACCCAGGCACCTCCCAACCATCAGATTTCTTAATCTATAAGTATTTCAGTGTACATTTCTAAAACATAAGGACTTTTTTCAAAAACTTAACCATGATAGCATTATCACAACTAGAAAAATAAAAAATGTCTCAATATCTTTGTGCAATCAGTGCTCACATTTCCCTGTTTAAGTCTCTTCTAATATATATGGGTTCCCCTTCCTTTCCTCTCATTCCTTGAAATTTATTTCTTGGAGAAACCAGGCTGTTCACCCCATAGAATTTCCTTGTTTGGGCTACTGCTTGTCAGTTGTGTCCCCACGGTTTAATTCAACACGTTCTTCCATTTTTCGTATTTCCTGTTAACTGTCGGAGCCAGAGGCTGGATCAGACTCAGTCTCAAATCTTTTGATAAGCATTACAAGATCAGTGGTGCTAAACTTCTGTTAGACACATATTCTCTGGCTGTCTTTCTTTCTGTGATGTTAATGTCTGTATTAGTCTGCTCAGGCTGCTACAACAAAATACCATGGGGTGCGGAGAGGGGGAGGCTTCACCCACAGAAATGTGTTTTCTCACAGTTTCAGAGGCTAGAAATTCCGTGATCAAGAAGCCAGCAACCCCAGTTGCTAGCGAGGACTCTCTTCTTGGCTTGTAGACAGCCACCTTCTGGCTGTGTCCTCACGTGGCCTCTCCTGTGTGCACGTGAAGAGAAAGAACGAGGGCTCTCTGTTGTCTCCTTTTCTAAGGACTATCAGAGCAGAGCACCATCCTGTGACTCATTTAAGCTCGCCTCCTTAGAGGCTCCATCTCCAAATACAACTGCACATGGGAATGTGGTGGGGGGCCCCGGACATTCAGGCCGTAACAATATCCACTGATGGTCATCCGTTGTCTGCCTTCTTGATTTCATTTGGCTTTGCCCCACATGCACACGCAACGTTGGGTACATTTCCAGTAGGCTTGCGGATCTCGGTTAAGAACCTCTGGGTGGTATCGTTTCCGTAAGGATCAGAAAGATTAGTCTTAAATTTCTGCAGGAGGACTTCAGGCTAAACATTGGGAAGAACTTCTGCCTCTTAAAGGCTTTCAAAGCCAATTTCTCAAAGGAGGTCTGTGGAAATGGGTTGGGTAAGTCTGGGAGCCCGAGGGCTGGACCCCTTTCCCCACCGCGATCCACGGAAATGTCAGTGAATTCATAAAACTAGTTAACATTTACTGAGCACTTTCTGTTTGCTTCTGAACAACCCTGTGGGGTAGGCAGAGGCTCCATCTATTGTACCCACAGAGAAGCGAGCGCAGAGAGGTGGAGCGATTTCCCCAAGGTTGTAGAATTAGCACAGGCCGGATCCGGGGCTTGAACCCGGGCAGGCAAGTCCCGGAAACCAAATCAGCGCACCAGACGGCCACCTCCCATCGTCTCTTCCTTCTTCCAGAAGGAAGACATGGGACCGCAGTTATTCCCTGGGCCCCAGGGGGGCAGGAGGCTCTCTGCTCAGGACAGGACCGCTCCTGGGCCGGGGCCCCCCCTGGGCTGGCAGGTCCTGACCCGTGCTGGGCTTTGACCTCTCTCCTCTCGCCTTGTCTTTGCAGTGCTCTGTCCCACCTAACCCTGCCGTCGGGGGCAGCCTTGCCACGGAGGTCACGGAGCAAGAGTCATACCAACCCAGGGACTGCATGACACCACGTAACCTCCGGCGTGTATTTAAACGTGTATAGCTTAACCTGGATTAAACATGAGCAAGCGCGCGGGGTCCTTTGCTGTTGGCTTCTAGTCCTAGTGATCATTGGATGCATGACCGAGGGGCAGGGCTGGGGATGCACCTCTCTGCCCGTGGCGGAGGAAGGCGGGCGCCCTCTCGCTTACTGCGTAGTCTGGCTCCAGCCCTCGAAAACAGCTTACACTCTTAAGACTAATTTTGAAATAAACCTTCATTTAATTAATATTCTTCATGGGCTCTGGAGCGTGGTGTGTCAGACCTGGAGCGAAAGATGGTGGGGCTGCCTCGATGTGACATTCTGGGGCCCACGGCAGATGCCCGGGTGTTGGGGGACCCGAGTGTGGGCCCCGCCGTGGGGGGCCGCATGGGGTGCAGTCAGAAGGAGGAGGCCTTCCACGGGCTCCCAGGATCTTGCTGCCCGGCAACTTTAAGGGAGCCACGCAATGTGTTAGAGGAACTGCTGGTGGGGGGCGGGTGCCAGACTAGCGGGGCCAGGGGGAAGTTGGCAGATAAGAGCCTCGAGGTGCACCCTGTGCCTCCCACGGGGATGGCCACACTGGCCCTTGCCAGCCCCTCCACGGGGACCTGGAGGCTTGGGGGCTGGAGGAAGTCAGCTCTGCTGAACAATCCCAGCCTGGGGGATTGCGGCTGCTGCCCTCAGTGACCTGGGGGAATGGTGTCCCCAGGCCGAGCACACCCTCCACTGCCCTTCCTGCAGCCCCAGAAGTCCCACGCCCTGATTCCTGGGTGAGGTGGTCAGGCAGTGTCGGCCTTGACTGAGGTGACTGCTGTCCTCCTACCAGGATGCTGCCTTGATTTTACCGCAACCTGAACTCACTTGGCTTCCATCTTCTGGCTTGAATGACAACTCCGTGAATTCCCACAACCCAGTCTTTTTTTTTTTTTTTTTAAGATTCTATTTATTTATTTGACAGAGAGCAAACAAGCAGGGTGAGGGGCTGAGGGAGAGAAGGAGAAGCAGATTCTCTCCTGAGCAGGCTCCCCGCTGTAGGACTCGATCCCAGGACCCCGGGATCAGGACCTGAGCCAAAGGCAGATGTTTAACCGACTGAGCCACCCAGGCATCCCCCTCCACAGCTCCATCTTAAAACAAAACTCTTTCTTGAGCCCTTGCCACATTCCTGCCACTGACCCTATCCCTATCCCGTCGTAACCGAGTCTCGCATCAGAGCGAGTCTCCCAGGCAAGGAGGCAGTGGCGTCACCCAGATCTTTCGGATGAGAAGACCGGCAAGTGGAGACGTCAGAAGGGGCCGGGTCAGACTGCCCCTTTCCTTTCCACTCGCTCTTTGCATGCTGTTCGCTCTAACAGAACATGTCAAACAGAAAGCCCTACTTTATCACGTGGATAACCCCACAGAAGGCTGCGGGTCCACGAGGGTGACAACAGAAGGCCTCCCTGGTGCTCTGCCTCTCACTTCTTGGGCCCCTGCTTTTCTGGGAGCAGGGCTGCCGGGCAGGAGCCGTCCAACCTTGGGGTGAGGGGGGCCCTCCCCCTCCAGGGAAGCTGCCCCGGTGCCTACAGGTCTGACTCAGGACGTCTCCCCCGGTGGAGCCCTGGCTATGGGGGGCTCGAAGCAACCGTAGGTTCCCGAGCACCTCCTCAGGGGCCAGCACCCTGACACGAGCCCCAGTGCTTTGGCAGAAAGGGATGACGTCAGTTCTGCCTTTATTGGCACCGTGGTTAAGGATGCCAAGGTTCGCGCGGGGTTGGGGATGGGACACCAGGTTATTTGCGGGCTGTGGGGTTTTTCACCGCCTCAGCAAAAGGGAAGCAGAGAATCCTCCAGAGCTTTCCTTCCTGCCTTGGATTTGTCAGATCTGGGTCAGCCCTCCTTCCTCCCTATGTATCCTGCCAGCAGGTGTCTGAGGCAGCAGAGACAAGCTCATCAAAGCTGCCGGCAGTTAAAAATAAATCTCAAGTGTCAGGGATGCACTCAAGCTAGAGGAGGTGAGCGGGGAAAGGTGGGGACAGTGGTCCCTCTCTTCTCGCCTTTTGTCCTCATCAGCGGTCCTAGTGGGAAAGTTCGGTCCCACTGTCATGGTTTGGCGCTGTCCTTCCCTCTATCCTCGCTCCCACTCGGCATGTGGCGTCCAGATCAGCCCCACTGACAACACGGAGCTGCCCGTGAGAGCCGCCGGGGCCCAGACCTCCTGCATCGGAGCGTGCATGTTAACAAGCTCCCCAGGCGATCTCGATCTGCGTTAAGGTTTGGAGAAGCTGTGGGTGGAAGTTGTAGCTGAGCGCAAGGTGCGGTTAGCAAACAGGTGCACGCGATTCCCCGCTCCCAGCATTCCCTGCGCCCCGTCCTTCCGGTTATAGACGCGCGGAGGAGGTGCTTTCCCGCTCCCAGCATTCCCCGCGCCTCGTGCTTCCGGCTATAGACGCGCGGAGGGGGCACCCCAAGGTCGGCTGACCTTGTGGTCTGCGGACGGCCCTGAAGGCCAAGCTCAAGTCCCTTCTCGGCTGGCCGCACACGGCGACAGTACCGGGGAGCCGCGGCCTGTGGCAGCCTCCCCACAGCAGACAGCAGGTGGGCTTCGAGGGACGCATTCTTGCACCGAGTTCGGTTCCTTCCCGCGAAAGGCCCCCTGCGTGGGGTCTGCCAAGTGTCATGTGACCAAGTCCTGGTAAGGAAGCTCCGCGGTAGGGCCGGACACCAGCCTTCGGTTACGTGGGGTCGAAACAGTCACGTGGGGACAAAGCCGGTTTCCAAACGCTCCCTACCCTTATCTCTCCTTTAGGAGGGAGGCAGATGTGATAGCTCAGCAGGAAAGGTTAGCAGGGGAGACCGTTGTGGCCCCGACGTTTGTGGCTTTATCTGTTCCGGATGGTCTGGAGGGTGACTTTGGCTGGCTGGTGGCCAGGGAAGATGAGACGTGGATGGTCAGTGAGGAGGTATCCTGCAGGTATCTAAGGAGGAACCATGAATCAGGTTCTGGTGAACCCCCAGGCCTTCTGGGCCTGCTCCCAGCACCCGCAGAGGTCCTGCCTCCCACCTCACCCAGACCCCGTGGCACTGGGGGGGTCTCACCCAAGGCCAAGAGCAGGGAGCACATGGGGCGTCCAGCCTGCCCTGCAGTAGGAGCTCAGAATGGGGAGAGGCAACCTCGCTTCCCGGGAAGCCAGGAGAGGTGACTGCCATCACCGAGCCAGCCTCTGTCATTAGCATGCGTGGAGGGCAGAGTAATTAAATGCTGCTCTTGCAGAAGAGACTTGTGTTCTTGATGGCGCCTGATTATTTATTTCCTGGAGAGGATGAGAGGATAGTCGCCAGGCTTTCTGTCTGAGCCTCTGCTTTGCTCTCCTCCTTCCTTCTCCAGGGAGGGTAAGCAGAGGCCACTCTGCTGACCAGAGAGGTGCCTTGGCTTCATATCAATGCCTTTCTTTGAAAAGAACAATGAGCCACCTTAGCCCACAGCCCAGCAGCTCCACACCCCGCCCAAGCCCTCATGCATATTCATCCTGCTTCAAAGAGCACAGCATGGAATATGCAAATTGGCCAGGCAGGAGCTGGTTGGCATTTTGATAATAGCTTTGTCTGAAAAACCCCAGAGACACACGCACATCTAGTTCCTCTCTCTCTCCCTCTCTGTCTCTTGCCCCTACCCTTGCGTCCCCCTCTGCGTTCTCTCTTCCACTCTGCAATCTGCCTGAGAATAGGGAAGTGCATCGCAGAACCACAGAAGCAAGTTAGCGGGAGAGCGGGGGACTAGGTTCTAGTCTGGACTGTTTCCACCGCATCCTCCCACCTCCCTTCCTCCTCCAACAGAGTCACTTCGGGTACCCGGGGGTACCGGGGAGGGGTGGTTCCTGACCTCACGCAGGGGTCTCTACCACACATCCAAGCTGCCGTCAGCGACAGGCCGGTTGGCCTTGCTGTTGCCCACTTTATCCCAGTTTGTGGTCAACAACAGTCTCTTCTCTAGGATGAGCTCCAGGGACCCCTTCCGAAGCGCAGCTCCTAGCAAAGCGTGTGGAGGTCCG
The DNA here is from genome assembly GCA_028533885.1 of Nasua narica. Lineage (NCBI taxonomy): Eukaryota > Metazoa > Chordata > Mammalia > Carnivora > Procyonidae > Nasua > Nasua narica. The sequence goes on from CM052815.1 coordinate 75,162,486, forward strand.
GTCCCTACCCCTGCTCCTCCCCCAGAGGCAGCTGCTGGGCTGAGGGGTAGGTAGCGGGGGGAAGTGGGCTAAGGTTTGCATCCCACGTCTTTGAATGCTGTTGCATGTGGGGTCCTGAGAGGAGAGGAGCGAAGGCAGGTGGTAGGGATGCAGGCACCTCTGAGATTTCAGGGAAGAGGGGGGCATCTGCCTTGGACCCTGGAGGCCAGCCCTGCTCACGCTGGAACTTAGGAGACAAATTACCTCATAGGAGGAGCATGAGTTTTGGCCTTGGGTTCAAATCCTGGCTTTACTACATATTAGCTACGTAATTTTTTAAAAAGATTGATTGATTTATTTGAAGGAGAGAAGGAGCAGGAGTGAGAGCAGGGGGAAGGGCAGAAAGAGAGGGAGAGAAGCGGACTCCACGCTGAGCGTGGAGCCCAGTGTAGGGCTAGATCCCTCCGACCTGAGATCGTGACTGGAGCCCAAACCCCGGGGTCAGACGCTCAGCCGACTGCACCGCCCCGTGCCCCCATGTTAGCTAAATACCTTTTGAGAAAATAATTTCTCTGAGCCCCAGTTACCTCATTGTAAACATGGGAAGACTAATACCAGTATTCTGAATACAGTGTCTTGCATGTTTGCTAAATACTCAATAAATCCTGCTTTTTACTAGTAAACTTCAAGGAACAGAGAAAAGGGCTGGGTGCTTTGGCCTTTCTATTGCTGGGGCCGTGGTCATGTTTTCTTTTTTTTAAAGATTTTATTTATTTATTTATTAGGAAAGAGAGTGAGAGCATGAGAAGGGAGAAGGTCAGAGTGAGAATCAGACTCCCCATGGAGCTGGGAGCCCGATGTGGGACTCGATCTCGGGACTCTGGGATCATGACCTGAGTCGAAGGCAGTTGCTTAACCAACTGAGCCACCCAGGCGCCCTGTGGTCATGTTTTCAACCCAGTAGGCACAGAGGACCTGAAAACAAGACAAGAGGAGTGGGCTGTTCCTCTCAAATCAGCCTTCCCCGCATCCTCGATCCTCACTAAATCCTGCCTTCTGGCCACCCGGTGAGCACTGGCATCTGCTGATTCCACGGCCTGTGGCCTCTGGGCTCTCGGGACGAGGAGACAAAGCAAAGAGGCAGGAGCTCCGTCCTACTCTGACTTCTCAGCAGGTTCATTCAAGGGGAGTGGTGCAGGAGGGAGCCTGGAGAGTCCAACGTGTTTTTGCACTTAGCGAAGAGATTCTATTTTCACTGCTAAGGAGAGAGAGCGACAGAAGACGCAACACGCAGACCACCCCAGATGTGGAGAAGTCTCACATGCCTTCTGATTGAGCCAGATGGGTGGGAACGTGAGGACTAGTTCAGTGGGTTCCAGAAGGGCATTGCAGGTCTCCTAAAATTCTGCTTCCACATATTCACTAAGCCTTGAAGACCGCATTTAAACAGTCTGGAGGGGTTCTCCTCTGGGCTGTCTCCAGAGGCAGATCTGGGGTCGTGGTGCAGGTGGAGGGACTCCAGGTACAGTGTGCGCTTTCTGCCTGGGAGGCCTCTGGCTCCTGAAGGCGGGGGGGTTGGGGGGGCAGTAAAGGCAGGTGACAACATAGGGTGTGCTTCTATATGGGGCGAGCAGGTTGAGTTTCCTGACCCTCTCGGGGCTAAGACACGATTTTGTTGCCTCTCGGCTTGGATCCCTGCTGTGGACAGATAGCCCTGGGAGGGGCAATACTCAGAGCATCAGGCATTTTCTGCTCAGGACACCTGCTCCCTCGGACCCTTTTCTGAAATCGGGCCTGGATGAGGCGGGGTTCGGAATGGTTGGGGTGCTGTTCACCATGCCCCCACCTTGGGCCCAGCCTGGAGGACTCTGATTTAATGGAGAACAGAACCTGGTGCCTGCAGCCCCAGATGGCCGCCCAGCAATCCTGGGTGCTCTGGGCCCAGAGCTCCCGGGTGGGGCTGCATGAGAGGGGTGGCCACCTGGCCCCGAGGTGCTGGGAGATGCCAACACGAGAGCCAGGTTATTCCATCTCCTGCCAAAACGTGACCCCGCGTGGATACCCAGTGAGGCCCTGTCAGGAGGGCAGCAGGAAGAGTGAAGCCCGGACGGTGGTGTCCATCTCAACTTCTCCAGCAGGGGTGGGGGGCTGCCCGGGGAGCAGAGCAATTCTCCCCTGGAGAAGCCGGGGACCCACGCCATCATCCACAGGACTAGTTTTATGGACCATCAACGGAGGGGAGCTTAGCCACCATCTCCTCTAGCCCCTCAGTGTGCAAGTGAGGAAGTTAACGTAGATGGTCTGTGTGTGTCTGAGGGGCAGCTGTTAGCAGAGTCTTGACCAGATCCTGGAGAACCCGGGGCTCGCCCTCTCCCCGCAGAGGAGCATGGGAGGCCCGCGGGTGGGTGGAGCCAGCCTTAAATGAGTTCCGTGTACGGAAAATTTTGCAATACTATGGGGGAAACCACCACCCTGAAATTCACAAAATTACAGGTGGATGTGAGATATGCACACCTGATGTGAGTTCTCTGAATAATGCTCGGGTGTAATAAGATGAAAAAAAATCTGAAAATGAAAAGGTATAATGAGATATACACAACTGAAGGGAATTGTCTTAAATGGCTGATTGTAATGAGATGTACATAAATTGTAAGGCTTGTAATGAAATGAAAAAAAATATTCTTGCCTGATAATACTGGGTGTAATGTCTACACCTGAAATAAGTCGTCTCACCGTGCTGAGAGTAATGAGATGCACATAATTTTAAAGAGTGTAATGAGATGAAAAATAAATCAAACAGTTGTCTTAAAATGAAAGATGTACAAAGATGCACACACCTGAAGGGCATTGTCCTAAATGGGTTCGCTTTAATGAGATGCATTTAATTTGCAAGGGGGCTAAGTGAGATTGGCCCGGAGAGAGGCTGAGAAATATAAAACTGTAAGATATGTACACTTGAAAGTGGTATAATAAAATCTGCCTCATCTGTGGGACGGAAATAAGATGCCAGAGTGGAAATGCACAGAACATGGTGCGATCCATCGGCATTCTCTCTGCCAGTCCTCCGCGATCCCTCTCCCGTGATGCTTTGCAAAGTTGAACTGTCCTCTGTCCCCTGTATGACGTCAGGTGCCTAGTAGGCAGCAGGTCTCACTGGCTGAATAATGGAGTTGTAGTCTATATAGCAAAAGGAAGTTAAAGGGAGCAGCTGTAACAAGTAACTTCTAAAAGGCAACATAAAAAAATATTTTTTTTTCTTTCCTTTTTTTGAAAGGAGAGGGTGATGAGGTGGAGGGGAAGGGAGAGGCACAGGGAGGGAGAGAGAGAAAGTATGTTAAGCAGGTTTCTCTCCCAGCACAGAGCCCATCACAGGGATGGGTCTCAGGACTCTGAGATCATGACCTGAGCTGAAGTCGAGAGTTCGCCACTTAACTGACTGAGCCACCCGGGCGCCCCGAAAACTACTTTCTGAGCAATGTTTCCCTAAGTCCTCGGGCATCTTGCCTTGGAGTCTGGGACAAAGTTGGTCAGGGGACTGAATCTGCATGTCTCACAAGCAGGCTGGTAGGTATAATGTCCCAGGATCAGCGTTTCTGTGCAGAGGCCGGTAGGCAGGTAACAGGAGTAAAGATGTGGGACACAGGCACACTCGGCAATGAGAGGTAGGAGTATCTTCCCTTCCACAGATACGTTCTCTCGGGTTTTTTTTTTATTTTTCCTCCATAGTCAGAGCCTCTTGGACTGTTTTGTTTTCTCACACTTAATGGAGTAGGGGGTAGAGAGAAATAGTTTCTTTTTTAAATGCAAGAATGCAGATATTGGAAGGAAAGTCAAAAAAAAAAAAAAAAAGAAAAGGGAGTGGGAGCATAACGACATGCCAGCCAAGCAGCGACGGCCTGATAATACCATGGCAGGTGGCACTCCGCGTCAGTGTTGGGGAGGCCGCACGCATGGGCAACCTCTTGGGAGCCTCGAGAGCGCGTCCTGAGGGCTAGCAGCGGCGCGCTCGCACCCTGTCGTGCCTGTGTAGGAATATAGGTCCCCAGCTGCAATTCTGTAGTTTTTAAATGTCCGCACAAAAAGTTTTAGAAACAATATTGTCCAAACAAAACATACCTGGGAGCTGAATTTGACCCGAACGCCGCGTTGGGCCAGAGAGTCTTGGTTGCAATTCTGAACGATCGCATCTGAGCTCACTGTCCCAGGCTGAGATCATATTTTAACCATTAGAGGGATGTAACCAGCACACACACAGTCTCAGTGTTCTGCTAGGATGTGTGAACCCCCTAAAGACAAGAACTTTGTTGATCACAGTTGCAGCCTCCGTATCGGAAACTGCCTGAGCCCGCCGTGCTCAGTAAGTACACGTGAGTGAGCGGGACCGAGCCAGTGCCCTCGTCTGGCCGTGTTCAAGGCAGCAGAGGGGTCTCTCGGTCAAGGCAGTGTAGGTCTGGTCAAGGAACCTTCCAGCCTGAAAGTTCTGCCCTGCCGGGAGAGAGGTTGGGGCCCGAAGTCGGCTGGTGCAGTTTCCAGGGTCCTGACACAAGCACCCAGCCACATCCTGCATTGTCCCTTTTCTCTTACTTCCTCAGGGATTGCGGCCCATCTCCTCCCTGGGTTGGACGGGGCTCAGTCGTGCGCGGAGAGAGAGGGGGCTGCCTCCTTATCACGCCAGTAGCTGCATCTCAGATGACTTGGGAAACCCCTTTTTCATTGGTGGCATGGCTGCAGAGCTGGCAGGACTTGATAGTCGGACTGAGGAAGTGGGGGAGAGTCTGGGGCAGGCTACTCTGTAATTAGAATAGTGTTGTGTAGAAGGTGTTTTGTGGAATACCAGTAAAATTGGACTAGATATTACTTGGGGGGAAAAAAGGCAAACGGGATCCTTCCTGTAGGACTCCTGAGCCTTTACTGTATTAATGTGCCTTATGAAACTCTACCAGCAAAATAAAATATGCAGTTCATCCTAGATTAGTTTGGTCATGGATTTTTTTTTTTTTTTTTTTTTTTGATGGCATGTCTTTTTAACAGCATCTTCCTTGGAAAATGCTTCTTTGAAAGCCTGCCGGTTGCCTGGCTCTGGGAGGTGGGGCTCTAACGTATCTTGAGTCTTGAGACTTTCTCACTGCCTGGAGGCAGGGTCCCTGTTTGCAGTCTCTCCAGGTAGAACCGGAGGCTTGGGCTCTGTGACAGCGGTGACCTAGGGAGCAGTCATCAGAGTTGTGCGCGGTCCCATTTTGCCCATGGGAGCACTCCCTTCCCAGCCTTCAGCCTGGCTGGAGGGTGTCCACCCATGAGTGCAGACTCCCCAGCCTTTCTTTGTGCATGGGAACAAGGAATGCCCCCCGCCGCCCTGCTCCCAAGCCGAGGCCCTGGACAACTCTGGGCTGAAAGGCTGTGCCTAAATTTCCACTTGCCCCCCGCTCCCCATACAGTGCTGAGCCCTGGGATTCAGAGGGGAGGCTCCTCTCTGGACATGGCTATAGATTAAAAGCGGCAGTCGAGACTGCCTCTCCTTCCCGATTCCTGGGCCCTGGGTGGACATGGGAGGGCTGGGGGATGGGCAGTGGTGCCACCAGCTTTGAGGACGAAAACCCTTGGAGCCTTGGATGCAGCCGGAAAAAGCAAAGGCATTTGAGGGCGGTAGAGTATGGTGCCGCAGGGGACCGTATTCTGAGCGCGCCGCTGCTATGGGGGAGAGTTGCCAGGAGAGGGCAGTGCAGAGTGTCCTCCGGGCTCCTCTCCCTGATCCCTTTGTCTGTGCCGTGAGTGTGCCAAATGTGGCTGTCTTCCTGCCCAGACAGGTAAACTGAGGTCACTCAGAGAGCCTTCTGCCTGTTGCCTTCCATGGGTAGTCAGTTCACCAAGAGGTAGGCTGAGGCCTCCAAATTTTCTCCGGTCTAAGGTCCCACTAACCACGGAAAAAGAACTGAGCACCAGAATGATGGTAGGTAATAAGATTTACTGAAAACGTCTCGGCCACATTCAGTACTGGCTTGGTGGATACATCAGAAGGAGGTTGCATAACATTAGGCAGGTGGACGGGCTGGGAGGGGGATGTGTGGGCATGTGTGCAGGCGTGCCTGTGCTGGGCGGTGGCTGTCCGAAGTGGTTGGTGAAGGGGAGTGTGAGAGAGAGAGTGTGTGTGTGTGAGTGTGTGTGTGTGTGTGGGGAGAGAGAGAGAGAGAGAGAGAGCAAGAAAAACGAACCAGAAAAGGAAACGTATTTTATCCCACTGCACATTGCAAAAGTCTCACGCCAAAAAAGCTAGACTTTCCTCTACTTATGGCATCAAAAGGGAGTAAAAAATGATTGGATCGCCCAGATTATAAATAAGGTTATTTGTTTCTCAAAAATCCCTATTAAAACATTAAATATCAGCTCTTTTGGGGGAGAAATACATTCATTTCAGGGAGACCTCAGGAGAGCGACCATCCTTTTGCTCTACCCCAAACAAGTGGGGGAGGGGAAGCCCCAGAGGGCCCCAAGGGTCCCCTCAGCTTGAGCCAGGGGGCCACTCGCATCCTGCCACTGAAGGAGATGGCCGACGCACGATTTACAAATGAAACTGCAAGTCCATGAAATTAAATCCAATGGAAAACAAGTGTGAGCAGTCCTGTCATTCACAGCCAAGGGGTGGGAGAGGCGGGGAGGAGGGGTGCGAGGGTGGGAGTTAGGGCAGGTGGTGGCAAGCCTCCTCCTCGAGGGAGCCCCAGTTCCTCCAGTGCCGTGTGTCATGGGGGATCATCGAGGTGGGTGGGGGCGGGGCGCCCCTTCTCTGGGCCCTCGCCCACACTTTGGATATTGATGGGGACAGGGACATAGCACCTTCTCCAACCCCTGGCTTCCCACTGGACGGGATGCTTCTTTCCAATGTTTCTTCGGCCTTCTCTGAAGGATAGAATGAAGAAGAGAGAGTGGGGGCCAGCGGAGCCAGGACATCTGAGGAGCTCCATCTGAGGGCCGGAACGTCTGGGATAAGACACCACTGTCCTGTTGTTACAGGAGCTGAGTTCTGTGACCACCTAGGGATGGCTGTGGTCCCCAAAGTCACCTTGATATGGCTCCTAGCTCGGGTTCTGCCATCTCCTTGGGTCCTGGAGCCAACCCAGGGGAAGGGATTCCTTTTCACCCCCTACAACCCGAGCCTGCCAGCTTACCATTCCTTTCCACGAGACAGAGAGAGAGAGAGAAGGTGGCTGTGGGGGCTCCTGCCCTCTTTCCCGAGTCCACGGTCGCCCGCGCCTGAGACAGGTCCTTGGAGGAATGAGCGAGAGCCCTCGGGAGCCCGGGGCCCACTCCGATCTGCAAGATGTGGCGCCTCAGGGCCTCCGCCTCTGCTACGGCCACTGGTGATGCGTCTGGGCGCCCGTCCTTGAATGTCGGGGAGCTGAGAACCTCACGGGGTAGAACCCAGACCCCCTTGGCCCTCCCTTTCCTCCTGACTCTGTCCCTGGCGAGGCTCCCTCCGGACAGCACCCACCCGCCTCACAGCGCGGGGCTTGGCAACAACTCAAGTCCTTCAGTTTGGGCGGGGGCATGGGTGCCATCTGTCCTCAGGGATCTCGTGAGTCCAGCTCTCGCGCCTGCCTTTCCGTGTAGGCTGCGCGACCGGCCCCGCAAACGGAGTCCTCTGCCGGTCTAGGGAAGTGGGGCTGGGGCGCTCACCGAAGCCTGGTTGTTGGGAAGGAGCAGGGGTCTCCTCTGCATTTCTTCAAGCTACTGATTTGGGGAAGCTAGGGCCCAACCTGCTTGGTGCTGCCTGCCCGTGCCCCCCTCCCCCCCACCCCGGAGCCCTCCCGACGACACTCCTGTCCTGCTCGGTGACCAGTGCCATCTGGGCTGCCAACTATTCCAGGGAGTCACTGTGTTCCAAGCCCAAGTCGCTGACATTTGTCGTCTGAAGCTCGTCGGCCTCCTCCTCCAGCTCCTCCTCCTCCTCCTCCTCCATCTCGTCCTCGTCCTCCTCTTCTGTCCCATCCAAGGAGTCGTCATGTGCGGCCATCATGGCCTGCTGCATGGCCATGGTGGCATTGTCTGAGGACAGGGACTGCAGGTTGTCCAAGCTGATGGAACCTACGTGAGAGAAGGAGGCAAGGGTCAGGCCCAGGGACCTCGGTGTTGGGTAGAGCGGCGGGGACTGGCTCTGGAGTGGTCAACGGTTCCCAGGTGTGATGTCCCCCGTCCGCGCATCTGTCGCCCTCCCGGCCTCACCCCAAGAAGCCGCGCTCCTAGTCACCACTCCCTAAGCAGCTTCTATGGAAGTACGTTAAGTACTTGGACTTTCCAACAATTCTGTACCGTAGGTGTTATCATCCCCATTCTAAAGAGGAAGAAGCTGAGTCTCAGATGGCTAAGGCATCGGCTCAAGGTGACAATCAGGCACGATGGAGTTGGGACTCTCCCCTTGGTCCGTGTAGCTCAAAATCTGCGTATCCCGCTACCGCGGACACAGCACGTGGCCGGCACGGAGGAAGCGGAGCGCGCGCGGAGGGGCGCGCGCACACACACCTCCACTCCCCATACACCGCTATCTTCACGTGCCAAGCTATAAAATGTCTGGCTCATTGAATTATTCATTGTGCACCAGGCGACCGGCAATTAGAAAAGTGTATACGGAGGGTGTGATGGAGAAGCTGGGAAAACAGAGCTCTTCCCGGCCTCCGTTCACAAGCCAGCTGCCTGCTTCGGTATTTATAGATGGCCTTGGCTTTGGGGGGGGGGGCGCACACTCGCGGGCGCGCCGGAACCTCGGGCAGGTGTGGGAGTGAGGAGGGGGCCCTGCTGAGCAGTCACTGACTCAGATGACCACGGACTCCCACTCGCCTTTGTGAGGCTGCTTTTTGGCTTGTGAAAACACACGTAAAAGCATCCCCTCGTTTCAGGCCCGCGCACATCCTCGGAAGTAGCAGGCGGCCGGTCAGCCCTGGCGTCTCCGCGGAGCGCGTCCAGGAGGTCCGCCCACCAGCCCCAGGCCAGAGTACCCCCGCCCCCAGTCCTCACCATCCGGGTTGGTCCCCGGGGCACCTCCCTGCTGCTGCAGCACGCCTGCAGCAATGGAGTTGGGCCAGAATCTTTGGGTGGGCCGGTGCTGCGACTTGATCTTCTTGGCTTTGGGGGCAGGGTCTGGGTTGCTGGCATCAAGCATGGGCTGCAGGATGCGCCTCCGGGCGTTGATGAACCTGCCCAGGGATAAAGGTAGAGACCTGGTCAGTACCGCCCTGGGGCTGTGGGAGTGTGTGCGCGCGCATGCGCGCATGTGCAGGGAGCGAGAGCCGCATCCGGACTCTCAGCAACTGATCCACTGTGTAGAACAGACTGGGGGCTTGTCTAGGGCGTGAAAGCCTAGCTGGGAGAAGAGCCCTGGGCACTGCGGGGCGCACGGAATCACCTGGAGCTTGGTTACCACACAGCAGCATGGGAGGGATGCATGAGGAGGGTCAGAAGTCTCTACTCAGGCCTCGGCAGGATTGAACAGAGGCAGTACGGGTCCCCTTAGAAGCACTAAACTCTGCCTTCTCTCCAGGGCCCAGGGCTCAGATCAGGGGGCGCAGATCTTGGGTCTACCCCCCCCCCCCCCAACCAGACCTTGCTGTCTGAGAGTTCAGTGATAGCCCAGCCAGGCACACAGAAGGGAAAGCAGATGCCTGTGAAGTCGGAGCAGCCAACTCTCCCTCCTCCTTCCCACCCCAGCTTTGCAGAACGTTGGTAGTTCTTCAGTTCACGGAGGCGGTAGGTAGACCCGATGACCACTGGCGGCTCCCCCAGACCTTGGCTGTCTGCGTTCTTGCGTGTGTGTCCGCCCCGCAGGTGGGGCAGGGCTGTTCATTGAGCCAGAAGCTTCCAGTGATGTTCCTGACACAGTCTCCCAGCAGAGGGCGCTGAGACGCTACAGATGGAGCTCTAGGCAGTTGGGTGGATTCTAGCTTTCTGCTTCTAGTCCAAGGGGAAGACTGCTGTGGTAGCTGGGCCGGGCTGAGCCGTCTCTTTTCCCCATATGCATACCCTTGCCAAGCAAGTGGCCCCCGGACGCGAGAGCCTTTGGGCGGGTGACAACTCACCAGTTATTTACTTGCAGGAGAGTGAGGTTTGTCTGGGCGGCGATCTGCCTCTTCTCGTCCTCCGTGGGGTAGGGGTGCTGAAATGAGAGGTGATGGGCTGACGCGGGGTGGGCACATGGAGGTCTGGTCCCCCCAGAGAGAACACGCCTACATCGCAGGCCGGTCCTGGCCCAGGCCGCCCGGCGGTCTGGGAGCCTGAATCAGGGAAGGTACAATGTTTGCTTCCCCAAAGCAGTGCAACTAGGGCCGGGGGAGGCTGCCCATGTCTGTGGCTCCGCAGTCAGGGCCACCGGGCCCTCAGCACAGGGCACCCCTCCCCCAAGATGGGGGCCAAACTGGTCTCCCAGGAGTCGGTATGGCTCCACATCGATAGCTTCCAAGGCACTTTTGCATCCTGACTTGGCCCTCACAGCCAACCCCCAGCAGGCAGGTCAAGCATTATTAGTATTAGGTTGACAATGGCCCCAAAAGCCCACAGGACTATGAGAAGGTGCTACATGGGGGGTATCTGAACCAATTCAATTTAAATTGCCTGATATTTACTGAATATCTACTCTGTGCCCAGATTTATGCTGACATCCCAGGAGACGGAAGATGAACATAATGGTAGCCACTAGTAACTACTAGAAGATGAACATAATGGTAACGACTAGTATTCTACTCGGCAACCTAGGGAAGGTGGTCATGCGCTGAGTTTCACAGGGCTCGCATCTGGGAAGGGAGGCAGGGTAAGTACTGTCATTCCCACTTTACAGCTGGAGAAACTGAGTAACTCCTGCGATGCTCCCCCAGGGGCTGGCTCCAGCTGGGACCTCCGTTGTTTTCATCTGGAAGCCTGAGTCCGCATCTTTGTGGGGGTGAGGGAGGAAGTGGTGTCCCAGGGCACCGCAGTCCCTGCACTGAGGACAGGCTTGTCTCCCGCTCTTAGACTGTGCTTCATGAGGGCAGAGACCATGTCTTATTAATGTAGCCCTGGTGCCTTCCACATGCAAATGACATGCAAATGACTCCCGAATGAAAGAAAGCAGAAAGAAAGCGAAGCCTGGGCGGCTTGGGTAACGGGCTCTGTAGGAGGTTAGAAGGAGAAATGGGCTGGCCAGGGCCTTGGGAAGGCTGCACGGGTCACATTAAGAATGGGAAAGTTTGGGGCGGTGGTGGAATAGGGGTCCTTATGGGTCCCACTGGGTGGGGAGCGGCGTGCTAACGGGTCTCAGCGTCTGTCTTCTCCAGGTCCCCTCGCACCTAGCAGGCATGCTGTGAAGCCGCGATGAGCGTCAGGGTGGGTGGGAGCCTTGCCCTGAAGCGAGGGGAGATCTGGGGGCTCTTAGGGCAGAGGGCCGAGCTGTCCAGCCTCCTCCAGCTGGGGCCATTCCTCAAGAGCTGCTTGGGCTTTCCGAAGTCCCAGAGACTGGGACTCAAGATTCTGGCTCGGTCACATGCTGTGAGGTCTCAGGCATGTCCCTTAGCCCTACATCGTAAAATCGCCTAGGGATGAAATGAAATCGTACTCATAACGTGCCTGTGGAGATGGCCCTTCATGCTATTATTATGGGATGACCTGGGCAAGGTGCTTCAGGCTAAGGACGAGCATGAGAGCCACCGCCTTGGAGGCGCTCTCATTATCAGCGACAAAGGCAAGTAACCTCTGCGGCTGGCCCCAGCAGCCCCTGACTGAAGGCGTCAGGATCATGTGTTGTTTTAATTCACACCTCTGACCCTGACCGCCACGCCGGGGCAGCTAGGCCTTGTGATTCATGCAATATTAAGATTCTAACAAGCAGGAAAACACATCAATGTCATGGGAGCCAATTTCATCCTAACGGGGAAGGAACAGAGTGGGGCTGGGAGGCGAGATCGCAGGCCCCACGGGGCAGAGGAGGGGGGCTTCTCCGCTTCTGACACCTTTTGGGGGAGGGGCAGGGCCCAAGCCCCATTTTCCTGCTCCCGAGTTCCGATTTCCCCAGCCGCAAGGAGCCAGCCAGCCCCCCCCTCTCCCGTGTACGGCCACTCGGTCTGAGAACACAGCAAAAATAGGGAACCAGGGCAACTGTCTGGCCTTCCCGGGCTGCACTAAGCCCTTTCAAGTCTTCTTGTCCCCGCACCTGTCCCTCCCTCCGCTGCTCTTCCACTGTGCGCGTCTCTGAGCTTCTCGAAGACCGGCCACAGGTCAGACCTTCTGTGAGGCCTTTCCCACATTCTGGGGCAGAGCCCGTCACGGCTGCGTTTGAAGGACGGCATTCAGCCCGCTGTGTAACAGGTCTCCCTACGAGTCTGGGGAGCTGCTCTCAGGCAGGAACCCGGTCTCAGCAGCCGTGGGGTCTCCGGGTTCCCGCCCAGGCAGAGTGGATGTTCGGCGGGCTGTGTATGGACCACGCGAGGGAACCGACACCAGAAGGAGGCAGCTGCCTTGTTTCCCCGGGGCAGAGTGCGCGGCTCATCAGCTGACAGGGGAGGGGAAGCAGCTGCCTCCTGGCTGCCGGCAGGTGGGAGACACGTGCCTGTAGCAGCTGACAGCTTAGCTCGAAGGCTACAGGGAAGGGGGAGGAAACCTCCTTTAGCGGGCAGTGCGTCAGTGCCCTCGGGTGGGCCGGCTGGTCAGGGAGGGCTTCCCGAGCGAGGCGGTACTTGAGCCGGCCGTTGAAGAATGGCCGAGCCCTCCCAGCAAAGGTGGGGATGGGCCTTCCAGGCAGGAGCCTTGCGCCGAGACTTACACTGACGCCAGCCAGAGGCAAGTCTCTTGCGCTCCTCAAGACCTCCAGGGAAGGGAATCCTTTAGCCCCTCCCGTGGAGGGGAGTGCGTGCTCTGAGGAGGCTCCTGGTGCAGCCCTCCTTCTGAGTGGATGTCGGAACTCCAGAGGTGAACGTGCCCCCGGGAGGAGAGTGTGGGAGGCGGGCTCGCGGACAGCGGCTGGTTGACCTCTTCCGGACAGGGATGGAGGCCTCTTCCCCTCCCACCGTGCAGACGCCACCAGCCGTCCCGCCTGGAACCAGCATCTCAGGAGGCACGTGGTGGAGGCCGTGCGGTGAGTGGCAGCTCTGGCCCGGCTCTGGGGACAGATGCGTCGGCCAGAACATTCCTGGCGCCACATCTGAGTGCTCGCAGGAGCGGTCCCGCTTGTATACGTCTCAGACCAAATGATTCCTGAGGACAGAGTCAAAATAGCCCTGGCCCCTGGACAGAGCTCGATGTTGTCAGTGCTACTTTTAGCACAACTGGAAAGGCTCAGGGCCAAGGACGGGAGGAGGACTCGAGTGAGATCACGGTAAGCCATCAAGCCATCGTAGCCACTCTCTGGCCACTATTTGGAAGAACTCCTCTGGAGTTGGGAGGGAAGCAGACAACAGCTCTCTGGAAGCAGATAATCCTTCCAGAACAAGATACAGAATGGACCAGCAAAGGACAGATCCTTCTCAGGACGGGGATGGAGCTTATACGACTATGCGGAGCTGCCTGGTGGTCAAGAACACGGCCTCTGGAGAGGTCAAGCCCTACGCTGCCATCCGCCCCTTACCAGCTCTGTGAGCTTGGTGATCTGGTGTTCCACGTCTCCTTAGTTTCCTTGGCTTAAAAGGGAAATAGAATAGCGCGTACCTCTTGGACTCGAGGGCTCATTTAACGACATAATGCAGGTGAAGCCCGTATGCTTCACGGACTCACTCTGGACAATGTAGAGAAGCCTCCAGAAATCACAGAACAACGGTGCAATCTCCAGAGAAGGGAACTGCAGCATTTACCAGAGGGGTTGTTTCGTGGTGGCCCAGCTGCCATCAGGAAGTTCCTCCGAAATCTGACCTAAACTCTGACACCTCGCTTTGCGGCCTCCTAGCTCAGTTCCCCCTGCCCTAAGTTGAAGCTGAAGGCATCTTTCAGGCGAAGGTGGAGTTCCATCTGGGGAGTTGGGTCTGGAAGAAGTGTGGCCAGGGCTGGTTCACAGGTCTCCTGCCCCTTCCTTCACCCTGAGCCCACCCGAGACTGTCCTTCCTCCTCCTGGCGTAGGCAGGTGGCCACGAGGCTGGCCAGTCCTGGAGGGATGGGGCCCAGGGGAAGCGGGAGCCGGCTTTCCTTCCCCGGCCCCCCACCGCACTGGCGTCGACGACAGCCCTCTTTCCTTCCCGCTCCTGACCAACTGTGGGCGCGCGCCCTGCATCAGCCCCAACGTGGTGGGCCTGGCTTTGCTCTAGGAAGGTCAGACACCAACCCGACGGAGGCAGCCGGCATGGTGAGGGGTCCTGAAACACCCACATTTTAGCATATCAGAGATACCACTGATGGCGGGGCGCACCCTGGCTTCACAGATGCTAAGTGGGGGGGGAAAGGAGCCTTTTAGAGCAGAGGGAAGCCCAGTAAACCACCAGAGGATCTCTTCCTTCTTATCGTTGCGCACCTCGTGCAGACCTTCCATTCTTGTATCGCTCCTTTTTACTCCCCTTCCTTTTACAATTGTACTCGCACAGGAAGGTCCAAAGAACTAAAATGTATAGTCTTACCTATTATCACAATCGCCAGTGGGACCACCACCCAGGTCAAAAAATAAGATACTACCAGTACCCAAAGCCCCCTTTGTGCCCCTTCCCAGTCATTACCCTCAAAGATATTCCTCCCTGACGATACCCTGGTTTTTGTGGTAATTACTTTCTTGCTTTTCTCCGTAGTTTTCCTATCTATGTTACATACTTAAACATTATAGTTTACTTTTGTTTGGTGTTTGGACCCTGCATGAACGGAATCCACTAGCTTACAGGATCTCACTCCACAGTACACGTGAGACTATTCTGCATTTGCTTGGTGTTACTGTAGCTATTCGTTTGCATGGCTGCATGGTTTTCCCTTGTAAAAAATTTGCCACCTTCCTGTTCTTGCCCTCTCGCAATCTTGGGAGTTATTCTCCCTCCCTCTGTTTTCTGTTTCAGTCCATCCTTCATGCTGTAGCAAGCAAGAATACTCCTTCCGAACCTGCTCCCCAGTGCCTTGTGCCCACTGGGACACCTCTCCTATGAGCTGCAGCGCTTACCCTGCCCAGGGTTCCACATGCGACACGGATGATTTGTTTAGCTGTCACCCCGACCAGACATGCTGCCTGTTTTTGAGGAAAAGGACCCCCACCTTTCTTTCTGCCCCCACCTCATCAGTGCCAAGGAAAGTGCCTGGTAAGTGCTCAGGGTGTATTCTTGGAATGGAGGGTCACAGGATCCTAAGGGGGTAACTGGTGGCTGTCACCATTTGCTGTGGGCCTTTGCGAGTGAAGATGAATGGGAGAGGGTGGGGAGCACCCCAGGGTCAGTGAGTCAGACGCCCCAGGAATTCCACCTGGAGTCAGGCTGCCCTACGTGCCAAAGGGGACGTTCCTGCCAGTGATTGTTCTGTGCGTGTTTGTGGGAGGGGACTGGGGCACTTAGGGTCTGTGGAGGCAGGCCGGCCAGCTTTCTAGAAGAGTCTTCAGGGCAGCACAGTAAGAAGTGGGGAAGAACGTGATCTCCAGAGCCAGGCTGTCAGGCTTTGAATACTGGTCTCTCACCTGCTGCAGACCTTGAGCTTGTTACTGGGGTTCATCTGCTGTCAATGGGGAAAATAATTCCACCTACGCCGAGATGGTGATACAGTTTCAATGAATATTTGAAAGATGCTTAGAAGAGTGCCTGGCACTCTGTTTGCTCAATAAATAAATAAACAACAAATAAAATCAATCCGCTGCTTGGCACACGTGGCTCCCTCTCTGTGAAAGCCACAGGTGGTTTTTCTGACAGATGGCGAGAGCCCCCAGCAGCTCCTTCCGCACTCGGAGAGATGCGCTCCTTCTTTCAAATGGTTTTCTTTCCTGGATTCTGGGACGGCTCCAGCCCCTGTACACATGTGATGCGGTGTCTGTCTCTAGTCTGGGTCTCGGGCTTCCTGGGGGGATGCTGGGAAGCCGTAAATCTCTGCTGGCCATTTTTCAGGTAGAATCTTTGAGAGCTGCAGGCCCCCGTGGAGTGTCCTGGGGCTCAGGGCATGCTAGCGGCCCCCCGTGCCCCGTCTTCTCAGATCGGCTCCGTCCACCCCTGCAGCTGACCAGCCAGTTGTCAACACGGCCTCTGATGGGGACCACCAATCTCCCGCCTTCCCTGGGACATCCTGCTGCTTCAGCAGCCAGCGTGGCCCACACCCTGGAACTGTGGCTTCCAGCACTCTCCATCTGTCCTGGGGACTTGAGGGCAGCTTCCAGGGGTCTGTTCTCTCTTCGTCCCTACAGTGAAGGGTGGTCGGGGGGAGCAAACGGTTTCACATCACAGGCAGGAATCCAAGACCTCATGTTTCTCTGGCACGGAAAGGTGAATGCAGCCACGCCGTGGTCGGCCTGACTTCCAGGTCCCCGTGAACCTTCCACCGAAGCTCTACAGGTACAGATGCCTGAGCAGCAGGGGAGAGACAGCAGTCGTGGCACGACACGGGGCCACACACTTCCTTAGACTCCAGAGGGGAGAGGAAGGGGAGAGAAGGGTTTCACGCTCACGACCCTAGGAGGAAGGGTCTTTCTCTTTGGTCAGCGGCCATCAGGGGCCAGACAGGGCCACTGATAGTCAATCAGGAGAGAATTCTCATCCAGACAACTCGTCCTTCTCTTCCTACTGCATCCTAAATCCTAGCCTCCCTGCTGGGCCTGGCCCAGATCCCAGCTCCTCCGCTAAACCCTAACTTTGGGCACCAGCATCCCATGCAGTGCTTCTGTAAGGCCACACGCCCTCCTTGGCCCGGGAAGTCCCCGGGGCCAGCTCTCCCACTGGGCAGGTGTCCTTGACACCAGCGCTTTCAGCGATGCCCCCAAACCAGTTACAGGCGCGCAGGGACAGTGCCGGGGTGGCTCGGGGGGAGTCCGCCAGCTGGTCTCCAGCTGCAAGCGGTGTGGCTGGTTTCTATCATTTCCTGGGCACGCCGTCCTGAAGGCAGGGAAGCATGGCAGCCCTTTGCGCTGATGGTTGGGAGGGTCTTTCTCCGGACTCAAGTCTTCCCCCTACTCATCCAGCCGGAGAGCCTACACTGCCCTCCAGAGTCACACAGAAGCCCACAGCACCGCCTCTCACTTTACAACAGGAGTTCCCGCCACTTACTGGATGCCTAGAGTCTTTGGCTAACTTTAAACACTTAACAGTATTCGCGGAGTACTCTGTCAAAGTACCTGACATGTATTCCCGCTGAATTTTCCACGCACCTAGGAAACGAGCATCATTATTCACATTTTACGCACGAGAAAACCGAGCCCAGAGGGGTTCAGGAACCGGCTCCACGTTATCCAAGCGGTGAGTGCCGGAGCCGAGACTCACACCCCCTCTGACCACGTGTGCTCCACCTCTGAGCTAGAGCATCTGTCAGGCGCTGCGCCTTTTAACGTATTATCGATCGTCTTGGCCTTAGGTGGGTACCATTATCTCTACGAAGAGGAAATTAACATCAGAGATGCTGGTTGACCCATTCAAGGTCATACAGCAAGTAAAAAAAAAAAAAAAAAAAAATGGAGCTAGGATCATTTTCGGGTCTGTCTGCCTCCGAAACCCTTATTCCTTACACTATCCCACGCTGGCCCTAGAGAGACAAATCTTTTCTACGGACCGAATATCCCCAGTCCCCTTAACCATGCATCATATGGCCTATTTCCCGTCATTTGAACAGATGTTTCCCCACCCCGGCTGCTCTTCTCTGGACATGACTTGTCAAAGCACCTTTTGAAACGCGATGTTCAGTCCGGGACGCACTGATCTGGATGCGTCCGACCAGCACAGGCAGGCAAACTTCTCTCACGCTGCTTTCTCCCTTCTCGGACCCCTTGAGTGTGTGTGCGCACGCCGGTACCTGAGTATATCATGGGTTGACCGCTCCTGGTTTACGTGTATAATTTATTCCCCCAATTAAATTATCAGTCTCTCGAGTGCTGGAATCATATCTCATACCCGAAACTTAGGTGTTAGTGGATAGATATGGTATTTGGGACTTAGATCCCATCTTCCCCATAGAAACAAGTTATTCCTTTAATAGCTAGCTTCCCAGGCTAGCCCCCCAAGGCTGATTTAGTTAAAGATCTGTGTTCCGGTGGAAAGGAGCCTTCAGGCTTCCGGGATAAACAACAGATCTCGCTCTAATTTCAGGGGGCAGGCTAGAGCTGAGGAAATTCCGAGATGGGCGAGCCCAGACCTCATCCTCTTGCCTTTTCCTGGGTTCTGCTGCCACTTCTCCACTCCTCTTCTCAAAGCCCCAGGGCCCTCATGTGACCCTGCAGTTGGCCTTCCAAATTTGAGGCCTCTGGCTGCTAGGACTTCAGGGTCAAATCTCTTAAAACTCTATTCGTGGTGATGTAGATAAAACTTTCATCAGAGTCTTAAAAGGTCAGGGGCCTCGAAGAGGTGAAGAACTATTGCTAGAAACCGTTCCCCTGGCACCCCATTCTGGTTGGCCTCTTCAAAATGCTGTGTTAAAAAATATTCCAATCTTCATTTGCTACCGCTAACAAGCACTGGCACTCTTCCCATGAAGCTGATCTCAGCTGAGTGGGAGTAAAAAAGCAAGCTTTGGAACTAATTCATACTAAGCTGTGAATGAATGATGGCATCCCGGCCTTTCCACTGGCATCTGTTTTTAACAGGGACTGGATACTTTTAAGTAGATCTCTGAGGAGAGGAATCTCAGATTGTGTGACAAAGTTAAAGGAAAAAGTAGCAGACAAGATATTCTGGAACAAAAATGGTCTCTCTGAGTCTCTCTGTGCTATTTTTTTTTTTTTTT
>CM052815.1:75181777-75252146 GCA_028533885.1 Nasua narica
GTCTAGTCCTCTATAAACTTACAGAACACTTTGGTCAGGAAATCGAGCTGGAATCTCCTCTTTGGCAGGGGGCAGCCCTCCCATCTCCTAAGATTGTGCGGTAGCCTGCCCCCCGCCCCCTGGAGTCCCCTTGGGGCCCCCCTTCTCCTCCCAGGAGTGTTCCCCACAATCGCCCGCACCGACCTGACACCACCTGTGAGTTGACGGTTGTCATGGCAACGTTGCCCTGCTGGAGCGCGGAGGCTGGGACCACAATCCCCTGGGGGTTACTGGAGACTCCAGACATGGAATTGGGGGAGTTCTGCAGGAGGTCCTGGCGGTGAGGGAGGCGGGGTTTGTGACAATGTCACTCAAAGCTTAGAAGCCCCAGCCCCAAACTCCTCCTCTCCCTTTCTCCCTTCCGGTCTTCCCTCCTCCCTTTTTCCTGCTCCTCCCAGGACCCAACTCTGAAAGGCAATTCTCCCGGCCCTCTAGAAGCAGTGACTAAAAAGGACCGATATGGAAAACCAACCAGTCTACCAACCAACTTACTAACCAACCAGCCAGCCAACCATGTTTATCCACTTAGCCATTCTGTTCTTCGGAAACCCGAGACACAAATCATCTCATAAACCAGCGGTCCTCACTTCGGCTTCCCTTTGGAATTTCCCATACCCGATGCCTAGGTTCTAACCTCAGAGATTCTAATTCAGTTGGTTGGGGGTGTGGCCGGGGCTTCGGTGTTTTACAAGCTCCCTGAGTGGTTCTACCGTGTGGCGAGGGCTGAGAACCAGACTTTACCTGCCTAGCACCTCTTCACTCTTCACGCTGAACTGTCTCCAGAGGCCGCCCCAGACCCCGTCTCCCCCCGAGAACCTTCCCTCCTCACGCACCTGTATCGCATTCTTTATTACACCCAGCTCCACGCACAAATGGCCTCCAACGTTTTATCTTTGTATCCTGGGCACCTAACTCAGGTGCCTGGCGCACAGTGGCCACTAGAGTTGTTCAGTACTAACTCAGAAACAGCCGCCCTCGCCTCTTCACAGCCTGCCTTCCAAGGGCAGCTCCGAGGAGCCTCGACCTCAAGCCACCGCTCAGCACATTTCGATTCCTTCCTCTTCCCCAGGCTGCCAGCCCAGAATCCCTCTGCACACAGAGCCCCCCCTTTGCCCCATGCCGTCAGCCTGCCAGGCCCCGTTTTCCCCAGGAAACAACTCTCGCTGTTTGTTTTTGCAGCCGCCAAAGCAGGTAAGAAGAGCATTTTTTCCTGGCACTCTGGTCACCTCGTCATTGCCACGGCACAGCTGGGCCAGGAAGGGCTTGGACCTGATGCTGAGGGGAGGCTGCAGCCTCTAGGAAGCAGCGATAAACACCCCCTGCCTGGGGGCTGGGTGCTTGCTTGGGTGGGGAGAGTCTGTGCGGAAGGAATTGGGTGAGAGGACAGGGTCTCTAGGCTTTCTTTGGAGAAAGCAAGAGAGGTGGCCGATGAGGTGCCATGGCAGAAGCCGTGGGAGACCTGCCTGGGTCTCTGGGCATCTCCGAGCACAGGGCCATCTGAAAATGGCTTGAACCATGTAGCCTGTCTGACGGCCATCTAGGGCCGACGCTCTCACACGCCCAGCTTGGAGTCCCAACGCGTGAGCTGTAAGAATTTAGACAGGTGAACAGTCAAGAAAATAGACTACCACTGGGGGAAAAGAAGGCCCCAAGCTTCCTAACTTTCATTTTAGGACTGGGGGAGAAACTTGGGCTTTCAGCCTCCAGGGAAAGTCTAGAGTTTCTTGGAGCCAAACTCTTGGACTTCCCATTCAAGTGGTTCCAGTCTAAGACTGAGGCCCGCCTTCTGAAGCCTAAAAACTGGAAGAGCCCTAAAAAGCTGCATATTCCAACTGCCTGTGCACAAATAAGGAGCTGAGGCTTCTTAGAAACCCAAGCGACTCACCCAAGGCCCCTTGCTGGTTCTCAGCAATGGGACTAGATAGAACACAGCCCTCCTTCATCCGCAAGTACTGAACCTGAACTGTACTTTGTGCCAAGAACTGGGGCTACCAGGTGCTCCTGGAATCACAGGGGCTCAGTACATAGTTACTGGAGGCAAGGGGGACAGGTGGAACCCTCAGACCCCAGAAGTACAGAGAGAGCACGGGCCCCGGAGGAAAGACCGTGGGTTTGGGAATTAGCAAACCCCGGCCCTTCTGGGAGCCTCCGTCTCATTTATAAGATGTGCCTGGCCCAGTGCTGACATCCAGGAGCCCCCAAAGCCTGTCTTCAGCTCTGTCTCCGTCTCAGGTGGATTCTGCCCTCGTCCCAACACCCCCGCCAACGACTCTCACAGGACGTAAACCAATGCTGGCGTTATTTGAAGCTGAAGCAAAGCTACAAGGTAAACGTGATAGAAGAGGGTGTCGTCCCTCCATGCCTTTCACCCTAAAACTAATGGAAATGACTTTTCAGTCCTCTTCTGTCTGGAATTATTCATGCCATGGTGCTCCTCGTCGGGGAACGGCGTTTGGGAATTTCGAACCTAAAAAGTTGCCCCAGACTTTCTTTTTCACCGAGAACAGAAAGTATCCAGCAAGGTTAGGAAAACACAAGTGAAATCAGTAAAATAAATACAAGATGTGAGCCTTGGGATTCAACCAACACACATTTCTGCTAGCCAGGGGCAGAAGGGTAAGCCATCGCCTGGACACTTCATCTGCTTATTCAGACTCTGGCTGGTTCTCTGCCCTGCGGTCCTGCTGGCTGCGTGCCAGGTTCTCGGTTTGGGTAACTAAAGGCAATTTATGCATTAGATCAGACTTTTCTCTTTCCTACTCTCTCTTCCCACTCTGGGGTCGTTGGCTGGGACATGCCGAGAGGCAGGCAAGTTCTACCAGCAAAGGAATGGAGTAGAGAAGTGTAGGGGCCGAGGCCACGGGCAGGGCCAGGGCTGGCTCCATCTTAGCTGGGCAAAAAAGAGGAAGAAAAATCAGGGCCTCCCCGAGGGCTAGAGAAATAACCGCCATCCCCTACATTTGTAAATATGAGCTATTTCACGTACCGGCCTGAGCCCTGTCCTGTTTTCAAAGACACAGCGTTTCAGGGTCATTGAACCGGACCCTCTGTGATCTCTGTATTTGTAGAAACCTCCCTCAGCTGGTCCCAAAGATCAAGAGCCCAGATGGCTCTGAAACTACCTAGTTATTACACAGTCAGACGTTAGCATTCTTTTACCATGCCATTTCATTTCGATGAAATCCTCCCATACTATCGGGAGAGACGATCCTATTTGCCTGCGGAAGAACTGAGGCCCAGAGAACCGAAGTGACTTCCTAGAGTCACACAGCTGTGCCTCGAACCCAGGTCCTTTGGCTCTGAGTGCAGCCCCGAATCTTGCTTGGAGAGACGTGCTTTGGAGTCAGACCCAGGCTCGATGTAAGCCGCGTGCCTGGCATAGGTGAGCACCCGATAAATCACTTTCCACTTCCTTTGGCTAAAGCCACGCAGCAGCGAGGGAGCGGAGTTTGGCACAGCCGGGATTTTGAACCTGTCCTGGAAGGTCCTAGAGCCGCTTGGGTTCTTTGCTCCGCAGCAGTGGAGATGGAGCCGGGGCTGCGAGCCGAGTGGCGGTGGTCAGTCCTCGCCTCGTGCCCCCTTCTTTCCTGCCTCCTCGTCCGAGACATTCCGGGGCCCCGGCCAAGCCCCAGGAGCGGGGGCTGCGTCTGTCTCAGACGAGCTCTGTGACCTTCCAGGGGGAGCCCCGGGTCTGGTTCTTTGTCTCTGCGGAGATGACGGGGCTCTGAATCTCTGGGAAGAGTCTAGGTCTCTTCTGAAGGAGCGGCTACTATGGCAGCAGTGGAAGCCCCTTGGGGAGAAAATGTTGGCTAAGCACACAGTATTTTTATCTTCTTGGCAGCTTCCTCTTGGGGCTTCTCAGACTCCCAAGCCAGGTGGGTGATGCTCCAGCTAGATCCACATAGAGCTCTTTCCTTCTAGGCTCCTCGGTGCCCATAAAGAGGTGAGAAGCACATGTGATACAGTTTCAGTGACATTCTTCAGCATCCAGAGTCTCACATCCCTGCCCAAACTGTCCAGGAACCAGGGGCTCAGAGCTGGTTAGCTCAAGAACGCTGCCTCGTCCACCAGGAGCATGACCGTGGTGTCCCCCAAGCCTGAAAAGTGCTGGAAGCCTAGCGTCCCTGGTGGTGCCATCCCACCAAACTGGGGCATGTGTGGGCTTCTACTTTCTAGTAGTAAGCTCTGCTTTCAAAGTAGGACAAGGCCCCAAAGCTGAAAACTCTCCTGGAGTTTTCTGGGAATGATGCCCCGGGGCCTGGGCCTGGTGACCCAGGACTTGGATGGAAACGCACGAACTGGGCTCCACAGGCCTCCCTAGAGCTGTCCCGCTGCTGGTCCTCGTGTGCTGTTTCCCTGAGACACGGAGAGGCAGAGAGCCTCTCAGAAGCGGGCCGAGCAACGAAGGGGAGCAGGTTTAGAACTGCCGTGAACTCACGCCTCCTAAACCCCACCCACAGACCGGCTGCAAAGCCTTCGCTTTCTCGGGCCATCACGGCGGTCCCTGGGTGAGTGTTACTCCAGCCTCATTTTGGAACAAAAGAAAAAAGATGATTTGTTCAAAAGGAACGCCTTCCTAAGAAAGACGGAAAGGTTCTGAGATTGCTCCTGGAAGCGGAGGGTGTTGGTGTGGGGCATGTGTGGCGCAGAGGAATGGCCTCCGGCTATCAACTCTGACCTCGTGGTCTGATGTCCGCCCGGGGGGAGCCAGCCCGGTCCCTGGAGCCACCAGTCTTCACTGTTAATAGGGAATGGGCTTCTGTGGCCCGGGGAAATGAAATTTCCACCAAAGGAAGAAACTCCCAGAATCAACTAATGGGAGGAAGAAACGAAGGCAAAGACAGAAACATTGTCCTTTAAGTTATTTTGAAAGAGCCAGAATGTTTACCTCACTAGGAAGCCTGTGGAACAGAGGACATGAACTAGATGACACTGCAAAGGTCCTTCTGACTGATTTAGAAAACCCAATGCCATTCCCTAGGATCTATTGTGGGGGGGGCGGGGGTAGAGGAGGGAGGGGGCAGTACTGCCCGCTGTCTGCCATCCACCCCCAGGCCACTAGGGGTCTCTGCTGATCCACCAGCTCAGACTGCACTCCTCCAAGCCTCCCAGGAGGAGAGGTCTGTGGGCTAACTGGCCTGGGCCTGGGGGGCCGGGACTTGGTCTCGGGTGCCTCACTTCTGCTGGAAAGCTTGTCCTGACTCACGCTGGGCATGCCCGTGGCCCATGCTCTTGACGCCTTCCGTGCTTCCTGTTGGTCTGATACGCTCAACATAAAGCATGCCGGTTCTGTCTGACACATGTGTCTTCTTTCCCTGGCTTTGGTTGCAGCTTTTTTGAGGGAAAGAGGGTTCTTTCTTTGAACTCGCCCAAGCTGCCTACCACAGTGTTGGGTTCAGGATAGATGCTCAATAAATGCATAGCCTGACTGGGCTTTGGCCTGGGATGGGGTGTGCGTGTGTGTGTGTGTCTTAGAGGGAGGGGGGAGGCTGCCCCTGTCCCCAGACGCACTGTCCCTGGCAGTGGCCCTCCATTCCGGCAGGGCCAGAGTCCTGTCTTTGGCTAGGAAGGGCCCGGCTTCCAAACTCAGCCAAACACATGTAAACAAGCCACCTAATCCTGCGGCTGTTCCTCTCCTGCTAGGGACTTTGGTCTCAAGGGAAAGGCGCTTCTGGCCTGTGGGGACAGGCGGCAGCTGCTGCTCTTAAGGAACATTCCTTCTCGGAAGGAGAGAACAGCTCAGGTTTCACCGGCCTGGCAGGAAGGGCGGTCCTCATGGTCTCCTGGTGCCCTGATCCGGAGGACTGGGGGCTCGGAAGTGCTGGAAGGGACAGCGTTGATGGCTATGGCGGGAGGGAGGCAGCGTAGCTGCTGGAACTCTGCTCCCCGTCACTGTGGTGTCGGGGTGCCTCCTTTCCATCTCAGTGATGATCCTGCAGAGTAGATCACTTCCCTCTCCTCCCAACGGCCTTAAAACTCCCTAGTTAAATCCTCAGGATGCTTGGCCACTGGGCAGAACTTCCAGGGGCTTGACTGAGGTGACTGCCCCCCATCTCCTTGACCTCCTGCTAATCTGAAAATGCAAAACTCCCTGTAGGTCGGTCGGTAGGCAAGTCCATCCGCCCCAGACAAGGGTGTACGCACTAGTCTCCTTCCTATTTTTTTAGGAGAGTTAGCAGAACTTTCGAGTTCTACCTGCTCGGCCAAACCCTACATCTCAGAGCTGGGTTCACTCTGTACCTTTCTTTTCCCTACTAGCAAATCTCAAGTTTTGCTTCCCAGCAACTGGTTTCTTCCTCTCTGGTCTCCGAATCACTGCCCTACCATTAAGTGGGGTCGTCCCTACCACCCAGGGCCCAGGACCCCTGGTTCTTCCTATGCATTCAAAAAAACCAAAAAAAAAAAACAAAACAAAAAAAACCCCCAAACCCCAAAGGACTTATTATAATCAGTAGAACACAGACTCCAGAGTAACTTATCTCGGTCTCTGCTGCTTACTTGAGCCAGTGTGTTAACCTCTCTGAGTTTCTCTTTCCTAGGGGAGAAAACAATGTGCCCTCGCAGCCCTGTTGTGAGGGGTAAATAAGGTTAATATAAGTAAAGCACCCAGTAGATACAGCGTTTGAGACGTAGGGAAGGTTCAGGAAATGCTGACATTCTCGCCAGTTCTTTCTGGGGGAGCACGAGATGTGGCCACTCAACTAGTTTGCCTCCAACATGTTTCCGACACTTGCCGCATCGCCTACACTCCCCATAATGTCTCACATCTTTGGTGGCTGGCCATCATTTTCAGCCTCGAAGCACAGCTCCCCACAACGTGGTTGCAGGATACTCCGTCGTTACGTTTGGAGGTCAGCGGTCATGTCACACCCACTTGGAGGTCCTTGGAACTCGGCAGGCTCAGTTGTGCTTGACGTGATGCACGGGGCGGGAAGGAACGACCGCTCGTCCTCTAGCGGCTCCCTCTCTCCAGGGATTCTGAAAGGCTGTCTCTGTTCCTTACCTTCTCCCAGACTTCTCTCTACACGGGAACACTCGCTTCCGGAGCCCCCGGATAGCCTACCACCCCTCCTCCACATCCCCCTTCCCGAGGAGGGCCTTCCCAAGGCCAGGGAATCTGCAACTTCTCCAATCACAAGGGGCAAAGTCCTGCTGGCCTGTCTACTCCGTGCTGGGTTTGCTCCTTCTGTTTCCGGGCAGGACAGACGGCGGCCATGAGAGTGTGCAGCGGGGGGGCCATGCCTTCTCTGGGGGAAGGCGAAGGAGACTAGGCAGTGACTGGGGTAACCTGAAGCCACCCATGTGGTTTGTTCGAGCCAGACCCCTTTCTGTGGCTCCTCTCCCTGTCTCTGGCTGCTCCTTTCCTGCCTTCCTCAATATTCCCTCGACCCGGAGCCTGCTATGGCTCACATAATCTAGATCCTCAGGTGTGGCTCACAGCTCCCGGAAGGAGCTCCTTCTGGACGATTCACTCAGGCTCTCCTAGGACCTAGCATGGTGCAGTGCCCCCCAAATGCCTGGTGACAGAGAACTTCGGCTCAGTCCGACTCAGAGCAAGGTGGGGATTAAGTTCTCTCCGGAGGCATGGCTTGGTGTATGCCCTCTAGGAGAGCCGCGAGAAGGCTGCCCAACAGGAGTCGGGGTCTAGGACGAGCCTCCTTCCCGAGGAGGCTGCCCCAGCAAGGAACCTGGGCTCGGAGCTGTGAGGAAGCTGGGATGTGTTCAGGGGCTGGCGGGATAGGATGGCTTCCTGGGGGCATGGAGAAAGCCAGCTGTGGCCCAATTCCTTGGTGGAAGCCATCTCCCCGACTCCCTACCCGCCTCCCACCCCAAGAGAGAGCTCACATTCAGAAAGGGAAGGCCAAGCAGGGAAGGTGCCCAGCTGCCATAGAGCTGAATGGGGACATGGTACGGCATGGGGTGTGTGGGGGGGGACCAATCTGAATCAAAAACTCTCTCCCACTTTGCAACACAAGGCCGAATGATTAGCACACAGGGAAAACCATGAGCCAGCAGTTTGCGACAAAGCTGGCGGGCGGCTGGAATGTTGATCCTGAGGCTCATGCTCGAGGGGAGACACCCCTCCCTGGGCCAGGCTGGTGCTCAGTGCGGCTATTTCAGGCTGGGGGGATTAAGGCTGAACCATGACGAATGTGAACCACCGTACGCGCGCGCGTGCGCAGATGCCCCAGACACTCCTCTCCTCTCCTCTCTCCCATACTGGTTCCCAGGCCGGCCTCCTGCACAGAAAGTCTCTTGGCGGCCGAGGCCTCTCCTTCCCGGGGAAGGCCCAGCCAGCCCCGCAGCCCCCAGCCCAGGGCCAGTGACAGCAGCCTGCCCTGGGGATGTGGCCAGCACGTGGTGCGTCCTACGCACCCTCCCTCCTCCACACGCCTGGCTTCGCACTGACCCCGCACCCGCCCCGCCGGTCCCTTCATCCCCCGCCCCTCTGCTGCCGCTGTTCCTTTTCTCTCTCTTTTCCGCCTCTGGCCTTCTCAGCCTCACTTCCCTTCCCTCTGCTGCCCTTCCGCTCCGGAGGGTCATCCTTCCTCTGCCTCCCTCTTGAAGGTGACCCCCCAGACTGGTCCCTCTTTCCCTTTATCTTTCTTCTGATTTCTTCGTCCCTCCTTTGGCTTCCTCTGGCTTCTCTTCATCTGTCACCATCTGTCTCCTTGTCTTACTTCTCTCCACAGATATTTACTAGCCGTCCACGCATCGGCCCTTGGGTTAGCCAGCCCCAGGCGTGGGTTATAATTGTCTATAAAATACGGTCGGTACTCAAAACACGTCTGTTATCTAGGAGAGGAGAATAACCCTTATACCAGGGACGCTGAGAGAAAGTCGCGTGTGGTATTTACATATGAGTGGCCCCCAGTGCTCCAGCACTTAGTTGGGAGAAAGAAAAGGCCTTTCTGGATGGGGCGTCAGGGAGGCCTCCAGGGAGAGCAGCCTTGTTGCCATCCTGGGGAAGAGGCTGGGTTGGTGGTGCGGAGCCTTGGAAGGGTGTTCTGAGCAGACAGGCCCGGAGAATGCGGCCCTGGGGGAGCCTTGACTACGCGGCCAAAGGATGAGAAAACTCCGAGGACGGTCGGAGCTTCTGAGCAGGACGAGGACATGAGCAGGGCCTTAGGACCACAAAGCCAGCAGCAGAAGCCGAAGAGGCATGTGTAGGTGTGTGTGTGCGTGTGTGTGCGTGTGCATGGAGGGCTGAGGGCTAGCCACAGCGGACAGGTGAGCGGGTCGGGAATCTGGCAGCAGCCGGTGTGTGTGATTATCTCGTTTACCCACTGAAGTCCGAGCTAAGTAGGTGGCAGCAGGCAGAGGCAATGAAGGGAAAAGTCTGAGAAATTCCAAATAGGAACACCTTGCCAAGCGTCTTGTCTTGGTTTTCGAGCTGTCTTTGTTTCTGCCCGGTTGTCTGAGCTCCTCTTTCTAAGCAGATCAGAAGCCTTTCTGCGGTGGCCACTCTAGGGCCGGCTTCGCGGTCAGGCAGGGATCTGATATTTACAATGACGGGAATCAAAGTTCTCTCCTTTGCTCAAAGCTCGGAGGCCCCGAAGGAGGAGTGACTTTTGCAGGCAGCGTCAGCGCACCCTGGCTCACGCGGAGCCCGTGTCATCCCTCTCTGCCAACCCCCGGGTCCCCAGTGGCCCTGCCTGCTGCACACTGACTTCAGCCCTGGGAGTCCGACCTGGAGGGGGCCACTGTGGCTGCTAAGCCCTCTGGCTCTCTTCTCCTCCCCCACTACCCTGCTACACCCCCAATGTCAGCGCTCGAGGTAGACTTGGAGAGCCCAGGAGGGGAAATCCAGAGCCTCTCCAAGGACCTGATTATTTCCAAAGACTTGTGCTAATTTTCTGATATGATCCTCACATCTCTGTGAGGCACTAAATCCTCATTACTTTTCCTGACCGATGCATTCTAATTAGATCAACACTTAAAAAAAATTCACAATAGCCACAGGATGGCTTTCCATCTCATTAACTCCTCACTTATTATTTTCATGAAAATTACTGATAAAAATGTGCATCTCCATTTGCTGAGGCCTCACAGCCTCCTCAGCTCCTATCTTGCATCTCTCCCGTCACCGGGGCTGCACGGCGTCGCCATGGTAACCCACAATAATAGAAACTAATAAATTACAAACGAGATGCTCGTTGAGCAATTATTGTCCTCTTTTATGCAAGTTTCTTGCTAATTTTGATCATAAGGGAAAGTACAATAAGACTCTGAAGGAATGAGTCTATTTCAAGAGAATATTAGCTAGCAGAAGCCTGGGCGGCTGTTTTTAGATCTGCAATAAAGTGATTTGGTGATTTCAAGCAACGGGAAGAGGAAATAAACTTCTTGCCTCTTGTCCCGTGCAGTACTCACTGTCAAGTCCCACAGAGATCCCTTTGGGTTTGTGCAAGCAGGGCTGGCCTTCTAGAAGGCCCTCGACCCTTCCCCTGCCTCGACAAGCCGGAGGGATGGACGAAGTGTGCCGGTCCCTAAAGCTTACAGGTAAAAACAGCACCACCTTTCTTCGGGTGCCCATCGTTCTTAGAAAGTTTACCCTTTTCCCCACGCCTGATTGTCTCATGAGAGGAGGGTACAATAAACCTTCCAGGGCCCTCCTTGTGTCTGCCCCAGACTCGGGAACTCAGTGGGAGGGGAAGAAGGTGGTGAGCTATGGCTTACGCAGACGTCAGTGAGTGTGGTGGAAACGCATCACCAGGCAGCTTTCTTAGCTCCGTAGGTTTGGGGAAAATATTCCGCCCTGGAGAGAAGAGCCCATTCTCACCCAGAACACAGAGCTGCCATTTCTATGTTCCCTAGCTCCCGAGATGAAGTGGCGGGCAATCTCCTGGGAGGGGGGTGGCGGGAGGTGACATTCCCAGTGGCCCTGAGCCTTCAGGAGACAGATGGGCCAGGGCAGGGTGAGCCACTGGAAAAGGAGCCGGGAGAAGCAGAAGTAGTCGCGTGGGAAGCCGTCTTCCTCTATGAGGTGGACAGGATTCGGGGTAGGGTAGCGCCAGACCCCCCTGCTCCAGAACACAGAGAGCTCGGCAAGCCCTCCTGGGACGTGCGCGGGGTTCGGAGGTGGGGGGCCACTCCCGGCTCTTCCCCAGCCTCATCTCAACACTTACGCGCCTTTCTGAGGCTAGCTGGGGCCCGCCCGGAAGCCAGGGATCACTTTGGTCATTTTCTAAGGAATACCCATGCCCCAGCACGGAGATTCCTGGGCTTGCCCGGTGAGCGGGAGTGGATCAGAGGAGGGCCCTCACAATGCATGGATCCAGTGAGTCCAAGCTGCTTGACTAGGCCACCAGGGGACCTGCACACCTAGCTTAGGAGCCTAGCTTAGGACAGACGAGCCAGCCCAGTGTGTTACCTGCGAGTGAAGGTTTATGGAGGGCTGGTTGGGGGAGTAGGGTCCCCCGAGGTCATTCCTGAGCAGGTTATCACTGTGCATCTTGGTTTTGAGGCAGGTGATATACCGGTTACAAAAGTCCTTGCAGAGTTCATTGACTTTCTCCAACTCCAGCAGGTGAATTCTCAGGACCTGGATTGCCTTCACCATCTGGGGAGAGGAGGGAGAGGTGAGCCCAGGGCTCCTATCACATTGCTCCTGCTGCCTCGACCTCCCAAGCCCCAAGCCCACCAGGGGGCAGAAGCCCGCGCCCTGCTCTAAGTACTTAGGTTTCTCATCCACCCGATTTCAATTCTAGTTACGGTGGCCTGCTGCTGGTTTGCGTGCTTCGAGCCCACTGCTAACACAACTGTTCTTGAGTAAGGGGTATTCCGAGAACCGCAGAGCTAAAAGTCCACGTCTCTAGCCCCAACCCTGCCCGCCATCCTCTGGGGGAGCTCGGGCAGTTGCTCTGCACCTTGTTGTTGGAAAAATGGGTATAATTATGGCCTCCGTAACCACCGTCTAGGTTTGTGGAAAGGATTGTAGGAGGGAATGCAGAAGCTGCAAAGTGTGAAACGCTGAGCAGACACAAGGAAGACGGAGATCAGAGCTCCCGTGGGCACCTCCAGAAGTCAGGGACTGTCTATTCTTAAGCACGTACTCTGAGGACCTCATGTGACACAGGTCACCTTGCAGAGGCCCCACTGCTACTTGCTGACTGACGGGATCATCCCGCATGACTTAGCTGGGCTCTGAACCCCGAGCTGTCCACGGCGGCCCTTCCTGTGCCCTTTGGACTGTTGTACGTGTGACTGTCTCTCCTCAGAGGGACACGCCTCACGTGTTCATGGCACGTTCTCAATTGGAGCTTTTCTCTTTATCGTTGTTATTATTAGAATAAGAAAAGTGCAACAGGAGGTTTTGGAAAGTCAAGGAGGGAAAATTGGTCCTTGACCAATCACCCTAAAAACAATGATGATTTTTTCTTTTTTTTTTTGTCTTTTCCACAGGCATCTATTTTAACATTGCTTTAGTCACCTTGTGCTTATAGCTTTGTTTCCTGTTTTCCCTTTAGTTTATCAATTGTATTTTTCTAAACAGCAGCACGGTATTTTCTATTGTCACTTCTGGCCTGTGAGCTTCTAGAAGGGAGAGAGGGTGTCTGATTTGCTCACCATGTTATCCTTGGCACCAACACTCTGGAAACTGAGTAAATATTTGTTGAATGGGTAAAAATTATTGAATATATATATATTAAATATATATTAAATATAATATAAATTAAATTAAATTAAATATAAATTAAATATATATTAAATATATTTTTAATTGTTGCCTATTATTTCATGTGTGTCCTCCTTAACCAACCCCTCATCATTGGGCATTTAGGCTACTTTCAATTTTTCAATTTTATAAGAAAATGTTATAGTGACTGTTTTCCAAGCTTCCAGCTTTGATTCATGTGTTTGCATTATTTCCTCAGGGTGAATTCCCAGAAGTGACAAGAAAAAAAGGTGTGGGCATTCTTTGGCGCGGTTCAAGTGATTCTGGAGCAATTGGACATCCACAAGCAAAAAACAAAAACAAAAACAAAAACACCTTGATTTAAGCCTCACGTTTTATATAAAAATTAACTGGACAAAAGACCTAAATGTAAGATAAAATTATAAAACTTTCAGAATACAAATGCAGGAGAAAATCATGAGTTTCTGAGAGTGGGCAAAGAGGTCTTAGACTTGACCACACAAGCTGGACCCAGAATAGGAAAAACTGATAGATTACAACTCATCAATATTTAAAATGTCTGCTCTTCAGAAGATCCTATGAAGAAGGTGAGAAGGCAAACTACAGATTGGAAGAAAATACTTGCAAACCATATATCTGACAAAGGACTTCTTTCCACAATATATAAAGAGCTCTCAGAACTAAACAGGAAAAGAGCAAGCAACCCAATTAGAACAGAGGAAAAAGACAACATCAGACATTCCACTGAAGAAGATACACAGATGGCCAGTAAGCACACGAGAAGATGTTCATTGTCATTAGCCAGCAGGGAAATGCAAATTAAAGCCACAATGACCTGTCACTTACACACCTATCAGAACAGTTAAAATTAAAAAATAGTGATAACACCATGGCAAAGAACCGGACACTGGATCACTCATACATTACTGGGGGATGTGAAAAATGGTTTAGCCACTCTGGAAAACAGTGCAACACGTGTTTTTTAAACAAAACGACATGTATGCTTACCATACACCCTGCAGTTATCCCAGGGAAATAAAACATATGTTCACACAAAAACAGTATGTGAATATTCAAAGCAGCCTGTTCTAACAGCCCCAAACTGGAAACCACCAAAATATACTTCGATGGGTGAATGGATAAGGACACTGTGGTACGTCCATATCATGGACTAGTATTTAGCAACAAAAAGGAACCAACTATTGATACACTCAACAACTTGGATGGATTTCAAAGGAATAAATATTTTGAGGAGAAAAAAGCCAATCTCAAAACGTTACCTACTGCACGATGCCATTTATCTCACATTCTTGAAATGATAACATTATGGAGATGGAGAACATATTGGTGGAGGCCCTGGACCGTGGTGGGAGAGGCAGGGAGGAACTCTTAACTGTCAAGAGTTTATGTGAATCTATATCTGTGATAAAATAGCACAAAACTAAACACACACATGAGTGCGTGTAAAATGGTGTCATCTGCATGAGATTGGTGGATTGTATCATCGTCGATCTCCTTGTGAAACTGTATGCAGTTATGCAAGAAGAGAATCAGTACTTCTTTGTATTAGTTCCTAGAACCACATGTGAATCTATAATTACATCGAAATGAAAAATTAAAAAAAGGGTGAGATCTGTCGCCCTTTGAGACCCACATATGTTGACTTAAGCAATATATAGGGAGTTGCTGTTTAATCCTACCCTCCTAGCTGTTGGCTAGCATCTTGATGCCTAGGAAACAAGGCAGGGAATCTCTCCCAGAGGATTCTTTTTTTTTTTCTCCCGGAGGATTCTGATGGTCAGGCGTGAGTAGAGCTGCGTGACTGGACATCAGCGCCATGCTCCTCTCTGAGCTTCACTGGCATTTCTAGTGGGGAACGACTGAGTAGTCCCGGGTTAGCTTTTGGATTGCCCGATGGGCAGGAATGGTGTTTAACTAAGGGCTCGTGAAGTACTGAATTAGACTAAGTGTCACTCAAAGACAGAGACCAACAATTTTGTGTCTTCATGCAGGGCTCAATCCTTAAGGTCTTATCCTAAGGGAGTGCTCCCTCCATGGGGCTGAGATCAAAAGAGACTGTGTCCTCCCAGGCAAAGAAGAGAATCATGACTTTAGATTTAGAATGTACTGAAGGAACATTTGCTCTCAATTTTTTACTTGACTTTGGCCATGGATATCTTGGTTTATGTCTTTATGTCTTTATGTCAGAATAATTAGCAACACACAAAAGCATTTAATAATGCTCACTGATTGCTTGATAACAACACCCAAACCTGTCTTCTTCTTACTATGTCTCAGACACTGTGTTAAACCTACCACATACCTTATGCTATCTATACCACACGACCACTTCTGCAAGGAGGCACCATGATTGCCCATCTTTCATAGTTGAAGAAACAAAGCCCAGAGATAAGTTTCCCTTGTTTAGAGTCACATGGCTGGTAAGTGATAACACTAGGATATGAAGCCGCGTGGCCTATGTTGCTCCCAAGATGGGCTCTGGGGATTTGTGTAGGTGGAGAAAAGCAGTGTGAAGGGTGCACGATTTGGGGGGGGGGGGGGCGGGGAGTGGCTCAGTGATGGGAAGTACAGGGTTCGAGGAAGACCAAATAGCTCTGGGGACGTTTAAGTTTAGGATTTCCAGAGTCCTGCCTGGCAATGTTCCCTCATTCCGCTGCTCTGCTTCCTTATGTCTCGCTCCTGGCCGAGCCCACAGGAGTCAGAGTACCTCACCGATGTAGATGTCTGCCTCCTCCTGGGTAAAAAGAGAGGGTTGGACTGTCAGGTGCTTTCCATTTTCTGACGGCCTGAGCATCATCAGGACTTGTGCCCTCAGTTCACTGGCGGGGCTGGGAGGGGCCCTGGGCTGGCGTCTAGGTGAGTGGATGGTCCAAACTTTCTAGGACACATGGCTGCTCTCTTCTGAGGGGCTCCCAGTCAGAGCCTTCACTTTAGACCGCCTCCATTTCTCTCAGCGTACTGACTGAGAAGTTCTCCCTTGCATGTACCAAGATCTCTCCTGCCTGAATTTGAAGCACTTATCCAGCCTTCTGCAGGCACCAAGAACCCCTAGCGCCTCCATCAATACAACCCCCCTTAATTTAATGTTAACCGCTCAACACAGACGGAGTCTCGCTCGATGCCACACATGGGACAAGGCATCTGACTTGAACGCATCATCCAACCGGCTTTGTCTTCTCCAGGCAAAATGATCCTAATTCCTTAAATCTTTCTTCTTTTTCCCTTTCCTCCTTCTTTCCTTTCCTTCCCTCTCTCCCTTCCTTCCTTCCCTTCTTCCATTTCTTCTTTCCTTTGGTCTCTGAGCTTTCCTTTACGGGTCTACTCTTCTTTTTTAATCAAAATTTCATTTACTCGTTTGGTCTTAAATTCAC
This sequence comes from Nasua narica, assembly GCA_028533885.1. NCBI lineage: Eukaryota > Metazoa > Chordata > Mammalia > Carnivora > Procyonidae > Nasua > Nasua narica. Next base: position 75,197,849 of record CM052815.1, read on the forward strand.
ATACTCGCATCCACCATGAAGAAAGGTGTACATATCTATTATCTTTTAAAATATAGCCAATAAATACTCGTGATTAAAAAAAGATTCAGAAAGTACCAACACATAAGACAAAAAGACAAGTTAAATCTACGCAGAATGGTTTTGTTCAAATGAAATTCACAAGGGGCTGACACCGGATCTAGTGCCCAGCGGCCAAAAGCGAACCTACTTTTGGGTCTAACAAAGAACAATTGAAGAATGACTTTTTTACGGGATATCAGGCTTGGTTTAAAGATTTAAGGAGGGAGAGTAAATCATAATGGTATTCTGAGGCAATGAATATGGAGGACCTATTCAATATTAGAGACAAAGATGGGCCATACCATTAGTGGGGGTGGCTGTTGGGCAGAGCGGCAAGTCCGTGGGGGTTGTCAGACACCCTGAATCCAGGCCTCTTGTTTACAAAACAGGGGGTTACTGGGCCACGACTTCTGTGAGCCTCAAGTTCCTCGTTTGGAAAATGGGGATAACGATCATCCCCTTGCTTGCAAGAGTTGATGAGGGCTAAAGGCGATGATGTGAAAGCGTCTTCGAAACCAGAGGGAAGCCAATGCACATAATTTTTTTTAACCTCTTTTAATAATTTCTAATGTCCTGTTCACTTTTTCTATTGCTCTTCCATATTCGGCGAGTAGAAAAAACAGCATTCCCGGTGTTTCTCCTCCTGTATTTAGGTTTAGTAAATCATTCTCTATCCTACGTGTTTGCAATTTCAGGTTTTTGCTTCTAAATCAGCATAAAACTCTGAGTTATTAAACTATTTTTCTAAGTGATCAATGTCATATAAAAAGTTATTTCAAATCTTCTAGAGCCATAACAATTCCATTTAATTTAATATCATCATCAAACGTGATGAATGTGTTCTCAATCTTTTCCCCCAAGTCTTGCTTCGTCTCCAGCTTCTCTCTCTGCCTTCTCCTCCAAAATAAAGAAACAGCCCCTTTCTTCCGAGAAGTACCCTTCAAACAAAGCAAAACGAGCCACGACCTTACATTTCAGTCTCACACTCCTGCACACTAGCCCCTCACCAGTCCCAGGAGACTACACAGGCCTGGGGCTTCTTGCTGGCTATGACGTCGCACGGCGAGATGTCCCAAATCTATTTTTGCCTGCCTGCTGATTTTGGACGGGCGGTTTAACTTTCTCTGTAAAATTTAGGATGATAATACCTATCCTGTAGAGTGGGTATGAAAATTGAGTAAAACGATGTAGGCAAATGTTCTGGGCACATAGTAGCTATTTGATAAATGCCCTTTCTTTATGCCAACACTCTCCCCCATTCCACTACCACCAAGTTCCTTTCTAAAAAGTAGCTTCCTGTAGGGTTGTGGCTTTTGCCCTTCGTGGTCATAAATCCTTGCCTTCCAACACACACAACACACACACACACACACACACACACACACACACACACACGCCGCTTTATGATTTGCAAAATGCTCTTCTCATCATTATCTCATTTGAATCTCACAACCACGGGGACACACAGGCAATCTAGGTAACCTCAGGTAACCAATCTAGGTAACCTCAGGTAACCTAAATCCCACGCGGTAGTGAGGGAGGCACCCTTTCCCTGGAGGGCAGGTTCTTTTCACCCTCTCCTCCCTCTGCAAGCTGGGAAGCTGGAACTACTCTCCCTCACTTACAGACAAAAGAGTTTCTAAACGTGCATTCCTTAAAGTGCTCAGATATTTCCTGTGGGTCGTTAGGGCAGCGAAAGCTAAAATCAAACCAGGAATTGTTCCCGAACTAATCAGCTGGAAGTGTGGGGTCCCTGGAACAGGGAATGGGACGTGGGAGAAAGGTGATGAGAGAACTGCCGGATGACGGGGGATAAAATGATGACGGAGGCTATCATGCATGACGAGTTCAATGACATTTAAGTCAATAACGTGCCCCTTTGCCACCAATGTCCTCAGAATTTGGAGCAGCAAGTGGTTCAGAGGGAAGAGGTGGGCTTTGGGAGGTAGACCCACTTGGTGTAAATCCCAGCTCTGTAACTTATAGGCAGTAGGACTCCCACTCCTTGATTTTCTCCCTTGTAAAATGGGGATGACAAGTACTGCCTCACGGGGCTGTCATGAGAATTACACAGAGAAATGTGCTTGAAAACAACGGGTTCTGGAGGCTGAGTCTTGGGTCTTCCTCCCACTGAGAAATCCCGGACAATTTAATTCATCTCGGCACTTTTCTTTCCCCGTTTTTCCTGTAAAATGGGATAATAGTAGTGACTCCCTCTTCGTTGTACTGAGGATTAGATGAGATGTAGCTAGAAAGAACTAAAACCAAGAGTTGGCACACTCTTGGTTTTAGTTGGGTGGTTCAGTGGGTTAAGCCTCTGCCTTCAGCTCAGGTCATGATCTCAGGGTCCTGGGATCGAGCCCCGCATCGGGCTCTCTGCTCAGCGGGGAGCCTGCCTCCCCTTCCCCTTCTTCCTCAGCCTGCCTCTCTGTCTACTTGTGATCTCTTTCTCTCTGTTAAATAAATAAAAAAAAATCTTAAAAAAAAAAAAAAAAGAGCTGGCACATAGAAAGCCCTAGGAAAACAGTGGCTATAGGTCAGCATGACTGCTAAGAGTGTGGGAGCTAGAGTTCAAGACCTGCGCAGTATCGGACTCGCGCCCCTGCCTGTGATCTTGAACTAAGTGATTTCACCTTGCATCTCGATCTCTTCATTTTAAAGTGGGGATAATAATACACACATACCTTGTGGGTTTGAAGACGGGATTAAATAAGACAGTACATGCAAGGTGTTTACAATAGCACCTGGCACCTAGTAAGTGCTATATGAATGTTAATCACAACTAGCTTTGATTAGTCTTACCTGCCTTCCCTATCTCGGTGTTGGAAAGATTTCCTGCTCCTGTGTAGGTGCAGGGAGTCGGGCTGCAGGCTGAAGTGAATGACTCTGATCAGGTCGGCCTGAGGTCTCTGTGGAACCAGAGCTCTGACCTGGCTCCTTCATGAGCCTCCTTATTCACAGCCTCCGGCCTCTGGCCCTGCCTGTTCAGAATGGGCCCAGGGGCCTGGGGGGCCCCATTTTGGAGCTGGCTTTGCGGTCAGGCAGCCATAATCTGTCCCTCGAGCCACACCAGAGTCTCATTAAAACGTGCCCCATAAATGTTAAAAAATTTACACATAAAAAAATTCCATGCATGAAACTGAAACCGTACATTTAACAGCCTCGGTTTGAAATCTTGCATAATATATAAAACCTCGGCACTGCACTGGGGGCCTGTAAATCAGATTTTATAAAACAAAAAGCTTTTACCTTTCAAAGGGGTTTGGGGAACTTGCAAATTTTACAAACTTTACCAACTGCCAGTCAGAGGCTGCTGGGTCCGAGCAGGGGATCAGTGGGCCAGGTGAGAAATGGGCCTGGCGAGCACTGGTTGGGTGTGGAGACTGGGGGGTGAGGGGAAGGGTACCCCTCCCCAGGGAGCTCAGCGGGGGGCATGCCAGCTTAGCCACCATAGGGGTGAGAAGCCCACCCTCATAGTCCTGAAACAGGGAGGTACAGAAGGTCGGAGAGTAGGCGGCGGGGGATGAGTAGGGGGTGGGGAGGTGGGATCGTGGAGATCCTGGTGGCATTTATAAATGAGGGCTTTGCTGCCCTCAGGAAGAAGAGAGGCGGGGAGACCTTGGAAGGACCAGGGTTATTGGGAGCCAGCAGACCTGGGTTCTGGTCCTAAAGGACTTATTTCCCTTCTCTGGACTTCAGTGTCCCCATCTATAAAATGGGGAGTTGCATGGGCTGGACAGGCTTCTCCCCATGGTTTGTCCCTTAGCATTTTGTGACTCTAAGTTTCTCTTTGGGCATCAGTGCTGTGGGAACAGCTGGCTAGCCAGGGGAGGGAAGTTCCCTCAGAAGCCTACTATCTGGGAACCTCTCTGATCTTTAGGCAGCTCCGGGAGAGCGCAATCAGCCGCTCCCATGGGAACTTTTCGGGGAGACCGGGCGGGGAGCAGGGGAAGGGCTCGCTCAGCAAGCCGGTTTGCTTGGAGGAATGGAGGACAGGCAGCTGGAGGTGGGGGGAATGTATGTCCAAACGGCTGGCTTGCCATGGCTGGGGCCTATGGCTCTCTGGGCTCGGGAGAAAGTAGGATCAGAGCGTGACCCGAGGGCCTGGGGTGGGACAAAGTTTTGGGGGACCCCCACGTCCTCCTGACAATCCCATCTGTGAAAGTCAATATTCAAGGGCAAAGGAAAGCCGCCCTGACACACATATATATAAAAAATAAATCTCTCAATTATCTCAGCTCATTTGCTTGGGGTCTCTCATTTTATGTCCCTGCTCCGCTGCGCAGTATATCTGTCCGGATAAAGAGTTACAGTCCGTTGGGCTACGTGTGCGGGGTTGTAAAAAATACAGATGCCAAATTAACTGGCTGTGGCACTCAGCAGCTGATTGAGCTGATAATGACGCGATCTGACCTTTTTCTAATTTCTAATTATGTGCATCTCGGCTGTGCTGGCTACATGATTCTTGTTCTAATGACGGCTCCCGTGGTTGGCCTCTCCAGCCGCCCCCTCCCCACACAGGACGACAAATGGGGTGGCAAAGGTCACTGCTTGACTCCCCCAATAAAGTTGCAGGGCAGGGTCTCCGCCCCACGGTCTCTTTGACGGCCAGGAGGAGACACTGGGAAGGTGGACCTCCTTACCTTAGTGATACTGCGTTTGAGATTAGCCTTCTGGATGCCATGCCTTTTTAAGGACATTTGGTTCCACATGCCATCTCGTTAATTTTTTTTTTATTGCCATCACATGAGAGAGGTGTATGGGCTCTACAGACGAGGAAACCGAGCTTCGAAGGAGTTAAATCATTACAATCGCACACAGGCTAAGGCATGAAGCCAGGCTCGGGTCCTCTGTCTCCAAGAGCTCCTTCCACTCTATTCAAATACTTGACCCGGGGACGGCCCACTGACCCTGGCTGATACCTCTAAGTAAACCAGGTCCATCCATCTGGGTGGATGCCGTGTTTGAGGGCTGTTCCGCCCACGGGACCATTCCCAGCCCGGTCACCTGGGATAGAAGACCAGGGGACATCAGGGGTCTGCCAGCAGCCACTGCTGCATCCACAGCCCCAGGTCTGGTGTGCAAGTAGCAGACCCTTAACCGAGTTCTGTTGCGTGGCATCAAGAGATCGGATTCTTTGAGGGAACCAAAGCCCGAGAGACCCAGGCAGTGTTAGCAAGGGGAGAGCAAAGAGCTGCGGCCACCGTTCGGTCAATTCCAGTTTATCCTAGACAAGGAGTCTGTTCTCTGTGTGTGTGAGAGCTTCCCCTGGCTATGTTGGCAAGGCGAGCGAGGTTTTTTTGCCCCCGAACTCCTTAAAAGTGTTCTAAAAAGGGTTCAGTTCCTTCCCATCACTCAGCCTGATGGGAGGTATTTTCTACCGACTTCGGCCTCAGCTTCTTTTTGTGTCACGGGGCCGGAGGTGCTCGTGGCCCTGCCAGGCCCATTCCAGCTCCCCCAGAAAGAGCTGCCTCGTCTCCTAGCCCCGTGGCTGCTGCGGGGCTAACTTCCCAAGACCCGCTTCGCAGCAGCGGTTCCGAACTGGTGACCCAGGGGGCCGGCAGGGTGGGGCCGGGGCAGCCTGCAGGGAACCGGACCGGCAGTGGGCTGGGCTCCCGGGAAGTGGGGCTGCTCCAGCCCAGCCAGGGGAGATGGAGGGCCTGGCCGAGCATAGCGGACCCATGGCCCGCAGATACCCGCGCTAACAGGCCTCCCGGCCCGCACGTGCTCCCCTCGGCAAGTGCCCCCCTCTCCCGAACCGCCAGCCCCACTCTCACACCTCACCAACCTCCAGGCCAGGCTGGCCTCTCCTGGCCGCTCTTCCGGACTCCATAGAATATCATGTTCAGCTCCCGCGAGAAGCGCCCGGGCGGGTAATTCATAGCGCGGGTAATTCACAGCGCGGAGCAATACGGAAGTCACTGAGCTCTGCACTGTGGGTGTGCCGAGTGCGCGCACGAGTGCGCGTGCGCGGGCATGCGTGCGCGTGTGCGTGTGCGTATGAGGTCTTTGCTTTTGGTGCCACCTTTGCTGTTCTAATTCTGTTTCCCTTTTGGGAGCAGGTATTAGCTAAACTCTGGCTACCGGAGGTCAGCCCTATTATCAATTTACGGAAGGGAGTTTCGCAGAGTTTCCAAATTCACCATGCATGGTCTAGGTAATCCACCCACAGAAAAATTAAAAATTGTGGTTAACAAGGACTCATTCCGGGATAACTGTTTATCGTGATGAATGAACAGAGCAGCTGCTCTGTTTCTCTCTCTCAGCAGAACTCGCAGGGCTAGGAGAGAATTTGAGATGTCACCTATGGTAGTGGTTACCAAATCTAATTGATGATTGCAGTTGCCTGGGAAACTTAAAAATGTAGATTTACAGGTCCCACCAAGCTTACTGAATCACAATGTCCAGGAATATATATTTAAAAAGACCTATAGTGATGATCTGGATGATAAATGGGTTTAGGAGCCTGATCTGTGTCTCCCAGATGGACAGGACCTCTATTGGCCTTCTCGACATGACTGTGTCTCCAGGTCTTTTCCTCTCTTCCTGTGTTGGAATATGCCTGTCGCCCTCACCCTCCACACTGGAGCACACCAGCCCTCAGTTCCTCTCTGGGCAGCCCGAGACATATTTATTAACACGCCAGGACTCCGGTCCTCAGCACAGCTACTCCAGACCTTTTGGCTCCTATGACTGTCCTTCCCTCCGATCTGGACTGCAGGGGTTAGGGGACAGGGTAGTGGGATGCGGGTGCCGCAGGGAGCAGAGAACGGAAGGCCATTGGCAGCAAAACCTGAGCATGCAACTCTTGGTTTAAGGAACCAGCAACGGTTCTCGACCTCTAGAATGGGTGCATCTAGTGCCTGCCCCAGAGTGGGCACCCCACATCTTCTGTTGAATGAATGGAATGAATAGAAGGATCATTTCTAGGGCTTGTGGAAGGATTAGGAGGTGGGAAGACCCTAGCCAGGGTGGGGGTTGGAGGGTCTTTACCAGATTGTCCAGTTCTGGGTCATCGCTGAAGAAGGGTTTGTGCTCCTGCTCCTGCTGGTGGACAAAGTTCTCGATGTCCACATCAAAGCTGGCGGAGGTGATGCACTCTGAGCCCTGGGTGGCCTGTTCACATTTCTCAAACAGCAGCGTCAGGAGCGGGAAAAGAGGGTGCCTGCGGGGACATCAAGAGCTCACACATGCGCACACACAGAGACCTGCTGCTGGCTGGGCTCAGAAGCTACCAGGGCCCCTCTCCCGCACTCCCATCACTTCTCCCAAGGTCCTACTTCTTGAGACCATCCCCGGTCCCCACGCCAGCCTGGATGCCAGCCCCTCATGCCCTGGCATGAAGGATCCAGTCTCCCTGTTCTTAGAGCCTTAGAGGGCTCTATTCCCCGCCGACTGGGTGCCTAACTCTTCTCTTAGGTCAGATAAGCTGCATGGTTACTGGGTGAGAGAGGAGGGGTATAAGCTTTCACAGAAATAAGCGTCCATTTCTGGTTCAAGGTCAACCCGGGAAGGACATGTAGGAAGTATCCAGAAAAGTCCTGGATGTGAGCAGTAGTGGTTGGTCACAGGCTCGTTCTTGGCCATCTGGCACCAGCTGAAGGAGCGGACGTGCACACCTGTGTGTCTGCCAGCATACACAGGGGGATGTGTGTGAGCTCGAATCCACGTCCACACACGGGGGGGGCAGGTGTGTCCACCTGTCCCGCATCTACTGGCTGACTCAGTTTAGGTCACATGCCCCAGGTACACGTAGGACATCTCCCTGCACCTTTCTATCAGTGCACACTTAGCATAACCATGACTCGACGATCAGCGGCATTGCTGTTGTCTTCCAAGATTGTCCCTGTGTTAAGGATCACTGTATCCTTAGGACCTTGCCCTGTGCGCTCATTGCAGGCACTTACGAAATATTTAGTGGCGGACGATGAATCAGCCAACGAAGACAGCGTGAGTGTGAGCGTGCGTGAGCGTGTGGGCGTCGTTCCGGGATGCCTTATGTAAGCCGGAGTGCCTACTTCAGTGCCCGACGGGCTCTAGGGTTCCTCATGTAGACATCACCAAGTCTGGGGAGCTTCCTTCAGTCCCCCGCCCCTAACCTGTGCTGCTGGCTCTCTGAGCTGTTTTATTATCTGCCTTCCTCACTAGACTGTGAGCCGGCCGAAGGCAAGAGTCGAGCTCACCTTACTCTTCGCTGTGTGTCCAGAGTCTGGAAGAGGTATGTGGATCCCCAGGAAAATTTATTGCCTATGATGTGTGTGTGTCTCCTTGCACATGGGAGCGCACATCATTCTTATTTCTCTGCAGCACGTGTGAACAATGAGGTCTTAGCATCCAGCATGGGTGCCTGTGTTTACACGGATAGTTGGCCCCGGACCGGCAGCCTCATTCCCTTCCACTGCGATTCCAAAAGAACGTCTGCCCGTGGGCTTTCCTCAGTTCCTTGGGACCACACAGTCCAGATCTATTTTTTTTTTTTTTTAATTAAGCCCTGTTGGCTGGGAGAGGAGGAAGTTTGTGCGTCAGGCCCAGCTCCCAGGCCTCTGCCAACGGGCACGTAGTAGTCAGCACAGTCCTACAGAACTTTCTGCAGTGACGTTCTAGGATCTCCTCCGTCCGGTATGGTAGCCACTAACTACAGGAGGCCTACGAACACTTGAAATATGACTATATGACTGTGGTGCCTGCAACATTGAATATTAAATTTATCTAACTGCAACCAATTTTAATGCAAATAGCCACATGTGGCCGGTGGCGACCATAATGGGGGAACAGAGGAAGTCCTGAAAAGGAAAACAGACCCTGCTTTTTCCCTTCCAGTATGCTGTGAACACAGCAAGAGGAAGACTGACTATCCAGCCTACACAGGGTTTGTATGTAGATGGGGGAACCCCTAGCAGCCTGTCCCACCCTGGGATGTTAATAATTCTGTGCAAAAAGACAGAAGGTGCTCAGTTCCATCCATACCTACTGGGCACTCTACTCGGGCTCAGGGGAGTGGCGGACAAGGAAAGATACATTCCTGCTCGGGACGAGCCGCTTGGTGGGGCAGCCCGCCCCTGGACACCATCTCCTGACCCTTGTTCTGGGAGCTGTTGCATAAACAGCTGGACACACGCCCCCCCCCCCCCCCAGGCTGCAGCCTAGGTTATAGTCTGGGAGGGTCAACGTCTGAGGATGGTGCATGGGCAGCCCCCCATGGCTAGAAGATCCATTCGGCTCTGATAGGAAGCTGGTAGGGCAAACAATGGGTTCCCTGACCCATCCGGCTGAAGACAAAGAGGAAACCAGGTGAAGGGGTTAAACTCCAGTGTAAGTCTTCATTTGCAGCCGCTAATACCGCTGCATATTATAGTCTAATCTAACCTGATCCCAGTTTAATGCAAGATTCTCCTGGCCCTGAGTGGAATACCAAAGAAAGCCTCAGTGGCTGTAATTTAAGCAGAGCCCTGCAGTGGTTTAGCTGAGGGACATGAAAGGCAAATTCCAGACGGTGTTATGAATTATTGCGCCTTATGAACCTTCCTACTCTCAACAGATGCCTGCTGCCATTTAAACAGCCACTAGATCAATTAGGAATGAAAGGCACAAATCGACTCTGTGCAAGGGCACTAAATTACCAGGAACTAATAATCCGCAGCATCGTGCCAGGTGGTGGGGGTGCAGCCCCCGCCCCAGCCCCGCAGCAGCCGCCGGTCACCGCACGCTCCCTCCTTGCTGGTTGCAGGGAAGGTGGGCGGCGGCTGCACGGGGAGGGGATGGCCCCTGTGTGTGCACGCATGTGCACGTGTGTGTACCTGGCTTGCACGTAGGCTGTCGATGAGAGCCGGTGCCGAGTGTTGTCCTAGTGTCCCGTCCTGTGTGTTGCCATTGTGTGCGCACACAATGTGTCTATGTGGGAGGCGTGCGCACGTGCGCTGTGGGCACAAAAGCGGGGTGCAGGTTTTGCGTGCTCTGAGTACAGTGTGCGTATGCCCTAAATTGTATGCAGTGTGTGTGCATGCATTATGTGTTATTTGTATGCAGTATATGTGAGGGGTTTGTGGGTTCTGTGTACACGGCATGAATGTCATGTGGGGGGGGGGGAAGAGGCATCTGCTAGCGACGGAGTCTCCCCACAGTAGAGTTCGGGTAGGCAGGGAGAGTAGTCGTCTTTGCCACTGCCACTGCCACTGTCCTTGCCCCTGCAGGGCAGCGAGTAGTCAGCGAGGGCCTCTCGGAGGAGGTGACATTTAAGTTAAGCTTCAAATGATGAGGAGGCAGTCAAACAGAGATCTGAGGGTGGGCTGTTCCAAACGGGGGGAAAAAAGAGCAAAGCATGTAAGACAGGAACAAGCTTGGCATGTTTCTAGAACAAAATCCAGATGAGTGTGTGTGGAGCGAGGTAGGCAGGACAGGAATGGAGGGAGATGAGGTTGAAGAGGGAAGCAGGTGTTAGATCATAGGCAGGAGGGTGAGGAAGGATGGGGACATTGTCACATGGGGACAATGTGTGGCTTCTGTGCAGAGCCGTGGCATGGGCCCTTTTTATAAACTTCTCACTTCCAGGTGTCAGCTCTCCCCAGAATGTGTGCGTATGTGGGGGGGGGGCGTATCTGGGGTGTTTTCTATGGCTTCTGCTATATCTCAAGAAGAAAGAAACGAAAAAAAAAAAGAAGAAAGAAACGTACTTTCTATTGCCACCTCCTCCCGCCCCCAGTTTAACCAGGGGACCCTGGAGCACAGGGCAGACCTCGTGGATGCTGGCATGGCCCCCTTTCTCCAGAGGGAGAGTGGCCCCTCCCCACCCGAGCCACACTATCAGCTCCCAAATCTTTCTTCTCATCCACCACCCTCCCCCAGTCACTCTGTTCCCTGGAACCCTTGCCCACTGCTTTTGTAAAAATGTTAGCCGGGGTCTATGGGCTGCTTGTGGCTCCCATGCTCTGCTCTATCCGCCTGGATCCCTCCATCAACGCAGACTGCTAGCTCCTACTTCAAGTGCGGGGACCGTGGAGACACTCTGTACCACCCCCCCCCCCCCGAGAAACAGGCTGCTTCCCAGTGACGTGGCTGGGTTCCATGGCCACGGTCATACCACGGGTTCCCAACCCAGTCCCCAGCCCCTTCCCCAGCTGCGCGGCCTACAGGTTGACCTGTATTTCTAAGCTACCCTCCAGCATCACCCAAGAAGGCTGGAGATGAGGCCGGAAGCCACCGCTGCAGGCTGAGGGTAGGGTGGGGTGCGTAGGGCAGGGACCACGGGAGCTGGACATCTTAGCCCCCTGGGACATGAATGGTCCTATCTGAGCCAGGCGAGGGATGGGAAGAAGGATTTCCAGTTGGGTACAGGATTTGGTTCTTTATTCTTGGCCTTCCCTAAGCTTCAGGTTGTCCAGCTACAATGGGTTTTAAGGGGTTCCTCTTCCTGCTGTCTAGATCTCTCATTGTGGATCAATACCCTTCAAAGGCTAGAAGCAGGAATGTGGAAACTCAGTCCCCAGTGCCCAGGAGACGATGAACAAGATATGAAAGATGGCCATTAGACTTTATTTCCAAAGAGCGGAGGACATTTGACCTCCATAAGAACTCACCTTCTCCCTCCCAGATCTTTCTCCACTCTTCTCCCCCTGTCGCCTCCCGCCTGACCGCCCCCTCCCCCCCGAAGCAGAGCGGAGTCAGGCCGGGGTTTTGGCTGAAGCCCTTGGCAGTGGCGAACTACCCCCTCTCTCTAGCAGCCGGGAGACTGAGTGACCCCTTGCTCCAGGTCTGGGCTTTCTTCAGGGCAGAGTAGTGTTGCCCACCCTGCCCCTCTCCTGGCGGTGTGGGGGGGTGGGGTGCTGCTGAGAGCCTCCTTGGGTAATCGAGCCTCAAAACCACCCATCTTAAGCCACCCCAACTCAGGACAGATATTCTTGGCATAAATTGGCCTGAAAGGTGTCTCCACCACTTTCAAAGGCCCCTCCGGGATGGAGATCACCACTTCCTTGGTTCTTCATGTACCCGTCTCTAAGTTCAAGTTCCCCTGTGAGGCTGAAGTTCGTCTCCTTTTGTTAAAAGAACTCAAGAAAAGACAGTTGGACCCTTTTCTGCGTCTCTTCCTTCCTCCTGGGACAACCTGGGCTTTTTGGAGAAAAACAATTTTTTTTGACATGTCTTCCTGCTTAGAGGACCAGAAATACAGAAGCAGAGGCAGGAAAAAGGTAGAAAGAACGCAAAAATACAGAGCTTCAGGGAAGCTCAGAAGCAAAGAACACAAGAGACAGACAGAGCCCCACAGGCTGGGGGCGGGGAAAGGGGGCAGGACGGTCACACACAGGGGGGCACATTAGTGTTGAGTTCTCTTTCTGGGTGATAAACCTTATGATTCACAGTCATGCCACTCTGTCGCTTCTGAGCCTCTCAGCCATCCCTTCCCTTGTGACCTTGGCCAGGACTGCAGACCTCAATTAGGGGTCCAGCCAAGTGTGTGGCACCTCCTCTCCCTGTCACCGACCTTGGAGCCCTCAGGCCTGCCTGCACCTGACCTCACAGCCCAGACGCATCCGGCTAGGGCGAAGATGGGCAGAGGAGGCTCGGGGTCAGCCCTCACCCCCTCCGCCAGCCCTGGCTGCGTCTTCCAATGGGAACAGGGGCCAGAGCCTCCAAGGCCCTTCCTAGCTGGGGTGAGGGATGGACGGTTCAGAGGCTGGAATGGTTGGTAGGAGAGCGAAATTTCGGGGTGCAGATGTTCAGTGATGAGCTGCTGGGACAGCGGCCTGGGCAGGGTCAGACTGCTGCAGAGGACATGAGTCCATTGGCCAGGGAGGTGGGGGAAGGTGGGAAAAGCAGTGACTCCTCCCGCCCCCCAGTCTCCACTGACGAACACAGGTGCAGGTGTCGAGTTGCTAAAGGCTCACCACCTTGGAAACTCTACCCAGGGGTTGGCACTTTGATCCTTTATTGCCAGAGCCTCAGGTCAGGGGTCACCGGGATCAGAGAATCACAGACAATACCCTAGAGCCACCTTCCGGGATGGCCCCCTGTCTTGTTCCTGGGCACCTACTGAGGGCCAAGAAGCTCCATTACAAGTATTCATTCGGAAGACGATCGTGAAATTTCTCCTGGATGCTAACGAACTGATAAAGTTCACATCCTCAGAAGAACATTCCAGGGGCTTTGGGGTGTGGCCCCAGACCTCTTTTCAGTACCTTTTTCTTAACAGAGGTGGCAGAGAATGTGGTGTTGGCTAGATGGCAGATGGTCCCTGGCCCCCCGTCTCTTCGCTAACCCCCTTCACCAACTCAGGCAAACTGGACTGCTCACTTTTGCTCCTGCCGCTCCTGCCCCCGGAACTGTGTTCCGGCATCTCTCCCTGTCCCTTCTCGTCATCGTCGGTATCCAGCTCAGGATGCTGTCCGTTCTACCAAGGCTTCCTCGTGGGTCTCTTCAGCTAGAAAACCAGGGCCTGCCCGGAAGCATCCTCGGAAACGCTTTGGGGTTTCTATCTTGACCTTGCTTACAATTTAGGACGAGGAGCTCGGTGGCCCGAAATAAGCACAGGCTCTGGAGTGAGACAGCTGAGGGACTTGGGGGCAGGTTACTGACCTTTCCTGAGCCTCAGTTTCCTCTTTTGTAAAACAGAGCTAACAGCAGCCACCGCGCAGGTTATCGTAAGGATTCAATGAAGAAACATGTAGAGTGTCTGGCACTTAGTAAGCTATCAATTAATGCTTGTTTCATTTCCCTGGAAAGGTGTGTGGGCACCTTTCTTATTCAGAGCAACACTGACACCATCGGCTCCAATACATTTCTATTCCCATATCCACTGACTCATCTGGCAGGGAAAACAAGCCGACATGCCAATTCAAATAGAGGCACAGAAAGAAGAGGAGGAGAGGCAACGTACGATTTATCAGAACTCAGAACCTCTTTTTTTTTTTTTTTAACCAAAAAAGCACTGCCAGTAGGAATTTATTTTTATTTCCCTTATGACACTCATTAAATTCTACTAACTATAGTTGTTTGTGCACAGATCTGTCTTCCTCACGATGTGACGAGCCGCTCTGGTCCACGAGCTCGTCTTCTCTCTTTCTGAATTCCCAAGGGTCAAGCACAGGGCCTGGCACACAACCGAGGATCAAGAAACATTTGATGAATCAATGAAAGGGAGCAAGTGAACCATGGGAAGGAAGGTTCTAAGACACAGTTCTAAAGTTTTTCCGGGCTCAGACTCCACCAACTCAGATCAGACGTTGCCATCTGGTAGCTTCTAGCTACAATGGCTACAAAAAGACCTGTCTTCTCTGGGCCCTGCTGGGTGTGTGCGGGGTGGGGGCTGCCAGGGTCCTGCAGGGAGGGGAGTGAGCATGAAGGAAGAGCTCGCCGGGCCCTCCATTTCTCCTCCCCTCGAAGGCACCAGATGGAGAGAGCAGAGTGGGGTGGGGGAGAACGAGCCAGCAGCTCCTGGTTGGATGTATTTTTACTTCAGGTGTGACGTTGAAACCATGCGGATGTATTTTTAGTCCTGCCTAGTGGGTGGTATATTCGCCTGGGTTGCCTTGGAGAGGACTTCTTCGTGTTGCTAAATTGGAATTGCATCTGCTAGGGTTCCTGGGCTCCAACCAGTTCTCCTCCCCCAGGTGGGTGGACAGGTCCATTCTTGGCAAGAGTGGGGCCCAGAGCGGGCCGCAGTCTGCTCTTTCCCTGTCCCTTTACCCCCCCCACACTCACTCACACACACACACCGCTTCCTCCCAGCACCTTAATAATAATAATAATAATAAATGTGAGGTCTCAATGAAGTGATTTCTGAGCAAGTCTGCAAGGGAAAGAATAGGAACAACCTAAAACTTGAGATGGCTAGGATCTCAGGTCCAGTCTCTTCATTTCAAGGAGAGGTGACCCAGGCACAGAAAAAGGAGGTGTCTTTCCCCGGGTAGCTAGTGAGAGGCAGTCAGAACTTCTGTCCAAGGCACCGGGGATTCATCCAGTCCCCCCCCCCACGCAAGCAGCCTGGAGGACAGGGTGTGGGGACAGGGTGGGGGACAGGGGGACATCTGTCCCTGATGCCCTGGTCACCGGCAGTGACTGACCCCCACACACTTTGTGGCTCTTTGTGAGTTACCAAGTGCTTTCCCCTGGGCTTACTGCGCTCAAACACTCGATATCCTTCTTACTCCCATTTTACCAGTTAGCAAACTGAGAAGCGTGTCGTTAAATAATGAGATCAAGCTAGTAAGTGACTGAGTTGAGATTTAAATCTGGGTACCTAAACTCCAAATTTTGTGCTCTTCCCCCTCCCCCGTGTATCGCTGAAATCACTTCCTCCTTCTCCCTTTCCCTCTTCCGTCCTCGGGCTCCCAGACCTGAGCCGCTATGTTTACCCTTTGAGCATCGCGATCACGGCAGCACAGGAGAATCTCTCTCATCAAATGGATTTCCCAAAGAATCTTCTCTCATACTAATCGTACTTCTGTGTGTTCGGGGAGGGCTTTTACATGTTTGCAGATCTTTCGCGTACTCGTTTGGTGGCTACCCTGTCAGGTAGGAGAACAGCTTATCTAAAGAGGTTAAATAATTAGCCCAACAGCGGGATCAGAATTTAGACAGACGTCTTAGTCTTACGTTCTTTCCACTTGACCGTGAAATGGACTAGTGCTTGAGAAAATCAGAGAGCGGCACCGTGGTTAAAAGAAGGTCGAGACCGGCTGGGTCCGGCCCCGGCGAGAGCCCCCGGTCTCCCGGCTGCCCCGGCGAGAGCCCCCGGTGCCTTGAACCCTCAGCGCCCCACCTGCTGGCTCTCCTCCTATTCCGCCCCACGCGGTCCACAGCAGCGGGAACCCCAATTGCCGGTCATCTTCCCTCTCACGAGGGGCACAGATCCAGTCTTGTACTTGTCACAGTATCCACTCACGGCTGCAGCCACCGTTCACCACGAGCCTTTAGGTGCCAAGCACTTTGAGCTGTTAGCATCGGTTATCTCCTTTAATCCTCACGTAACCTTGTGGCGATAAGAGTCAGTGGGTTCCAGGCTCCTGATCTCTTATCAGCGTGCCTCGTCCTGGCGGGGTACCTGGACTTCTCCGCTGGGCCTGGGCCAGGCCGGTGAGCTGGGGAAGCCGCAGGACCCACAGCCTCTGAACACACCTGCTCCCTGCACCAGGTGGCTGCAGCCTCTGTGTCTGCCAGCAGCACGTTCAGGGGCTGCGCTTGGGTTGGGGGGGCCCTTCAGACGCCGGCAGGAGGGGCAGGGAACGGGCTTTGCCTGGTGCCAGGGGAGAACCCAGCACGGTTTTACTTCCAGATTACGGCTCTAGCAGGATCACGTCCCTGACTATAGTCAGCAGCTGAAATGTTATCTCTGATGCCAGGGAATCCAGCTGCTTCCAGGAGCAGGGAGCCTGCTGGAGCCCCCCAGCCCACAGGGCCCAGCCCAGAACGCAGCCTGGAACATCTGCGCCCAGCATCTAGTCTAGAAGCCTTAGCATGAAGCATCTGGTGCTGCCTTTTCTACTTGGAATGGCCGAATTTCTCCCACGTTCTTCTCAGGCCACCTCGCCCGGCACATTCCGGGAGTGCCTGAGCCCGGCGCCAGGGAAGGCACAGGGTGAAGCCCCAGGGTCATCTCACTGGAGCCAGGACACCGTTTGGTCATAAGGTAGAAGTGTTCCCTCAAAGACACTTCATTAGTAAGTGCTAGTTCCCAGGGTCCTGGCCAGGCGGCTGCTGAGGGGACAGTCACGATGGGACCCAGTCCCTCTGTAAAGCCTCCAGACCTCAGGGAGTCCTCCCACCGCACTGAGGACGCTGCAGCCCAGCCCCGGGAAAGGCAGCTTGGTGGACCATTTCCCTCGGGCTTCGTCTCCCTTGGGAAAAGCAGCGTAACGCTCCCACACTGCACTGTGGGCCAGAAGGCTTGCAGTCAATTCCATAAATATTTTTTTGAGCCCATCCTATGTGCCAAGTTTATATTATAGCGACTTGCTCTGTCTATCTTTCTCCTACTCGCTGGACTAACTCTTTATTCAAAACCCCTCTTGGAACTTAACACAATGCTCTACACATCGTGGAGCTCACTACATGTTTAGCTGAACGGCAGTATGGAGACCCCTCGACTGGGGTCCTTTCCAGTCCTGCCTCTGGCTGCCTCGCCTCTCAGCAGTCGCCTTCTACGCTGACCCATCCCTGCTCACCCTTCCCCAAATGTCTGATAGCCGCTAACACCTACAGCGTGCTCACCAAATAGTGAGATTCGTCACCAAGCACCTATCGTGCATCCTCTCATTTACTCCTCCTAACAGCCCTGATGAAGAGATGGCATTATTTGTAGCCCTATTTTACAGACGAGGAAACCGGGGCCCAGAAGGCTTAGTGCCCGAGGTGGAGCCAGAATGTACACCCAGGCAGTCTAAATCCAAGGGCATTGTTCCGAGCCCTGAATTCCAACCCCCTGAACGCACCAGACTGCTTCGAATCCTGAACAGGCCAAGGGCATGTGTGCCTAAAACATCCCTACCCCCCGCCCCCTCTCCCCGGGGGCCCCCTACGCGGCAAACACTGACCTGGTGTGTCAGGTACTCTCCTCTATTCTCTAATTTTAGTCTAGTTGTTACTGTTTTCTTTTTTACAGTTGAGAAAACAGAGGCTCCGAGAGATTAACTCACCCACGGCGACAAAGCAAGTGATCACCAACTCTATTTCTAGAGAGCGTTGCCTTGCCTGGCGCCCCCATTCTACTGAATTTACACCTCTAGTTCTCGGGCTGCTGGCAGCAAGCCTGGAGCCTCGGTGACCTCTGCGAGGAAGGTCTCAAGAGAGCGACCCGAACGCTTTCCTTGCCCTGTTCTGACCTTCCCCTAGCTGAGTGTGGCTTCTAGAGGGACCCAGGCTGGCTACGACGGGCACAGGTGTCACAGAGCCCGGGCTTTAGAGATGGGCGCTGTTTATCCTGGACTAGAGCAGGACTCCCGGCATGAGTGGCCCAGGAGGAGGGCTCGCGCCGGTAGAAGCGCGGGGTCTGTGGTCGAGAAGAGAGAGGAGAGTGACCCCAAGACCTGGACGAGTCACAAGGAAAGGCCAAGGCTCTGAAAAGCTGGGAAACTGCAGGGGAGGTGAAGCCTGGTTGGATGTGGGGTTCCTGGAGCTGCCGGAAGGAGTTTTGTTGACGGGTATACCAGGAAAGGCTTGGAATCTACTTGGAGAAGGCAGGGAGGTTGGGCTGAAGGTGGGGCTTACTTGGCCCAAGCAGCCGGGAAGAGACAGACAGTGCTGGGTAGAAACTAGGAAGGAGAAAATTCACTGCCTCGGGGTTAAGGCGGAAAAGCACAACTGCAAACACCTCCTCTATGCGAGGCACTGTTGGAAATACGAATGCATTCAGAGAGAACGTTTTACATTTAGAACCCAGAGGTAGAGCAGACAGGCCAGCGAGGACTGAGGAATGCGCGATCATGGCTAAAGG
Source organism: Nasua narica (assembly GCA_028533885.1). NCBI lineage: Eukaryota > Metazoa > Chordata > Mammalia > Carnivora > Procyonidae > Nasua > Nasua narica. The sequence continues at coordinate 75,216,330 of CM052815.1, forward strand.
CGTGAATAAAACCATTCCAAAGAAGTGGTTATAAGATGTACTGACCTGTTTACCTCCCCTCCAACAAAAAAAGGGGGTGCCTGCGTGGCTCAGACGGTTAAGGGTCTGACTCTTAATTTCGGCTCAGATCATGATTTCAGGGTCGTGAGATCGAGTGTTTGCTGGCTCGCCAGCCTAGAACCGCGGTGTATTTATGGGGTACGGCCCATTTAATGAATCCGTTGAGCAAGCACGACTTTGGTGCGTATTCCGTCCAAGCGGCTGACTCTAAGGTATTCTATAAGGTACCACAGATGGATCAATGAACAAAACAGACATAGACCCTGCCCTCACGGAGTTAAGGATCTAGTGGGGGAAACAGAAACACCGTTGATGCAATCAGTTCAATGGTGAGCCACTCCACAGAGGAGAAATAGGAGAGGCAGCAGCCATCCACCCTCTCCTCCTACACCACAGCTCGATTTTCCAGCATCTTCAGTGCAGATACAAAGCCCACGGCCCCCGCTAGTTTCTCACGGCTCAGGCCTGCAGCCCAGCATTCCCTATCGACGGTGGGTAACTTCTTCCGCGCAGGGCAGGCCCCTTCTCCCGTTCTCAGAGAGCTTTTCAGTCTTGCAGGGGAGAACCAACGCCCTAGAGAGCCTTCTCGGCAAAGGCAAAGCCGACTTCCTCCCCCTCCTCGCACCTGGCCAGGCCTAGCTCCCTGCCACTCTCTGCTCCCCAGGACCTCATGGTTTCCATGGGAACCCACTCACTTCAAAGGGGAACGAAAGAGACTGGAGGGGAGGAGGGAGAGTGAAACTGGATTAACCTCACCCTCCTGGCCCATCTCTGCACTGCCGCCGCCTGGCAACCTAGCTGCCAGGTCCCGGCCAGCACCGAACGCTGTCCATCAGCATGCAGGGGTGGGGTGGGGTGGCCCAAGCTAAGTTGGAACTTCTTTGGGGGAAAAGCCCCAGGGGTGAAGGAAGGGCGGCTAGGGAAGGAGGGAACTGAGCTAGGTCCAAACCTGCGGTCCCCACTGCATGGGGCATCCCCTCCTCAGACCCCCACTCAGCCTCGCTCTTGGGCCACAAACACAATTACCTGCGATGTGCATCCAATCATGGGATCTGCTCGGATTAGGCTGCAATCATTAATCTGAGCGGGAGTTTCTGGTTGCCTTACTGATTAGCCCAGATGATGCTCTGGTATGATCCAATTAAAGACAGACTGCCTCCCCTCTCCCCCCAACACACACACACACACACACACACACACACACACACACACACACACAAACACTTTCCGCATCAGAAGGAACCAATACATTTCATTAACACGTCCTCACACACAAATAAAACCTCGGGGGCACTGGCAGGTTCCCTGGGCTCACAGGCACACCCCTCCCTTTTGTCACACTGCCCCCCTGCCACCATGCAGGGGTCTGGTCGGAGAAGGGCCCCCTCTACCCTGCCTTCGTCTGTGGTTCTGGGAGGGGCCACGGTGGGGTCTCTCCAAAGTCGGTGCTGGGCACTAACGTGGAGCGAAAGAGTCCAGTTACAGTTATTGACATAAAATGCCGACTCCCTGATGTGCTTTGGAGCAGCCAAGCTGGCCCAAGGCGGGCAGATCTAATTAAAATTACCCGACCCTTCAGGAGGCTCAGCTCCCTCCCCGGTCATCCTGCAATGGCTGTAGAGAGAGCAGCTGGGACTAATGGGAGAGGTGTGGCCGTGGGAGAAGACCCCGGGGTCCCGGGGGCAGGAAGGACTGAAGAGAGAAGCTGGGCAAAGCTGTCCATTGTCCAGAAGTGCTGGGCCGCCATGGTTGGCCGGGCAGTCGGTGGCAACCAACCTGGGATTCCTTCTTGATGGTCAGACAGCTGCAGAGATGATTTGGGCAAATGCCGAGGGCTGCTGGGGGCTCAGCCCAGTGGGAGAAGGTAAAGTTCAGGTGGGCAGATGAGCAGGAAGAAGGTTGGAGGGAGATCTGGCCCTTGATACCTCAAGTGACATCATGATGGGCAGCTCCCCTGGGAGAGGTGACCCACTTCTGCAGGTTGGCCTGGGGGGGCGGGGAATGAGCCTGGGGTCTTGGGAAGGACTGGGGAGCCCATCTGCTTTGTGCCCGACACAGTGCAGCGGCTTATAGGGGCTCCCAGTGATCCTCCTGGGCTTACTGGTTCGCTTCAGTCGGGAAACTAAAGCTCGGAGAGATTAGTACACACAGGAGGTGGGACGCAAGCCTCGGTTCCTAGAAAATTTTGTTATACCACTAATCAGAGGCCTTTCTAGGCTATGATCTGGGCTCACGACAGGTCCCTGTCCGCTAGGAGTCTTCCAAGTGCCTAGGACGGTGCATACAAGTCACGTGGTGTGAGTGGGACCTGAAGGTTGGGAACCCGAAACAGCTCCTGGGTGATACAGCGCCGCCAGCCCCTGGGCCCTTCTGTGGGGAGCAATGATCTACGTGGAGGATGCGCTGTTTCCACGAGACCATCAGGCCGCTTTCAGGGCCATGGTACTCTCCTCTGCCTTCTTACTCTCTCCACACAACACAAGCCCACCTTAGAGTTTCATTTCCAGTGGCCGAGTGGCCCCCTCTCCCCACACCCAGCTGCTCTGGCCACTGGCCGTTCTTGGCACCCAGAGGCTCTGGTCTGCCCCGAAGGCCCAACTCCAGCCCAGCTCTCCTTCCGGTGGACTCTTACTAGCCTTTAGGATTAAACGCAAATATTGCCTCCTCCGTGAAGCCTCCTCTGTTAAAGTTCTGACCACACTGTGTTGGTTTCTTGTCTGTATATCTGTCCGTTCCTGGGGAGACGGGGAAGAGAGCACGCATTTGCTCTTAAAGGGTTCCCCTCTTCCCCCTGGAGTCCGGCTCAGCGCCTCCGCATACTCTAACTGAGGGTTCAGGAACACGGTGTGAAGGGAAAGGAGGACAGGAGCGCTCCGTCTCTCTGACCGGAACTGTGACCAGATCTGGGAGTTCTCCGGGGTCCAAAGCAGGGCTCTCTCCCTGCAGGCTGGCTGGGCCTGGCCTGTGCCCTGGGCTCAGTGACTCACGCTTCTCCCGGGGCCGGGAAAGACCCTCGAGGCAGGATCTCTGGATCAGGGCTCCCTGCTCTGGACTCCATGTTGGGATTAGGGGCATTCGGATCATCTGAGCAGCTAAAAATAATGCCAAGGGTAATGACAGTAACAGCAACAACTACCAACATTCCCATAAAAGCACTGTCATTGCAGGGAGGAGTGAGGAAGGAATCAATCCTCTTCCCCTTCGTCTGGGGTGGACCATTCTACCTGTTACTGATCCTGCCACCTGCTGCAGGTGTGTGGGGTCACAGGCAAGACGTGCTTGCTGATGCACGGGGACGTACGTGCTCACACAAGCGAGAGTGAGGAAGGGTCCGACCTCAGTGCTCTGGGCTGACTCGGGCATCTTTTCTAGCGGTGTGGGCTCTGCACAGAGACGTAATGGCTAAAGTCTCTGCAGGGGGTTCGTTCAGGTTGCTCTCAGACAACTGCCTCTTCTCAACCGCGTACGCGAACAGCCAGCCCCGGGCCCCTCCCACCCTCTGCAACATTCAGGGCCTGGCCCTGCCCTCAGCGAGCTCCCCATCGGGAGGGAGGCCCCCGGAACCTACACAGCCGCGCACCACAGCTCTTGCTAGAAAACAAAGACAACCATGAATCAGATGCGCTCCAAGGACCAGCTGCATTAGATTCATCTGGAATGCTTTTGAAAACATTCATCTTCTTTTTCCTAAAGCTCCACCGACTGACCCAGCATTTCTGAGCATGGAGCCCAGAAATAGGTATTTTGATAAGCTCTCCCCAGTGATTTCTGGGCATAGTGAAAAGTTTGTGTGATACCAAGTCCTGGATGGTCCTGGCCGACGTCCAGTGGTCCGGTGGGCTTGCTGGAGTGAAGGCCACAAGGGGGAATGCGCGAGGAGAGCGTCCCGAGGTGGCTGTCAGCTGAGCTGAGGGTTTCTGACGCCCACGAGGGCTCAGTGCCTAGCCGGGATGAGGAAAGGGTCCTTCTGGAAGATTCTTCCCTGGGTTCTCTCGCCCCTCACTAGACAATCCCAGGAAGATAGCGTCAACCCACAGCGGCCAGCTGAGCTATGTCCAGACCGATTTGAGAGAGAAGGTGGTGAGGAGAGCGGCCGTTGGCCATGGTCTTTACGAGCCCACCCGCCGGCCTGCGTGCCCATCTCTCAGGGCTGAGCTGAACCGGAAGCTGTCTGGGGGCTTCCGGATGTGGCTGAAGTGTCTCCTACCTGTACACAGCTCGCTTGTCAGCCTCCAGCTGGGCCTGGGGGTCAATGGGGGCACTGGGCACCGGCGTGCTGGCGGCAGCCGAGGGTGCGGAGATGTGGACAGCCTGGGTCTTAGAGGGAGCCTGAGCAGTCGCTGTCATCTGCAGAGAGAAGAAGAAAGGGAAGGCGGCGGGTTGGTACGGCCAGGACAGTGGGTCCCCCAGGAACCGTGAGTGGATCACAAGCATCCATTTGTTTACGTGCTCCAGCGAGAAGAAAGCGTTCTTCAGATGAGAACATTCTAGAGAAAAATTGAGGACCATACAAAACCAGGTGGGGCGCCAGCACTCTTCAAAGAGAGGATTCTTAAAGATTTTTTATCTTTTTTTTTATTTATTTATTTATTAGGAAAGAGAGAGAGTGAGAGAGAGCATGAGAAGCGAGAAGGTCAGAGTGAGAAGCGGACTCCCCGTGGAGCTGGGAGCCCGATGTGGGACTCGATCCCGGGACTCCGGGATCACGACCTGAGCCGAAGGCAGTCGCTCAACCAACTGCGCCACCCAGGGGCCCCAAAGAGAGGATTCTTAATGCAAATGAAGGTGGTGACCTCTGCCAAGATGCAGAAAGAAAACCAAAACGATGAGCCCTTTAAATCGTGCTTCTGGGTCATTTGGGCTGTTCTGGGCAGTAAAAAGTTGATTTGATAACTTTGAAGAGCAGGGAAAAAAAAAATAGCTGAATCAGTTCTCATTTGGGTAGAGCTTTATCCCATTTCACTCAAGCCAGAAGTAACTGTTTTAATGTTTTCGATCGATAAGTGAATGGGCTTCCAAATTTGGTTTCCCTGGCGCTTGGAGGTAAACGGATTTTAGCGGACACTGGAGAGATTTCTGTTCTTAGCCATAACAAGTGTTTTGGGTAGTGATTTTGGTCCTATGTGATGTTTTCGAAGGTAACCCCAGCCCCAGATTTTGTGCCAGAGGAACGCCTTTTGATGTTTATATGTTGGGCTTTCTGTATAGAATTTTATTTAAAGAAAGGATTCGATGGCTTAAATTTTTGGAGGACCATCATTACAGAATTTAATGCTTTTGTCAGATTTTTTCTGACAAAAGCAAAGGGATCCCTAAAATGGCACGAATGGTGACACGCCTCAACTCTTCTCTTCTGCCAGCTTGCCCACCGCACCAGCCCTGCTGGGCTTGGTACCCTTGTCTGCTATGGCACCCAGCAGACATAGTTGGGTGCTTAGCCTTTGTTGAGAAAAATGAATAAGTGAATGAATGAATGAATGAACGAACGAATACATCTTGAAAGAGTCAGATGTCTGGCAGTTGGAATGTTCATCCCACGATCTAGGTCCCTGCTCGTGGAAGGAAAAGCACATTATGGCTAGTGCTGATAATCCCCCAAGACATTTGCTTTTGCTGTCTCATTTACCTCATTTCGATTTTTGCTTGGGTGCCATGTCTTCAGGGTGAAACAGAGCCCCTCTGTCCCTTGCTGTTCCCCTCCTCCGCTTTCTTTCATAGACCTTTCTATGATCTTTCTATGACCAGATACTGCATATCTATTTGCTTAGTTATTTTCTCTCCCACTCCCAACTAAATTTTAAGCTCAAAGAGGGCTTGATTAGCAGTTGTGGTCCTAGGGCCCAGAACAGCCAGACACTAGGAGATGCTCGTAAATAGTCGTGGCTCAATAAATGAATGGCAGATGGCGAATGAGCTCTTTAAGTTTTTTATCTTTTAAAAAGATACCTATCTGGGCGCCTGGGTGGCTCAGTTGGTTGGCCGACTGCCTTCGGCTCAGGTCGTGATCCTGGAGTCCCGGGATCAAGTCCCATATCGGACTCCCGCCTCTGCGGGAAGTTTGGTTCTCCCTCTGACCTTCTCCCCTCTCACTCTCAGTGTCTCTCTCTCTCTAATAAATAAATAAAAAATCTTAAAAAAAAATAAAAAGATACCTATCTGCCTTACTATACTGGATCCCCATCATTTTTTTGCTAGGAAGAAATACCCTTGTCACTGTTGACTGGACTGGGGGAACGCTCCCAAACCCAGAGCATGGGGGGCTAGACAGAGCATCATGGTACCTTCAAGCTAGAAGACGATTGCTTGAATCCTACTGTCTCCCATCATTCGCCTTTGACCTTGGGCAAGTCCCTTAACTTTCTTAAACTCGTACGTTCTCATCAGGAAACAAGTTGGTGTCATTTTAGCACCCATGGATATTAAAGAGGTGCTATAAGGACCAAAGTAGAAACAATTATTCCAATTTTCAAAACAGAGAGAGAAGTTGGAATCAGAAAAACTAAATACTGCTCGTCTTCACATCCAGCTGGGCTAGTCTCTTTCATCCACTGATGCAAGCAGTCGTTTCTTCAAATATTCCCTGAGTCCCTGGGCACCGTGCTGGGTAGGGACTGAGGTTACAAGGACGAGTACTTGCTCTCATGGAGCTGTTTCTGGATTTAACACGGTTGCTACGCTGGCAGGCGAGGAAAATGTGTAGACACAGATGCTGTAAGGGACCTCAGCAAGGTACCTTGCACGACACCCTTGTGCAAGACATGGAGAGCCGTGACCAGCGCACAGCGGCGTGGGTCAGGAAGCTATACCCCCAGGGTGGCATTTAAAGGGCAGAGGTCAGCTTGGGGAAGGCTCCTAGGACACACTTTCCCATGTCGTCCCTCTTCATCAGTATTGTTGTCAGGGATCGAGAAACGCTCAGCAAATTTACAGGTGACACGAGATCCAAAGATCTTTACAGATTTTGGCCACAGGCTAAGTCTAATAATATTAATTTTCATCTAATAAGTCAGAATTTAATGCTTCTAACACTTGAGCCAAAAAAAAAAAAAATCAATAATATAAGTGCAGAACGAGAGAGACACGATTTAACAGCAGTTTTAGAATTGACAGACTGCTCAATATGTCCAAAGTGTAATGCGTCTATCAAAAAAAAAAAACCCAAAAAACAAAAAAAACACACAAAAAAGAGACAAGCAACCTCACCTAATGCTATCTGAGGATGTGTTAACAGAAGCATGACTCACACAAAGCCTCTAGTCCCACTCCTCCCTGCTGAGACAAGTGTAGGAGAGAACGTTCAGAGAATTGATCAGGCTGGGGAAGGGATTCTGCATTATGGCGTAGGAGTATGTGAATCTGGAATACGTAAGAAAGACTTGAAGGACAGGGTGATGAGACATGGTAGCCTCCTTTGAATATCTGAGCAAGGGCTTAGACTATATAGGTTCTGCTCTACAGGCCCCAAGGGTCAAACTACAAGCAATGCATTCGATCTATAGAAGCATGGACACAGATTGGGGCTCAACCTAAGTAAGTTTCCAAGCCTCTGAGCCTTTTGAGGCTGGAATGGGCTCCATCCTGGAGGCGGTGAGTTTCCACTAGTGCAGGGGCCCAGCAGAAACTGATGGGCTGGGAACTCTGCGGAGGCGTTGGAAGCTCTAGCTGGGGCAGCGTCTGAAGTCCCCACAGGGATGGGCTCAGACAGCTTCGGGGTACTTTAACGACCACCACCCAGGGCACAGCATTGACCAGAAGCTCCGAATAGAGGATGCATAGTATGGAGGAGCGCTTTGGAAACTCGAAGTGCTCCCAAGGTGGAGGCGTGGTTGTCGTCATTAAATGCATGATTTCCAGAAAGTGCTAAACAAGGCACAGCTATGCCTGCAGGGCTTGTTTAGGGGTGAGACGTAGGGGAGGCTGGTATGCTCCGCCTTGCCCACTAAGGGTGAATTTCCTCGTGTCCCCATGAAGATGGGCATCTGGGAGACAGGGATGAGGGGAGATGTTCATTTCGTCTCACTTCTCCTTTCTAGGCAGAGCTGCTGGGTTACAGAGGAAAGCACAGAATAAGAATAAATCAAAGGCGGTCACTTGCCAGCATCCTAAGAGGCCCCAGCTGAGAGGCTGCTCCAGGGGTTCAGGGAGGGGGCGGGGGCAGCGGGAGGGCAGATCTGGTCTGAGCAGGACAATGATTCAAATTCATTTAGCTCCTGGGGGCCAATTCAGCAAACTCTGCATTTCCTCCAGGTTTGGAGAATGAGTGTTTACCTCCAAATACATCCCCTTTTCTAGCCAGGGACTTCCATTTCCCAAGAACTGAAGCTCCCTCGGGGCCTGGGGGAGGAGGGCCACTTGCGGACGTGCTGGGAGGAGGTTTCTGGGCAGCCCAGAGGACTGGCTGTCAGATGTTCACTAGCACGCCTAAATGTCAGGCATTCGTCCCAAGTAACTATCCTTCTCCGCAGGGTCTGGCAGGTGTAGACTCCACGAGGCCACTTGGTACGTTCGCAGCTGGTCTCAGAACCGGCCACCCCAGACTCTGAACCTTCCTCCAAGCAGACGTCGGAGCACCCTGGAAATTCTGCCTTGGCAGCAACCTGGGGACCTGGCGTGGGGCCGGCACTGCACCGACAGGAGCGCTGTCCCTCTCCAACAGACAGAACTGAGGCACAGAGGAGGACAGGCAAAGTGGAACAATGTCTTGAGAGCTTTCTGGAAGACCAGAAAAGTCTCGGAGAGCAAAAGGAGTAGGGAATCTGAGGCCCTTTGTGTGTGATACTCCCTCTGTCAGTTATTAGCTACGTGTCTGGGGGCAAGTTTCCTGACCTCTTTGACCCTTGGTTTTCTTATCTGTAAAAAGCAGGAGTGAACACCTACTGCAAGGCTGTCGGGAGTAATCAAGAGAATAGGGGTGGGGCACCTGGGCGGCTCAGTCACTTAAGCATCTGCCTTCAGCTCGGGTCATGATCCCAGGACCCTGAGATCGAGTCCCGCATGGGGCTCCCTGCTCAGCTGGGAGCCCGCTTCTCCCTCTCCCCCTTCCCCTCCCCACCACTCATGCCCTAGAGCTCTCTCTCAAGTAAATAAATAAAATCTTTAAAAAGAGAGAGAGAGAACAGGGTAATGACGAATGGTTGGAGAAGGGCAGCAGCATTCCCTGGTGCTGTGAGAGCCTCCACAGGGTTCTAGGATTCCCACCTCCTCTTACCTTAGCGTCCTTTCTTGGGGCAAAGACCCTGGGGGCCACCGTTCCATACTCTTCCCTTCCATGAAATCTATAACCACTGGACTTCTCCCCATCATTCAGCTGGAAGCGGCCCTGCCTTAAGCTTGGAGGGCAAGGGCCCTGCCCGGATACTTGGTTGGAAACGCGTTGAGATGAAAGTTCATGACCCCCCACCCCCATCCTAAAACAGAGTGGGAAGAGGTGACATTCGTGAGCTGTGTGTAGAGGAAGGCAAAATCTGCAGGCAAATCTGGCAGCCTCTCTGACAGTCTAGTCTGACCAGGAAAATGGATAGGAGATGCTCCACAGTGGGATTTGGGAAGCTCATCTCACCTACCCACCCCTCGCTGACGCTGGAATGCCCATCCATGCTTCCGTTTCTGCTAAGCACCACCCTTCCCCGGCCGGAGGAGGAGAAGGGCACCCGATGTTCTAAGGAGCTCATAAAATACCTCTATGGGCTTTCCCGTTCAACGGTCACCCCTTGCAATAAGCTAGCGTCGTCCCCAGTTGCACGAGGAAACTGAAGCCCACAGAGGGGAAGAGACAGCTAGAGATCACAGACAGTGTGTGTGAAGGCTGGAGCAAGAACCAAGGGCTTTTTTCCTTTGAAGAGGAGAATGGGAAGACCTCCCCACTGACCCCGTCCTCCGCTCCGTCTTCCGGTTAAGTGACAAAGGGGACAGAAAAGAAGGAGCCAGAGTCCGGTGAAGCGTGACTTCTGAGTCATGCTGGCGGGTGGGGGTCTCCGTGCAGTTTCTTGCCTCCACTGCTGCCCAGCGAATCCCTCTCCCCCAGGAGGCGGTCCGCACACAAATCATTCCCAAACACTGGTCATAGGCCATGCGAGAAACAGTCCTTCTGTGCGAAGCCCAAGTCGGAAGGTACAGTGGTTCTTCACTCCCTCCGAGGCTGCCGAGGGGCCTGCGCCCCAGAGCCCGATCGCGGGGGGCTCCAAGCCTTCCACCACCGTGTGCTGGTAGCCTCCATTCAGGGCTCCCCTCTTTTGCTCCTGGGAGGTGGGGGCAGGTGGCTCAGGATGAGGGACGACACTGGAGTCCTTCGAGCACACCGCAGAGGTAGTTCATGGGAGACGCTGGCATCAGGTAGAACGGAATCCCACCTTTGTCGCTCACTACCGGCCAACCTCGGATTCGGAACTTTACCTTTCAGGGGGTCTCGGTTTCCTGATCCGTGAAATGGCGATGATGCCTCTCTCCATGACTAGCCTGTAGGTCCGTCTTTTCTGTTTACTCTTGAAGCCTCAGGGGCTGATGGAGTATCCAAAGCATCTCTTCAAGGCAGGGATGCCTGGTGTGGAGGAGGTCGGCTTCCCCTCCAAAGACAGCTTTTTGGCTGCAGGTTTACCTTCTCAACACGGAAGGCCTCAGGCCCAGCAGAGAAGTCAGAGTTGCCAACTGCATACTTTGGGAGCGAGCATCCAGCCCAGGGCTGGAGAGAATGGGACAGAGCATGACGCGCTGGCCTGAGCATTGCTTCTCGAAGTGACTCTCTCTGCCTGTGTGACTTGGGCAAGTTACTCGACCTTTCTGACCCAGGGCCCTCACCCATAAAACAGGAGCCCCAGGACCCACGGTGCAGGGCTGTTAGAATTAAATGAGATAATACATGCAAAGCAGCAGGCAATTACGTGACAGTGTATGGTCGTTACCATTAAGAGACTCCCCCGTCTGCAGCCACACACGGAGTTGGGTCTCTTTGACTTCTGTTCCCTGGGCTGCCTAGGGGGGCTTGCCCCTGGGAAGGGAACCCACTTTCTTGTAAGCACGCCGGGGAACAGGGCAGGCTTGGGCTCAGGCGCAGGAAGAGGGGGCCATGGTGTTGTGGGCAGTTCCCACAAATGCCCACGGTTACCAGAGGCGCTGTGGGACTCAGTTCCTCTGAGCCTCAGTTTCTCCATCATGGACAAATGGAGCTAATAATCTCTTTTCCCAAGGCTACAGTGAAGCCGTTCGCGAGGGTGAATGGCACACAGCGAGTGCTCAGTGAACCTTGTTTCTAAGTATTTTTCTTACTCCTTTTTGCTACTTTTCCCTCCAAATCCAAACTCCACTCCCTGTCCCTACCCCGCCCCAGACGCCCCAGCTCCCAACTGCCCGTGTCACACCCTTTTCCCCTCCGGATGCGTGGCCTTGCTCTTTGTGACTCCAACACCCAAGAAACTTCTCAGAGTCCTCCTCCCCCCGCCCCGGACAACCTAGGCCTGCAGCTTCTTAGCGTGACTCAGCAAGGCCACCCCTCCAAAGAGGACACCCCCTCTTCTGAGCCTTCCACCTGGCCCGGACAAGGAGGGAGCCTCCATTCCCGGTGCCTTTCACACCAGGCCGGGGAAGCATTGTGCTCTGGAGAACGGGGGCCCCGCAGAGGCCTGGCCCACTAGGGACCGCTGGGGCTGGGCTGGGCTTGCCTGGGAGCTGGTCCTCTCCACGGCGCCCGGGGAAGGCTGGCCGGGCAGGATCTGGTTCCCTCACAGCCAGGACAGAGTCCAAGGACCTGGGAGGAGGGCAGGGCTCGAGCTATTTGGTAAACATCAGGTTTGGCCTCAACAGGTGGGAGGCAGCAGGGGGGCAAGGCCAAAAAGTGATGTTTCTGAGGGGAGGGCACAGCTCCCAGGGTGCTCCAGCCCTGGGCCAGCTCCCTGACCCTGCTCTTGTCTCTGGAACAGTGCCCTCCTCTTCCCTCGTACCCTGATCAGACCCTGCCTGAACACGCCCAATGATTTACATCCTTCCTCTGCTCCCCCAGCTGCCTCAGTAGGAAATGTCCATGTTTCCCTGGCCCTGCTTTCCACCCCACCACGCGTAAACCTACCCCTTTCGAGACTCAGCTGAGCAGTAAGTCCCCCGAGAAGCCTTTCCCAGTGCACCATACCCCTCAGACCTGGGTAGCCTGGACCCTGCCCCTTCTGGGTATGCCTCTAACCTAAGCGCCTGCAACACTTTGGGGCCCTTCGTGGTCTGCCTTCCTGAGCGGACTGGCGTCCCGGCCCCCACCACCGTGCCCGGCTCACAGTAGGCTCTCATATGTTTGTTAAATGCCCGAGTCACTGACCAAGCGAGCGAATGAGAGAGAGAGAGCGGTGTCGAAAGGTTCGGGGATCCAAAAAAGGGAGGGGTCGGCAGGGGCTCCTCTAAATGTCCCCCCAGTCCCCCAGTCAGCGCAGCAAGGGGAAGAGCTGGCTCGAAGGGGCTCGTGGGACAGCAGGCCTAGGTCACCTACATTCTGATCCCAGGGCCCCCTGGATAGAACGAACCACGGGAAAATGGCTTCGTGGTGTCAGATGAGGGGTCTTAGTTCATTAATCAGTTTTAATTAACTCAATTCAATTCATTAATTAATCAGTGGTTTTCAAAACGAGGCTTGTAAAATGTTCACTGGCCCTGTCCGCACTTGCGGGGTGTTGGTGACACGTGGCCGATGGGGGGCAAGGCTGTGAACTTAAATCTGAGCCTCGCCTCCCAGCTTTGGGCCCTTTCCAGGCAACTGTCTGCTCTCCACCCTTTGTGCCCATCTCCGGAGGACCCCTCACTCATGCAACAGTTCCAAACCGGTGATTTCCAGGAGGCCCGCTAGTGGGTGTATCAGAATCTCCTTGTGCGTGTGTGTGTGCGTGCACGCGTGTGCGTGTGTGTGCCATGCGTGGGCAAGGGGGTATTTTCACAGCTAGAAACATATTTGACATGTCTCTCGTAGTCCTAATAAAAAGCAGAGTAATGAAAGTTCAGCGCAATCTTGGCTACCGAAGGTGCACAGAGGAGAGCGAGCAACAACTCAGTGTCAGGGTCACGGAGGTCAAGAGGTCAGGGAGGACCGCTCTGCTCTTCCCGCCCACACTTTCAACGACCCTGTGGGGCGGGGAGGGCACGCATTATTCCCATTTTACGGACGCAGAAACGAAGGTCCCAAATGGACACCAGCTCCGTCAGGGCGGGGACTGTGCGTATTGTAGTACTTAGCACTACGCCGGCAAAGCTCACAGAGAGCACTCGGTATTTATTGAATGGATGCGTGGACAGAAGAAATAGTACGGAAATGACTGGCCCAAATGTGTGCCCTACGTCAGCAGTGGAGCTGGGACAAGCCCTAGGATTCCTGAATTTCTGCCATGTGGGGTCATCCCACTCCTCCAGACCGCAAACTCCAAGAACAGCTGTACCCTTGGGCCCTCCCTCGCCCATCCCCCTCCCTCTAGGCCCTGTGGACACCCGAGCTCCTAGAAGGTCACACCAGAAAGGGAGGCAAAGCAAGTTCAAGTGCCCCTTGGGCCTGCTGCGGACTTTGATCACCTGTTCCCTGATTTATTTTAAGCTTTGTGTACTTGGGCCATTAACTATTTTTGTAGTTGTTTGGGGCACTCACCCTTGCTTGGAGGCAAGAGGATAGGCGATGAGATCTCTGTGTTTTGGGTAAATCTCAGAATTCAGGTTTAAGTTCGTCGAATAAAAAAATCTAGACAAAACTAGTAGCATATTGCTAGCCCTCCACCTCCTCAGTGGGGGCACAAAGGGCTCCTGGTCAGACCTGTAGGTTGCTTTGCCTTTGACACAACGAGGAATGTAGGCCCTGAGTGAGTTGGAGTTCAGGGATATGTCCGGCTGAAACACATGGGTGGCCCGTGCAGGCCAGGGACAGAGGTCATTGCACAAAGAGAAGAAAGGCCCAGCAAAAAATAAAAAAAGAAAGAGAAGAGTCCATTTTGATGAGTCAAAGCCAGGGAAGGCAGGTCGCCCATATGGTCCCTGGGGTATTGCCCCCAGGGGCAGAGGGACCTGTCAATCACGACCACAGAAAAGGCTTAGGGGGACTTTCAAAGCTGCTGAATTAACTCTATTGCTGCAAAGCAAAAGGCAGGGGGCTCCAGCCCTTAAAGAGATGAGAGGAATGTAAAGTGTGAAAACATCTGAACTCGCTCTGCCCGGCACAGCTGCATGGCCTGGCTGGGGGCCATTCACAGCCAGGGGCCCCAGTCGCCCCCTCTGCCTCCAGCTAATGAAACCAGCATGAGGATCCTAATGACTGATCAAAGCCCATCCAGCTTCCCCAGGACTTCCGCTCCCGGGGCCCTGCCCAGAGTAGGAATGGTGCTGAGATAGGGAGGGAAAAAAGGTACTTGGTGGCTGGGGATGGGGGGGTGGGGCAAGAGAGGCGGGGCCGGCCCGGGTCTGACCTGCCCAGCTGGGGGGCGGGGGGGCGGGGACTGGCCTAGCCTTCACCTTCCTCTTGCTGGAGAGGTGAGACAGCATCATTCTGACCCCAGATCTCCAGGCACAGTCTTCTGGGTACTGAGCACCAGTCTCCTCACTCTGAAGGCTGGTGGGAGGATGGAGGGGGACAGAAGGACACAGCTTTGGCCAAAGAGCCCCAAGCCAATGCGTGACTTCCTTCTGGAGTGAGCTTCCCCTACTGGCCAGACTTGTCCTTCCTGGCCTCCCTCCGCTCGCTAACGAGGCTGCATCTTGAGTGAATGACCGAAACCTTTTCAACGTCACCCATCATCAAGTCATGCTCCTTTACGTACCACTTTGTTCCTAAGGGGGTAACTGGGTGCCCCCACCCACAGGGGGCGGCGCCTAGTGGGACAGACTGGGACCTGCCAGGATGTGTGCTTTCTGGTCAAACGGTCATGAAGCCCGACATGCCGGGGACACACAGACGGAGGAATACGAAACACTGAATACATACACAAATAGACCAGATGAAATATTTGTCTTGCCTAGAAGCCAAGGGCAAAGATATTTGTGGAACGGTAGGTATGTGTCTGTGTTTGAGGAAGCATGGGGGGAGGGTGCTGATAGCAGGAGCTGGTGTGGGTGGGGGGGGAGGGCGAGGGAGGGGAAGCTGTTGCTTTCACTACTGGATCCGAATGCTTTCCTCAAAGGGCTGGTGGCACTGCAGAAGGGAGAACTTTGCTCGGTGGTGACACTGCATCGGGAGTGTTCCAGGAAGGGGAAGAACTTGAGTGACATTCAGAGGCGAAGACAGAGTCCATGAAGGAAGGGTATATACCCAGGCATGAGGCGGTGGCTGTGTTACGTCGAAAAGTCTGGAAGGGGGACTTGCTGGGAGGGGAAATAGTAGAGAACATAGCTCTTAGAGTTCCATTAAGAGCAGTCGGGGGCTTGGGGCAGTGGGAGGAGGGGGCTGGGAAGGTCCAGGTGACAGATGGCCAGGCTGCTGGGGAATGCAGAAGAGGGAAAGAGAGTCATGAAGGAATTGATGGCATATATTGAATGGGGGGAACCGCACACCTAGCTCATTTCCAGGTCTCCCTGGAGACAATGTTGTCACTAAACAATCACTGTAGGAATCCACAGTCCCCAGTGACTTGCCCCAACCTCTTGGGGCAGAACGTGAGGCTAGACCACGCGGGAATCGAGATGCTGTGGCTAGACAGTAGAGGGTGCTGTGACTCTAACAGAGATTAACCAGAAGCCACCAGAAGGAGGAAGCAGGCCACAGGAAGGGTTCCAGTGGGTTGTTGGGTTTGCTCTTTCTAAACTCCTGGTCGGCCTTTAGTGCCCGATAAACACAGAGTGACATCCTTACAAGTAATCGCAGGGTTTTCCCAGGATGGACTGAAATAGAATGGAGGGGCCAGAAGCTGCTTTGGCCATCATACCACTTGGCTTATGCCCAGATAGCAGGGGGCCATAACCATTAATGCTTCTCTTCCTGAAATGGGAAGAAAAAAAAGCTTCCCTCATTTTTAATAACTTTATTCCCCAAACTTCAAAAATGAAATTGCCAAGTTAAGAATTTGCCTTGAAAAAAAAAATTCTAATTTATTATAAAGAAGGTCCGGGGCTTGGGAATTTTTTAATGCAGATTCCTAATTTTCCAAAGTGAGATTCTCCTGTGCATTTGAATAGATTATGCTCGGTATTGCTAGCCCTTAGCACAACGGGAACATTATTAAAACGATTGCATGGGTCTCAGAGGAAGGGCTCTGCTTCTCGCTTCCTTTCTCATTTTGGGGACTTCGTATCACAGACTGTCCATTTTTGCCTGTGGAAGAAACTGGATTTCCAAGGAGGTGATAGAGAGATGTGCTCGGCTGTCCAGGCCTTGAGGAAACGTCAGACCGGATCCAAAAGTAATGAGATTAGACCTAAAGGAATCGGAGGAAGTAGGGAATCCTTTCCAGAGAGCCCCGTTTAGGAAGGGACTCCCCTGTGTGCCTGACCCGTGTTCCTGTGGGGCCCAGCTTTCCTGAGGACATTGTCAGAGAGCAGCTGGTTCTCTAGGATAATGAGCATGATGGAGGCAATGGAGCAGTGCCTCCCCTGAGAAGCTGGGTTCCGCCTCTCGAAAGCAGAAAGGGAAGAAGGCAGGAGTATCGGAGCAAGTTCCCTGGCAGAAGACTCACCCAGAAGACATTCCTATGTGGGAGCCCCTCCTAGGAGCCCCCGGAGAGTACGGAGAAGGACCCCACCCAAGAGCCAATCGGCCTCAAAGTCTAGTTCTCTCTGGAGAGGACAGCCTTCCCCCAGGAGTCAGAGGTCTTTGTTCTGTGGATCTCACTCACGTCCTGCATCCCACCCAGGCCGTCTCTGCCTGAACGACTCCCCACGACTCTGCATCCCGATCAGTTTCTTTGGGAACCGGGTTGGCACAGGGAAGGCCCATGGCAACCTAGCCATAGCCTAGTGGCCTAGCCAAGGCCATCAGGACCCCAGACTTTGGCTCAGTCACTTGACCAGGGACAATGACACTTCCTGTCAGACACTTCTTTCCCGGAGCCCTGGGGTTACAAATAGACGTGTGGCTTACTCAGGGCAAAGTATTCTTTTGCTATAAATGGATTTTCCATGGTCAAGTACTGGTGGCTCCTCAGAGAGGAGAGCCTTGCGACAGTCCCTGCCCAGGGGGTCTACTCGGAGGCCCCACATGGGGACCCTGAGCCTCGCTCCCTCCCCCAAAAGGCTCGAGCCGCTCACTGGTGACTTCCGGGGGGCTGAGTGTCCGAGAGCTGCGGCCCCACCTCCGTCATGTCCCCCAGCAGCTGGGATGTATTAGTTCTCGGCTGTATGCTGAGAATTAAATTAGGCTCCTGTTCGTAACTACACCCGGATCAGCATTCTTGGGCCACAGACGCCCTGCTGCCGCTCTCCCGTTAATCCCCACCAAACCCACACTTCTCCCAGCTGCCCCAGCAGGCAAAACAAGGCTTGGGGCCGGCGGGAGGGAGGCAGCGGCCACCAGCCTTGCCAGTCCAGTGCTCTCTGACCTCTTGGGCCTGCCCTCGTCTGTCCCTGAGCCTCGCGTATGAGGCCTTGGCACCCACCACCTGCTAAGGATAGGAAGTGACCCCATGTCCGTTCCCCATTTCTACTGCGAAGCTAGGAGAGCAGGATCCAACTACAAAAGAAATGGTGCCTGCCTCTTTATCGGGACCCCGGGGGTCCCCACACTGCCCGAGCACAAGAGAGGCTGACGTCTGTGCCTACTGAGGGAGCAAGAAGCGCATTCCCCACGATGGCCTCTATGTTCCTAGGTCTCCACAGTCCAGGCCGCCTGCATTTCATTCTGCCTACGGAGGGGAGGGTCCTGGCGTGGTGTCGCATGCCTGGAAGCTTTCAAATAGAGGGACCACATAAATGCCGAGTCTGCCCCTGCGGCCACTCGTGGAAAGCTCCGGATGTGGGCAGGGGCTTGGCCGCATAGGAGGCTGGGTTGGGGAGAGCCGAGGAAGGGGCGTGGAGGTGACATGTTGGAGCGCCGGTGGGGATGAAAGGACGTATGTTCGAACATCGGGGAACGACAAGGGCTTTGGAATTTTCAGCGGGGAGAGGAGTCAGTGGTGGTCTGCAGGCTGGACGTTCTGTAAAGTGGTGATTTCCTAGGGGTGGGGGTGGGGCGTGGGAATCAGGGATGGATGGAGCAGTGGCTGTACGCTCGCACCAGGCTGGGGGTGTCAGCATCCTCGGACCCAATGTGAGCAAAGTCAGCCCACCCTGTGTCTGCATCTTAATATCCCCCTCATGCTGCAGAGAACTTCCACATGGTCCCTGAGAACGGCTGCGCGTGAAACGCTCAGGAGCGAGGGGCGTCAGACAGAGCTGCTGGTCCCCGGCGCACAGTAGGCTCTCTTTGCTGGGTGAACGAATGAACGAGGGTTCTAGCTGGCTGCTGTTCACATTACAGATACTCAGTACCCGCTTACTGAAGTAGTAATGACTTGAGAGACCAGGGCAGAGAAAATAGGAGGGAGTGAAGGTAAGGGCGGGAGAACCGAGGCCCCTCTGACCGCACAGCCACATCACTAACTCAGGGTCTCCAGAGAGCCAAGTGCAGAGAGAGGTGAGCCCGGGGGGAGGCACGGGTCCAAAGGGTTGGGTCTGAAGGACCAGGGGAGCCCACCCCATCAAAGCTGAGCCAGGCCTCTAGAAGCAGGGGGAGCAGACAACAGGAAGGTGGCGTGAAGATGCCACCTTCTCAAGAGGGGCAACCAGGAGTCTCAGGAGAGCTCAGAGGGGAAGGGGGGCTGCTATGGCCGAGCTGAGGGATGGAAACTGGGAATCAAGGGGAAAGGGTTGGAGGACGTAGAGATACAGTCCTGGCCTTTTCCTAGCAAGAAGCCGACGAATGCTGAACAGAAGGGTGATTCCTGGAATGGGCAGGCAGAGTAGGATGGGACAGAAGGGCTCAGTGACCAGTAAATGGGGGGATCTGGTCCAAAGGAAGCTCTGATTAGGGTTTTCCCAGATACTCAAAAGCAGATTCGACTCATCTGCACCTGGATCTCCCCGAGTTGGGGGTTGGGTGCGCTAGTCTGATGTCTGGTCCAGGTGGGAAGCAGGCAGAGGGCGGGGGCAGGACCAGGACTGGGGGCTCCAGAGGGTGGTCCCAGATGGTGGTGACAGAGCTACTCAAGTAGGATCTGAACTGCTTTTCTCAAAGGCAGTGGTCCCTCCAGGGGTCTGTGTTGGCTGGCCCTCCAGAGGCGGGGGAAGAGCCCAGAGTGTGGCCAGGAGACAACAGGGGGAGGCCTCGCTCTGCCCCGCCCGGGGAAGGCCACCGCATCCCCTTCCCGTCATCTGGTCAGTCGGCACTCACCTGCGGGCTGTCCTGGTAGGGTGGGGGAGGGACATTCTGCGTGGCCATCATCGTCAGAGCGGGGGCTGGGGAGGCATGTTGCATCATGGGATTGATTCACATCGAGGATCTGTGGCGGGAGAAAGGGGGCCACACCGTTAATAGGCTGAGCGCAGGGAGTCCTGGGGACCGGCGGGCTGGACATTTTCTCAGGTCAGGCCACCTGGACTGAGGGGCTACAGCAAACGCTGGAGGCCCTTGAGAGGCCGGGGCGGGGAGGGGCTTGCAGAGCTATTTTGACTTGAAAGAAACGATATTCAAATCACACCTGAGACAACCTGTACCTGAACCCCACCCCCAGCCACGCTTTGTTCAGCATCGGCTGGGGCCTGGTGGGGGGGAGGGGCAGGGGTGCCTGGCTGGTGGCAGCACAGGGCACTGGTGGCCATTCGAGTATCCCACAGGACAAGGGCGCTGGCCCTTTCCCAAGCTTCTGGAACAGGCACCTGCGCTCTGAGGGGTAGGAGGCCTCATGCTCTTCCCACCTCCCTGCCCCAGGGTCTGGGAGCGCAGACTAACCCCTCCCAGGTGTGCTCGCCACACCCCCTAGTGGCCTTAAAGGGACGTGGGGGCGCAGGCCAGCTCCTCAGACTGGAGGGTGGGGCCGGCAGAAGGGAAAGAGGCTGGGGGACATCTGAGGGCCTGGGGGAGCCTCCCTTCACTTGCCGAGTTCTTCTAGGTGTGTGCTTGTGACTGCAGGCCTGTGAATGTGTCTGCGACATTCTTTTAAGGAAGCCTCCTTAGCCTGCGTTCATTAGGGAGTCACCGACATCTGGGGCCACTCTTACCGAGGAGGGGACAGAGGGTGTGTGGGGGTGGGGCGGTGCTAGTGAAGCAGGGATTGGACCGGAGGGCCCGTCCGCGGCTGTCCTGCCGGGCACTACTCCCTACCGATCACCAGTAAACCAGCGGCCCCTCCTGGGCCTCAAGGTTTCTTCTTGAAATGGAACGGGGTGCTGTAAGTGGAGACAGCCTGGCGATTACCCCCGCCCCCCCAAGGAAACAGAGCACCCAGAAAGCTGTCGAGCTACACTAGATGCCCTGAAATATTTAGAGCTGGAAACCACGGGCTAGTCGCCTGCGGCAGGCCTGTCCTTGAGGCCTGGAAACTCCAAAGAACGCCTGTAGGGCCAGGGACTTGTGCTTCTCCTGGGTGGAGGGCGCTAATGAGCTAGAAACATGTGTGAGCACAGACTCAGACCTTCCCTCCCCTCTCCCTGAGAGCACTGGGGGGCTCCCTCCTCGTCCCACCGAAGCCCTCCCACGCCTTCCCTAGGGTCTTCTGGAATGTTCACATATGTGAATTCTGTAGTCATCTGAGGGTGTTTGGAGCTGCCTAGGGGAAGGGGCTGGTCTCCAGTGCCCTGTGGGGTGTGTGTGTGTGTGAGAGAGAGAGAGAGAGAGAGAGGGAGGGGGTGGGTTTTGGTTATTTTTCAGGAAGAGGAGGAAGTAGCCAGGCTGGCCTGACCCGGGTCCCTGCGCACTGGCTATGCGCTGACTTTAAGTGCGTGTGGAAGCACTGGGCCCGTAGGTGTTCATTCATGGACTATTTATCAAGTGTCGTCTACATGCAGGAGGTGTGGGAGAATAAACGAGAGGAGGCAAGGTCTCCTCTCCAAGGAGTGTTATCAGTCACGGAGGTGACGGCCCAGCAGGCAAGAAGAGAACTGAAGGCTCCAGAGGAGATGGTGTGGGGAGAGAGGGCTTCTGCGGGGCCTGCAGAGTGTCCCCCTGGCCTCTCTGCCACCTCCCTTCGCCTCCCCCTGGCTTTACCTCAGATGACGGACCACCAGCATGTCTTTGCAACGGAAACACTCAGGGTCTCCCTACCTCACGCACACATGATGCACCCAGATCCATGTTTTATTTTTGCCAAGAGTGTCAGAAGGGAGCCCTCAGGGGAGGCAGCCACTTCGGGCGGGAGAACCAATGTCTGTCTTTGTGGCTGGCTCTTTATCTGGGTGGCGGTAAACATTCAAGGAAGGCAAAAGCAGACTGGAAAGGGCTCCCGAGGCAAAAAGAGGATAGAGACTCCTTGAGATGTCCGAAGAAACTTCCAGAATGAAGATGTTTGAGAGATTAAAAGGGGTGTGGAATTTCTTTTGGACCCTGAAGGACAAAAGGAAGTCAGGATATTTCAGGGGTGTGTTGGGCTCAGCCTTTCCTGGAACTCTGGCAGATGAGGTAACTTTGGCTGGGGCCTCAGGACCTGCCTTCAGGCCTCTTCCTTGGAGCTCCCATCTTGGACGCTCCTTGGCCTGGGAGAAAGTGAACCACTGTGGGGCTGTAGTGCCAGCAGCCTCCAGAAGAGGGCGCCTGGGGGCAGAGTCTGGGGAGGGAGCTCTCTCTCTAGGCGGTTTCTCTCCCCTCTTAGGGGCAACTGGTTTCCTTTAACCTCGGGTTTGGGTCTTGGGGTAACCTCACTCCGCGCATGAGAAAGTCAGTAAAGGCAGAGCAGAGGACGCTCAATGAGGAGGATTGGGGCTAAATAGAGGGGTCTTTAGTTTGCATTCTTTTGTTTGCTGTCCAATGAATGGGAGGTGGTGTCATTTTGGAGTTGCTGTCCCTAGAAATATTTGCACGGCCAGAGGGCTACCCAGCCTGAGGGCAAGGAGAGATGGGTAAAAGAGGTCTGCAGCCAGAAGCAACTGAGGAGATTTTTCAGTCTCAAGTCTGTTAGGCTGTGAGCTGGGGCCAGACCTGCCTCGCCAAAGGACACAAGAACAATTTTCTGAGGACCCAGATGGCCTTTGCCCCTCCCCTCCCCCTCTCTGGGGTCACCACAGGCCACGAGGCCACTAACCCATTGCCCTCTGGAGGCTTCTCCTGCCAGAGAACAGGAGGACTTTTCATCAGGGGCTTAAGTTTCATTGGTTCTCTGCTCGCTCAGGCACAGAAGACTCTGGAAAGGAGACAGTGGGGGAGACCCCACACCCGGAAGCTTGCTCTTTTCTTCACACGGCTTCACAAGCACAGGCACTCCCCCCTCTCCCTGGGGCACCCCACTGGCTGGGCCTGGGGTTGCTGAGGAATGCATGGAACCACCCTGGAGAGGAACGTGGGGATTCAACGTCTCTTGTCTGCATTGGGGCCCAGGGAGACTCCATAGTGGGCATGGGGGGCAGGGTGGGGGAGCTCCTTGAGCAATCCCTGGGTACCTGGCCCTTTTTACACTTTCTTTGGGAGTCCGGAGGGGAATAGTAGGCCTGGGCTCTAGAAACCCAGCTTGGGGCTTCCAGCATTTTGTCAGTGGCTCAGAGAGGCTGCTCCGCCCTGTGCGGAGGCCCAGCGCTCAGTTACCAGAAACCAGGGCACTCAAGGGAGCGCAGCAGAGACTGCAAATGGAGGACGCACAAGGAATGAGTTACCACCGAGAAATTTCCCACCGAAGGCAGGCTCACGTCAAAAGATCATTCTTAATGTTGAAAACCTTTCTTATAGGACAGCTGGGGGGGGGGGGAATCCCCTAATGCAACGTTCACTCCACAATGATATCCAAGAAGAAATAAAGCGGGTCACTGATATTATCAAAAGGAGCTAAACCCGCCATTTTATAGCGCTTAGGAGCCCAGTAAGGTCACGTTGCACAGGTTGGGGGTGGGTGAGGGGGCATCAAAAGACACCCTTTTAGGAAGCAGGAATGGGCAGCCTGGGAGCACCCACTCCCTGTCTCCTCAACTCTAGCTCCCCCCCGCCCTGCGAGGCCTGCTTCTGTAGCCCCAACTCCAGTGGGTTGACAAACAGCCTTAGAAAAAAATAGCGAGCTCGAGCTCGTTAGGAAGGAGCTCATTAGGACTTGTTGACATGAAACCCATTAGACCAATTAACATTCCATTAACGGCCTGGGGCACCAAGGGGTTAATGCTGCCCGGCAGTAATTGGGCTGGGGTACTGGGGTTGGGGGCTCAGGGCCTTAAGGATGAGAAACAAAGTCTAATTGGGAACTCTCTGGCCAGCTGGCCCCACAGCATTTGTTCCTGCCCTCTGACCCTAGCGGAGACTACATTGGATCCGGTACCCCCTGAGGGAGGGGGGATGGGGCCGCTTCCCTTTGGCTCCTCACAGCCCCACCTCATGGCCCTGCATGGGACACTGGGCGGATGGTGGGCACCTGCCAAGGTGTGGACGTATTTCCGTCCTTTCAGACTCTGAGAGTCCTGTTTTCTTCGTCCATTCCTGCTCTCACCCCTTCTGGTCCAGTTTCTCTCTTAGCGCCCAGGGAAGCAAGTTCCCTTTCCTCTCCCGAGTTATACATGCGTGACCCATGCTCACAAAAGCTCTTCGGAGAAGGTAGAATCCTTGAGGCCCCCAAACCTGATTCATCTGGAGAGTGTTGCCGTTTAGGGCAGAGGGGCGAGGGGAGGGAGTACTAGCCCTGGGTCTTCCTTCCTCCCTTCCCTCCCTCCCTCCCTCCCTCTCTGCTATCCTTCCTTCCCCAGAAAGGAAGCTAAGACACACTGCAGAGGGCCCCATAGAAGCCCTTCTCTTCTGTCCTCTGACACACACCGCAGTATTGTCATTATTTTCCTTCCCTAGCTACAAATCGAGCCTGTGGAAGTCCCATCCCCTGCCTGGGCCTCCATTTCCTCTTTTGTAAATTCTCTTGATCGAAGCCTGTGCTCAGGGTCAAAAAGTCTGGATTCCTCATCTAGCTCCGAAATGTTATCTGTGGCCAGTACAAGTCATGTTCCCCTCTTGGACTACAAGATGAGGGATTTCACCAGAATATTCTGGAAGTCTTTGCCCGTGGTTAGCCCTCACCACAAGCTTTGTTGAATGGAATGGAAATAGTTGGATTGCAGCTTCATTTCAAAGGCTAGCCAGCTCGAGGCCCCTGAGGCCGGACAGCCAGGAGCTCTCCTCAGCAACCCCAGCCCCAACCTCCCCCCCCCCCCAGGTGGTTACCATCCCACCCCCTAACCCCAGGCCGGGGAGGGGGGCCCTCTGAGCAGCTGCCCAGGCCTGGGTTCTGACGTCTAGACAGATTTGCAGGAGGCTGAAATAACAGAGTGAACTCAGCAGGAGGGACCAAAAGGCTGCATTAGTAACCTGGCTGGCTGCAACTTCTCCCTCAGGAGCCGCCGCCTCGACCCTGGCGCAATCCCGTTTATTTTCCTTCCGCCTGGAGCCTCGTCCAGAACGAGTCTAGGGCCCAGCTCCCTTCCCAGAAGCGGCCTGTAGGTGGCGCCTCGGAGCCCCGCTTTAATTGCATTATATAATAGAACCTGTTTACTAAATCATGTAATCAGTCGCCTTAGGATTTACAGCTTCGGATGTGTATAGAGAATTGGACTTTGAGTCAAATTTAAAAACAAATAAAAATGAGAGGCAGCTGTTGCTGATAGTGTGATATTCATCTTTTGGAAACAAATTCACCCCACTGCTATAAATTATGCCCGGAAAAAAAAGTGTTGGTGGTGGGAAGGAGTTGGCTAGGTCTCCTGTGCTGGCAACTCAGAGCGATGAATCTTGAAATAACGGTGTCAGCCTGTCACTGATTTCATGTGACTCTGTGGATTTATCTAAAGAAACGCAGGGGGGCGTGCGTGCACGCGCGTGCGCGCGCGCGCACACACACACACACACACACACACACACACACACACTCACATACACTCACACCAGATTTCTTTGTAAAACCCACGAAGGGCTAGAAATCTCGGGCTTTAGAGGAAACACTGTGGTCACCGTGTGGGGCGTAAGGAGTCAGCGCTGGGTGGCGACTGGGCAGGACAACGGCGGGGAGGGCGGGGAGCACGAAGGTGAGAGGGAGGGTGTAACTCTGGGCTGGGAAGCTTGAAAATGTGAGGTCTGGTTGACATGTCTGCCAACGAGGGAGAAACGGAGGGTCCTTGAGGAATGAAGGGGAAGGGGCTAGCCCCCCAGGAGCCTCCCAAACGCTGGACTGGGTGCTCTAGGAATTGGGGGGAGGTAGCTCAGGGGCCCGAGGATTCAGGGGGACGGGAGTGCCGTGGCCTCTTGGATGCTGCTTTGCCCCCATCTTTCTGCCCTCGGGTGCTGGGGGTGAATGGAAGTCCTCTAGTCTGATGAGAGCAGGCTCAGAGTGGGGCGTGGGGAGCCAGGCAGGTAACTCTAGGTTATCGAAGAAAGCCCAGGTGGGAGGGGATCCTAGGAGCCGTGGCACTCAGGAGACCCCTACTGTCCTCAAGGCCGGCTGGCTAAAGTGGTGAGGGCTAACCACTCCAAAATGAGCCAGCGCTCCACCATGACCCAGGTCTGCAGGGGCCCTGCCCCTGGCCCCGAGCCCCGAGTCATTGCAGAATGCCCCAGCCAGAAGGGCCACTTCCCTGGAGGCCCTCTGGTTCCTGCTTGGACCTCCCAATAGGAAATCATTCTCTACTGACTTCAGCAAGATAGCAACTGAGGCAACTCAGATCCCTTGGCCATCCACAGCTCTCCGAGCGAATTGTCATTTACGACCGCTCTGCGAAGCCTGCGTGGGTGGTGGTGCCAGGTGACGCCCTAGTGTGATGCTGGTCCCCAGGGAACAGAGCGGACACAGAGCAGAAGCCAGTGTGAGCTTTAAGAGATGTGAGAATTCCTCTCTCCCCCCACCTTTCTCTCCTCCTTCAGCCCTTAACTGCCAAGTGGGCCAAATGGTCTTTGGAAGGGGTAAGAGCCTGCTGTGAAGTCGGAGAGGCCAGAGACCCTCCTGTTCCCCACACCAGGAGGATAGTCTCCTCCAAATGGTGTGGGTCCTCCTCCCAAGGGCCCCCGCTCCTCTCCTTTCCCCACCCCCAAAGCCATTTTGCTGTTGGTCTTTTGCATGGCTGGGTCAACAGATGCTTTAGGCACTCTGACCCCCACCGAGAGCCCCCGTTCTGGGATCCGGGGTGGTTAGTAGGGCCCCCTGGGTCCCCCTGTGCCCACAGTTTAGGGAGGGGACGCTCAGGAGTCACATAAGGCAGAGGGTTCGACTCCGCCCTGGCTGTGCGTGGGCCCGATGGCGGTCACAGACCACCACACCCCCTGACTGCCCTTCCCAGAGGGGAGCCCCCCACCTTGCCCTCCTGCTTCTTGCCACGCCTCCCTGATTCATGGGGGTTCTGAGAACATCAGGGCCCAGGCTTTGGGCCCCTTAGGGCTGCCGCCTTGCCTCTTGACCGCCACCCAGTTTAGCTATTTTGCAATTTGGCTTCAAACACGTTGACCAGGAGCGGAGTTGGGAGAGCGGCTTGCGCTCTGCCCCAGCCCTTCCCTGCCTCCAGCTCCCCCACACCAGGGCCAGGAAGTGACAAGAGCCCTCGCTCTCCTCCCTGCCTGGGCTGTCACACCTTTCCCGGCTTCAAAAAGCTGCTGATATATTTTACAAACCGAAACAGCAATTTAATTCCCCCTGATAGCAGCAATTGTCCATTAGATCTTCCTACCGAGGAGCTTTAACAATAATTCCTTTCATCCGACTGCTTGCTTCTTCTTGATCTGAGAATCAATCCCATAAATAGCAGGCAAGAGTTTTCACATTACTCTCCCCCTCCAGCTTTTAGCATTTTGATGAAGATTCTCATCTCCTCTTAAAGCACTTCACAACTTGGCAATTTTTCCCCCTTTGGTTCCTTTAAACAAAATAAAACAACAACAACAACAAAAAAAACCGGGAAGGGGGAAGCGTGCCAGCTACCAAGGGAAGTGCAGGCCTTGCATGTGTCTCACAGGTGAGTGCTTTGTACCTTTGCCTGCCTGGAGGTGGGGGGGGGGGGGGATGGCAGCACTGACCTCCAATGGCCACCCCCTAATGGCTGAAAGTGGGTGCTGCTCAGCTCCAGAGGGGCCTCAGGGTAGGGCCCGAAACCTCACGCTCACTCACAGTTGGGTCCAGCTTTCAGCTTTTGCCCTTAATGCTCGACTCTGCCCATTTCCCCCTTTCCCAGAAAGCCCTCCCCTTGGTGCTGCACCTCAGGAGAGGAGGCCAAGAGGCCGTGCTGCTGCCCTGGGGTGGGGTCCATGAGAAGGTTCCATCAAGGACCCTCTCCCTGGGCCTGTTGTCAAGTTCCCAGTCATGGCTCAGGCGACTCTCGAACCTAGAGCCGGGATTCTGTCCCCTCTGTTTCATGGCCAGCCCCCTCGGGCTCTACCCAAATAGCATGGGTGGGAGAGGAAAAGAGAGGGGAAAGGAGAGAGCTAGAGGCCTTTCATTAAATTCTTTCTCTTTTCTTTTAAACCCGCAGGCAGTCCCAACGATCAGGGGCAGAGGAGAGCCTTCCAGGTCTCGGGTGCCTAGAGTGAGGCATTGTCAGGGCACTTGGGAGCCCCAGCCTGCCCCCCAAGACACCTTCACGTGCTCTCCTGTCTGCACGTGCGCGCGCGCGCGCACACACACACACACACACACACACGAATCTAAAAATGAACCCAGGGACCGAAATCCCCCTTGACAAACCTGATTCCCAGGTTTATTATTATTTGTGAAGAGCTGACGGCAGCCGCTGCTCGGGAACCGAGCTGAGAAAACAACACGGGCTGGGCCCCTTGGGGCTCACACCTCAATAGACACAGAGGAACAGCTCAGATGCTGGGGAGCCCAGATGGAAGGAGGGCTTGTGTTCTGGAAAGAGCCAAGCAGCCACCTCCCTGCTGCCCTATCTGCCTCCCCCCTTTTTAGAAATCCTTCTCTTCTCCGAGGCGGGCACACAGGGAGGACGGCACTCCCGGGGAGCTGGGGAGAGGAAGGAAGGCAGGGGTAGGGAGGGAGGGGGCTGGAGCCACAGGACTGGGGCGGTGGCATCCATAGGGATAAGGGACCCTTATTCCTAGCCCATCTGTCCCTTGTGACGCCCTCAGATTCTGCTGGAACCAGAGGCTCCAAAGAGGGTCAGCCGGGCCCCTTTTCTCTCTTAGGACGACACCATGCCCTCTGGCTGGATGATGCCTGGTTCCGTTTTCTAAAAAATTGCCTCCAGAAAAAAACGTTCGCAAGTCAGGGCCGTTGAAGCAAGTAGCTCTCTGGGCTCAGTTTATCACGGAAAAGCCACCCATCCCTGATACTTCCTCACCCAGCTAATGGATGTCCTTCCTCTCGAGGCCTTTGGGGTGGCCTAGGGGAGCTTGCGAATAAAAGGAGGGAAACCAGGCGGAGTCTACACTGACAAGGTCGGCTCAGGGAGGAAAGGCTGCCCAGGAGCCTCCCTCAAGCTTGGTCCTGGCAGCTGTGGAAGAAGAGCAGGGACACTGGCTCTGTGTTCCTCATCTGTCAGGGGGGAGCCCCCGGGAAGGGAGGATGATGGCCGCCGTGTGCGAAAGACAAAGTGATGCTGGGCAGTGAGCCCATTCCTGGGCATTGCCAACCGGCCTGGGGCCCCAGCTAAGCAGACACACCCTCTAACACCTTATGAAAGTTTTCCTCCGTGCTTTTTGCTGCGCTTCTCATCTCCCGTCAAGGTCTCTGTATTACACTTTCGCACCCTTTCCTTCATCAAAATTTTGCTCAAAACTCTACTCTTCCGTGAAGCAGAAGTAGAGCATGGAAGCATGAATGATCACTAGGTGTGTTTCTGTATTCTGGGAAATCTGCTTCCCACCCACATGTCCCGTCTCGAGCATTGAACCCTGGGCTCCCTGGTAGACAAGATCATGGCCCCTCCTTGCGTTTCCTTTTTAGGGGGCAGAAATCCTGTGCCCTATGATTTAGTTCACAAGCTCTATCTCCTTACGGAACTTGAATGTGTACACAGTTACAATTTAATTTCTTTGGCTTACTGTTAAAATGTAAAAGGAACAAACAAATCTGGAAAATATAGCTCTTCGAATTCCAGCAGTCGTTTACATCTCCGGGAGGGTGAGTTTGTGTCCGGGGAGCAAATTTGGATGGGAGCGAGACGGTTAAAGGACTGAATAACAGCTGCTATTTATTGAGTTCTCCCTACGCCCTGGGCATTTTGCAAGTTTCTGATGCAGATATCCCCGTGTCTTTTTCCCAGCCACGCCTGGTGTAGGCAGGACCGCTGTGCCCATTCGTGGATGTGAAAACTGAGGCTCAGCGCGGCTGAGGAAGTCTTCCGATGTGACCCATCGTCTGCTTTCAGAGACTGAACGTTTAACCTACGAGTCTCAGGGAGGAGGAGGGGAATGCCAGGGGAGGAGTGAGCCTCCCAGAAGGTGGGAGAAGTACAAGAGAGGCAAGGATGATTGCGGAAACAAGCTACTGACTGGGTCGCGCCATCCAATACGCTTTCCCACGTTCTGGATTTCCGTGAATTCTATGATAGCAGTCACCTAAAGTTCTTCGGCATGCCGAATGTGGGCACGTGTAGCCCCATTAACGCGCGCGGACTTCGCCCCTGTGGATGGAGGCACCCCTCCCGCCAGCCCCGGCAGCTTGGGACAGCAGCGTGGGCCCGCAGTTATCCACACATTTCATTGCGGTTTGCTGCTGTTATTCCACAAAAGTGAACGGAAGAGGGAACCCTGGAAGCGCTGCTGGCAGGGAGAAGAAGTAGGGGTCTCATGCCCATCACGCCACGGAGACAAAGATGGGAAAGAGGAAGCGTGCTGAAAGAGAGGCTCGTCTCGAGTCTCCATCGTCAACTCACTGGACTGCGGGTTCAGTGAGGGAGGGAGGGAACACGATGAGAGGATGCATATGAAATGGCAGAAATGTGCGGGGGAGGGCTGCATCGAGGGGGCGATGTGTGATTGGGAATTCGATCGTGTGTGTCAGCTGTCTGGGAGTCGGGGTCCGGGGACGCAAGCCGTGCGAAAGCAGGGCCAGCCCGGGCCCTGACCCCACACTCCACACTCCGTGGCGCTGGGACCGGGGCTCTGACTCACGGTGACTGGGATTCTGTCAGTGTCTCCTTCCTGTCCGCCAGGACCTCGGGCCCTGCTGCGGCCCTGGTGGGGCCCCCCGGGGCGGGATGGGCTGGAAGGGAGTGTGGAGTCCGCAGGCCGTCTGCTCTCCGCGGCTGGCTGTCTCCGCTTGGACTTCTCTCCCCACCCCGCCCCTGGGTTTCCAGGGACCACCCACAGCTGCAGAGACGAGGGAAGTGCGCCCATGACTCACAGGCTCAGAGGCACCTGGGCCCAGCCTTGGAAAGCCTGTCCAGTTGCACAGCATTGGTTTTTTCAGGCTGGGGCAGTCCCGCCTTGGGGGGGGGGGGATCCCATCTCTTGTCATAGCTCCCCGAGTTCTAGCTTTCTCCCCCTGCGGAAGCCCCTTCCTGCTCGCCCTCCTTCCCATCTTCTTCCTCTCCCAGCCCACGTGGATTCCGGGCCGCGGTCCGAATGCGGGACCAGTTAGGACATCTCTGCAGGCGAGGGACGGAGTTATCACCCACAGCCTCCCTAGCAGGCAGCCGCTGAACAAGGTGCAGAGGACCAGAGCTGGGTCCTCCTTTCCACTGGCTCCTGTCTGTCCCCCTGCTGAGCCCCGGGCCCTTCAAGCTCCAGCCTTGGAAAGGGGCTACAGTTCTCGGGCTTCTCATACGGAAACCTTTAGTCATCTGCTGGCCCTTTCTGCTGCGCTCAGGCACTGAGAAGTGTTTCATATCAGTGGCAGAATCTTTGAATACTAGTGGCTTGTCTGAGAGTTAGAACTCACCTCGAACCTTAATTCTGCCTTTTTGGCAATGCCAACTCGTGTTCTATCGTTGAGCTCTCATGCCTGCCTTCTGTACAGAATCTTTGTGGACTTGACATTCAGAACTGTGCCTCTGCTTTCCCCTCTTCTCTCTCCAGTGAGAGGGGACGCCACTTCCCATGGCAGGGCAAGGACCAGGGGATGGAATAAGAGGGAAGACAGCGCGCTCTGGCTCTTAGGGACCAATTAAGTCTCTGCTCTGACTTAGAACAGAGAATGATCTTCTGGGATCTGAGCCCTTGTGAATCTGGATCTTCCAGCGTCTGGCCCTCTCAGGGAAAAGGAGCGAAGCACCTCGGCTCCCAGATCTAGAGGTTCTGTCCAGAGCAGCTTGGTCTGGAAAGTCAGGGGAGAGCGTGTGAGGCGTCTGCTCCCAGAGCCAGTCTCTGGGGCGGGGGGAAAAGAAGCAAGTGGGGAATTCTCATCCAAGATGCCTCCCCCGGGGCACAAGGTAGCCTAAGCTGAGGCAGATCCGAGCTATCTATAGGCAGAGACCTCTCATTTTTCTTCTCTTTTTAGGGCCTGGCTGCCTCAGGTCAGAGCACCTGCTGTGCGGGATTGCGGAGGGAAGTCTGCTGTCTCTTTGTCCTGGGATTCATAAAAGTGAAAAAAAAAAAAGAGATCTCACTTAATGAGACACTTGTCATGGTCAGAATTATTTTACTAATGGGAGCTTTGCGTGGAGGTGAGCTGAGAAGGTATAGGGAGCGGAGATGAAGAGGAAAGGAGGTTTAAGAATGATTGGGAAGGTCAAGGAGAGAGTTCCCGAAGGGGGACAGGCCAGAGCTGCTGAACGGATGAAAGGTTCAGGGAAATGTCTTGCTTGCCCTACTGCCCACCCTCCGCATTCCCCTCTCACTTCTCACTCTCAGCCTCTTCCCCAATCCCAGGAGCGGCAGGGACTCAAAGGTCCGGGCCAGATTGCCAGAGCACCAGCAGAGTGGAAGCCTCCCGAGCAGTCGCGAGGTCTGACCTTTCTGTTCAAATGGGAAAACCTGTCCAAGTCCACGCAGCGAGTTGAAAATAGGGACCTAAGCAGAATCTAGGTCCCAAGCAACAACGTTGATAAGCATTAACTGAGCACCTACTATGCACCAGCCTCTGGGCGGGGCAGTGGAAGTTCCAGGAGCAAACAGAGAAAAGTGAGCCGGATAAGCAAAGAAATAATGAAATGACAATTTCCATTTGCTGAAGCAAGACAAGTGACGTCAGATCGAAAGTGGTCCCAGGGCGTGAGCAGGGGTAATGAAAAAAAGAAAGAAGCAAACAAAATCTCAAGCCTCAGCACACAGTGATGACGTTTTTGAACTTGCAAAAGAAAAGTAAGCGGAAAGTTTCCATAAATTCTCATTGCCAGATCCGAAATAGGAAGATGGTAGGATAATGTCTTTGAAACCTAAGAGAAATAGATTTTGCAACATGGGATTCCAAGCTCTATCGGAAGATCAATCAAGTTTGAAGGCAAAGTAAAGCCCGTTTTGGACACGTAAGAACTCAGAGCTTATTTTCCACTCATCCATATCGAAATAATTAGAGGTGGTATTCCAGTAAAACAGAGGAAGTGGACGAAGAGAATAGCGTCCACGCAAGACATGGTGGTGACCCAGCTGGAGCCAGTGGGAGGGAGCGAGCTAGAGGGGAGTCGGGGGGCGGGCAAGCGGTACATGGGGGGGCTCAGAAGATTCTCCGGCAGCAGAGGAGTTGTCATGACAGACGTTTCCACTTCCCTTCCCCCAGTCAAATCACACTATTTAGTTCTGTGGTTGGATAATATTTCTATCTTACAATCAACCTATAGTATTGCAGAGGGAACTACAGTGGTAGACCGTACATCTTCTAACTCTGTAAGGCTACTATTACACTAAATACATATGACACAAGGTTCATGATAGAAATCACTATGTGCTATCCAATATATACCATGTAATATATGGACACACTATATTCTATGTGATGCTATATATTAAACATAGCATCGAATATGGTTTAATAAAAATTATCAAACTAAACCAAATTGGAAGGGGAGGATGCGTGCTAATTTCCCTGCCCTTCACAGCAAGGAATGAATAAGTAAACACGCAAATTAAGAAAGAGAGATTTAAGTATATTACATCACACAGGAAACACCAGCCACCAGATAACTAAAATCAGAGACTCTTCATTGTTGTTGACTTTGGGTCATTTGGACCTTGTGGGTAGAGGTAGGGGAAAGAAGGGACCCTTTTTATTCTATTTTATATCGCTTACACTTTTTTTCCCTCATGTACGTACTTTACTTCTAATTTTAAAAATACCTAAGATAAACAATGAAACGTCCAGAGAAGAGAATACTATGCAGCGGTTAAAAACAATGTAGTCAATCTATTTTGACCTGGAAAGCTGTCCATTACAGAGCCGAGGTTAAAAAAGCAAGTTTTTAGGGCGCCTGGGTGGCTCAGTTGGTTGAGCAACTGCCTTCGGCTCAGGTCATGATCCCGGAGTCCTGGGATCGAGTCCCATATCGGGCTCCCGGCTCTGCGGGAAGTCTGCTTCTCCCTCTGACCTTCTCCCCTCTCCTTCTCAGTCTCTCGCTTTCTAATAAATAAATAAAAAATCTTTAAAAAAAAAAAAAAAGCAAGTTTTTAGAACAGTATGTAAAACATGGTATTTAACAGTAGTTCACCCAAGCACCCGAACCGCTGAGACAGCGTCCCTTTCTGCGTTCTCCGCCCTCTGCCAAGGGGCCTGCTTTCGGAAGTCTTCCTTGTCTCCAATTTGTGTAAGGTGCGTCTCTGGTTTTGCCACAGGGAAGAGCTATTTTATGTCTATGTCAAGTACCAAACATCAGTTTTTGACGATACGCGGTCAGTCCCAAGACTGGCCTGGATGAAACTACTCAGGAGATGAAAGCGTTCCCCGCGGAAGCTTCTGGGGAAGGAGCATTGGAGCCTTACAGAGGTCAAGACTGAAAGGCACCTCGGAGAGCGGAGAGCGCCTGGCCCACCTCCCTCATTTCACAGATAAAAGGACATAGGTGGGGCCTGATAAAAGGTCGCTCTGCTGAAGTCTGGTCTAGAAGAGAGAACTGGGCTGTTGAAAGCCGGAGGAGTCGGGAGCCAGCCTACGAGAAGTGGAAGGTGGGAACGGAGGCCTGAGGCCAAGGCTCTGCAGAGAACCCTATAGGGAGCTGACCAGTGTGTGTGGAAAGGGGTAGGGGTGTCCCTTTCAGGAGCTGCTCAGGGTGCAGATAGCTTGACTTGGAGGGGAGACGGGGCAAAATCAGACCAGACCGCCCTTCCTTAGTGTCCCTGGTGTCTGGAAAGGCGAAGCTTTAATGGGGGCAGGAGGAAGCACGTTGGGGCTCCTGGGGAGGGACGTGGTGAGGAGCTGACCTTTATGGGACATTTCTTGCACCAGCTGCTGGATGAGATGCTTTCTCCTACATTATCTCATTTGATCCTCCAAGATTAGGTCCCAAGCAACAACTTAGAATTACCAAGCAATTCTAAGGTAAATACGATTATCCCAATTGTATAAAGACAATGCTGGTCAGAAAACTTAAGTTACTGGGGCGCCTGGGGGGCTCAGTGGGTTAAAGCCTCTGCCTTCGGCTCGGGTCATGATCTCAGGGTCCTGGGATCGAGCCGCACATCGGGCTCTCCGCTCAGCGGCGAGCCTGCTTCCCCCTCTCTCCTGTCTGCCTCTCTGCCTACGTGTGATCTCTCTCTCTCTCTGTCAAATAAATAAATAAATAAATAAATAAATAAAATCTTAAAAAAAAAAAAGAAAAAGAAAACTTAAGTTACTTAACTTGCCCCAAATCTTACAGCCAATGAAGAGCAGAGCTAGAATTTGAATCTGGATGTGTGCGCCTGGCTCCAAAGTCCCGGCCCAAGAGATCAGAGAGGGCTTCATGAAATATAGGTTAGCCAACTATAAGAGGAGACGCGTCTTTCCCCAGCTGCGATACAACTATCTTGTCTCCCTCCTGAGCCCCGCCTGTGTGATCAGTCCCTCTACGCAGTCCAGGAGTATCCAGGCACACTGGCTGCCTGGGTCCTGGGGACTGGGAGTTACAGTTTGCCCGGCAGGGCTCGGCAAATTCCCACCTCAGAGGGTACCAGCAGGGGAGGCTCCCTTTCTCCCAGCTGAGGACGCGGGATCCTCCTGTGTCAGGGCTAGGAAGGAGATGGGCTGGGACAGAGCAGGAGTGCAGGGAAGAGAGGGAAGCTGGAGCCCCGAATTCTAGGTTTCAAGGTGCTCAGCCCCTCACCTGTCCTCCACCAACTTCAAGGGCACACTGATGGCTCCTGGGGCCCCTCCGATGCTGCCCCTGGCCTCACCCTGTGACTCCCTAGGTACCTCTGCCTCCACCGAGCCTCTGACTTCGGGGCGGGGGGGGGGGGGGGCAAGCCCAAGAGAGTATGTCAGTTACGGTTTGTCGTTGACACGTGGAGCTCATTAACGAGGCTTATTTTTAAATTGTAATTGCAAAATGTAAATGCTCCCCAAACTGATGTGTAATTGCTACCCCCTCCGCCCCAGCCCTTCCCCTCTGGTGCCAGCTTTGCAAGGAGAGAATTAGAAAATAAAAAGGGGGTGGATTATGTAAGCAAAACGATTTTAAAAAAAGAGAGCGAGAGAGCTAAGAATTTAAGTGAGACAGCTGGCGGCTCCTCTGATTACCACCCTTCCAGCATTAGCTGCAAAAATTGTCCTTGCCGACTGCACCGATCCCAGCAACAGTGTCAACTGTGTCTAGTCCCCGGAAAAGGCCAGACTGGCACTCAGCAAGATAGTCCGGGTGGTGGGGGGCGGGCGGGAGGGGGGGCAGGGGGGT
>CM052815.1:75252246-75303214 GCA_028533885.1 Nasua narica
CCCGGGCTGGTCTAGCATGTTTGGACTCGAGCTCCTGCAGCCTTGGTGTGGACAGAAAGAGGGCTCTACCGAGTAGTTCAAGTGAGCAGCAGCTCAGGGCGATGGCCAGGCCCAGGAAAAGCCCCGGACTCGGCAGCAACACCTATCCACGCTGGTTCATCGGAGTCTCTAACCCTGTCCCTTTTTTCTCTTTCTTTCTCTCTCTCTCTCTTTTATTTATTTGTTTGTATCATCTTCCCATCTTCTTTAAGCCCTCACCACAACCATCGTCTGCAGCGATCTCCCTTTGACATTGCTGCGCTCACGGGCTCCGAAGGGTGTCGAAAAGATTATCAACCAGTCCCTGAAATGGGCATTGCTGAACCCACACCGAGGGTGACACCTTGAGCTCCCTACATATGCCTTTTTCTCTTTTTTTCTGGATTTTACCTCGAGGAGCCATAGCAGGCTTCAGCATGCTCTCCATACCTCCCTACCCCTAAAACACAGAGCTCCCCGAAGAGCCAGAAGGCATAGGAACCAGGACAAGCACTGGGGGCCAGTTCCGCCCGTGTGCCCCTCTGGATATCTGTGGCCTTGCTAACTTGGGGAGCTGGCCCCAGGAACATTCACCTTTCTGGCTCACTGTCTCCCTCTCCTTCTCTCTAGGGAAACCAGCTTTGGGGAGGAATTGGGCAATGATGACTGCCCCCAAAACGAAAGCTAAAGACCTGTAAGGTCACGGCAGCCCTGAGACAGCAGGGAAATTTACACAAAGTCCCCGGCAGCATCCTTTGGAGTTGGGGCTCAATCTCACCGTAGCAGATGCAGCCCTTATCATGGCATACTGGAAAGAAAGAAGCGTTGTTTGGGATAACTGGATTTCTAAATCCCGGCCTATCCTGTTACTTAATGTCTTCGAGATCATGAAGTTACTTAAGGGGATTTAAAAAACCTTATCTGATAAGAGGATTAAATGAGATTCTCCATTCAAAATGCCTTATATGAGAACTATTTCTCAGAGTTCATCAGGAAAAACCAGGGATGCAGTTTCTTCTGTGTTCATCAAAAACATTTGGGGTGCGGATTCCCGGTCTTAACCTCGGCTTAGAAAATCAGACTCTCTGGAGTGAGGCCCAGGTAGTGACTCTTAACAAAGACCCCCAGGCGATTCTTAGGTGGTAATGCTTGCTCCGGAAGGTCATAGAAAGGTTATCGTCTCGGTGGATGGAAGCCACGGCCCATCCACCCGCACCCACAACACTTCATTGTTCATTGTTCCCAGACCACGGAGAAGAAAAGAGAGGGGCGCAGGGACGAGGCACCGCTCTGGCCCTGTCCTCACGGAGCCGAGGAGGAAAGATGTGAAGAGCAATACAGCACTGTGGGTTCCCAGCTCGTGTAAGCTACGTGCCAGCTAATGTGATGGGCTGCTTCTCGAAGGTTCCAGAAGAAAAGATCATCTGCCTGGCGGGTTTACCTATGCATTTAAGGATGGAGAAGCATTTCTTACTGTTTGGGTGATCCTGGCGGACTCGAGGATGGCCCTCAGGAGACTCACTCCCTCTTCTCCCAGCTGGGCCAGAAATTCTTCCCGTCAGCTAGCGCCGAAGCACCTGTAAAAAAGGCCAGAGCAGCTCTCAGAAGGGATTAGAGGCCCCGGGTGATCAGAGAAGAAGGGGGCACCCGCTCTGGCTCTGAGGGATATTTGCCATCTCTCCGCGGACCCCCCTGCCGTGTTTACGATGCTAGTCTCTCTCCTCGGTGTGGCTGCTCAGGCCCACCGAGCCATTCGAGAGCCCAGTTCCTTGCCGCACAGTTGCAAGTGCGCTGTGGTCACCTGTGTGGTTTCCTGATATCACTCCCCCAGAGTGCGGGCAGGTCTCCGAGGGGCTCTGGGCCCTAGGCAGGGCGGAGCTGGCCTCTTGTATGAAACTGTAGGAAACTCCCAGGAAGGGTAGAAGTCCTGGTCGGATGTGCGGCTGAGTCTCGGGCCCTTTTCCAGTGGCAGGCTTTGGCTGGGGTTCTGGGGAGACTTTAATGGGTAGGGGAAGGGGGGTCTGTGGGCAGCAGGGAGGAAGAATCAGGAGGGCAATGGATCCCAAGCAGAGACTAGGAGCCAAGGACAGCCTTGGCCTGAAGTCGGCTCTGGCTGGACTACTTTCTGATTTATTTTTAGATCGATGCGAATTACTTTGGTTCTCAATATTTGAAATGAACCAAGACGTTCAGAAACCGAGGTCGGTGGTCTGCCGTGTTCTAAGGCCTGGCCTGACACTTCCCAGACACACACACTGGTTTTCTCCGTGTGGATCGAGTTGCTGATTTGACCCCAAGGAGGCTGCATTTTGGGGCTAGGATGCAGGGTCACGGGAGGGCGAGGTGAGGAGGACGGCTTGGTGCCCGGGCCGCATTTTCAGGGCAGGGTTGGGGAGCACTTCTAGCCAAGAGCCCCAGCCTTACAACCAGAGGTAAACGCATCTTTAACATTCACAGTTCCTTCCTAGTTAACACCATCTTAGTCTCCTTGTAAAAACACATTTGCACCTCAGTAAAGAATGTAATTAACTAGTGACACGACAACAGGAGGAGCTAAACAGTGGCCTGGGCTGTGAGCTGCAGGGGGAAACGGAAGCTTAGACATCCGCCTGAACAAGACTTTCCCACCTTCCTTCCAGTGTGTGTGTGTGTGTGTCTGTGTGTGTGTGTGTGTGCGCACGTGCTCACCAACACAGGCACTGCTGGGGGGGTGCTGGGGGTGGCAGAGACACGGCATCCGGGTCCTGAGGGGGTATGAATTCTCCCCTGCCGGAAGGAGTGAGCTCCCCTACCATAGGGGTATGCTAGGAGGTCGCGATGAGCTGAGAGAAGCCTCCAAGATCGGGAGGTTAGTAAATGAATTCCCATTAACAAAAGCTTCCTGGGTTAACACCAACCCTCTGGGGTTAACACCCCAGATCCTCCCAAGAGGAGGTGAGCAATAGAGACACATTCGAAGCAGCAGGAGGGACAGGCAGGCCCCTCCCTGGCCAGGGCCAGCCCTGGGGCAGCCCCACAGGCAGGTCCACGGGATCAGGACCAACTGAGGAAGAACATGTCCTGAGCCCCAGATTACTCTTGTCGGACTCCCCACACCCCCAGCCTGTTCCTCCTCCCTGGGGCTGTGGGTGAATTCTGTGAATGGCCCCCAGTTGTCTGCCCCCCACCCCCAGACGGCAAACCCAGGAGAGGAGTCCGCCGTGTCAGCTCCTTCCCCAGAACTTTCAGGGACTCCCTACTCATAGAAGACACCCACAGAGGATCACTGATGGCACTTTACCAAACATTTCCCATTCTCCAAACACTTCCCATTCCCACTTCTCGCGCGGCCCCAGTTCCGTATTTCTACCTGACAGGACCTTAGCGATTCTCCAGTATTCAACTCAAACATCTGTCTCTTTCCTCTAGAACCGCAAGTAATTTTACCTCCTCTGTGTTTCCAAGTAACATGCTATTTATCATTCTCTGGGAACTTTTGCCACATTCTGTTTCATGCATAGTTATGTATTTTTCATCTCTTTCCAAACTCTAAGCTCTTCATGGGCAGAGACTCAGTCTTATCCCTGTAATTTTTCAGTTTACAAAGAACTTTCACATGTAGCATCTTCTTTAACTCTTAAAGCAAGCTCTAAAGGTCATTATTTTAATACAACTTCATTTTCATTACCATGACAAAACAATATATGCTGATTAGTATAAAACAGATAAATAAGAGAGAGAACATTTAAGTTAGTTGTAATCTCGCAATACAAAGATAATCAGTTAATATGTAGAATAAAACGCTTCTTTCTTAAAAACAGTGTCACACTATATAGACTTTTCTGTAGTAAATACAAACATCTTTGAATATAAGGAAAATATACATTATAATCCTAGTGGCTAAATGGCATTCCATTTATGGATGTACTATAATTTTTCAGCCAGATTTCTATCATTTGTTGTCTAGATGATTTCCAGTTTTTGCTCTCATAAGTAATGTCCAATCTTATAGCTGAATTTTGCCCCAGAACTTGATCATTATCTTAGAATAAGTTCTAGACGTGGAGCTGCCAAATCCAAAGGTATGTTCTTATTTATTTATTTAACAGAGAGAGAGAGAGAGAGAGAGCGCGATCACAAGTAGGCAGAGAGGCAGGCGGGGGGCGGGGGAGGGAAGCAGGCTCCCCATTGAGCAGAGAGCCCGATGTGGGGCTCGATCCCAGGACCCTGAGATCATGACCTGAGCCGACGGCGGAGGCTTTAATCCACTGAGCCACCCAGGGGCCCTGGTATGTTCACTTTTGAAAGATGTTTACAAATTACTTACAGGAAGGTCACACCAATTTACATCCTATCTGCAACGTATGAGAGATGCCTTTTTCTTTCCAGGTGGTTGTTCCCATTTTACAGATGTGGATAATGAGGCTTAGGAAGGTCAGGCACTGGGCTCGCCTCAAAAAACAGCCAGCACGTGGCATGCCTTCTGACTCCAGACATGACATTTTGCGATTTCAACCTCCCCCCCTTGTATTTCTTTCCCATCCAGAGGGAGTGCTTGCGGTACTAAGTGCTGAGTAAACAAATGCTGGGCTCCCAGAAGAAAGCAGGGGTGCATGTGCCCTGAGCTGTGGGGTGGGCCATTTCTGGGAGCTTCGCGGATGTCAGCCTCCCCTGCCTCGTTTCCCAGGTGTCTGGGGCCAACTCGGCAGATGAAGCTCTGTTCTTGGGGAGCTTTCTATTCTTCCTGCCTCCCCTCTGGGCAGGGGCTCACTGCTTCAAATGAGCCTCCATGTATTATGAACCTGCCCCGCACTGAGGTCTGGGCATACAAAGATCACACACACGCACGCACGCACGCACACGCTCTCCCTGCCTTCGAGGTGCTCACGGTCCAGATAACAAGGAAATAATTGTATCCCCCAATGGGGTGGTGGCTGCTGTTTCTGGCTGTCGGCCTCACCACCCCCTCCTCCACCAAAGTCCACAGTGGCAGGGGTGGGGGCGAGAGAGGGAGAGAAGGTCTGAGGCAGGGGCAGGAGGTGCAAGCCCTGCCTGCCGGCTCCTTCAGCCTCTAATTGTGTCCTTTGTTTTTCCTTTTTCTTTTTTACTTTAAAGGTTTTATTTATTTATTTGTCAGAGTGAGAGAGAACAAGCAGAAGCACGAGCAGGGGGAGCGGCAGGCAGAGGGAGAAGCACGCCGAGCAGGGAGCCCGATGCGGGGCTCGATCCCAGGACCCTGAGATCATGACCGGAGCCGAAGGCAGAGGCTTTAACCCACTGAGCCACCCAGGCGCCCCTAATTGTGTCCTTCTTGACTGAGGGGCCGGAGCTCCTTCTCTGCGTCCTGGTGCAGCCACGCGCTTTTCCGTCTGTCCTGCTCTAGCTTTACCTCGGCCCCCAGACGCCCCCCCGAAGCTGGCATTGAGGCTCCAGCGCCCCACAGACAGGCCCCACAGAGTATCAGAGAAGGGAAGCCGGCCTGCCTCCACGCAGACACTAATCCGGACCCGCCCGAGGGAGGAGGGACAGTCTGAGGTGACACCAGCACGCCCCCACGCCGGGCACCGCGTCAGGGCTGCAGTATACACGGATTTGTCCTTCCCCAGAACTGACAGCTACCTGGTTCCCGACCGCCCCGGGGAAAGCTCCCAGGCAGAAATACGGCTCGTAATCTCCGTTCTGTCACTGCCAGCGACTGCTCTGAGCATAAGGAGGGCAACGCACATGTCAGGGAGCGCTGCGGAGGATGAGAGACCGTCTGGGGCTGGGGCCGTGGGGGAGGAGACTGCCCCGGGGGCCGTGGCCACCCGTGCTAACCGTCCTAGCCGGGCGCAGCTCTGAGAGCCACGCTGTCCCTCCACACTCTCGCCCGCCCTGCCTGAGGGAGGGGCCGGAGGGTGCCTTCTTCCATCTTGGCCAGAGAAGCACTCGGCCCTCTCTCTTGGGGCCTATGAAATCCCCCCCTCTAGAGGCTAGCCTGTGGCCTCTGACACTGCTGCCCCCGAGCCGAGGACTCGGGCTTAATTAACAGGCGGCCTGACAGCCAGGGACGCAGACGGAAACAGAGAGCGATGGAAGGATGGGAAGACGGGGGCCCTATGTGACCCGATGGCCCAGATGTTTCAGGGACAGAGAAGGAGGCAGGAGCGTCATCTTGAAGATGAAGTCCCTCCTGTCCCTACCAGATCTCCAGGAGATCCAGCAGCCTCCACCCCTGGTTCTCTGGCTCTCGTCAGTCCCTTCCCTGCCTGTCCAAGCTGTAAACCAGGCCACCCTCTGACAAGGACGGGCAGGCTTCCCCAGACAGCCCCTTTGCCTGTTTTGCCGACTCATATTTTTTGCAGATGACAAGGACAGCAGTGAGCCCTGGGCCTCTGAAATCTCTGGCCAGAGGCCCACACCGAAGGCCTGTCTCCTGTCCATTCTGGAAAAGCTGCCCCATCCTGTATCTATCCCAGGAGCAAAAAACATCAGAGTCACTGTGTCCTTTGGCCTGAGAGCCTTGAAAGAGCCTGTTGTCACCCTGAAGCCCACCCCGGGCCTGCTCTGGCCTGAGTGTGGTGATGGAAGGACCCTCAGGCATCTCCCCCAGAGCGGCCATCTGGGAGGTCCAAGGCCGCTCTCCCCTCCGTGCTGGGGTGAGCCAGCCAAGGAAGCATGGCAGCTCGTCCCAGGCTGGCCGTGGGTTTGCTAGGTGGGTCCGAACCCTTTGCCCTTTGAATCCTGTTCCATCAGCACCATCGTCTCCATCCCCATCAGTCTTCACCATCGTGATGTGTGATCTCATTCTCTGAGCGCCCTGGATCAGCTGTTCAGCCCACCTGTCCCCGTGAAAACCTCACGGATCCGCAGAGTGACAAGGCTGGTCTCAGAGAGAGCAGATTCCGCTCCTTTAGGAAGAGAGGGCCTCCTTGGAAGCTAAGATGATTTACAGACTTGTTTATACTGATTCTCCCCTGCTCAAAAAATCTATAATGGCTTGCCAGGGCCCAAGAAGACGATATTCGAATTTCTTAGCTTCCATTTGGTGCCCTAGAATCAGCCCGAAACTACCTCTCTTACCGAATCCCCTGGATCTTTCAACCGAACCATTTCTCCGGCCAGGCTAGGCCGCCATTGTCTCATGACCTAGTGCACACCATGTCTAAGCCCTGTGCCCCCCTCGCTAGGCCATGTGCCCTTCTGG
Organism: Nasua narica; assembly: GCA_028533885.1. Lineage (NCBI taxonomy): Eukaryota > Metazoa > Chordata > Mammalia > Carnivora > Procyonidae > Nasua > Nasua narica. The sequence continues at coordinate 75,259,430 of CM052815.1, forward strand.
AGGGCCTTGTGCTCCCCCTTCCTCTCTGCTGTCTCGCTCCATCAAGGTCCTGCACTTTCTCTTGGGTCCTGATTCCTCAAAGAGAGGCTCGAGTCTTGCCTTTCTCTGACCTTCTGCACCTGAATGAACTCTATTTTGTGACCTTCTGCTTTCGGTGTTAATTTGCACCTCCTCAATAGCATCATACATCTTTTTTTTTTTTTTTAAGATTTATTTATTTATTTATTTATTTATTTATTTATTTGACAGAGAGAGAGAGAGAGAGAGATCATAAGTAGGCAGAGAGGCAGGCAGAGAGAGGGTGAAGCAGGCTCCCTGCTGAGCAGAGAGCTCCATTCGGGGCTCGATCCCAGGACCATGAGATCATGATCTAAGCCGAAGGCAGAGGCTTCAACCCACTGAGCCACCCCGGTGCCCCAGCATCATACGCCTTTGAGGACAAGATCTGTGCCTTCCCTTTCTAGAAGGCCATCCATAGCTAGGTTATTACTGTGTCCTTGTAGATCATGGGAAGTATCATTCCTGTCACATGAAGAGGGGGTCACTACTGGAAAATACTAATTCAGATGAACGCTTAATCCGTTCAGTTGAAAGTTTGCTATTTAGTTATCATTACTTATTGCCAAAGGCATTCTAATTTTCTGTATTTCAGTGTGTCTCTGAATGAAGAGCTTTTGACCAAACTGATTATTTCAGAAGACTCCAGCACTAATATTAATAAATGAATGTGGAGGGATAGTCCAGCAGAACGGAAAAGGTTTTGAAATCAGATGAACTTGGATCCAAATCCTAGAGCTTGTTCTTCCTGGCCGTGTGACTTCTCCAAGTCTTGGTTTTCCTATTTCTGTAAAATGCAAACAGTAACAGCTAACTCACAAATTGCTTATTAGGATGTTATGGTATTACATCACCCATGTGATGTGCTTAGCAGATAGTCAAGTACTCAGCCTTGACCTAGACTAGCCTTTCCAAAACAGTGACTATCGTCATTAATGGCAATGACGGTAATGACAGTTTGCTCAGATCTTGTTTGGCCAAACCCTACTCATCCTTCACGCTTCAGCCCTGTAACATTTTCTCTCCATGTCCCCCTACTGCCCACAGGGTAAGTCATTCCCTCCTCTCTGCTCCCCTAATAACTGGGACCATATATCTTAGACAATAAAGTACAAAGTTCTCAGCCGTGAACTCCAGGCTGTATCTCACTAAATGATATTACATGTTCCAATAGGTGTCTCTCCCATTAAACTCTGAGCTTCCTGAGAAGGTGCTCCTCACATTTGTGCTTCCAGCTCTGGCCCACCATCAGGCTCGACGTGTATTTATTAAATGTGATAATGAATGGATGAACAGGAATGCCAAAGGCAGTCAAGAGACGTGGGCAGAATCTGAGCAGACGCAAACTAGAGCCTGGGGATTGGGACTCCGTCGTGGAGAGCAAATGTCCCTTTGGATGCAGCTAAGACCAGCCCTGACTTTGGAGAAGTTACTTAACTTTTCCAGCAGGATTTCCTTTCTTGGAGAAAACTTCAGAACCATTGGAAGCACTCTGAAAATCTCTGCAACACCCTGCCTGTCTCCATCCTCCTTTTCTGCTCAGCTGGGCTCGGCCCCTTCTCTGACAACTCCCCTGACATTCCTTTCCCAGGGTTCTGACCCTCCAACCCGTGAGCCCCTGCTCCCTCCTCCAGCGAGCCTGCTGAATGACCCTGGTTCTGAGACAGCCTTCTCAGCCCCGGAAGCTCTCTCCAGAAGCAGAAAATAAGTGTACCTTGGCACAAGCTAACCATTCATTTTTGCCCCCACCTGAAGTGAACTACATTTCCTCCTCTCCAGCTCCTTTGCTGCATCTTAGCCCAGCAATAGCCTCCTACTGGGCCTCTCTCTGTGGCCCAGCCCATCCTCCACATGGCTGCTGCAAGGATGGTTCTAGAAGCCTAGAACCTCCTCTGTGCTATTCTTTTAGCACTTCTCCCTCCAGATTGTGGTTGTCTGTTTGCCACTCTGTCTACCCCACTAGATTATATCGTCCTAAACCGTGTCCCAAGCCTATACATCTCTGCAGAGCCCAATACGTATTTTGGACATATTGGGTGTTCGATAAATATTTGCTGAATAAAGGAATTAATAAATGTCTACATTCAGCAGAGGATATGTACACAACAACATGCTAATGTCCTTTACAAAGAGCTATGGTATCCAGTTTGCTATTTAATTCTTGGAACGGCCCTATAAAGTATTCTTAGCCCCGGTTTTAAAAGGGGGAACTGAGCTTAGAAAAGTGACTTTGTGACCTGCCCAAAGTCACAAAGCTGGGTAAAGAGTGAAAGAACAGAGCCCAGGGAGTTTCACAGTGGCCCTCCCCAGCACCCCTGTCCACCTGCCCGCCTGCCACGGTCTGCCTAGTCAGGGAAAGGATGCAAAGAGGCTGAGCTGCTTCAGGTCTGCCTCACTAGGGAAATAAACAAGAAGAATTCTTCTTCTCATCATTTGGTGAGTCGCTGACATTTTGTTTGACAAAGAATCTAGGAAAAGCCTCTCCTGGGACTAGTTTTGGGACTAGGCTGTGATAATATTGCTTTATTGAAAAAGGATGCTAGGAACTGAGCTCCGGATGGCCTTTTACGTGGAGTAATTTATGCAGGAAATGAGAAATAATTTTTTTTTTAAAGAAACACACATGGAACTGTACACGGTCACAAAGATAGGAGGGATGACAACACACACACTCACACACACAATCCTAGAAACATGGTCACAGACTCACAAAGGTATAAACTTTAGTTTCCAGTCATGAGCACAGCCACACCCCCCATAAGAAGTCAAAAGATTCCCAGTCACATCAGTACAGAGCCCTTACAAGTGGATACACCCACTTGCAACAGTCCGACAGCTCTGGCTTTCCCTTTCTGGCCTTCCAGGGGAAATTGCGATTTTCCCCCCACGTGTACATTACAGTCATTAAGGAATGCACAGGAAGCATGACATTGAAAAAATTAATCTCGCTGTGCCCCCTGCCCTTCTCGGGGCCCTGTTCCCTCCTGCAACGATCACACTGCTTGTGGAGGTGCTGCCAACCTGATGACCTACCATCCAGGGCAGAAGTTCCCACTCTCGGAGATTTACACCTTGGGCCTCGCAGAGGTTTCAGTCATAACCTGCTCCTGGAGGACAGCAAAGGAATGATAACAAGGGCGAGAAATGAAATGTCTGTAAAATTCTCACTCGGGTGCCACTCAGAAATGAACCTCGGAAATGGAAGGGATGGTAAAAGGATTTTATTTAAAAGGCTTCCCTCCCTACGCTGCTTGTGAAGGGCTGGGATTCGCAAGGATATCTGAAAGTCAGGAATTCGCTTCCATTCATGGTGATTTTGACCTGGGTTCAGAGCAGAGCCCCAGATCCCTGTGCTGGTGGAATCAACAACTGAGATACTCAGCAAGGCCAGAAACTGTACCTGGAGCCAGGACATCTGACCTCGATCCATGACTCTCCTATATTATTAGCTCTGGATGTGACCCTGGGCACACCACTGCTTGGACCTCAGTTTCTCTATCTGTAAAGTGAGAAAGTTAGGACCAGATGGTTGCTTCTGCCCGGGTCTCAACAGAAGGCTCCTTGCTCTGCCTTGGCCAAGTATTTGTGAGATATATTACACTTCTGTATCTGCACGGTGATTTATACATCCCAAGGCATATCCAGCCACATCCGTTAGCTTTTTGCTTGAGCTTCACAGTAACTTTGTGACGTTGGTAGTGCTGAAATCAATACACCCATTTTACATATAGAATAGTCAAAACTAAGACTTAAAAGTGTCTTGGCCCAGGCTGCAAAAAGAATCAGTATTTATTCAACTTACACAGAATTCAAATCTCTTGACTATCACCCCCTATTTAAAGGGAAAAAAATGTATAACATACCTTGGAAACCCTGGCGTTTGCTCTGGGAAATATTTTTTTTCTATTGCCTATCTTGGACTTATTAAATAACAACTGTGATTTTTAAGGCTCCTGCTGCCTTTTTGCATGGCTTAGGATGGACGCCCAGGGTAGATGTTCTTTCGTTTAGGAAAAAGATTCAACCATCTTTTGGCTACTAAAGGAGGGCCTAATCTGGGAGGGGAAAGATCAAAGAAAAGGGAACTCATTTGTTATTCGCTCATTCAACAAATGTTTATTGAGTGCCTGCTATGTGCTAGGAACCGGTCACAATTGTTAAAAAAAATAAAAAGATAAAAATCTCAGCATTCATGGAGCTTACATCTTGGTTGGGGAAGGGTGGAGATGGGAATGGTAGGAAGATGATAACAAGACACACAAATAAAATATACAGTGTCAGATAATAAGGGCAAAGCAGAAAAGGTAAATGGAAGGGAGTAGAGTGTTCGGAATTTAAAGTTCCCCACTAACTTCCTGGGGAAACGAAGCAGCCAGGGCCTCAAAGATAGAGAAGTGTGAAACTCAGCAGAAGGGAGCAGTAAGAAGGTCCCAGCAAGGGGGTGGCCAGCCAGGCTGTGCGGGAGAAAATGGACAGTGAGATTCCTTCTATGTAGATAGGAGATGGATCTGAAGATGTTGCCTCATCTGTGAAGCTTAACTTACTCCTGCTCTGTGCCATAGCCCCCCTCTGGCCTCTCCTCCTGGCGGAGACCAGGGCTAGGTGAGTGAGGCCAAAGGGGTGTCAAAAGGCTCAGTAATGGAGATAAAAACTGGATCAATGAAAGTGTGCTGCCTCGCCATATTGTAACGTGAGGCACAAGAAAGAATCAGTAAAACCGATCCTGTCGTCATTTAAAAGTCTGGTGTTTTGTTTATCATGTATTTTTGTCATTGATCTCGGTTAAAAATTTTTCTTTCATTGAAATAGTATTTCTTCTGATGACTGAGTTTTGGGGGCCTGTGGGGAGTCCCGGCAGGCCTGGCTCCTGAGTCTTTGGCAAGAATGCACACATGAGACAGCTCTGTGCTGGGAAGAGAGAGAAGGGGCCATGCCTGTGAATGGGGAAGGTAGGCAGGTAGAGCAAAGGAGGCCTCACAAGCAAGGCAGAGACAGGAAGGGGAGCAGGACTTACTCCTGGAGCTTATTCTCATTAATAAGAATAATTAATAAGCAGGACTTATTCCCGGACTTATTCTTCAAGGAGAACCTTGAAGCAAGACATGACCAGGAGAATCCAAACACTCTTGCTCTCTTGGACCTCGGGGAAGCTGGACTTCCCACAGTGTGGGAGGGAACCTCGAGTTGTTCCATTGGGATATTCATGCGAAAGTAAGCCTTGCAGTCTGGGGGGCTTGGGGGGGGGCACAGCTGATGGCAGATGGCCAAGTGCTCCCCCTTCTGGCTTTGCAACCAAGGGTCCACTGCGATGATTGCACTGTGAAGGCACCAGAGTCTGTGGGGGTTCTGGAAGCAAAGCTGCCGTTTGCCACCATCAGCAGTCTTGCCCTGGTCCGGGAGGAGAGGGGAAGGTGGTCACTATTTGCTTTTGCTCCAAGGGAAAGGATAGGGTGGCACCTTGTCGCTGTGTCTGGTCAACAGAGTATGACCAAACCCCCTCCAGGGTAGAGAATGGGAGGGGACTATAAAACAAAAGGGAAGACTCTGCATAATGGGGCCAGTGTTCTCCAGGGCACCCCAGCCCTCGGGCTCACAAATCTGCCTCCAAGGGAGGTGCCTGGACCCAGAGCCAGAGCCCCACTCTTGCTCCCTGCTTTCCTCCAGTGTTCTCCAAACCCTGACAGTAAACCCTAGGACCTTAGATGATCTATTCCTATGCTCAAAAAAAAATTTTTTTAAAGATATTATTTATTTGACAGAGAGAGAGATCACAAGTAGGCAGAGAGGCAGGCAGAGAGAGAGGGGGGGAAGCAGGCTCCCCGCTGAGCAGAGAGCCCGATGTGGGGCTCGATCCCAGGACCCTAAGATCATGACCTGAGCCAAAGGCAGAGGCTTTAACCCACTGAGCCACCTAGGTGCTCCTATGCTCAAAAATCTTATTATTAAAAAAAAAAAAAAAAAAAAAAAGGTCAGGTAGTCGAGACCTTTCATGATATGGCCCCTACCTCATTTCCCTGGCCTATCTCTCAAATCTCTCCTTCAAGTCAGGGGATGGCAAACTATACCCACACCAAATCCTGAGGCAGCCTCTTTTTGCCAATAAAATTTTATTGGAACATAGCCACACCCATTAATTTGCTATTGTCCAAGGCGGCTTTCCTCAACATTGGGAGAGTTGAGTAGTTGCAACACAGCACCTGGGATATTTACTGACTGAAACATTCCGTGAAAATTCGCTGACCCTGGTCTAGGTTCTAGGCAAACTGTGCTCATCCTCTTCCACGCAGACTCCTCCAGGCCCTTGCTGGTCCTACTCCCCAAGCCTGGAGTGTTCCATTTCCCTGCTCTGGTAGCCGAAATGTGGCTCATTCTTCAGGGATTCAGCTTATATGTTATTTACTCTGTGACGTCTCCTGAATTCCTGGAAGTATTGCTCCTACCTCTGTACAGCCACAGCACATCGCTAGAATGACCACACATAATTTATCATCCAAACTGGCACAATTTTGAGATTAAAGGGGAGCACGATGAGTAATTACACAGAAATTACAGCCTTCAACCGAGAACCGTCCCAAGCAAATGGGGTCATAGGGAGGCCCTACTTAGTGCTTAGTTCGTTCTGCCTTCTAAGGGTTGTTTGTTTACAAATCTAGCTCCCACAAAAGGCACAATGCTCAATGGTAAAGACTGCGTGCGTGTGTGTGTGTGTGTGTGTGTGTGTGCGCGTGCACGCGCATGCATGCGTACGTGCACACCTGCGTATGGTGGTGTGGGGGTTTTGTTGACCCTGAGGGCATCCATATAGAGAAGCTATGATCAATTAATGATTGTTGAAACAAAAAAAGGAAGGGCTCTGGTCCTAAATGAAATGGAAGCAGTTTCTCTAAGAGCAGCAAGTTGGAACAACCATGGACAGAGGAGCCATTAGCCAAATGGAGAGGCACCTGTGGCCAGTGGAGGGTGCCCACCTGTCTGTGTCACTGCGGATGCACGCCCAGCACAAGAGACCGCGCCAGGGCCTGTTACCCCCAGGTACTCCCACCTTTCTGCCTCCCTGGCTCCCCTACAGCCCCCTACCTTCCTTTTCCCAGCTCTGCCAATCCAGAGCCTAGCTGCTTTCCCTCCAGATATTTCTCAGGATGGCTGGGGTCCCCTTACACATCAGAAGGCTGGGCTTGCAGTGGTCAGAATAAAAGGGAGTGGCACCACTTCAAGGATGATAGTTTATTGCTGCAAGTTCTGAGCTGAGGCTGAATACTGGGTGTTCAGAATTGAGACATACATCTCCCTTCATAAAGCACCAGCACATTCTATAGATGGCAACTCACCAAAGCGGGAGATAGGAAACAGCAAGAAACTAAGATGACCCATTTAACATATTGATACTCTCCATCTGTTCTCTACTAGATAGCCAGGGAGATCTTTTTGAAGTGCAAATCCATTCTATCCCTTCCCCCTCCTTCTCCCTGGTTTCAAACACATTACTGGCTTCCCATTCCTCTTGAGATCAAGACCAAAATTCTTACGTTGGTCTCGAAGGTCAGGTGTGGTTTGGCCCTGCCCACCTCTCCTGCTTCCTCTAGCTTGCTCTTTGCTTTCCAGCCACCCAGGCCTTCGGTCCCTCAAATAGAACGTACTTCTTCTGACCACAGGACCTTTGCACAAGCCAACCTACCTTCCTGGAAGATGCTCTTTTCTTGTCCACTTTCAACTAGTGATAGCCTGCTTCACTTTCACATCTCAGCTCAAGTCACTTCCCTAGGGGAGCTACACTGAACTCTCAGGCCAGGTGAGAACCCTCTGTATATTGCATTTCTTCATTCGGTTTGAGTACTTAATTCATTTATGATTCTTTAAGTAATGCCTAGGCTATGGGCACTAGGCTGTAAGCTCCACGTGGGCAGAGACTCCTGTTTGTTTGGCTCACCTCGAATCCCCAGCACCTAGTAGCACTCAAAAATTTTAGTGGAATGATCATCCATACCAACCTGAGTCAAAGATCAGGAAGGTGACCTCTGACCATTTCTAAGTGATTGGAAGTAAGAGCTAGGAATTAAATTCTCATTCTCCACTTTTAGCTCTTTCTCCTCCTTATCCTAACAAGGCTATCTCCAGGGACCTATTGCACAGAAGGCCACATAATGGAGTTTACACAGGCCGAGGCACGGCTGTGAGTTCACAGGATGAGATGGCAACAGACGGGGACAGACCCATATAGGGCTGATCAATAACCAATAAAGAAGCCTGGGCCAGAGCCAACCAGATGGGAATGACGAATTCGTGGTGGGTCTTGTTTCCTCATGCTCCTTCCCACACCGTCTTTAGGCTCAAAGGGAACCCAGAGGGGCCTTCTTTACTCCATAAGTCCCTCCCTCTCTCCTTCCCTCCCTCCTTCCTTTACTTCCTTTTTTTTTTTTTTAAGATTTTATTTATTTGACAGAGAGAGAGATCACAAGTAGGCAGAGAGGCAGGCAGAGAGAGAGGAGGAAGCAGGCTCCCTTTTGAGCAGAGAGCCCCATGCGGGGCTCGATCCTAGGACCCTGAGATCGTGACCTGAGCCGAAGGCAGAGGCTTTAACCCACGAGCCACCCAGGCGCCCCCCTCCCTTCCTTCTTCACTCCCTGGGTCCCTGCCTCTCTCCCTTCCTCTTTCCCTCACCTCCTTCCCTTGCTCTTGTATAGTATGCTTTATGCGTATGGACATCTTGACCCCATGACAACGCAATCTTCTTGAGGGACTGTGCCTTAAGTGACTTTGGACGCATTCCTCCCCCCCACCCCCACCCCGGCTCCTGGTGCCAGGTCCAGCACATGGTGAATATCTGTGGATCCTGTTCAGATCTGGAGGGTGTGCAATGCAGTGGTGAGTGCCTGGGGTAGAGAGCCAGGCAACAGCTTTAAGGCCAGGGCGTGGGATAGTGCCGGGGAGGCCATGGGGGCACCATGGTCCCAGGTGTGCAGCAAGGGTCAGCTCGTGGGCCAGACAATCGCTGAGGCCTTCAAAGCCCAGCCTGCCACCGGACGGAGAAGCTGCCCCCTCCACGGGCCGGCCATCTCAAGTGTAGCGCGGGTCATTGTGCCTTCTCAGGTCTGGAGGAAGAGACGTTTGATCAACCTGCCCCTCCCGGCCGGTGGTGTTACAGGCAGCCGGGCACTTGTACCCTGGGATGGGGCTAAGCGGAGGGGCCCCTCCCGGCCAGGGAGAAAACAAAGCAGCTGCCTCCTCCTTGCGGGTCCTGGCACCAGGCTGGCTCTGGCTCCCAGAGAAGTGAACCTCTGGGAGGGGCCAGTGATAATAGAAAATGCGAGTGGCCCAAGGTAGCGACTCCAAGCCCCTGGACCTCCGGGGGGATGGGGCAGTAGCCCACCAGGTCAGGAGCACAGGGATTAATAACGCATCAATTTTAATGCAGGGAGAGGTTTTTTTTCCTGCTTCACAAACAGCAAAGTGAATGTTTGAGCATCCCGGCAGGGGGTTAATGAGGACTCTGATTAGTTATTCGGATTTCTCCACACCGCCTCAATCCGTCCTACTAGGGAGGCAAGAGTGGAGGAGATGGGAGGAGGAGGGCTGCGGAGGAAGGGACCTCCGGCCTCTGAGCACACACCTGCCCTTCCTCTCCACCGGTCCACACACTGCGGCGGAAGAGAGGGCTGGACGGCGCTTGGTGGTGACCTGGTCCAGGCCCTGGGCCAGAGGGCAGACCTGAGGGGCAGTGATTCCCCAGCCACACCTGAGGTGAGTGAGAACCCTGCCCAAGCCAGAGCCCAGCCTCGATGGGGCTTTCCCACTACACCAACACTCGCTTACCACTCCCTCTTCCCGGCCCCAAGTGGATGTTCTTCTCCCCTAGGAAAGGCTGCTCATCAGGGGTAATCCCAGAGTCCGTCTGAGGCCCTCAGCCAGGGCTGTTTGCTGGGCAGGGGGCCACGGGGAATCCTTATCAGAATATCTCTGCCGCTAGCCCAGGCTGGTTCCCAGCTCGGGGAGGGAAGGTGTGGTTCCCTGGAGTGACCCCTGAGAACGGGGAGCCTCTCAGCACTGCCTGCTCGGCTCCCAGCCGCCTGCCCAGCTCCTGGCATCCAGTGGAGCTCTGAGGGTAGCCCAGCGCAAAGCCACCTGCTCCCTTGGGCCAGGCCTCCTGGGACAACCCCTCTGCCCTCCCCGCTGACTCCAGGTCCGTGATGGATCCTGCTCATTTGGCCCCCAACATGCAGGGCACAAAAAAGGGGCAGAAGCCCGCAGAGACACAGCATGATCTCAGGAAGAGAAATCGCCAGGCCATCTGGACACCGGCTTTGTGCCTTTCCCGCTATTACAACGCACGCAGATGGACTTGCAAGCAAGGGTGCCCCCGTCCCCTTCCCACCCCCAGGTCCCAGTCCATCTGCTGCAGCCCAGGACCCAGAGCAGGATCCAAACCAGATCGATAAGTGACATCACAGTAGGGCTCCCATCCTTTAGTCTTTCTGAGATCCGTTTTAGTGTCACTGAAGTGCCCCAAATGCCTTTCTCCGGAGGCCCCTGCCATCAACCCCAAATCCTCAAACTGCACACTGAGGCCCCTTCCTCTCTCCCAGCACGAGTCTATGTATTCTCCCTAAGGTCAGGGCCCCCCATCATGGCACCCACAGAGCTCCGCCCCCTCAAGGAAGTTCTCAAACGATGCTGCTGTCCTGGGCCTCAGTGAGCTCTTCTAGTTCATCCAGAAGAAGAAGAGCTGCGGTTTACTGCAGGATCTTGTGCCCTAGCCATTGTGCCCAGTGTGTGACACACGCGTGATCTCACCGACCCTCACCCACCCTGTGCAGTAGGTGCTCATACACCTGTGTCTTCACCCCGCACAGTCCAACGGAACTTTCTGCGATGCTGGCAACGTCCTCCGGCTGCACTTTCCAATATCATAGACACCGTGTGGCTATTAAACACTTCAATTGTGGCTGCTTGACTGAGTAACTGAATATTTATAATTTCATTTCATTTTAATTTAAATAGACACATGTGGCTGGTGGCTACCGACTTAGCACAGCCTTACAGGGGTCAAGCACCACAGTCAATATCACCAGCGGGTAGGGGCCAGGCTTCGTACCAGGCGTGTCTGCCTCCAAGGCACCTGCGCTTCTCCACTGTGCAGTCTCTGAGGCGTTATTATCAAGTGCATTAGGAAACTAAGGCCAGACAAGGCAAGGAAATGGTCCGGAATCAGCAGATCTAGGACGCATCCCAGCACTAGGTCCGTGAGGGTGTCAGGGACACCGTGAGGGAAGCAAAGATGGGTATGACGAGTCTCTACCCTCAAGGGCCTCCTAATTCAGTCAAGAGACAAATGAATTGTACCCGGGACAGGGGATTTTAGGTGCAGACCCGGTCAAGGTAGGGTGTTGCCCAGAAAACGCCCAGCCCCCCAAAGTCAACCCTGCCCGGCTGTCGACTCCATTATCTCCATTCTGCCCATTTGGGGGTTCTCACACGATTGGTTCTCACACGACTGGTTCTCACACGATTCTCATTTTGGATGAATGGCACCATCCCTAGGGCAGACACTCAAGAAGGAAACCCCGAGGCGCCCCCGACTTTTCTTTTCCCTTCCTCCCTGCTTCTCTCGCTTTCTACTTTCCAAGACGTGTTGAGATTTCTTCCTAGCTGTGCTTTAAATACCCTCTCCTTCCCATCCTCCGTGTCTATGCCCCCCTATTCCCCTCCGAGGGAACTTAGCACACGGCGCACTGTCCGGGGCCAGGGTCATTGCGCTGCCATCGTTCCTTGCCATTGACAGCGCCCCACCCCCCCTTACCTACAGAGCCATTCCCGCCCCATTTTTCTCATTTATTTGATCCTCATGATTCCCCTTTGTGAGGTTGGGAGTTAGACACTATCTCCACTTCAGCGATAAAGAAACAGAGGCTCAGACAAATTAAGAGACTCATCCGAAGTGCTGAATCCTAGATTGCAAGTCAGATCTTACGCTTCTGAGTTCAGTTTGCGGGGAGGATGATTGATATCCGGAAAAAGTGGGTTACAGAGGGAAAATATGCTGGGAAGAATGGGCTTATTTGAGGGAGCTCAGTGTCTTGATGGGACACTGGGGCAGAGTGGAAAGCTGGGAATGAGCATGTGGGGCTCTCTGTTCTACCCTCAGTCCACCAGATGGTCTAGTCGCCTGCTGTTCTCGAAACAGCATCTCGCTTCCTTACCTTTGTGCTTTGCTAAGGAAATTACAGCCTTCTTTGCAACTCTGACTTCTGATATCCTACCAGCCTTCCGCTACCATTTCAAATGTTACCTTCTGCAAGAATCTTTCCTGGATCTTTCCAGGCAGAAATGGCCCCTCCTCCTCCCTTTGGGCTCTCATAGCACTTTGTACATTCCAACATCGCCAACTTTGTCTCATCCCATTTCGGGCTACAGTAATACGTGTGTCTGCCTTCTCCATCGTGTCTCAGGCAGGGACAGTTCACCTCTGGAGCACTCGCAGTATCTGGAACTATGCCTTGGGCATAAGAGGTGATCAAAAAATATTGGTCGGGTTGAATTTCACTGCTAATTATATTTCTAAGGAGGGCTGGTAAAAGAAGGTAGAGTTCATCCCGGTCTTTCTCATGGTGAATGTGAAATGTCATAGACATCACATCTTTTGTCCTCATCCTCAAATCTGAGCTCCGGGATGATTTAAAAGCACACATGCAAAAGATGAAAGGAGGGGTTTATAAACAAGCGACCAAAGAGTAACCTGCACCAGTTGGAAGTATGCTAGGAAGGCCAAACCCCAGAATGCACTGGGGTCTGAAAACACCCGCCCCCCACATTCTCCGTCTTTTCTATTAAAAAGCAATACTTGAAGCAAAACGGAAGAGAAAAAAAAAATCAGAGAGCGAGTAGCTACAGCCTGGGCAGACATATGAGGTCATCGGATGACAGAAGGAAAGCAAACAATTTAACTCCCACTTTGCTTTGTTTTCTTCAAGGACAACAATCATTGAAACAGAAAAACGGTTTCTAAAACGTTCAAGTTTGAGATAGGTGAGGAGACGGATATCGAGGAGCTTATGGCTTTAAGTAAAGTCAAGGCCACGGACACCAGTAAATCACACCTCCGAGTATGGGAAGAACTTAAGGATAGGACTGTGGAGCCACGGTTAGCTGTTTGTGAACTGATGAAAAGAAATCGTTTGTTGTTGTTGTTGTTTTGTTTGTTTGTTTTAGAGATGGAAACATGCAAAAGCCATCCCTGTTTTCACAAAGTGGCAAACAGATTCTGGAAGCCACATAACCGTAAATTCAATATTAATTGTTGACAAAAATTCTAAATTGAATTAATTATGAAAGAAAGAAGTGAAGAACCTTCTTTCACTTCTTCACCAAGAAGAACCAGGATAGAGTCACTGAAAACCAAGAACCAGGATAGAGTCATTGAAAACCAGGCATGTTTAACTTGATTGCCCTTTGTGAAAAGACCAGAATTCCGAGGTTGGCACAAGACACAAGGAAAATTCTGAGAAGTATGTTGATTTCAGCAAGACCCATGACAGCACCTTCCGTGATATCCTGGGAAAGATGCGTTGATCTGAGGAGCAAGTCGGGCAGGAGAACAGGTGGGTGAACTTTTAGCGAGGCTGTGATCGTCCACCATCAGGAGGGATCAGATCCCAGAGTGGAGGGTAGGCTTTTGTACTGAAGTGACCAGCTTGGTGCGGTTGAGGGTGTTTACCAGCAAGGTCTGCATGATGTTCTAGAAGGTGTGCTTATCCTTCTACACTCTGGAAGGGAGAGTTAATGTGTTTACAGACAGAATGAAGATTGAGAAAGAGCTTGTGAGGCAGGAAACGCAGGCTGAAAGCAAGGAGATGACGTTGAATAAAGAGAACTAGAAAGTTCTACTCCTGGAGGAAACTGTAAGCTATACAAGTGAGGGAGATGGATCATTTCCTGTGAATAAAATCATTTCCTGTGAATAAAATAATAGGGGAGTTTGACTGAAAATTCAATGGGTACCAGTATTATGGTGTGGCTACCAAAAAAAAAAAAAGGCCGTTGCAATCTTAGGCTGCATTTCTACAAGTCCAGGCGACGGAGGCAACAGTTTAGACCACGCCGGAGGGCTGTACTTACTTACTTGATCAGGGGAGCGCTGACCCATCAGGGAGGTGGGCGAGGATAGTTTTTTTTTTAAAGATTTTATTTACTTATTTATTTGACAGAGAGAGAGAGAGATCACAAGTAGGCAGAGGGAGAGGAGGAAGCAGGCTCCCTGCTGAGCAGAGAGCCCGATGCGGGGCTCGATCCCAGGACCCTGAGATCATGACCTGAGCTGAAGGCAGAGGCTTTAACCCACTGAACCACCCAGGCGCCCCGGTGGGTGAGGATATTGACGAACCTCGTCTACCCACAGCACAGAAGACGCAGGGAGACGCGTGACAGTGTAGAGCATTACGACACGGAAGAGCTACCGGTCTTACACTGTGTGGCCCAGAGCAGATCCAGGACAAAAAGGGGGAAGTGGCAGAGAGACACATTGCCCCTTCATGTGAGGGAGAGCTGCCCCAGAGCAGAGGAGCTGCCTCCACCAGGAAGACAGCGAAAGCCTGTGTCCTAGAGATGCTTTCACAGCATGGCAGCTTAAACCAGTTGACCTCCAAGACCCCTTCTAGCTCTAGGACATGATGAGACCCTTGAGTGAGGAAGATGGTTCTGATTGGGGCAAAGCCTCTCTAGGGTCCTTCAAATACATTGTGGAGGTCATCATCTCCTTCGTCAGCAGAATAAATCTGGTCCTACATTCTGGGGAATTGCTCTTGGGAGAGATCAGAGCGGTCGTGACATGTGGCATTTGGAAAAGAGCCAACATTTCCCCCTGTGCTTCTCACAGAGATTCCCTGCTAACATTTCTGGGAGGAATGTGGCTCCTGCTTAATCTTCCCCCGGGGCGTGAGCAGAACTGGGCAGAGGTAGGAAGGGACAGCAACGGTGTGGCTGCCACCCCTGGGGGGCAGTTCCTGCTAGAGCTCAGAAGGCCAGTGAAGCTAGCAAGGCCCAACCCAAGCACAAGCCAGAGAGCTGACCACTGTGGCCAAGGGCATGATCACAAGCTGATAACTTGTCAGAAGGGAGGACACACGAAGTCGTAAGGAGCACATTTTAAGGAAGGCCAACCCAACAGCCACATAGTCTCTCTGGACCATACATTCAACACCCACTGATACGAGTGAAGTATCTGTGAGGGATTGTTTCCAGCCATCTCTGGGCCGTTGTTCACATGGATCCCTCTTCTCAGATGTTCTCCCAACCTTCCATGTTTGCCTTTTCTGGTCTTGCTCATCCCCTAAGGCCTATCCTTTGCAAGTCCTTTGTGTCCGTTTTTAGTTTTCTACTTTGAAGTCATTTCCCACTGGAGCACTCATTGTGTTCTGCCTTGAATTACGGTGAGTTGTATTTGTGCCAGATATGCCTCCCCCAGCAGGAAGCAAGTTCCTGGAGGGTAGAAAGGGGGCCTTTTGCATATGATTAGTCTTGCATATTAGTGGCAAGATGGTGGCCCGTAGAGCATTGCGCTTGTGGTCCAGAGTTCTGGCCCTGGCGTGGACAGCAACTCCTACACACCTCCTATTCCTGAAGAGTCAAATGAATAAGTACCTCAGCACATCCCCAAGTTCCGTTTGGATCTCCAGATCCCCAGATCCCCCAAGTTCACACCCTTTTATTTAGTAAATGTTATTTTGAAGCATTTCCCTCTTTATCACTCTTGTCAAATCTTGTTCATGTTATGGTCTCCTTTCATTTCTGGGTCTTTTTCTGTTGTTGCTCATCGAACCATCCATCCATCTGTCCATCCATCCATCCATCCATCTGTCCATCCATCCATCTACCCATCCATCCATCCATTAATCTGTCCATCCATCCATCTATCCGTCTGTCCAACCATTCATCCAACCATCTATCCATCCATCCAACCATCCAACCATCTGTCCATCCATCCATCCATCCATCCATCCATCCATCCATCCATCCATCTGTCCATCCATCCATCCATCCATCCATCCGTCCATCTATCTGTCTATCCATGCATCCTTACTTTCAACCAACATTTATTGAACATCTGCTTTGTGCTGGGTCACCAAAAAGACAAAGATGTGTACACTGCTCTTAAGGAGAGCATGGTTATCACAGTGGATAGACATGTAAACAAATAATACAAATACGAAGGGATAGGTGCTTTATCAGAGGTGAGCAGGGAGCGTGCTGGGAGCACAGGGGGAGGGACGGGGAGAAGGAGGCTGGTTAAAATGCTGAAGCTCCTCGTCCTCTCAGCTCTGCCTCTGACCCTGATGACCTGAAGCCTTTTCCTTGGCTTATTCTCCCAAGATAGCACCGAGAAGAAAGACAGGATTGGTGTGAAACAGAAGCAGGGTGCAGAGGGGCCTGGCCTGCCAGGGCCACAGAAAGTCTGTGGTCAGACCCGGTGTGAGCCCCCCAAGTCCGTCGGGCCGAGCAGGGGGTGCTCTGAGGTCCAGAGTCTGCATTTCCGAGTCGTTCCCCTCTCCCCGCCCCCACTGCAGTAGCACACTCGGCAAGTCATTTATTCCTCCATAACATTTGCTCGAAGGAACGTTGCCGCTGAATTATGGCCGGGACCATTATCTCACAATAACTGTCTGGGAAATGTTAATGTTAATGCATGGATCATGCAGAATGCCACATTAGGGGTTTTATGGTGGACATAACATTTTTATGAACTTTTTCTCTGGTAGCATCAGCCTTTGATGGAAAGAAAAGAAAAAAGGAAAGAAATAAAGACAGAGTGGGAAGGCAGGAAGAAAGCCGGCTCAGGGAGACGGGACCCTGGGAGCAGAAGTGCCTTTTGATGGCACCCAGGGCTGAGCCGCTGAGCGCCGCTCGCTCGGGGGCAGGGATGCCTGGCAGCATTCCAGCGGCCTGAATATCTTTCGTGTTAGGTATTTGTGAGTGGGGAACAGCGGGCCAAATTGGCAACTGGTGGGAGACAGGGTCTACTTGGGCAGACTCATAAAACTTCAGCCTTTTCAGCCACCTGCTGCCGGGCGGGCCTTCAGTGCCAATGGGGGCTGAGGCAGGGGTGCGGAGGGGCGTCCAGGCTTAGAGGGGTGGCCGCCATACCTCCTGGAGGAGGAGATAGGTTCCTGGCAGGACGGCTTTGGGGGCTCACCTTGGGGAGTAATGGCTAACGGCTTAAGGAGATTTTAATTTCTGCCATTAAAAGAAAAAAAAAAAAAAGGAAAAACACAATCTTGGGAATGGCAGTATTTTACACCTGGCTTTTAGAAAGGACTAATAAAGGCAGTGTTTAGCATTTTATATCCTTACTCAAAAATAACGATCTTTGGTTCTCCTCTCAGACATATTTTAAGTGAGCCTGTGTCTCCTACTTCCAGAATATTCTTTCAGGAGGCTGGATTTATGGCTCTGTTCTCTGCCTGCCCTGGGCTCCAATTTAAGCCTCATAACCACTGCATTACGGTCAGTTTGCCTCTTCTCTTCCCTCCTCTCTACCTTTGCAGTCGCCCCCGATGCTGTTACTGCAATTTTTCTTCCAGACAGAGTGCTGTTTAGCTCCTGACCCCGCAAGACATCCAACACCTGTTTACAGCCATTCCTTTGAGCACATTAAAACTTGGGCTGGGGGCAGAGTGGCAATGCTGTTCGGTAGCGTCAAATCACCACAAATCAGCGCCCGGGGGGGGCTCTGAGACTCACCCCCCCCCCCACCTGCACCCTCGCCAGACCACGAGTGCCCTCTGACCCGGGACAGGGGCGTAGGTGGGAGCCTCGAGCCGTGTGTATGGTCCCCGAGGCAGGAAGGGACGCAGAGAGTTGTCAGGAGACTGACCCTCTTTAAGGACACATTTGTGGGCTTGCTGAGACGACCTGACCGGCGAGCACGGTTCAGTAGAAAGAAGCGGTCCTACGGGCCGGACCCTCCAGGCTCTAGTTGTTCAATGGCATGTGACCTCAGACAGGTCACTGCGTCTCCGGGGGTCATTCTTCCTCCGGAAAAGGCTGAGGCCGGAGTGGCAATTTCCTAGGCCCTCTCGGCAAGTCTGACTCAGTGACCTGCTCGGATCGTCAGGAGGCTGCTCAGGGGGCCTGGGGCGTCTTGTCTATCTTGTCTATCAAGGTGAGCGCCGCGGGCATGGGGCTAGATGAGTCTACACCTGGGCTTCAAACCCTCGGGGTCTCTGTCTCCCTGCACTTAAAAAAGGAAATCACAGTGCGTATCTTGTAGGTTGCCAAGGTCGGCGTGCCTTCGAACACACTCAGCAGTTTACTTGTGTATTACGTTTCACTTAAATATTATGCCTGCCATTCCGCGCTAGAATGAAAGCTTCACAAGGGTTGGGATCTTGCTTTGTTTCCTTCACGGATGTATCTCTAAGGCCTAGGCCAGTCCCCGGCACATCATAAGCCCTCCATCAATATTTAGGGAATGAACGAATGTCAAAGAGTGCCAGGGTAGATGGGAGTCCCTCAGGATCTCTACTCCCACCCCAATGCAGACGCCTGGGTATGTGCCCTCAAGCTCTCCAGAGGAGAACATTCTCCAGGCTTATGGGGCTTTTAAGTCTCTTAGCATAAAATGCCAGTTTAAGGAGCATCAAATGCCTTCACGACCCAAGATGTAAGGAATTCGCACGAGCCCTCACTTCTGTTGGTCGGATACCGAGAGCAGGTGTACCTGAACCAGGCAGCGGGCTTGGAGCCCTCCCCTTTCCGAAGACCCCCTCCCCTCCTTCCCCAGGCCGCTCCCCTCCTTCCTGAGCCGCCACAGGCTTGCTCCTGGGGGCCCCCACCATATGCTCCATTCCGGCTCTAAACCGCGTGCTAATTGTTTTGAATGAACAGCTCCAGCTGGAAAAGCAGGCAGGCCGTTGACAGACCTTAAGATAACACCCAGCTTCCCGTAAGTCAGGGGCTTTCCAGGGAAGGGGAATGGAAAGTCTTCCTTCCAGGGCCAGAGCTGGGCGAGACGTGTGTCCCTGGGGCCGGGGCCAGGGCGACCGTCCAGGGTATCAGCTCTTCTTGGTCTCTGCCCAAGCGAACCCATTTCACAGAGCCCCACCTGGGCAGCCTTCTCGGTGCGGCCCGGAGCCGTTTTCCGCACGCGCCGGGCTGCGGGGCATCTGCACGAAGCACGCTCCCTGCGCGTGTGGAGGATCTCCTGTACTTCCAGAACCCGGCAACATCCCTGCATTCTCTGAGAGGCCCCTCGTTCGGAGAGGCATTGCACCTCTCTCCTGGGGAAGCGGGGAAGGAGGAAGGGCAGACGAAGGGTGGAAACAGGGTCCGGCGGCGGACAACGCGCTCTGCCCTGGAGAACTGCCTTGACAACCTGTCTCACCCCTCACGTGGGAAGGGACGTCGTCTACGTGTCTGTTCTGTGTCGTCCTCCTCGTGCCCGTCCCCACGCGGGAGGCCAATTCTCTCCAAGGTTCTGTGCTGCAGATTCAGCTTTGTCTTCCATTTCTGTCGACATTGCCAAAAATGGAAAGAGAAATGTGTGTGCCGCTGTTTTCTGAAGGAGGAGCCTTGAGGTGGGGAAGAACCTTCGAGGCCTGACACGGAACTCCGGGATTCCCTGAGGAGGAGGGGGAGGCGGCGAGGTGTGGGGTCTCTCCGGGCAGGCAAGGGCTCAGCACTGCACCCTGCCTTCTTTTTTGTGCCTAAGGCCTGCCTGGGGACATGCCAGGGAGGCCGGGGCAGTGACCAGAAGCTTGGAGACTGGGGTCCAGTGCCAGCAATGGCACAAATAGCTCTCTGACCTCAGGCACGTCACTCAGTCGGCACCCTCAATCACTCCTCTATAAAAGTGAGGGTGAGGCAATACTTGCTCTACTTACCCCTCTGGGTGGTTTGAGGGTCAGAAGAGTAGGACGTGTGAGAAGGCAACAAAAACGGAAAAGCAGAATTCAGAAGTCAGGGATTTAGGTTAGGCTTTTTTTCAGGACTTGGGGTCTCTCTCACCTACCTGGGGATTAAGGTTTTGGAAGATATAGAGAAACAGCCGTCTGTGTGGAAGAAAAATCTGCCTGGTTCTCCACAGCCAGCATAAAAGCAACAGGAGGGGCTGCTGAGGGCAGCAGAGGCTCGGGCCTGCTCTGCCTGGGTCTCTTGTGAGGCCGGAGTGCTCAGAGGCCTGACCTCTGGGTGAGCAGGCTCTCCCAGATCTGCCTGTCTGGGGGGAGCCACAGGAGGAAGGTTTCAGTTTGACAAAAGGAAGAACAGACTGGCCATGAAATGCTTGTGGATGGCTGGGCTGGGGTTGGAGCCGACAACCACAATGTTCTGGATGCTTCTGCCGCCTCCAGAGTTTCTCACAACAGACATTCCCTGAGTTCTGAGACCCTCCTGGGAAAAGAGGTGGAGAGGGCAGGGAGAAGGGGATACAGGCCTCTTTTTGAGGGGGCGTTCAGCCAGAACATGCTGGCCCATCTGGCGGCCCTGCTTCCCCGTCAGGCACTATTTGTACCCTCGAGTTATGCGTCCTGGCAACAGGCCTGACTTGGAGACGGCCTTGACCCTGGAGGGCCTGACCCAGTCCCCTTGGCCCCATGGCCCCATCAGTACATGGGGTGGCCAAGAGCCCCCAACAGTCAGCCTCTCTCCAGCCAAAGGAGGGCAGCGGGGGAGGTGAGCCAGAGGCCAGCTTCTTCTCTGGAAGGCTCCAAGCCCAGCTTCGGCTACAGGCCAGCTCGCTGAGGCAGGAGGTGGGGGGTGGGGGGGGAGTCAGTGCGAGCTTCACAGGCAGAGAATTATACCCGTATGATCTCCGATCAGACGTGGCCTCAGTGACTCCATGGACTGCCAGAGTCTGGGTTAGCTCAGGGCCACAGAGTTGGCCCAGGTATTCTCTGCCTCTCCAGGCCCAGTTTCTTTTCTTTTCTTTTTTTTAAGATTTTATGTATTTATTTGACAGAGAGAGAGATCACTAGTAGGCAGAGAGGCAGGCAGAGAGAGAGGGGGAAGCAGGCTCCCTGATGAGCAGAGAACCCGATGCGGGGCTCGATCCCAGGACCCTGAGATCATGACCTGAACCGAAGGCAGAGGCTTAACCCACCGAGCCACCCAGGCGCCCCTCCAGGCCCAATTTCTAGGTCTGAGGGCTGAATGTGGCCTCTCGACTTGTGCCATCCATGCTGTCTTCTCTGTGCGGGTAATGCCTTTCCTCCCCTCCTCTGCCAGCAGGAAGTCTACTCATCCTTCAAAGCCCAGCTCAGATGTCACCTTCTCTGTGAAGGCTTCCTGGATTTCCTCCTGGCAGCAGAGTCGCCCTCTGCTCCGGATTCTCCAGGCAGGCAGAGCGAGCTGTGCCCGAGATGCCGCGGCCACACTCAGCATACAGCACCAGGCCCTGAGCTCCTTGGAGCACCCAGCTCGCTACCACGCCCTGGATCTCCACGCACAGAACCTTGCGCACAGTAGGCACTCTAGCGTTCACAAGCACGCAACTGTGTGATTGCACGCCCGCCCCCGCCTGAACACGGTTGTGAAACGAACACCCAGAAAGGAAGAATTGGAGAGCTGGCTGAGCCTCCCGAAGGTTGCCCCGGGGTGGTGAGGGGGAACACCTCTGTCTACCCCTCCCACCGCCTGCCTCTACCCCTAAGCCCAAAGCCCACCGCGTCCAAATGGTTTTTTATCAGCGATGAAACAATAGATGATCTTTTGACATTTCCCGGGCTGTTTGGAAGGAGGAAAGATAATATGTAATAAATTCATATACTACTCTGTGTTTCTTGGCTCCAGCAACTATATTTCC
This sequence comes from Nasua narica, assembly GCA_028533885.1. Lineage (NCBI taxonomy): Eukaryota > Metazoa > Chordata > Mammalia > Carnivora > Procyonidae > Nasua > Nasua narica. Next base: position 75,281,274 of record CM052815.1, read on the forward strand.
ATCTCTTTATGCAGGAGTCCCGGGGAGCTGAAATCCTTGATAATGCCAAACAATTCAACACTTTTTTCTTTTTGCTCTGTCTGCACCACCAAAAAAAAAAAAAAAAAAATCGACTTTGTGCTGGCAGCTGTGGGAAGTGAAATCAGATGCCACATTCCTTTCTGCATGCAAGAGAAGTCAGTCCTGCTTTGGAGGCCCCGTCCCTACCGGAGGGTCTTTGGGAAGGAGAGCCTAGGACCTCATGTGTGGTTAATCCAAGGTGAAGGGCAGCCTGGTGCCACCTCCCCCCAGGGGATACAGGCCGGTGGATCTTGCTCCTGAGGGGCCCAGGGCGGACTGAGCCATTTTCTCTCCGTGCCCCTCTAGCTCCACGGCCCACGGTCCTTCCTCAGACGGTCCCAGCAGTGCATGGGCTGCATCTGCCCGACTGTAAACCCTTCCTGAGCCGGAGCCAGCCCAGGGCCCTGGAGTAGAGCCGGTGATGCCTTCGAGCCCAGATCCTCAACTTGAGCAGCGCATCTCCACCCAGGGCTGAAATCAGCATCTATTAGTAGCACCTTCGTTGCCCAGAGAAGGGGACGGGGGACGCGCTGGAGGACAAGGCTTGCCCAGGGCCACACGCGGCAGTCTGCTAGAGCCTCCAACCTCTTCTTCCGATCTCTGGGCCGGAGGTGTATCTACTTGTCCATCCACCCTTTGAGTCCGCTAACAAATCTTAAATGCCTGCCACGTGTCAGGCGCTGCGCTCAGGTCCCAGGAAGCTTATCCTGAGTCCGTGGGGGGTGGTTTGCTTTCAGGTTTCCCCACTGAGACAAAGTGCAGGGCTCGGCCTGTTTGGATCTAGGTGGGTTCTATCAGGACAAAGAATATGTGGCTTCAGCAGGCATTTCCAACTCCCCTAGCCTCCCCTCCGTGCACCCACCTCCCCTCAGCCCCCCTCTCTCTCTCACACGCACACATGCACACACTCACTCACCTGCACTCCAGCTGCCCTAAAGTACACGGAGTACCCGGGGCGGGGGGGGGGGGGGGGCTGTTACATGAACGCGCGCCATTCTCTCCTTCTCCCTCCCTGAATCTCATAGCGATTCAGAGTGTGGCCTTGAGATTCTAAATACCGGGATCGGAATCTTGGTCCTACTCCTTGCCAGCTGGGCACTGTGGCAGGTGTCCCCTCTGCGCCTCAGTGCCCTCGTGTGTGAAATGGGGATAACAATGGTACCAGCCCAGGGTAAAGAGGATGAACTGGAACACTACACGCACAGCGACTAGCACTGAGTATTCAAACACAGCTTGCTGCTGTCAGTAGTAGTTGTCGTAGTCTGATGGGGGGCGGGGGCGGCGATAGAGAGTTCTCTAGCCCGAGCCTCAGCCAGCTTTGTTCCTTCCCAAGCAGTTTCTAGAAGGTCCATCCCAATATGAGGATGGGAGCCACCCCTTTCACCCTGCTGCTTGTCGCCACACTCTGCCCTGCAGGGAAGGGCCCCGAGGCACTGTTGCAAGCTTTCTCTCTCCCCTTCCCCAGGGGCGAGTAGGGGCAAGCAGCAGAGGACGGTAACCCTGACCCTGGACAGTTAACCCCGGGGGGTGATGAACATCAGCCTTTCATGGGGAAAGAGAGCCATCAGTCTCCCAGACCAGCGCCTGTGTTTTACCCCCAGGCACAGTGAGGGGAAGACAGGGGTGAGGGCGCGTATCTCATAAACAGGGAAGAGACTAAACGACTTTGAGCCCTCTGGGTTGGCTCTGCAGTTTTGGGGGAGGATCTAGGTCACTCCTGACCCAGGAACTGAGCCCAGGAAAGCCCAGAGGGAAGCAGCGGGGAGGACGCGAGGGGACCCAGCCCGCCCCAGCTCCCAGGTGGGGGAACCAGGAGGCCCTCGGGACATCAGACTCCCGCCATTGCCATTCGTGGAGCCCTTCCACATCCCCTTCTTTCTCCCGATCAGTCTCGGAGATGAACACAACAGAGATAATTGACCCCATTTCATAGATGAACATGTTGAAGCGCAGAGATGCCGAACGTCGCGAGTAAGTGGTGTTGCCAGGATTCGAACCCACCCATCCTGATTCCCGGCGCAGCATCCCCTCCCTCCACCACCCTGTCCTTCACGTTGCCCTGAGTGCCCAGTGACTCATTTCCCCAGAAAGGTAGCCGAGGGGCTCATGAACGGTGCCCTGAATCCTGCACCCGGGGAGGGGAGGTCAGCGGAGTCACATACTCGGACTGGAGCCGGAGCCGGGATTAGAACTTGGCCTGAGGAAACCTGACAGGTGCTTTTGGACTTCAGACTTGAGAATGGAAGGACTGAGAAAGGGAAGAACAAGGCCTGGCCCAGAGGCCTGTCTCATGGATTGAGGACGCCCCACGCCCAGCTGTACGGGGCCCCGTGCAGGGCGCTTCATTGGCCCCGTCTATACTTCCACAGTGCAGGCGCTCCTCCGTGCCCTGGATGCCACCTTCTGGGGCCCCGGGCTCCCACTCTCTAGCTTGTTCGGTCAGGGGTGTTCAGCCGCTGCTCCTTACTCGCCCTCCCTGTACATGGGTCTCCCCAAACCTTAAAAGCACCCTTCTCCCCTCTAGCACAGGCGCAGCTCGGTCCAACGATCTCCTGTTGGGTGACCCCCTGGGAGAGGTCTGTCATGTCGCACGGCAGCAAGAACAAAAGTGATTAAAACCATCTGTCCTCAGAGGGCTTATGATCTGGAGGGAGTTACAGGCATGTGCCCCTGAGCTAGGGGATGGGGAGGGTAACGTGGGGCTTGACGAAGGGCCATGTCAGTGCTAGGGAGGAGATGATGCTGACCTGGGCCCAAACAAACAAAAAGAGGGGACGGGGCGAGCATTCCAGACAGAGGAAACAGCATTTGCAAGGGTAGGAAATAGCACAGCGATGCAGGAAATGACGAGAAGTTTATGTCTTTGATGAAGGGGTGGCAGGAGATGAGGCTGGTGAGGACGGAGGCCGGGTTATGGAGGGCCCCACATGCCAGGCTCAGAAGCTTGACCAAATAGCCGTTTGCCTGAATACATAGCACTCCCTGCAGAGATTTGCTTCAGATGTCACCTCCTCCAGGGAGCCTTCTCTGACTTCCCCCAAATTAAGTACTTTCTGCATGATGAGCTCCAACCTTCCTTACAGTACTTATTACATTGCTCTAAGTTTTTATTCAAATCACCGTTTCCACCACTAGCCTGGAGATCGCATGTAGTTTTTTTGTTTTTTTTTGGTTTTTTTTGCATGTAGTTTTTTATTCGTCTTAGTTCCCCAGAAACTGGCAGAGGGCCTGACATACTCAGGTGCTTACTAAGTATTTTATGGATAAATGAAGGAAAGCAAATTTAAGTCAGATGATCTATTCACTCCCTGCTCTCTACCTCCATTCTGAATCCTCAGCTTAAGTAGTAAGTGTTGATTTACATCTGTACTGATCTGTTTCCTCATCTACATCATGGAAATACTCGTACTCGGAGGATTGTTGTAAGGAATAAATGATATAAGTAAACTTGCTTAAGATATGACTTACTGCAGGGTAAGTATACTATAAATGTTAGCTTCCCTTCCCTGCCATTCAGCTCGTATTTATTAATCGCCTTCTACGTGCCAGGCACTGCACTAGGCACTGGGCTCATAGTGAGAAATGAAACAAATGCCCTGTCTTCTTATTGCCCTCCTAAGTGGGTGAGATAGATAATGCCAGATGGAGGAGGTAAGAGCCAAGGAGAAGAATATGCCAGAACAAAAAGGAGTCGTCCCAGGAGTCAAGGCGGGGGTGGGGCCGGGGGAGTCAGGAAACCGCATTGGTGAGATGACAATTGAGCAGAGACTTAAAGCGACCAGAGAGTGGTCAGGGCAGGAGGGGTGTGTTGGAAGAAGAGCAAGGAGGCCAGCGTGGCTGGGGCAGAGCCAGCCGGGAGATGTGGCAGGACCGACTGGCAAGGATCCAGAGCAGGTAGGGCCGCGAGAAGACTGAATTTTCTCTCTGAATGAAATGGAGGCCATCGGGGGCTTTTGAGCAGAAGAGGGGTGTGATCTGATTATCATTTTAGATGGAGACTCTGGCCGGCTGCGGGGGTTGAGAACAGGCTTCCAAGGGTGACGAAGGGCGACAGGTTGGGGGCCAACTGCAATCCTCCAGGCAAGAGACAGTGGAACCTGGGACCAGAGTGGGAGCCGTGGCGAGGAGTCTGGTCTGCCGGGGCTTCGGAATTCATTGCTGTAGAGTGTGAGAGAAAAGAGAGAGGCCAGGATGACCCCAGGGTATTTGACCTGAGCACCTGGAAGCCTGGATTGGTCCTTCACAGAGATGGAGAAGGCTGCCTCCCATGCGCTAGCTGGTGCGGAGGTGGAGAGAACAAAAGAACATTCTCCAAACGCTTAGACACACGTGGGGGCAGGGGGAGAATTATGCATGGTGTGTATGAGGGAAGAATAAGAAACAGCAATCTATGAAGGAATCAACCAAAGAGAAGCCAAATGCCAAAATGATACGGATAAGAAAGGTTAGGGCTGGTCAGGAAGGGGGTCACTTGAGTCGGCTCAGGTTCTGAAACTGCCCTGTATGAGAGCCACCTTCTCGCCAAATCCAGTGACCTTGTCTCAGACCCCATTTCCTTCGGGCACATCGTCACATCTGACCCGAGGATCTACCCTATCTGGGAGGACCCTCCCACAGCTCCAGCTTCCTCGTGCCGCCCTCCTGCCCCCTGCTCCAGCTCACTGCGGGCTCCCCCTCCAAAGCCCTGCACCCACCAGAGCCCGTCCGCGTCCCCGCAGCGCTCTCCGGCTCTGAGACTGGTGTGTGCACCCACATGCGTGCCCACGCACACACACACACATGCGGATTTGATCTGTGAGCGTGCGGGACTCTCAAAGCTTTATCTCTAGAGCTGACCGCTCGCCCGAGGAGTTTCCTCTCAACTGGACACTTATTTTAGATGTCTAGTGATCACCTCGTGTGCAGGCTGAGCCCGGGGCCTCCCCTCCTCCAGGTCTTCATGTCGCCTCACCTCGCTGGTTTCTGTTAGGGGCACTGTGGTTGTGCCAACACCCTGGCTCCAGGCGTCAGATTCATCTTTGGCTGGTTCCTCCTCCCCATCCTCTGATCTGTGAAGTCATCCGTTCTCCCTCCTGAGTCAATTCCTGCGACACTGTGACCCTGTCTCTCTCTTCTCTGCCTGCTCAGTCCTCCCGAAGGCCACGGCCGCACGGACCTCAATAAGCGCCATCTTGACTAGTCCACTCTTGCGCTGGAAAACTCCAAGCAGGTTCTCATTCCCAGCAAGACAGGGCCCGTTCCTCAGACCGAACCGGTGTTTACCTCCCCCTGTCGTTACTTCTCACTTTTAACCCTCACTGGGCCCCAGTACTCTACCCCGAGGCCAGTGGTGGAGGGAGCTGGTGACAGTTGGGCCCCTAGGAGTGCCGCTCGTTACCTGACCTAATCCACAGGACAGCCCCAGCCCCAGGAGGTAAGTTCACCACATTCATTTTGCAGGTGAAGAAATGGACTCTTGGTAGCGGATTCTTCCAATCACTCTGGAAGTCACAGAGTTAATGAGGAGCAGTCCCGGGATTGACACTCAGGCCTTTTTAACTTTATAGTTTCCATCCTTTCCATCAGACCATACTGTGCCCTGCACACATTAACCTTTCCACTGTGGAGACACGGCTCATACTTCTCTGCTCATTCACAATGCCCTGCCACTTGGCCTCCCCACCCCACCCTTTCCCTTGACCCCACCGCCTTATATTCTTTATGGCCCAGCTCCCCGGTCTCTTTCTCCCCCAATCCCAATTCTCCCACTTGGCACGGATATCTCCTTTCTTTTCGTGCCTAAGTCGGTTCTCTTCTGTACCTTTCCTCTGGCCACCTGGCTAGAGAAAGTTGTCCACGGTGACGGCAAGCTCTGTAAGAGCAGGGGCTGCTCTCAGACTCCTGGCTATCCCGCACATTCTGTTAGGCCCCAGAGGAGATGGTCCATAAATCCTTGTGGAAATGAAAATATGATAACAACTAGTTCTCTAACAGAAACATTCAAAACAACTTCTAGCAAGAATCATTTGTATTTCAGTTAATTGTGCTAATTTCCTCTAGTTAACGTGGAAATAATTGTCTGAAGTTACAAGTTAAGTAGGACAGTAATGTTAGGAAGCTTTGTTATTTAAGAAAAATATTATTACAACGTTAGTCGCAGGGAGCTACAGAGTTCAGCTTAGGAGACAACTTCCTTCCTTGACACACAGTTTCCACTGCTCAGGATATTCTGCAACATTCTGATTTTTTTCCTCCCTCCATCAATGTCTGAGGAAATGAGATTAAAGGTAATATCCACAGCCATTTTGAAGATATTTGAATAAGAGGTAAGAGGGAGAAAGGAGAAGATACTGTTATTTCTCCAGGGATAGAGATTGAGAGAATGTGTGTGTGTGCGTGTGTGTGTGTGTGTGTGTTGTGTGTGGGGTGTGTGTGTGTGTGGTATGTGTATGCTATGTGTGTATATAGTATGTATAGTGTGTGGGTGGTGCGTATATATGGTGTGTTGCAGTGTGTGTGTGGTGTGTGTGTGTGGTTTGTGTGTGTTATACCTACCCCAATAAAAACTAACTTCCCTGAGGCTGGCCACTGATGAAGACTGATTCTTTCAAAGTTTGAAAAGATTTGCAAGACAAAGACCCGAGAGTGAGAGGGGGAATCTTTTAGCTCTAAGACCGGAGAGGTGTCTGTACAGGAGGCCAGACAAAGAACAGGGACATGAACTACCGAAGAAGGAAGAGCTCTTCCGGAGAAAGAAATTCAAGTAACGCCTCATGCTTGCGCGAGCTCCGCAGGGACAGAGCCCCTCTCCAGACCTCCGACCTCCCCCTGAAGACCCTCACCGACAGCAAGCAAAGGGAGAGGGAGCTGCATTTCCCTCACTTGCCCCATTAGTCCCACACCTGCTCACTTCCAACACACGGTGTTGGCCTAAAAAAAAAATTAAAATTTGTTTCTGTGATTAGGCAATTAACAGCATATGGCCAAGAAGGTAAGGAATTGAAGCAGCACAAGATGATATAGATATGAAAAGCCATTTCTCCCACTTTTGAGCCTGAATCCCCCATTCCTCCACTCCACCCCCAGGGGCAATTACTGTTACAGTTTGTGTGCCTGCCTCCCAGACAGATATATTTCCGACATCAATGGCACCATGCACACAGTGCTGGTCTCTATCTTGGCTTTTTCCCTTTGGTGTTGGCCTGAAAATAAGCCCACATGGTCCACAGTGACCGCCCTCGCTCACCAAAAGAGCCCAGTAACACCCACGGTGTGTCCCCACTCTGGGTTCTCGTTTGCACTGGACCTCTTCCTCCACTTCCACACTTCACGTGCACATCAAGTGTGGGTCAACGTCCTCAGTCTTGAACTGATCTATTTCCTCTTTTCCAAGGCAAGCACTTGTCAAAGATAGTGTGAGTTGGTCTTTAAGTCTCAGGGAAGCCCAGCCTGCTCTCCGGGACCTCAAGGACCTCAACATGACTGACAGCAAAGGGAGGGGAGAAAGGAAGGGGTTGCTGATGCTGACCTCAAGGACAAGATCTACTGAGTTGCGACAGTCCCGAACGGAGTGCCCGCTACGTGCCCAGCCCTGTAGTAGGAGCTGGGGATTCAAACACGAAGCCTGCTTGTAGAGGACTCAGCAGCAGTGCCCCCCGAATCAACATTACTATCGGAAGGAGTTCCTTAAAACTGGGCTCAGTTCAGGTGTCGCCGCTCACCCCCAGTCCCCACGGAAACCCCCCATCCCCTCGGTGGAGTTGGGCGCCCTCCTCTTGTGCCTCAGTGCCCCCCGAATCAACATTACTATCGGAAGGAGTTCCTTAAAACTGAACGGGCTGGGGTCGGCCCCTCACCCCCACCCCACCCCGAGCCTGCACTGAAGGGAAACCAGCGGGGGCTGGCACGCGCTCATCTCCCGGGGCTGCCACTGCCACCACCAGAGAGACTGTCATTAAAGCTTTGTCCCAGGCTCTCTGATTTACATGTACAAATAATCGCTGTCAGGGGCACGAGCCCCAGAGAGCAATAATAGGTTCTGGTGGTAGCAGATGCAGACGCAGGAAATAAAAACAAAAATGAAACACGCTAGCCTGGCAGAACTCGACGCTGGGAGAAATCCTGAGGGGGGGAGAAAAGCCTGTGGGGAGGTGGCTGGGAGGGTCTATCAGATCAAGTATTGATTGCTTGGTCTTCCACAAAAGCTAGCCTAGGATTCTTTTTCTTTTTTTTTTTAATTATGATCACATATATAACATAAAATAGGCCCTTTTAACCATTTTTAAGTGTACAATTCAGGGGCATTAATTGCATTCATACTTTTGTGCAATCACGACCACTGCTTCCAAGACTTTTCCGTCACCGCAAATGGCAACTCTGTACCCTTTAAGCAGTAATTCCCCATCCCTGCTATTCTCCCAACCCCTGGTAACCTCCTATCTGTTTTCCGTCTTTAGGAACTTGCCTATTCTAGATATTTCATATAGGTGGAATTATATAATATCTGGTCTTTTGTGTCTAGCCTTTATTCACTTAGCATCATGTCTTCCAGGTTCATCCATGTTGCAGCAGGCGCTAGAGCCTATGGACACACTCTATCTTGTTTATTCATTCATCCTTTAATGGACACAGCTTGTTTCCCCCTTTTGGCTACAGTGAATAAAGCTTCTGTGATTATGGACATATTATACGAATATCTTTTGTATAATTCCATTCATTTGGGTGTATATCTAGGAGCGGAATTGCTGGGCCATGTGGCAAGTCTGTGTTTAGCTTTTTCAGGAACGGCCCTACTGTTTCCCGCAGTGGCTAGCCTAAGACTTGGAAGGAGGACTGAGTCCCTGCTCTAGCAGATGGGGCTCTGGGTGTGCTGGTCCTGGAAGACCACATGCCATACTCCGGCACGGCTGCCCTGGCCTGCGGCAGAACGAGGGAGAAAGAATCCAGAGCTGAGGGGCATCTGAGTAGGGTCCAGCCGGCCTCTTCTCCAAGTTGCTCCCCAGTGTGCCCGCCAGGGCTTGGAAGAGAGTCCACTGTACGCCCTTAGTAGGTGGGGCAGGGAATCCTAGGGTTCCCCCCACCTGCCTCCTGTTTTATATTTGAGAAAGTGAGGCCCAGAGATCTGATGACACCTGACCTAAGTCTCCTATCCCTTATTTTTTCTGATGTGCCATCCTGCTAGCACCTGGACAAAACGGGGCTGCCTAGGGTAGAGCGGGAAGATTCGCCCTCGGTGCCGCAGCTCTACGGCAGTGGTGATCCTGGTGTTGGCCTCGGCTCCCTCTGTCAGAAACTCCTTTCTCCCACCAGCTTTGCTTGGTTCACTCCTGTCCACCCTTCTGGGCTCAGCTCAGGTGTCACCGCTCACCCCCAGTCCCCACGGAAACCCCCCATCCCCTCGGTGGAGTCGGGCGCCCTCCTCTTGGCTCCGTCAGGAATTCACTCTCAAGGCTGTTGTCGCACACTTGCTGTTTTCAGCTTACCATCTGCTTCCCCCACTGTACGGTTAGCATCTCAAGAGCAGAAAATGAGCATGCTACGTATGTATCCCTAGGACAAGGCTGGTACCTAGTGTTTGTCGAATGAATGAATGAAAGTAATCAAGTGAACGAACTATGTGCTCTTTATGAATAACCGTGCTGCTTAATCAATGTTTATTGACCCACTGAATGAATGAGTGAATGGATGAATGGCATCCCAGGGGCTGAGTGAGCTTGTGGAATAGACTCTTGGCTCATGGTCAAACCCTCGCTCACTCACACATTCCCTTACCCACGCAGTCCTTCATTCATTACAATCGCTGCTATGTGTCCAATCCTATTAGTTCAGATACAAATGAAGACACCACCCCTGTCATCAGGGAGCCCACGGGAGAGTAAATGGAGACCCGGGGAAACCAGGAGTGTGCTTCAAGCCACTCCAGTCTCCCCAATAACACACAGGGACTCGCATCACACCCAAACCCCGTCCAGGGCCTTCTCAGCTCCACCAGTTGCTGGGCACAGCTGGCTGCGGGAGGAGTGGCCAATTAGCATGCTGCACACACCTGTCCGAGGCTGCTCCAAGGATCCAGGGGCTGGAGAATTAACGACCAGGAGGATTTTTGGAGCTCCCAGAACCCAGCCCAGCTCACATCAGAGACCTCATTCCCCTTTAGGGATTCATTCGCTCTGCACAGCTGGTTAATTTTTCATCAAGGGGTGGCGGGGGGGGGAGAGTTGGGAGAGAGCTCTGATCCTTCATTCTTTCATGCTGGGGGTGGAGGAGAAACACAACATCCTATCCATTTTATTTTTTAGATGAAATAGGAACAGATTGTGGTTGCCAGGCAAGACCCAGCCCTCACAGGGCTCGTGCTTCTGCTGCGGGCTGATTAACGGTTATTGGGCAAAGGATAAAGCATCCAGACGGCACAGGCCTCCGGTGAAGGTGCTTACACATTTAATGAGCACCGGGTGACATGCTAGTGGTGAACAGCCATTTTTTGTGAAAAGTGATTTAAGGTTCCAGTCTTCCATCCCACCATCATCTCCTCTCCCATTAGGACCAGGTTGGGCTAACTCCATGCTCTGGCCTGGGTAACATTTGTTCTGTTCCTTTACGAGCACCCCCTTCTCCACAGAGCCTCCAGCTGCAGCACTGGGGGCAACAATTTCTGCTGAAATCTGACCCAGACCTCGAAATCATGGGGCTGAAAATGAAATCTCAGTTTGCTCATCCAGAAAATGGGAATGGGAAGAATAAGAAACTGGCCTCAGAAGTAAATGGGACTGGAGGTAGCAAAGTACACTCACATCCATTATCGCACTGGATCCTCATTCGAAATTAGGTGCCCCAAATTCGAGGTGACCCCAGAAAGGTTATGGAGCAGACACCATCATTCCCATTTTGGGGAAAAGGATGCTGGAGGACAAAGTCGTATTCTCTGCCCAGATCATGCCATGGGTCAGTGGCTGAGGAGGGAAGGGTCTAGAGCCAGAGATGAGAAGGGGCTCACTTCCGCCCTTATTTCTGGACTCCCTCCACTGTGGGAGTCTCCCCTCCCCCACCGAGCATCGAGCATCCGAGATGCCTTCCCCTGGTCAACAGGGCCCCTGCTGGCTGCTACGGACCCAGCTTGAAGAGCTGACCATTTCCTGACTCCATGTCCACGCTTCCAAGGTGTCCGCACGCCCCGGACAGCTGGGAGAGAGAGCTTCCGGTCAATCAGAAATGAAAAACCACCTACTGCGTACCTAGCCCCGCGCTCTGCTGTTACGTGCTCTCTGCAAGATACAATACCCAGTTCCTCTTCCCAAGAAGAAGGCCGTGTTATCCTTGAGACCAAATCGACACAGAGGCATCTGATAGAGGGTGTGTGTGAAACAACCCACGTCAGCGCTTCCCCACCTTTGGTATGCTTATGAATATTTAGTCCGGGGAATCTTGCTAAAATTCCGATTCAGTAGGTCTGCGTCAGGAGCTGAGACGTGCTGAGGCATTTCTAACAGTCTCCCAGATGATGCTGGTGCTGCTGGTCCTCAGACCACACTTCGGGTAGCAAGGCTTTGAATGGACCGTGTTGTGACAAGTCAGAGAGCGAGGCTGGTCGGGAAGAGCTTCCTACAGGAGATGCACTAATGTGTGGTTTAGGGGAGGAGAAGGCCAGAAATAGGCAAAGTAGGAGAAAAAAAAAAAAAAGGGCTGCTGCAATTCTCAGCAGAAACTCTGGGGGCCCATGGGTCATGGGGACACAGAAGAGGCCTAGCAGAACAAACTCCCAGCTGGGAGTCGGAGGCCGAGAAACCCGTCCCGACTGTGTGACCCTGGGCTTGTCACTTCTTCAAACGGGGCCCCACTTTTCTCCTCTCTGAAGGAGAGTTCAGTGGTTCCCAGCCTGGGCAGCCCATTAGAACATCTGGACAGCTTTTAAAAGAAAACAACACCTGGATTCCTTCCTGAGAGGTTTTTATGTAGTGGTCTGGGGTAGGGCCCAGGCCCAGGTAGTTTTAAAAAGCCCCCCAGTGATTCTAATGAGCAGCCTGGGTTGAGACCACTGCATTGGGCAACCTTAAGTGCCCCCCCCCCCAACTCTCGCTCCCTCATCTTTACATTCGGATAGAAAGCACCAGGACTCCTGGCTTCGGTTCCTGGGCATCCTGCCTGGAGCGGAAAAAAAAAAAAAAAAACCCGACAGTATTAGAGAAATCCTAAGAAAAGCTTCACCCCAATGCCAGAAATCTGAGCATTTCTCCGGTGGAGGCCAGGTGGAGGGGCTGGCCTGCCCATCTGGTTCTCATTAATCCCAGGGCATGTTTCACATCCCTGGCAGGTCCTTGGAGCTGGGAGCAGCCCCCTGGGTGGCCCTCGGCAGGGGCCTTTCAAGCCAAGCCCTGCCGACAGGCTGCAGGGCTCTGCGGGGCCCTCCTGGCTTCCAAGTCACTTGCCCCCTCTTGGGGGTAGAATCCCGGGCAAATTGGAAACCAAAGACGGCAGACGCAGAAGCTTGGCCTCTCTTTCATTAGCGGTCTGTCACAAAGCGTGAAGGGCTTCGATAAATTCTGGAGCTCAGCAGCTGCCGAGGAGACCCGGGAGGAAGAAGATTCATTTGTTCCCCAGAAGAAGGAGTCTCAGGAATTTCCAGCCCCTCTCGTCCCCCACCCACTCAGCCGGGAGTTAGCCCAAAGCCACATGTTGCTGTCTGCCTGGAGATTCCTAGGCTTTGGAGACCGTGCTGAGGGAGTGACTACCCCATCTGGTAGGGCCCCGAGGACCCCTCCACCCCGCCAACATGGGTGGGGAGTCAGCCTCTGCTTCCATACGGACCCCAGAGCATTTGGCTGCTAACACATCCTTCCCCAGGCTGCAGCCACCACAGCTCTGTGGGGGGGGGGGGAGGGGGACCGGTCTGCACTGTGAGCCTTGCCACCAGTCCCAGTTGCTAAGCAGGGTGAGGGCCGGTGGAGTGAGGGGGGATGGGTAGCCCGGATGGAGAGTGCCTGGGCTGAGTCTCTATCTGAGCTCTCCCCAAAGGGATGCTGCTTCTCCTGCTTTCACGGGCTGCTCCCTAGACGGCACAGGATTCTGGTTTGGCCTGAGCTCTGGGGTCAGACAGCCCCGCAGCAGCGGCCCAGCACCCCCACTTACTAGCCGGAAGACCTCGGGCAAGCTAACGAGCCTGTTTTCTCAGCTACAACATGGGCTAAGAAAATATGTAGCTCGTAGGGTGCTGGTGAGGACGAACGAACGGGGTAAGATTCTTGATAGTGAAAGCTGGAGGGAGAGAAAGGTCAGAGACAGAGAGGGCTCCCCGGTGGGCAAGTTCTCAGGCAGCAGGGAACTCGGCACTGCTTGCTCGAGTGAGCTGGAGGAGAGGACCCAGGCATAGCACATGCTTTCCAGGATGAAAGCATCGGTAACGCCCTCCTTCTCGGGAAAGGACAAGAACCTACAGGCCACACTTCGTATGACGCTTACAACATGTGCTAGCATTCCCTGCACATTCTGGCCAAATCAGCATGGGAGACTCTGGCCAAATAGCAACGCCAGCCCCTGGATTGGGGAAGGGCCGAGGGCCACGCCTGCAGATGTGCCTCCCAGAGGGAACCCGTGGCTAGATTCACAGGGAGCCGTGTGTGCGGGGGAAGGGAGGGAGGAGAGCACACTGCAAAACGCCGCCCTGGCCGGTGCTCAGCCAGAGGCCAGCCAGGTACACAGTTGGAGGCCCAGTATGCCACCAGCCAGCCCCAGTGGCCAGGGGCAGGTCGTGTGCAGTGGGGAGGAGGGGCTCCTAGAACCCCTGTGGGTAGCGAGGGGTGGCACAGTGGGCCAGCGCCCACCAGGCCATTCGACCGACACAATACTTCCATGAAGTCTGGTTAACCTTACTTTGAAGAAATTGAGTAAAAATCCATTTTACACAAAATCTCAGTTTAGGGGAAGAAATTGTTTATGTTTCAAAAGGATTCCTTCCAGTGCAAAGTTATTTACCATGGGAGTGACAGAGTCAGTGACAGAGTCCTAACACCTTTAGGATATGACTTGATTTTTAAAAACTCAAATGACAAGCAAATTTTCAGGATTTCAAATTTGCGAAGCACAGAAATTTCTTTTGGGTACCGCTTCTTCATTTTTAACCCACTCGTAGGCATTGGTGCCCAATCTCCAGTTCAGTTCTTCCCCAACCCTTTATTCTTTCCATGGCTCCCCGGTGACATCCATAACGGAGTGTGTCCTACATGGCCAGCCCTGGGTTATGTTCCCTCATTCATCCTCACAAGATCCTCACCATGCCCCGTCCCTCATTCATGGCACACCTGAGACCAGCGGTGTGCCGTAAGTATTTCACAGTCTGCTCTCTGGGCTACGGCGCCCACCATGGCCAAGTTCAAGCTACAGCGAGGGAAGAGAGCCGCCATTACACAGTCCCTCCACCTCCCCCACAGCCGCGACAGGCATGATTAACCTCAAGGCCAGCAGTCGTAGTAAAATGGAGCGAAATGCTTAGGAACTCATACATTTTTAATATTTCTTACCGTTGTTTTTGTTTGAATCTTAGTGAAATAGATACAACAAAACTTACAACTTTAAACATTTTTGTAGGCTGAGTGGTCCACATGGTGGCCACAGTTCATAGTACTGTATGTACTATGTATTTGAGAGTAGCCCAGAGAGTAAATCTTGAAAGTTCTCATAACCAGAAAAAATTGTAACTCTGTACAGTGATGAATGTTAATGGGACTTATTGTGGGAGTCCTTTAGCGCTAGATACAAATATCGAATCGTTACGTTGTACCCTGGGAACTAATATAATGTTATATGTCCGTTATACCCCAATTTTAAAAAATAACTTTTAAGTGTACCATCCTTGGTGTTAAGTACATTCACACTGTTGTACAAACATAACCGCCATTAATTTCCAGAATTTTTTTTATCATCCCAAACAAAAACTCTGCACCCATTCAACAAGAACTGCCCGTAGTTTTGCTTTAAAAATAGAATTTATAAACTTAAGTTTACATAATTTAATTTTAATCATGGCCGTGTTTAACCAGTGGCTTGAAAAATTCCTGAAAATGTAACCAACAGCTTTTGCAAACTGGGACAAGCTGGCCCCAGCACAGCACTGTCTAGAAACTAAGTCCCGCTGGGCATCTGTTACCTTTACTCACAGTAATGTAATAAAAATGACGTCAAGCACAGCATTTTAAATGCAGCCTTTCATGCAAGCCTCATGGCAAACCTAGAAGTTAGGTCATTTATTATCCCCACTTTACGGATGAGGATCCTGGCGAGGCTACACCGAAGCTTAGGAGAAACTAAATGACTCATAGCCCTACATCACATCTGAACTCCTCAACTCAGCTGTCAAGACTATGAACTGGGCCCTCTTTATTTCTATAGTTTGATTTCTCAACACCGGCCCATGCCCTTACCCCGAGTGAGGCATCAGGACAGAGCCGGCAATCTGGGATAGGTTTTCTAAGTTCCTTCCTGTTCTAGCATGAGAGTCCTTTTCGAGGCAGGCGGGGTATAGAGGAATACCAGCCTGAGTCTTAGTTTTGGCTCCGCCTCTGAGATATTGAGCAAATCACCGTCACTAGGACTCGGGGTCCTGAACTGAAGAACGAGGGGAGCAACAGTCTCCGTAGTTTTAATCGCTCCAGACTCCAGTATGTCGTGCGACACTTCTGCCTAATAGCCCAGGGAAAGCAGGAGAAGCCCAGATTCTGTTCTCTGCTCTGTGATCAGCTCACTCCCAGCTGTGGCTGCTTCTGTCGCACTCAGACTGGAGTAGAGCCTCCCATACGGTCAGTCCCCAAGCAGAAGTGTATTGGGTACCCGAGAAGCTGGACCAAGAAATGCCCTCACAGAAGCTGAAGGACTTCAGCAGTGAAAGGGCCATAAATGAAGAATGGTTTGAGGAGGCTGCTCAGACCTGGGGGCAGGGGCAGAAAGAGGATCAGATGACCTCCAGAAGTCCCCGGTGTCCTCTCCCCGAGGAAGCTGGTCTTGCGGGTTTCCTAAGCTAGATTGATTCCAGGCCTGGAATCCATCATTCCCTTCATAATACAAATAATCACCAAATGTGCTCAAGCACTCAGTAGCCTGGATACTCACTCTAGCAATTCTCTGTGTGGACGGTGATTAGACCATCATTATCTTAATGCTTCTTAATTTATCTTTCTGATTAGCAACTTACCATTTTATTTGCAAAAAATAGCCTTCTGCTGGGTGGAAGCCAGCCGAGCACAGCAGCTGTCATTTTCTCTGTACTAAATCAGGCCAGGCTTAAGTTGGTTTTCTGGTGATGCTATTTCTTGTGTCTTGGCGCTAACACACACCACAATCCATCATGGTTGTTGTTGTAAAGGCTCACCCCCGGGGGGCTGCAGGCGGAGAGGTCACCTCTACCCAGGGAAGAGGTCCGGGATAAGACACCTCCTCCCCGAGTGATGCACTCAGGGAAGGGCTCCCAGAGTCTGACCCGCATCCTGCCCTGATGGGACAGCCCATGGGGCAATGCAGTGCTGAGACTAGAAGCGAAGTCAGTGGTGCGTGTAAATGTAATAAAAGCTGCCGTCTCAAAAGCACCGGCCCTGTGCCAGGCATCCTAAGAAGCTCCTGATACCCACGATCTCGTTCAATCCTCAAAACAACCCTATACGTGTGTGCCGTTGCTATTCTCCCTTACAGATGGGGAGACCAAGGCTGAGACGAGTTACATAATTTGCCTACGGCTTGTAGGTGGCAGAGCTAGTTCTGAATCAGATCCTCGAGACTCTCAGAACCCACCTTAAATGCCGTGTTATAGTGCCTTCCCGGGCACAGTCGACACAGAGTGAGATGAGAGATTTTAGGGCAAACATCGTCAGGGTGACTTTTGAATAGTAACACGTTCTTGCTTTCCCACTCACAGAACTGGCTCCAATCAGCATCTCTCCTTCCTAGCCACAAACACCATCTCCTTCTTTCCCACTCTCCACCACCATGAGCAAGTCTTGATCTTTCACGCTGCTCCTAGCTGGTGAGCCCCGGGTCACAGAATGTTCGCCTTTCAGACAGACCCTTCTGTTTCTCCGTCTTCTAACCACAAATTATACTGCCTTCTGAGCCCTACTTCCTTCCAGAAAATGCCTTTCCTGTTTTCTAGCCCTGAAACATACAGGTCATGGCTCGGGCACGTCGCTCTTCTGCCATTATCCCTAAGAGGTCCATCGTATTTACTCCACTTGGATGTTCCAACCCTCCACTTCAGATATTTCAATGGTTCCTACTTCCTTCAGAGAGCAGTCTACCTAGATATTCAGGTATCTGAGGGAAGGGGGAGGCTTCCTTACTTGAGTCCTAAAGTCTCCAGAGAAGGTCTTTAGGTAGAAGGAACTCACTGAAGGAGCAGGTGACTGTAACATTCTTGAGGTGTCATCCACGTCCCCATATATTTTCCTGGTTAACAGACATGCCTTCGCTAAGTTAGATCTCTGAGAATCTAGCTTGCACGATTCAATGTTTAAATGTTTAAATGTGAAACGCTGTTCCTTACTTTTCCTAGCCACATTAGGAGGTTCATGTGGCTGGAGGCTACCAAAGCGGACAGAACATTTCCATCCCTGCAGAAAGTTCTACTGGGTAGCACCAGTCTAGATAATTTTGTCCTCTAAATCCACTTGGAAGCCTTCATAAACTAAATTGGATACCTATTCAGGGGCAAATTTAATGGATTCTGGTCACATATCTACCTCACTTTGGATTGTATAGACCAGTGTTTTTCAAAGTGTGGTCCCTGTACTAGCAGCATTATCTGGGAACTTGGTCATAAATGGAAATCCTCCGGCCCCATCTCAGATGTACTAACTCAGAGACTCTGGAGGGAGGCCTGGCAACCTGTGCTTTCACAAGCCTCCCAGGGGTTTCCGATGCTCACCCTACACTTGTATAGGGCAGGAGAAACAGATAAATAACAATGCCATGTGTTGACGGTCTTCCGTGTGCGGGCCTCTGTTGTAAACGCTTTTTACAAGTACTCTCTCACTTAAACCTAGCCACAAGACTGTGAAATAAACAGGGAACTGAGGTTCTGGGAGGGAAGTAACTAGTTCAAGGTCACACACAGCTTCAAGATTGGTAGAGGCAGGTTTCAAAGCCAGTTTGTTCTGAGTCTAAAGCCCATGCCCTAAAAGCCCCTGGCTTAACAGCTCCTCCTTGCCCTGAACTGGGGAAATGAGGTGGATTTGGGTAACCCCAAAGCCAGCCCTCTTGACTCGGGGCAGTGGTCTTTTTCTGGGTCTTTCCAGGTTGGCCAGGCACTCAGGAATCTTGTCTTAAGGATGCAGGTGAAGTTCAGAGAGATGAATTGCTCTAAAAATAAACTTCTTCCCTGGATAACTATAGATTTGCTTTTCTTAAGAGTTCAAGAAAACCGCTAGCGATTGTATTAGGGGATTAGAGCGAAAAATTGCTGTTCCTTCTTTAATCTCTGCAGTAGTCCCTAGGCTGGTAAGTCGGATTTTATAGGCAAGGAAACACATGGTTTATTTTGTACAAAAGTCATGTTCTTGAAACATTCAACATACATCCATTGAGCACCTATGTTATCCAGATACTTTCCCTCAGGCCCCCTCATTTAATCTGTACAATAGCCCCATAAGGACCTATTATTTAAGACGGTGGCTGTAATTTCCCCATTTGACAGATGAGAAAAGAGAGACTTTTGACTGGTAAGTGGCCAGTTGGAATTAAAACCCCGATCTGCCTATTTTTGCAAGTCCTCACTCTTACTACTCAAGCCTACTGTGTCTAGCACTGGGGTAAATTAGGAGAAGGGACTGGACTCTGGGGATCTGGGGACAAATACAAGAAAATCTCAGGCACAGCACTTTGGCATAGACAGGGAAAGAAGTGCTGTGTGATGGCGGGTCAGCCCCGGAGAAGGCTTCGAAGGAACATTTCCGAGGGGATTTGGGTAAATTGGGCTTGTTCTATACATTGCTAGGGTCATATTTGACCCTATCACATGTATGTATATATCCAACTCTTTCAATCCTTTTCGTTCTGAGGTAGTTCTAAGCTGGTGCTGGTCACCAACTCTCCCAGGCCCCCAGGGGAGACCTGGCTGCAGTGAGGGGCCTAAGCTCCGGAGGATACTGAGCCCCGTGTGACCTTGACGCGAGAACTGGGCTCGTCTGCCTGGACCAGCTAGTTCTGAATTATCTAGCTAGTGACAGGGAAGCCAGCGCAGTTACTCAGATCCCCGGTGGCCCGAGACAGACGACCCACGCTCTGCCCTCCTGGAAAGCAAGCAAGACTCAGTGTGCAGGAGGAAAGGCGCCAGGCGTAATCATTGCACAATTTAGCTGAGAACGTCCATTTCTTTGGCACTGGGGACAGCCAGAACCTTGCCATGCCTGCGCCGTCTCAAATGGACTTGGGGGGAGCCATGTGGACCCCAGGGGGGTGATGCGGGGCTGTCTGAGTGTGTGAGATATGGAGCCTCAACCTTGGGAGAACCTCACCCAGGCCCTTTAGAAAGAGCACTGAGGAGAAACACGGATTGTCCCTTCCTCTGCCTGGGACTCTCAGGCAGGATGCTACCAGACAACTTGTTATAACTCACAGTTAGGATCTCCTCAGGATAGTTCTACTACACTCTAAATTATGGGGGAAAACTGGAGAAGTCCCATCCTGTTCTCTTTCTGAGTTAGGCCGGCTCGTACTTGTCCTTCCGACTCGTGGGATACTGAAGTCTGACAGAGAACTCCAGAATGCCAGAGAGGAACTTTTTAGGGGGGACACAGCCTCTCCCTGCCTCTGTACAGATGGCCTGGGCCCCTCCTCCCCCAGCCCTAATTTCCCATTCCAGATCCGGAGTGCCGTTCCCCAGATGCCTGCAGGTTAAGAGGGGTGGTTATAAGCTGAGCTTCAAGCAGCCCCAGGAGCCTGGGTGCAGGTTGAGGCTGTCACGAGGTGCATATCAAAGCCGGAGTTTAAAAACTGTACTGGGAATAGTGCAATTATCTCGCTTCACCACATTTCTCAGCCCCGACTGAGGTTTAATTAAAGCCAAGTAAAAACACAGAGTCGCCATTTCAGATATCACCCCCACTGCATGCTGGTTAAAAAAAAAAAAAAGAAAGAAAGAAAGAAAGAAAGAAAAAAAAACCCCTTTATCAGGGACTTAAAATTTTTTCTGTGGGTATCTTCCAGCTCAGTTGGATATTATTCCTTCATAACAGCCCCTTTAAAGAAAAACTATATATATTTAATATATATGTATAAAATGAGTTAATCCCCCATAATCTCCTTGAGTTGTACCTAAAACACAGTTTCTTGCAGGTGACCTTTTCAGAAAAGGCTGTTCCTATGGCAACCGCATTGTTTGATTCAGTCAAGAGAAAAATGCTGCATGGAAATGTATTTAATTTTGCTTAATTTGATGCTGTATTTAACACTTGCACAGGCTAAAAGAAGAGAGGGGCTGAAAGGCAGGAGCCAGCTCATCCGGGCACGTTCACTGGCATCTTATCCTGAGGGAGAAAGGACCTCCAGGCGCCGTGACCCACTCGGCACGTGCCCCTCTGGCTTAGAGGGAGGGGCATAGGACTCTGAGGGTGCGCTGCAGGGGAGAGATGCACAGGGCCTACCGGGCAGTCCTCCAGATGCTGGGCCACAGGGCCGACATTGCAAGTTGAGTCAAGACATAGCCCGCATTGGTGACCTAGCTTTGGACCAAACTTTAAGAGGCCTGAGTAGAGTCTTTGTTTGTTGTTCCCACGGCATTTCCTCATCTGAAATGAATTCAGAGACCTCTCAGGTGTTTTTTAGCACTTAGCCTATAAGTCCTCGTGTGCAAGGGTGGTCTCCTCAAGTAGACTGTGAGCTTCCTGGAAGCAGTGGCTGGGCGCAGGGTGGACACCCAGTTAACGTGTCATTCATTTGGTCAGACAGGAGCCTACTCCAGGACATACCACAGCCCAGTCCTGACAGGTTCGGGTATAGCCTTACCCACCGCCATTCAGAGGCCTACAACTACTTCTTGCCACCTGCCATCGCAGAGGGAGATCCGAAAGTGGGAGAAGCGAGGGCAACTGACCAAGATGCCACGGATAGTGACAAGGATAGGGTCCCTAGTCCAAGCTCTTTGGTTTCCAGTGGTCCTGTCAAGCCAGGTATATGTTCCTGTTTGGAACAAACATGGCGACCCCAAGGAATAGCTCAGCCAAAGTGCTGTCCCAGATGCAGCCGGGATGCTCTGGCTT
The DNA here is from genome assembly GCA_028533885.1 of Nasua narica. Lineage (NCBI taxonomy): Eukaryota > Metazoa > Chordata > Mammalia > Carnivora > Procyonidae > Nasua > Nasua narica. Next base: position 75,302,546 of record CM052815.1, read on the forward strand.
CTGCCTCTGACTTCGACAAGCAGCAGAGACAAACTGCACACATACCTCTATTCCAGGTAACTTCTAATGCCACTTACTAGCTTGACGACCTTGAACAAAGTACTTGACCTCTCTGGGCCTGAGTTTCCTCATCTGAGAAGTAAAAGAGTTGACTGGGGATATCTAAAATGCTCTTCCTACTTTGATATTTTTTGTGCTATGATTCTACTCTCCCATCCTCATATATGGACAGATATGAACAGACATTTCAGCAAAGAGGACATCCAAATGGCCAACAGACACATGAAAAAAGGCTCAACATCACTCAGCATCAGAGAAATACAAATCAAAACCACAGTGAGATACCACCTCACACCAGTCAGAATGGCTAAAATTAAGCAGTCAGGAAACGACAGACATTGGCGAGGATGCGGAGAAAGGGGAACCCTCCTACATTGTTGGTGGGAATGCAAGCTGGTACAACCACTCTGGAAAACTGTATGGAGGTTCCTCAATGTTGAAAATAGAGCTACCCTACAACCCAGCAATTGCACTACTGAGTATTTACCCTCAAGACACAAATGTAGTGATCCGAAGGGTCACATGCACCCGAATGTTTATAGCAGCAATGTGCGCAATAGCCAAACTATGGAAAGAACCTAGATGTCCATCAACAGATGAATGGATAAA
>CM052815.1:75303314-75314581 GCA_028533885.1 Nasua narica
TGGATGGAACTAGAGGATATTATGCTAAGCAAAATAAGTCAGTCAGAGAAAGACAATTATCACATGATCACTCTGATATGAAGAATTTGAGAGGCAGGGCAGGGGGACATGGCGGATGGGGAAGAGAAATGAAACAAGATGGGATGGGGAAAGAGACAAACCATAAGAGACTCCTAAACTCACAAAACAAACTAAGGGAGGCTGGGAGGTGGGGGATGTAGGGTTATGGACATTGGGGAGGGTATGTGCTATGGCAAATGCTGTGAAATGTGTAAGCCTGATGATTCACAGACATGTGCCCTGGGGCAAATAATACATTATATGTTAATAAAAAATTTAAAAAAAATGTTAGTGAGCTAAACTAGCTACTACATGGTTCCAACTCCAGTGAGTTAGCCCCTCTCCCCAGGTCTTCAACTAGAGCCCCAACATCTCTATCACGGGCCAAGTCCAGCCATGTCAACGTCCTCAATCTTGGGCAGCTATAATGTTCAGGATTAATCCCCTTATGCCTCAGTTTCTCATTTACCTGAGTTGCCATCAGAAACCCGAGTTTACCTGATCATGTATCACCATATACATGCTCAACCCCATTCTACTGTGTCCACCCCCCTGCCCATCTCTCCCTCTCTCCTCCTTCCCCAAGTCCTTTGACTGTGCCCTCTGGAAATCTTGGTCTTCTTGGACTGTCTCCTTCACCTTCTTGCTTAAGTGAAACCCAGCTTCCCCTTGAGGACAGGTGTCCTTAGAAGCCCTTTCCAATAGAGGCAGGTCTGTCTTCCACATCCATTGTACTTCAGAATGGGAGGTGAGGATATGCCTACCTTGCTCCCCATCTACACTGTCTCTTTCTACCTTCGAAAACCCAAGCTTATTTGAAGAGCTTATCATCAGACCTCTTGACCTCTTCTACATATATAATTCTCTCTTTCTACTGACTTTCTGGTCATTCCCCTGCATTCATGGATGACTTTTACGTCTTGATTTCTGACTCCTTCTCCACGACTACTTCTGCTATCATCATTGGAGACTTCAACATCCTCTTAGTTCCTTGATCTTCTAGCCCCAGTGAGCTTTTGCTCTAATCACACGGCCGTTCCCTAGACTTTGTCACACCAATCACTGAACCACCTACTAAATGTAGATTTCTAATGGTCAGATTTCTGACCATCACCACCCTCTTTGGAGGTAGCTTACTCTGACACCCCCACCACATCCGTTCTCCAACTTCATCAAGACCTTCGTTTCATTAAAAAGCCACTATCCATTGCTACCGATCCCTGCGTGTCCACTTTCTTCCTTACCCAGCTCTGATTCCACAGTCCAGCCCTCGAACTACTCCCTTGCCAAAACCCTGAACATCTGGCAGCTCTCCTTCCCCTCTACCAGCCCAAAGAACTCCAGCCCTGGTATCCTAGCCATTTATTAGCGGCCTGCACCACAGCAGCTGCACATTGCTGAGAAAAATGACACAAATTTGCTGACTAGACTGCAAATATGACCACAAATCTCACTTCATGCTGTCAGAGAAACCTACTACACTTCCTTAGAAAATTCAATTTCCCAGTCTCTGGGGAAACTATCCCACTTCCTTCTCTCTCCTCAAATCTCCAACACTCCCTTCCCTAGCCCATTCTCAGCTGATGACTTTGCCATATATATTTCATAAAGAAAACAGATTTCTATAAGATGAGAACTACCTCATCTTCCCATCAACAAGTCCTTTATTGTGTCTGCATTAGAACCGATATGTTCTGCCTACCCCACTCTGACTGCGGTGGGACAGGGGTCTTGACTTCTACTCAAGGTCAACACCTTCCCTGGACTCTGAACCCATTCTCCCCCCTCAAACCCTCATTTTTTCCCCAGCTTTTCTCTTTCCTCTTGCATTATCATTTTCTCCTTCTTTACTGGGTTGTTTCCATTGACATCCAAACACACCTCCTTTAAATAAAAGCTCCCTTGAGCCCACTCCCTCCTCCAATTTCTCTCTCTCTTTGAGCTCCCCTCTACAGCAGTTCTGTTCAAAGGAGTCTATACTTAAACTGCCTCCACCTCCTCATCTTGACTCTTTTTTCACCAAATAAAGCCCACTCCAATCACTACTCCACCCATGACCCATCACCAATGTTACTAATGACTCCATCTTGCTGAAATGGATGGTCAATTCTCCGTCCTTATCTGTCTTCAGCACAGTTCACCAATTGTTCCTTCTCAAAAAGCTGTCTTCTCCAGGTTCTGTGACACCTCACTCACCTGGGTTTTCTCATACCTCACTGACACGCCTTCTCGGTCTCCTTGATGGGCATTTCCTATAAACACTAGAGCATTTTCAACACTCTTCCCTTCTATAAGCTCTGTCTCCATGTGCTCTTACCTAGTCTGGTAGTTTTAAGTACTTTCCTTCACCCTCAGGTCTCTTGGCCTGACATCTCCAGCTTTACCTTCCACCAGATCCCCAGACATCTGTATTCAACTGTCTGCTCAACATCTCTATTTTAGTGTCTAAAAGGCATCTGAGACGTAGCATATTCAAAACAGAGCTTTTAATTTCCCTCCTCAGATCCACACATCACCTCCCACCATGCCTTCCCCATCTAAGTAAAAGCGTACTCTCCACTCACTTGCCGAAAATCCGTGAGTTGGTCTTAATTCCTCCCCCTTTCCTTCCATTTCCAGTTCATTAGGAAGACCTTTCGGCCCAACTCCCAGAGTACATGTGAGTGGAGTCACCTGAATCCAACCACTCTCCCCTTCCTTCTATCTCTATGGCCCAGACCAAGTCTCTCTGACTCTACACGGCAGCCAGAGGGGTCTCTCTCCAGCAGACAGTCGGCTTTCCCCACTCCCCTCCCGACTGACAGCCTTCCGATGACTCTCCACTGCATGTGGGGTAAGATCCAAATGCCTGTGCATGGTTTCCTAAGACCCTTTGAATAGCCTCGACCTGCCTCTCTGATCTCATTTCTCTCTCTCTCTCTCTCTCTCTCTCTCGTGTCTGCTAATTTTCAGGTGTTTGGGTTCAGGCCCATCGGTGACTCTGCCTTTACTTTTCCTTCTAACGGAGATGTTCTTCCTTCCTCTCCATATGTGGCTGCCACTTTCTCACCCACCACGTTTTGTTGTAGCTCTCCCGTCTTCAGAGAGCCTCCCCCAACACCAGCTGAGGCGCACTCCCATGGTGCCTACTCTGTCTTCCTCATAGCGTTCACCTAGGCTAACATAGATGCTATGCTAGCACAGCACCTAACGACTTCTCTCCATACGTACTTCCTGGTTTCTCCACTCTCTCCCCCCCACTTAGAACCGGACGGAACTCCCTACAGCAGCATCTCGGCCTTGTCCAGCATGATTCCTTGCACTTGCAACAAGGCCTTCCCACAGTAGGTGCTTAATATTCCTTGACTGACCGCCTGCAGGCAGCAGTCTGTGGCTAGACAGGAGGGGCAGAGGGGACTCTAAGACCCAGCGCGGAGGTGGTGAGGGAATATGAACGAGATGTGAGCTCCATGAGGACGGGCGCTGTGGTCCCCCTTCCCCCGTGCCCAGGACCGAACTGCAGCCCTGGCTGGCTCCTCGCCACAGCACAATAAACACATGGGACGCACAGCAGCTCGCAGCTGGCCATTCTCTCCACACCCTGGCTTAGCCCTCTGCCTAAAGCGAGATTTTCTGTTTATTCTCACGACCCTGGCAGGTGATCCTTCAGCCTTCCAGGAGCCTGGAATATTCAGGGAGGAAACCCAGCAACGGAGACAGTAGCCAGAGGCCATTGCCCACAGAGCCTGGCCCAGGGCCAGCCTGGCCCCCAGCCCCAGGGCAGTCTTCCCCCTGGCTATCTGCTCTTTTTGCCCCCACTGTACCCCCACTGCACAGCCTGTGTGCCCCCACTGCACAGCCTCGTCTGTGTTCTTGGTACCATGGCTGCTGTGTGGCTTGTTTTCTAGTTTATTAAAAGGTTAATAATAATAATAATAATAATAATAATAAGTCTACAGTTGGACAAACAGCTGTCGTAGGTGAACTGGCGGAATTCCAGCGCATGCGGCCAGCACTGCGGAGGTGACAGGGCGCGACGAGGTATGACTCCCATGCTCTTGCGAGGGAAGAGAACCCTCTCTGTCCCGAGGAGACCTAGTCTACTGCTGCTAAACATCCCTCACCCTTCTGAGGTCAATCACTCCCTCCCCCGGGTCATGGAAGGCCGTGTGGCACCGTGGTTAGGAGTGTGGACCCCAGCAGCGTTCAGCCCTGCATCAGGCCTGCATTATGTGACCTCAGCCAAGTAACTTCAGTTCCCTGAGTCTCCTCCGCAAAGGAGGGGAATAATCACACTCAGCTCGAAAGGTTGGTATCAAGGCAAGCAAGATAGTAAATGCAAAGTGTTCGGGATAGCTCTGGACAGCCACTAAACGGGAATTGTCATAGCTGTTAGGTCCTCCAATTCCGCACGCTGGCCCCAGAGCCAGCATCACGCTGCGGTCGCCACTGTCAGGAGGAAGCAATTCTCCTTTGGCCACTCCCGGGTCTTGCTCAGAATCTCCATGAAGGTTCTTATTCTGCTGGTTCCTGCTCACCCAACTGTCCATGCCCGTGTTTGTCTTAGGGCCTAAGTTCCCTGAGGGTCAGTTAGCCACACCTACACCATCTTGAATCACACGCAACAAACAGTTAAGCACTTATTCGAGTCTTTGTGATTATGGAAAAAAAAACAAACAAACCCACAAACAACTCAAACTCCAAAAAACTATAGAATGTTAGCGCTGAAAGGACCCCCCCTCCCCCCGCCCCGCCGCTGAAGTCACCTTCTCATTTTGTTAATCAGGAAGCTGTAGCCCACAAAAGCCCACTGGATCTGGAACTCGGGTCCCCTAACTCAGGACGGCACACTGCCCACCAATCCTCCTTCCCAAGTTCCCTTCCACATAGAAAAAGACTGTCTAAGACCCCAGACTATGAGGCACTTTACACCAAAATGTCTCTTCCTCTCGGCCAAAGCTGAGAAACATTTTCTTTGCACCATTTCCCCTCACCCCTCAGGGAGGAGGGTCTCCAGGGCAGAGGGCAACTGAGAGCCAAGCAAACAGGCGGCTGAGGCCCGAAACTGGCTTCCTGCTGCCTCCCACACCCTCTTTCCTTCCCCTCCTCCTATGTGCCCACCCTCCTTCTGAATTCTCTCCTTTTCTCATTTCGACGGGGCCGCCTGCCTTCTCGGCTGTTTGCTCAGAAGCTGGGCTCTGTTTGCTAAGCTGTTATTCATTTTCATATTACCTGGGATATTTTCAGCTGCTCCTCTGGGTTTTTAGGAGAATTTCAAGTGGTAGAAAGCAACGTGGGCTGCAGCGGCAAATACGCATCCGTAACCTCTGAGCCTCACCTGGGGAATCAGCTGCCTTCCTGCCGAGCACAGCCACTGCTTCCCGGCCTGACGCTCGGCCTCTCAGCGTGGGCTTCTGGGGAGCGGGCCATACTCTTAGGCACACAGGCTGCAAGTTTTCTCAAATCCAGGACTGATGCATCAGGCTGGTTTGCTCAGGCCCGTGAGTGATGGCCTAATGACTTGTAGGGCTTTCGGCCCTGCCTCCCTTCACAGGACCTCCTTCCTGCACTGCAGCCAGACCAGAGAGAAGGCCTCTCAGAGGTGCTTTTGTCTCCCCCCAAGCCCCCCCAGAAGTGAGGAGGCAGGTGGAGAAGTCACCTCAGGCGAACAACTTCAAGAACCCACGGCCTCATTGCCGCTGTTCCAGACACATCAGGGCCCAATGCTGAGGCCCTGGGATGAACAGGAATGACAAAGAAGGGAGAAGGGCATCAAGAAGAAGGCCGCTCCTCCGGGAGGAAGCTGGAGACTTGTCCCTGTGCCCCATTTACTTGACAAGATCAAACCCTGAAGGGCTTCTCTTCAGTCTTCACCCCAGGTCCGGGGAGAGCAAGGCCTGAATCCTATACAGTATGGAAGGGCCAGAAGAGAAAGGCGGGCCATCGGTGGAACGTGGATATATAATTAGAGGATCCTGACTGAAAGGCCTGGTTTTCCCATATGTTAGTCATGTGACTGTGGCAAGTCTCTCTGTCTCGTCACCTCCCCTGTAAAACCGGGACAGTGGCGTCTACATCAGGGCTGACGTGAACTCTCCGTGAGACGACATGTGAGCCAGCGCTCAGTATGGGGGGGGGGGGCGGCCTCTGTACGCGTCAGTTATTATTCATCCAGATTCAGACCTTCCATCGGCGGCCCAGTCACCAAGGACACACCATCAGTCACGTTGAGACAGACTCACGGAGAAACACCTGGCCTGTTGGTCTCGCTCGCCCACATTCTCTGAGACCCAGGGGCACCACCACTGACTGTGCTCGTCCCCCCTCTCCCTCCAAGCCTCTATGGAGTTTGTTCCAAATGTTCTAGGAGACCCGGCAAGAAACGGTCATTATTGGATATGTGTTGGGTTTAATCAAGGGCATCGAGCGGCTGTGGGCTTGTTGTACTCTCCAGGCTCGTCCCTGCAGTGCTGATGGCTGGTGGCAATGCCACCCCCAGCAAGACACGACAGTAAAACAAGAGCAGGTTTTATTAACAGGACTGAGGAAGCCGCTGGTGCATCTGTCACGGGATGTGGGCCACAGTGTCTTCCCCATCCGCAGGCCGGCCCCTCCATGGGTCCTGTCAGAGTCACCTCATTTCTGGGCTCCGTGGGCTGAGTGGAGCCGAGCACAGGCTCTGGGCTAGGAACTGGAGCAGGGCCCACGGAAGAGAGGCTTCTTTATGGGCCTTGTGAGATTTTTTTCTTGAATAAGCCATCAAGTTGCTGCTATCTTTTCCTTGACTCTGCTGTTTTCATGACAGGATAGACATTGAAGGACTAAGTACAACTGAAGCCAGAGCCTTCTCAGGGGCAGGGACTGGGCCACCTCTGATAGCGAGGTGCTCAGTGGAGTGTCTGAGATGGAATGTCTATCCTGGCAAACAGGAATGAACGAGTGAAAACAGAAGCGGCGCTGTACTGGGTCACCTGTGTGCTCTGCCGTGGGATGGAGGTGGGGGCTGGGGAGCCACCCCACTGCAAAAGATGAGAGAAGGTCCATTCAAGGAAGAAGAATGTGGAACACACATCTAGGCAACACTCGGCGTTGGAAAAGTCCAGAAAGAGATCAGGAGTCCCTTAGGTAGAACATAATGGCAAAAGCCCATTTTCCAAAAGTAGGGCAAAGGGCCAAATTGGACTTGCAGAACTAACCCAGAGCTCCTTAAGGTCTTCTTCCAAAAGAAAGCCAGAATATATCACAGAGCCTAGGGAGGACACAGTCTGAGAGTAGAAGTGCCATGGCCACTGCCGTAGGGAAGAGAGAATGGTAGGGCATAGAAAAATGAAGTTATTCAAACTTCCTTCAAATCCCTAAATAGGATCATCAGCTCCTTGTAAAGAACACAGAAATCGACTCGCCAGGGGTCACCCCTGTAGAACCTTCGGTTTCATCCCCAAGGCAACCAAGACTCAGCCTCTTTGATACCAGTCAAGTGAGAGCCCTTGACAGTCCTGGGGAACCCCTCACATAGGATCTCTCGAGTCAGATGTCAACCTCCCAGTATAGCCCAGTTCTGTCACAGACCCACATCCAGGGGCCCATGTGTGTGTGTGGTGGGGGGCGGTTATGATCTCCCTGTTTCCTCCTGCCATCCAATTTTGGAAGACACAAAATACTGAGAGCATCAGAAGAGCTCTTCTGGGAAGGTGGACTAGGAGACGGGTGCCTCTTGTTTTAATTTTATTCCTCAGTGGAATTACAGGCTAGGAGACCACACTGGGCTTCCAGACAAAGAGTGGCAAATGGCTAACTACAAAATAAAGATGTTTCCAGGGCATTTGTTGTCCCCTCATTACTCCCTTACCCCTTGAACCAATTCATGAGAGTCTGGGCCACAACCGTGTAGGAGATTTTTAGTTTGGCAACACATACTTAACAATGCCAGGCATGGGACAATTAGAAAAGATAGTCAATAGGAGAAAAGGCTAACAAATGCCACTTAAACACTGAAATTAAAATCCCCAAGCAACTTCAGCCCAAATTCTGGGCCCTTGAGAGCATGCACGGAGAAGGGTGCCCCAGCAGGGTCAGCTGTTTTCGGAAAGAGCCACTCCCCCAACTGCGGAGGGAGAACCACAACTAGAGGCCGAAGAAGAGAATGTGAAGGTCATTTGTTTAGCTTTCAGCCCTGGAGAGCGGGCTGGTGCTAGTTACAGTCTTATTTGCAAAGCAGTGATAAATAACCCACAGGAATCGAGAACCCTGAGTTATTCAAATACTAGCCATGACTCTTTGAAACCTGGGAGAGGATCTTTTCTGGCAGACAGATTTCTTACAAGAGCCAGTAAGATTGTTTCATGGGGACGAGGAATGAGCAGAGGCGATGGCAGAACCTTCAGGAATTGTTGACGTTCCCATCTCCATCGCCTGTCTTGTTTACTGTGTATCTCTAGTGCCAACGACGATGCCCAGCACACGAAGCACTCAATAAATATTTGTTAAATGAAGGCAAGCATGAACCCCGATCTCTAGGAACTATTTGTTACTATTCCCCAAGCCCATGCTATGTGGAAATTCACCCAAACTCCAAGGAACACTACCGTGCGCCCCTTCTGCCCTCCACTCTGCAACATGTAAAAATGGCCCGGCATCCTTTTGAGTTCGTGTTATAAATGCACTTGAAAAGACCTAGAATACCCCCTCCCCTCATTCTGCTGGAGAGAAGTGAGTCTCCTATTTCATTTCCAAACTTACTCTGAGCCCCGCACTGGATGGTGGACACCACCTGCCTCCATCAACTAAAAGCACACAAGTAGCAAATGGCCAAGGGGCCGAGCGGGCTTTGGTCTGGGAGACTTTGTTACCGCTCCGTAAGTGCTAGCAGACAGGCTGGATTCCCCAGCTCTGGCATTAATTGTAGCCCATGTGCTATGATTACAAAATGGAATTAAATGACATGCCAAATTAAAGAGTTATTTTTTCTAATAAATATTTTGCATAGGATGTGTTTATAATGGCATTAATTATTTACACTGCCATACAGAGAAAGCATAAATATAAAGAGGGAGATCAGACGGTTCCTGTAGGAGAAATAAAATGAGAATTTCCATCAGGATGATGAATACCCGCGGTCTAACTTTGGGGCTGGGGCTAGGGGGAGGTGGAGAGAGAGGGACATCTTGAGAACAAATCTGACAAGCGTTATTGAGGCTTTTGAGGGAGGAATATGTTCAAAATGAAAGTGAGTACAGAAAGTTTAAATATTTAATACCTGCATTAATTCTAATTCACACTTTCTTTATTTTTCAGATTAAAAATTTACAAGAATTCCCATTTCTTCCATCCTTCTCCCATGAGACACGCTATGGTCACCATTCCAGGGACCACGTCTGGCAGCCCTAGGGTCAAAAGGGGGCTTGGGAAAAGCAGCACCCATCCCCCTCCGCCATGGTACCCATCCCCCACCAGACATCTCCCCCAACTCCGCTCCAGGGAGCCACCGTTGTTGGGTTTCTGGCGCCAGAATGACTAATGGGACCAAAGCCACTTCTTGGCCTCCTCAGCTTTCCCTGAGAGGGCCACAGAATTCTCAGAGATGATGCAGCCACGCTGTGGGTTTAAAGGGCTTGCCCAAGTCCAGACCTTGTGGGCATAGAAGAAATATTACCGCAGGACTGATTTCTCCTTGAAATAAGAGCTCTCTGTCACACCCAATTCCAGGCTCCCCTGCCCTCCGCGAGCTTTTGTTCTAAAGCCCACCAGATTGGCCTTATATGCTTTAAATAATGCAATTTTAAATTCTGCAAACCAGAATTAATTTGAAGGCAAGGAAGAAATAACTTCTTGACGATCACAACTGAGAGAGTAAGGCCAGGGCATTGCTCCCAAGCTTCGGCTCTAGTCCCCAGCGCAGCATTAAGCTGGTGAGCAAACTCACCTCCTCATAATAACACAAAATACACCTGGATTCCTCCCCAAAATCCTTTCCCACATCACATCTGACCCCGCAGTTCCACACAGTGACAAAGGTGATGTTATCAGCCTTCATTTGATACACAGGAACCCCCAGGTTCTGAAAGGTCATGTGACAGGTCCAAGGTCTCTCGACTGCAAATTAAAATTCTTCCCACTGTTACGACGCAGCTTCTCCAGCACAGAGTTCCCAAATACTGGACGTGGAAGGAAAAGAAAACCCGAGCTGAGATGCTTTTTGTCCCTGTTCCCTGATTTCGGAGCAGCTGGCCCGCAGGGCAGGCCTACATTTTCAGGCTGAGAGCAATGTGGGGAAGCATAGCCACACTCTGCTCGCCTGACCGGTCCTCCGAGTCCTTGGTCCTGTTTCCCTTCTGAGACTCTCAGTGACCTTGAGGACAGAGGCCCTCAGAGGAGAGCTGTTGACAAAGTTGTCTCAAAGTCTGAGCCTTTCTGTCTTTAGATCGTCAGACGTGGATGTGGTGTTTTCTTCTTTCTCTCTCTCATCGCATACCACCCCCCTTCCATCATTCACCACAAATTCCTGCGCAAAATACCTTCATAAATAGTGCTGATTAGCTCCTTGTTCTAATCAGGCCTCTGCTCAGAGACAATTCCCTGCCCCCAGCCCCACTCCTCCTCTTGTGTCTACTGATCCACAAAGCGCCTGTAAATCAGAGGGAAAACATACATGCTTGCGCGCTCGTGCACACACACACACACACACACACACACACACACGTGCTCCCTCCATCAGAAAGCCGAGCAGGAAATCGTGCCTGTGGTGGGGATCTGGCGCTGGGACATATTTGGGGCTGTTTGTTGTTTTTACTCCCAGATACCTGCCGGAGGGGGGCCAGCCCTTTAAATGAGATGAACAGAGCTAGAAATCATCCCAGCTTAATGTCTGGGGAGCAGAATTCCTATGAGCGCTTCCTTCGTCCTCTCTCTCACATAATTCACACAGTCTCCTCCTGAAAGGGCAAGGAAAGGGAGGCCCCCAGCCAGCTAGAGGGCACGACCGGATGAGCTCAAAAGGACCAGCTTCAGAGACAGCTAGTCTCCCGCGGAGCCCCGGGGACAAGCACATCCTCCTGGAGGCTCCACCGAGAGCACCACTCAGCTCAGAGCCGGAGCCGCGTGGGTACAGGAGCGCGTGCACAAGCACGCGGACGTGAGTTTGGAAGACCAGTGGTTTGAGCCTCGCCAACGAGCCTACCCGCCCTTCGCGATTTCACTGGGTGTGAAATTTTCAGATGATGGGAGGGGGG
>CM052815.1:75315081-75327390 GCA_028533885.1 Nasua narica
AGGACTGATTACAACCCCGGCTTTGTTGAGGTCACTGTGGGTGGGGCGCATGGGATTCCGGGATTCCGATGGGCCAGGAAGAGCCTGACGAGGGTGCCGAGATGGAGGCCCCCTCCCCCTCCCATCGTACATCATTCTGGGGCTTTTCCCTCCCAGCTCTGAGCCCAGCCAAGGCAGCTGTTGTCCAGATCCAAACAAAGACCTGATACTTCTTCCAACCAGGCCGAGCTGGGCGGTCTGTGGATGGGCAGGGGTGGTGGGGGAGCGGAGAGAGGGGGCGAGGGAGAGCCAGGACAGGAAGACTGTCTGCTCGCCTTGTCGCCTTGTCCTCGGGTCTGTGCCCTTTGTGCGAAGGCTCGAGATAGCCACTTCTGTGGGGCCCAGTCTGGCCCTCGGGCAGCCTCTCCCCCTCCTGCTTTGCTCCTCAGCCACATGCCCTTGGGCTGAGCTAAGTCCAGAACCCGGCTGAGTAGGGGAATTGTTCTGAGAAAGTGGCCCGGTGGCTGGTTGCTATGGAAACCGACATACCACAGTGCTGACCCCGGAGAGGTTTAGCACGCTCCCCCAGCAGGGATGCCAGCAGCTGGACTGCAGCTGTTACAGCAGCGTAAGTGGGGGCTGGAGCCTCCGCCAGCAGTCCCTGCTGTTTGCCTAAACTAGTCCCGGCAGCAGCTCCCCTCCATTTGCCCCCACCCCCCAATCCTAGCACGGCCTCCCCCCTGCTCCAGCCAGGAAGGAGCGGCTGAGCCGGCCCAGGCCTGAGGGCGTGGGGGTGGGGGAGGGGAGCGGAGCTTGACTCCAGCCAGCGGAGGTCTTTTATGAAGCAGGGCACATCCTCCCCATCGCATTTCTGGGGAAACTGAGGCCCCAAGTGGAGGAGGGATTGGTGCCCAGTCACAGCACCACAGGCATGACAGAGTTGCTCTCGGGCCCTCCCTGCACCGCTGAGCACTCCCTGTAGAGTCATGGGCTCCGCTGGAAGCATCTAACCCAGCATCACTCCCGGATGCACCATAGAGGGAAAGGGGGAATCCCTGAACAAAAGGTGCACCTGAAAGCTGACCACAGAAAGAGGGGTACACGAAGAAGAAAAGGAGGGTGAGCTGGGAGCAGTGGAGAACAGCAGGAAAGGGAGCCAGAGAGATAGGAGAGGCAGGGAAAGTCAGAGGAGAGACGTAGGGAGGTACCCAAAATGGGACAGGAGAGGCTTGGTGGAGTGCTCCTTCCCCCAAACAAAGACAGGCCTGCCGAGGACTCCCCACGGAGAGAAGGGAGCAGACAAGAGGTGGGGGGGGGGCACTGAAATAGTTTCAAGGAGGCATCTCCTGCCGTCCCATCGTGCCTTGAGCTCCCCAAGCGGCCTTTTAAAGCAAACACACCAAGCAGCCTCCCTTCCGCAGTGCGAAGCTGCGAGACTCAGGCCAGGCTAATCTGCACCCGGGACTCTAAACTAATACCCCCAGCCAGAGAGCAGAGGTGGTTCTCCCGGGGGCGGCCCCAGCCATCGGCCAGCCATCCCTCACAGCAGCCGGAACACCAGCTGCCTTCCATTCCCTGTATAGCTGGCCTCATACCGGGTTTGCTCTGACCCTCATCCCCACCTCGCAAAGGAGACTCGGGCCTGCTCCCTCCTTGGCTGCCCTCCTCACCTAGAACTGGGGCCCAGGTCAGTGCCTTGTGAGCAGGTGGCCTCCATCTTCCTCCAGAAGCACATCTCCCTGCTCCTAATGAATGAACACCCTTTCCCATACTCTTCCCCTCCTGCCCCCCTCAACTAGTTGGTCACAGGTGACTGGCGGAGGGCTGCTCTGGATCCTCTCACCCTCCTGAGCTGTTGGGAAGCTGCTCTCTTTACAGAAGCTCTGCTCCACCGACACGAGACTCCTGGCCCAGCTCCGGCATGAGCCAACGTCATTGCACTCCATAGCTGAAGACCCGGCTCTGCAGCGGGCCAGCAGCTCGCTTTGGCACGTACCGCCTTCTAAAAAGGCGATCCGGTATCTCAGGTGGGCGATTTCTATCGGGTTTGCAGGCGCAGCGAGAACAGCGTCGAAGCTAAGGTCCTGCTCCTGCGGCCCACCTCTCTGCCGTCCGAGCAAGACCAACTGGTCAGTTATGGACACTCAACCTTGACTTGGGGGGTGAGATGCATTGGCTAAGGGGTGCCTGGTGCCTGCCCGGGCCAGTGAGGTCATCGAAAAGCGCTTACTGAGCGGTGACTGTATGCCTAGCACTGTGGGTGTGGTGGTAAGGAGGGGGCGTGCGGAAAAAGTCTTGGACCAGGAAGAAGTTTGCAGCCTTAATGGAAGTCGAAGCTGCCCGACCATGCAGAACAGAAAGATCAGTGCTCAGCAACGGGGTACCCCACGTGCACACACTGCTGGTTGAGATTTCCCTCCGGGGAAAGAGATGTCCACAGGAGAGGCCTACCTGTTTTTTCCTCCCTCCCTCCCTCCTTTCCTTCCTTCCTTTCTTTTTTTTAGGAGAGGGAGAGGGAGAACCTCAAGCAGGCTCCATGGATGTGGGGCTCAATTACAGGACCCTGAGATCATGACCTGAGCTGAAGTCAAGAGTTCGACACTTAACCCATTTTCCCGAGGCCAAGCGCAGGCACGCACCTGGCAGCAATGGGTACGCGAGCAAACTGTGGTGGTGGGGTAAATTCAGACCTACGAAACCGCACCAGTGGCGAAACTCTAGCCGGAGCTTCCTTCTATCTCTCTTTCTTGGGAAAGACAGATACACAAACACCCAACATCCCCTCCTGATAGCAAGCATCTTTTTACCCTCTCATCAGCCCTTCCAAGATGAGAAATGAGCTATGACCCAGGACCCGTGGTCCGAATCATTCTGGGACTCGGTCACATTCCACCTGAATGATGATGGGCAGTTAGTTTCCACAACCACTCTTTCATTTAAATCCTCCCTGCCTCCTGTGACCTGGGGGGGGGATTATTATTCCCATGTTACAGATGAGGTTACAGAGAAGGGAGATGTTGACTTGAGCTCACGCATTTGAAAGCAACAAAACCAGAATGAACCAAGGCCTTCCGCTGTGGGCCAGCACCTTCCCGCTATGCCACGAGGCCTCTCCATCCACTTCCTGTTCCTTACAGAAGCCAGCACCTGGGGGTTGAGCAGTAAACATCTCTTGTACAGGTGGAAAACATAACATTGCCCAAGGTGCCCAGAAGGCCACAGCGAGCCATGTTCAGCTATGTCTGTATGTGGGGTGGTGGGGGTGGTGGAGGATGTAGCCACGTGAGGGCTTACCTCCATGGGGATGGAAGGTCACCCCCAAGCGCTGAGCCGCCATTTTGAAAAGATGGTGGCAAAGGACACTGAACTAGTTTTAAGTTGAATTAACTTCTAAAACATTCTTAAAAATCCCCAACCTAGGTGAGCAGCAAATATCTTTCTGATGAAACAAATAAACCAAAAAACAAAAACCAAGAAAAGGGGCTGGGGATGAAGAGGGGGTTGGAAGCATCAGCAGAGAGCAGGTTGTACCGTGAGGGGCAGAAGGAGGTCAGGGCCCATGGCACAGGAGACCAGACAGGCCTCCAGCCAGGCTCTCCGCAGCAGGGTCTGTGGCCAAGAACTGCTCCATCCTCCGAAGCAAGGGAAGGTGGGCCCTCCCCAGGGGGATGGGGGGCGGGAGATGCCAAGGATGTCCTTCAGCTGGAACAAAAGGCAAAGGGTCAAGCAGGGGAATCCACGGGGCCAGGCTCAGTGTGTGGAAACAAGGATAAAAGGCCTGGTCTGTGCAGAGGCCTGCGAGCGCTGACGCATTGGGGCGTGAGGGCCCGGGCACAACAGAGGGTCTCAGGGTGCCCGATGGGAAGAGATCAAACTCCTGGTTACAGGCAGTGATTCAGGACCAGAGCCACAAGCTGGAACAAAAAGGTTACTTTACGGGTCACTTATTACAGGAATTTTTTAAATGTTGGAGCTGCTAGAGATTTTAGGGACTACTTTGTATGTGTCCTGGCTCAGTGCCTAGAAAACAGAAGGGCTCCCCCCAACCCGCCATATTTATTCAATGAATGGACCCACGAATGAATGGGGAGAGAAGCAGAACTCTGAAAGTGCTGATATTCATAATGATGTTCTTAGGCCTAAGATATTGACATGCCTTCTGAATCCTCTAGGAGAAAGCTGTGCTTTCCGCACTCGTTAACTGCCTTTTAGGGCCATGTTTGAAAACCAGTGCTATGATGATGGTAACTCCTTGTGAATCAGAATTCAAGCCGATTCTGTTTGATCACCTGCTTGGAGTTCCTAGAATGTGCCAGACCCTGTGCAGAAGGACCTCGCTGCCCCTTCTATTCCAGACCACGACGAAGTAGGGTTCTGGCCATTCTCATGCCGGAGAGTGGGGGCCGGGCTGCAGCGGGAGCTCTGCTGGCCCCGGGGCGGGGGAGGCGGGTAGGGACACATTCTCTGCATCCCCTGAGTTCCTAAGCAACTTCTGCTTTGGGTTAAAGAGGGTCAGAATGACCCCTCCGGCCCCTCTCCGACCTCAGCCAGAGCCCTCCACACCCTGGCAGCCTGAGGAGGCAGAAAGGAGGGGGGCAAGCCTGCCATGGGGCTCCTCTCCTTGCCATTTCTTTAGCGGCTCCCTCACTGGCCCTGTTTTTCAGACCTCTAGTAATAAAAACAAGCCAATAAAATGAACATGAAAATATATTCATTAGGATTTATAATGCTCATTAAAACTGCCTGTGTACGAAAGCATGACTTAGCTTCATATAAGTGGGAAAAAAATGCAAATTATACTGCATGCAAAGGAGATATTTCCCTAATCGTCCAATCAAATGCCAGCCCAATTATCTGTGGCCAACCCAATGGGTTAAAATTATACTCTCTCTCCTTGGACACAGTGAGGCGCCTGAAAGTGTTTCATTTTAATAAAAATGAAATCTGGACCCTGCAGAAAACCAGCTTCACTAATGACGTGTTTACACAGAGAAAGACAATTTCTAGTTAATGGTGATTACTACCGAGAACAAATTAAACTTCCTGGAGTATATGGGTTAGAGATAATGGGAACGGGGAAAAAAGTTATGGTTTTAGTGTGTGCGTGGCGGCATGGGGGAATGGGGTGACAGAGGAGGAGAGAAGCCCCGGCACCTCCAGGAGGAAGTTGGGACTGCAGGAACGCCAGGGTGGGTGCGGACGGGAGAGCTGGAGAGACTGGCTGCGTGGGCCGGGCCGGGCCGGCCACCCAGCTCGACGGCGGTGGGAGCGGGCGGCTGCCTCTGAGCTCTCCAAACCATAAAGCTGCCCACCTTCCGCTGGGGCAGGGTCTCACGCTGCCCTCAATTTCAGGCCTCCCGGGAGTCTGACACTCTCTCCTTCTTTCGAGGACAGGTGACCGATTCCTATCACTCCCCAAGTCATTGGAAATATAAGGAAAGCGCTTCCTAGCCCACTCCACTGGCTTAGGAGTGACAGAGCCCAGAGGCAGGCGTAGGCAAAGCCAAATGAGCAAGCAAGGTTCGGATGGATGATAGAGGGAGCAAAACGGACAGGAGGTAGAATGACAGAATAATCATTACGATGGGAACATAACTTCACCCACCCTTGACTAAGTCCTTACCATCTGGAGGGCCCCATTCTAAAACATTTACCCATTTTTACCCTTCCCTTTGGGGCAGTATCATCATCTTCCCCCTCCTTTTTAGAACAAGAAAACCGAGGCCAAGTGATGTTACTGAACTCCCCATGTCATATGCCTGTGAAGCGAAGAAGTGGGGTTTCTAACCCAGATCTGATTCCAATAACCTTGCTCCTAACCATCAGGCCACGCTGTCTGGCTACAATAAATACGAGCCCTTTACTATTTGTGTGAAAACGAAGCCACCAGCTCACTGCCTGGTCCCCGTGCTCTCAGCCTCCTATCTACTCCTTTGGCTGCTGGAGGACATGAAGATTTTCAGCAGCAAAATCTCAGGAAGTGCCAGATCCCTTCTGCTCCCTGTCTCCCCTCTCCCTTACCTCCCACGACCAGGTGAGCCAGGGCAGGGGAGGTGGGAAGGGAGCCAGGATTCCTCCAGCGCGGAGTATTAATGTATGTTCTTTTGTAAACAAGAACAGTCATTCGTGAACAGGCCCGGATGCAAACAGTCCCCAAATCAGGAATTCCAGCTCAGAGGCGCAGAATAATACAGCTTTGGGGAAGATTTAATAATAGTAAAATTAAAATTGTAACTGAAGCATAATGAAGAATGTGGTACAAACAGGCACTGCAAAGGAAAAAAAAAACAAAAACAACCCTACGCAGATTAGCCCCTATGGAATAGTGATTGGTTGAGAGCAACAGTAAACAATGCACAGAAATGCAACTTAATTATCTCGCAATTCTTAACATTCTACCAAAGCCACACGGAAAGCTTTGATGTTGGCAGCGGCAGCGGCAGCTCCTCTGTCTCCCCTGCTCCTGAAGGAAGATCATTACTAAGAAATTTGCAACCACTCCAGCAGCCGAGGCGGAGAAGAGCAGCGGGGTTTATCTGCTGAAAAACCAGGAAGTGGCCAACCGCCTGGGAAGAAAGCATCTCTCGAGGGCTACCAAGTCAGGGGATTGATGGACAAAAAGAGAGCTCTGAGGATTGGGGCATGAGGATCGGGATGCTGGAAAGGGAGGCTCGGCTGACAACAATCTTCAGAGCTAAGTGGGTAGGCCTCCTTGGGGAGCCTGGGGTTTCTCAGCCCCAGGCTTAGGGAGCACCGGGTTACTTGCTGGGTAGAATCTGGCCTGCTCCCCTCTTCCCTTCCCCACACCCACACCCACACAGTGAGTACCCTCCGGTTGAGAATGTCTTTGTTGTTCCTGGGTTTATCCCTGGGGTGACCAGCCAAGGTTCAGGGCAGTGGGGGCAAGAGACCCAGAGGAAGGAGGACTCTTCAATCTGAGTCAAGTGTCTCTTTTAAGGATGGTTCTGATGGACGTCTGGAGTGATGCATTTGGGGGACTCCCACATCCAGAAACCCAGCCCCAAGACTCCAAGGCTTGGCTTCCTCTCTCCCTAAACTTGCCCAAGAACATGGCACCCCAGCCCCTAATCTATTTTCTTCCTCTTTGGAGTCCCCCTTTCCTCTTTGTGAATGGTGATTCCTAGAAATAGGGGAGATTTCATCTGTTTGATCGGTCAGCCCTGCCTAGAGACAAGGAGATGAGCAAGATGACCTTTTGTGGTCCCAGGTGTAAGAAACCAAAACCATGGTCCATGAAGTCTCTATCCAGGTTCGCTAGCATTTTTGCTTGTCTAGGCTCCTAGGAAGGCTCCTGACTTTATTGAGTACTGAAGTGTAGCAAGACTGCATCCAATTGATCCCTAACCATGAGGTGGCCTGGGAGATCCCAGTCCCTTGGTGACAGGGTCCTAGGATGCCAGTCTTCACGCCACCCACTCAAGGGCTCCCCTGATGACTGGGCGCAGGGTCGCATAAGTCCAGAGGAAGTCTGTGATCCCTAGACAAAATAATCAAGACAAGCAGGTGCCCAGACTGCCTAGGGGTCTGGGGAGAAGGAAGAGGTAGCTTTTCCCTGCACAGGAGATGGGGATGCTGTGTTCCCCAGTGGTTGCCACTGCCCTGGAATGAAATTTTTTGCGGTTCCTGAGGACTGGAGCCTTCACTCTTATCATTCTGGAAATCAGTTCCTGGGTAGGCTAAGTTCCCTCCCACTTCCCAGGTTGTGGATTCCAAGTTGTAATGGAGGGAGGCCACTGAGACCTCCAGGGAGGGGTCCAGACTGGATGCATTGCCCACTGCTGGGGGCTGGGGTGGGCAGGCAGAGGCAATCTCAGTACTGATACATTTATCTGGGATGCTGAGCTTTAGAGACTCTGGTACTTTCGAGTGGTGCAGAGACTCACCGAAACCCTGCCTCCCTCAGCAGGGCGGTTTCCGGAAGTGAACAAAACCCGCCCCCCAGTTCCCACCCCCACCTTCATCAGCCCCTAACCCACCATCCTGGTTCATCTGTAGTCTACCACCCTGCACATGACTTCCATAACCCTCACCTCGTTCTGAAAATATCTAGTTTACGTAGGGGTCATTGCCCATCCCTCTTTCCCACTAAAATATAAATTCCTTCAGGGTAGGGGGTGTGTCAGTGTTCCGCAATGTGGCCAAACCACCAGGCATGTGGCAAGCTCTCCACAGGAAGCGTTGGGTGAATGAAAGACTAAAATGCCAGGGGCCATCCTCAGCCTCCCTCTCTCAATCTCACCTCGGGGGTGGCCCAGTCTCCCCTAAAACACCCGGCTTCAAGATATGAGGGAGGCTGCAGCTTGGCCCATGAGGGGCTGTGGGACAAAGGGAAAAGGTCCTGGAGTCTGGAAACATGATGTAAACACACGCAGAGCGCTCACGGGGCAGGAACCAGCCGTGGCTCTGAGTTCTCAGCGCGGATTAGCTCATTTTCAGCGTCACAACGTGGGTTTTGATACTGCCCAGTTCACTAACTGACTATATGACCTCGGGATGGTTACTTTCTCTTCCGGCCTTATTTCCTCAGTCGGAACAACACAGGACAAGAGGGGGCACTAGTCTGGAATGCCTGCCAGAACTGGAATCCTGAAAAGACCGGGGCCGCGGAGTCGACGTTAGAGCCTCAACATCTAGCACAACGCCCGGCACACGGAAGGTCCTCAATACGTGTTCATGAAACGAACAAAGCAATGTTCTGTCTAGCTCCCTTCTAGGATCCTAAATTGCCTGTTGTTTTGCCGCAGGCAGGTCAGTTTCTCATTTCCCTTGGGCTCGGGAGGCCTTGTCTATTGTTTCCAAAAGCCCCAGGGGACCTTAGACTTGGAATTCACCTAGATCTGTGTCCTCAATGAAAGTGAGGCAGGGGACACCCCACGCTGCTCTGGAGCTGGAGGAAGAGAGAGCGGGCTAGGGCAGGCAGAGGGTTCTGTGTTACCCAACGCGGATGAGAGGTCCTATCACAAAGGGATCATGAGCCCATGTGGCCGCAGGGCGCAGACTCAGATGGGCCTGCAAGTCAGGCAGGGCAGAGCCGATGGAGCTCTCCCTCTCACAGATGCCGAGACAGAGATGCTCAGTAGGGGAAGCCTCTTGCCCAAAGTCACACAGCTGTGTCATCACCAAGACCCATGGTTTCCTCCCTGTTGTTCCCTCGCTGCCCTCAGATCCGAGCCCCGATGCTCTTGGCCTAGGAGAGAGGTGCTGCCGAGGTGGCCCCTCACCTCTGCCGCGGGCAGAATCTCTCGGCATCCCATCACCACCTTGGAGGAACGGCAACCAGAGTGAGATCTGGGGAGATGGAAAACTGTCGGTGACTTCCTGTGCTTGAATATTTAAAGACACATTTTATTCTTTGTAAAAAGCGGCTTGGCAATTGCCCTGGTGCTAAATTTTTGCAGATGTCAGATGCGGTCACCTCTTCACTTCAGCTGTCTAATAGCCCAAGTGGTTGCTGCCTCTGTTTGTTTGTCTCCTTGGGGTGTGCTCTCTTCAGTCCCGGGAGCCCCAGGAAGCCTAGTGTTACATAAGCACCTCATCAGAATAAACATCCAGCTAAACGCCCGCTTCCTTCAGTCCTCCCGCCCTGGAGGAACACTTACCTCAAGCCCCACGTTTTCCCAGAGTCAAGCCCTCTCTGGAGCACCTCTGGGCATCTCACTCCTTCTGTAACGGACAGGGGACAGGGGATCGCCTTCACTCGGACCCTAGGCTCCCTCCTAAGCATCCTGGCATCCTTAATAGCAGCTATTTATTCATAGAAAACCTAACTATGGGCCAGGCCATGTGCTGGGTACCAAGAATATAAATAGGAGTGAGCCTCGATCCCTTCCGAGGGAAAAAGCAAAGTAGAGCTGAGGTGGCAGACGCGCGAAGAAAAAACTACGGATCAGCAGCTATAATTGAGAAATGTATGTATTCTGGGATCCAGGGAGGAAGGAAGCTCTGGCTCTGCCCAGGAGTCAGTGGCATTTGCACGGGGCTTTGAAGGACATGCAGGTGTGAATGAGGGAATGATGAAGGAGTTGGGATCTATAAACTGCAAAAAGTAATACATAACAGGAGGTGTGAAAAGCAGTAGGGAAAATAGCATGTGCAGGGACTGAACTAAGCCACTTATGCTGGCACTCAAGCTACCCCCAAAACAGGCTCTGGTCTGGCCACACTCCTTTGACTCCGAGAGGGAAACAGGGAGTCCCGGTAGCCTGCTGTCTTTGCATCTTTTCGGCCTCCATTCCCTCTTTAGAACAGAGCCAACAATAATAGCTACACCCCAGGGTTGTTGCAAGGACTAAATGAGATACTATGTACATGTACGTAGCCAGCCTTGATAAATGGAAGTATCGTTATTACTCCTTTTGTTACTATTACCACTACTGTTGCTGACAAGCTTCCAGGGACCTAAAAAAAAAAAAAAAAAAATGCCTCAGAGGCATAAAAACACTTCTGGATATATTTGATTCTCCACATGCTAAAAGATTGTTCTTCACTTCCAACCCAAACATATCAGGAAGGGCCTTCCTACTCTTTCTTGATGAAATGAAAACGATTTTGGAAGAGGCAAGCCTTTTATGACGGGAGCTTGCTTGGGCAATCCTCAAAGGCCACATATAGGTTATGTTGCCTGGGACAGAAGTCAGAGCCAATGGGTGACCCACTTAGCTCAAAGCTTCGCTCATACAGGTGCATTAAAGAGCTGTATGGATGCAGCTGTGTAGGACCCCTTAAAGGAGTGAGCTGATGCGCACAGGTAACCCCCAGGCCCTGCCGGGGAAGGCAACGGTGGGGGGGGGGGTCCTTAGTGCTCACCGAGCTGCCCGGGGTCCCCTGGGATTTGGGCCTGGCAGCCCCACATGGTGGGGAATTACACAGACTTCTCCTGGAGTCCACCATCTTGTCCTGGTTTTCCGGACCCTACCACACACTCTCAACCAAGTGCCCAAGCCAGAAAACGGCATCTCATCCTGGATGCGGCCTGTCCCTCACTACCCCCCACGCCCCATTTCAAGCCCGTCAGACCTCCACCTTGACACCTCACAAATGTATAGTGTTCTCTTTCTCTGCCACTACTTCCTTCAGGCAGGGCATCATCTCTTACCACATCTTCCTAAAAGGTCTCCTTGTCTCCCGCGCGCCTCCCGCACCTTCCTCCAAGCCATCCCACACCCTGAAGCAGCAGTGATCTTTCCGAGACACAGATCTGGGCAAATCGAACCCCTGCTTCAAACTCTGCTGTGTGCCACCCAGCCCTTGAAAGCCTGGCCCTCAAGACGCTCCGTGGTGTTCCGCCCCAGATCTCACCACAGCCTCTGTCCCACACCATGCTCCTGTCAGATGGGACATCGTGCGTTTCCCCCCTCCGCCAGGCCTTCCCTAGCTACTGAAGTTCCCTCAGCTTTGAGCACTTCTAGCCACTCCCTTGTTTCTTGGCTCACTCCTCATCCTTCAGGTATCAACCCAGACAGCTCCTCTCTCGAGGAAGCTTCCTTGACCCCGCAAGATTTTATTAGGTGCCCTCCTTGGGGCCCTCAGCGTGGTCTGCCCTTGCCTGACGAGAGCACTTAACTTAAGCACTTAACTTAACGTCTGTCTCTATTCTCTCCCCGTGCACTAAGCTCTGAAAGGGTACATTCCCTTCCTGAATAATCCCTGAATGTTGCGGGCAAGAAACATTTGTTGAATGAACAACAAAAGAACAAATAAACGAACACCCAACAAATTGGGTGAATGAATGAATGCATGAATGAAAGAATGAATGAATGACTTAGGACACATAAGCTGAAAAAAAAAAAAAATCCCACGACAGGAGGTCATCCCCACCGTGGAAGCTGGGCACGTGACACGGGAGGCAGAGACACGGGATGGAGGCGGGAAGAGGTCAGGGGCTGATCCAGCAGGAGGGGAGCAAGAGAAGGAGGGAAGGGCCCTGGCAGGAGGGCAGGAAGGCCATCTGAAGAAACTGCCCCTTTCCGTCCTGCTCCCGAAGCCCAAACCCTCTCTGCGGAAATCTCGGCTACCTGAGAACAGAGAGTTCCGCCAGCACAGAGACCTACACTATTTCATAAACTTTCCTTAAATTAAAATCAGGCAACGCACACACATAACACATATACCCCACAGACATCTTCGTCGCTGAAAAGTTGCTCCCTATAAAATAAAAGAAGCTGTTTCAATGTCTTCCTTCCAAGCTAGCCCCACAGAGCTGGAGCTGAGAATACATTAGCCTTTAATGAAGTGAGACTCTCATCTTCCAGGAGACACCTCATTTAGCGCAATTGTTTCAGAGCCATTACAGAAAGACAATTACAAGGA